>OZ024825.1:53977078-54602078 GCA_964016985.1 Anodontia alba
CTTTTGGTCCATTAATTTGTGTAGACCAAAGCTATCAATATTTTGCACTGCACAAATACGTCTTAATCTACACAGTTACTAAATCTTTCACCTTTTAGCCATAATATAAAGTGGAAATGTCATGGTTGATATAAATCTGTATACAATGTAGGAGGAATATCGGAATGTAAGTAACGAGCCGTCCCATCTGTTTGCCATTCTGTTATTGATTTCAGCCTTAAGCCCCAATTTGCAACAATGGACGGGACCAACTTCAGAGATAGAAGAGGTCATTACAGAAACACAGGGGTGAAACGGTTAAGCGAACACTGAATGAACAAACGAAAACGGCTCGGAACTGCCAACAGCAAAATCGGCTTCACTGAAGCTGGTGTTAGTGCCGCGTGGCGGCCGTAAAACGTCTCCCCGTACTTCACTATAGTGTAGTTTATATTTTATGCTATGGTCCTTTGTGATTATAAAGCCCATTCGGCATCACGAAAACATGCCTATACCATTTTGACCCCCACAAACCCCACTTTTATACAGTAAAACTAGGGTTTACAGGGGTATACACTATTCTTCTTATTTCTGCTCAAAACATTGATTGTGTACTCGTTAGAACCGCCTCGCCGAGGCGGCGAATACACACAATCTATGTTTTGGGCAGAAATATGAAAAATATCAGTTTTTTTTTATCTGGAAATTTTCAGCTTTAGGAGGTGAATTTTTCTATATATTTGAATAGGCGTTTTTTCGTAATGGGTACATGACCACTGATTACCCAGCTAGCATTCTACATAAATCTATAGCGGACCGTTATCGGCCCGTCAGCTACCCTGACGGACCGATAACGGCCCGCTATAGATTTATGTAGAATGCTAGCTGGGTTAGGCCTAGTTGGCTGAAACTAGCTATTTTTGCCCAGAAAGCTTGACACTGTTTTCAGTTTTTTGAATGTGTTAATTGCTTTCAAAGGTCATTTCGTCTATTATTCTACCTGCTCTTTCATCCTTATATTTCGAAGCAGCTTAAGCATAACAATACAAAACAGTGAATGAATATAAACAAAGTTCATGGTCGGTCTGGCGATTTCTAGTCGTGCAATATGAGTCACTATTCTAAAGTTCGGACACGTGTACAACAAAAAGATAAACAAAAATAAATTATATAACCGTATAGACTCAAAGACAAAAATAAATAAATAAATAATTATGCAACCAAAATGTTGTCAATCACGGTTATCCAGGCACGTGATAGAATAAAAATATAAACAATACCAAAAAAAAAAAAACAAACAAACAAAAAAAAAACAGAAGAAAATACTTGTGTAACTGAAAGATGTATGAAAGTTATGTAAAGAAATTAGCTCACGAGCATAACTGCCATATATTTATAAAATTTAATCTCGTATTAACAAGTCCAATCCGTGGTTGGAAATTAAAAGTGTTCCCATTTATTACCGTAACCCCCTTTATAAGCATTCGTTTACCTCCACTAGGAAAATGTTTCCCAAGGTCTAGGTAAATTTTCCCAATTTTTATTTTTTTATCTTTACATTTTACCAACTAGGATAATTCTTTAAGAGGGTCAAATATGACCCTCTTAAAGAATTATCCGCGAGGATAAAATGTTGTATTTTCGTACACTAAAGATGGAGAATCTGCTCAAGTAAACAAACAAAGAGATACCCAGGAAAGACTACAATCACACAACAAAATCCTCCCAAGCATTACGAAAATACGCCTATTCAAATATAGTGAGAATTTTACCACCAAAAAATGAGAACTTTCAAATGAAAAAATTCTGGTAGTTTTCATATTTCTGCTCAAAACATAGATTGTGGGTACTTGTTAGAACCGCCTCGCCGAGGCGGTTCTAAAGGGTACCAACAATCTATGTTTTGAGCAGAAATATGAAAATTAATGTATACCCCTGTAAACCACAGTTTTACTGTAAAAAAGTGGGGTTTAAGGTAGGCGTGTTTTTGTGTTGGCACTAGATAAGGGTTGAATAATAGAAAATGACATCCTAATAATGGCACTATTTCTTATATGTATATAGAAAAATAAAACGAGACTGAAGAAATTGCTACAGAATACCGCCTTGGAAAGTGAACAGCACAATTTAAGAAAACTTCAGAATAAAGACATTGTTCTCAGAGCACGTGTGTTCAAAGTCGTAAACTCTTAAAGTGCCAAGCATAATTTGATTTGTGGCAAACGACGTACTATTTTGTTTTATTTTTCAGAGAAAATGTCTTCAAGTCCATGTGAATCGTCTGCCAAACAGAAGACCGACATGAAATGTCACGACGTTTTTCTTTGAAAAATAAAAACAAACATATTTCAAAATGTCGTCTGCTGCAGTTGTATGGATTGTGGTACTTTAACCCATTGTAGGAAACCCATAAAAGGGTAATTAGCAAACAGCGCTCATCCAGATTAGACGCAGAACGTGGCGTCTAATCAGGGTCTCCAGTGTTTGCAAATAGTTCAACCATTTTTCTCTAGGGATAATTAAATCACATAACCTGACATAACCAAAATCGAAATTAGATTCTTTCAATATATAGTCTGGGGGAGTTCATTCAGTCTACATGTACAATGGATAAAGGAATAAATGTTGAAACGATACAAGCAATCAAATTCAAAGAAAGAGTGTAACATTTAATAGACCACTAGGAATTCGTCTAAGATAGCACTATTCTTTTAAAACCAGGGTCCAGGGCAAAACATTCGCGGGTGTTTTGCTCCTCTGTACGCAGCCCTGGTCCGCAACGTGAGATTATGCACATATGATGCTCTCCGTGGTAAAAAGGCCATATGCGAATAGCACACGTCCAGATCAGCATGCGCATCCGTGCAGTATGCTTTGAGCAGTCTCAGTTCGTCGACATATACCACAGTATCCACTGATTCTGTTAGCGGGCAACGAAGGCCCTGATCAGCCTGCGCATTCGCGCAGGCTGATCTGGGCCTGCGTTGTCCGCAAATTGCATAAGGGCCCTTTTCGTGTGTTGCGTATCATATACCCGACCTGTGCGCATAGCGGTCTCATGCGCATGCGCATCAGTCAGGCCTGAATAGTCTTCGTTGTCTGCATGTGGACGCCTTCGATTTTTGCCTACCCGCAAAGCGCCCAACGAAGACTCTGATCAGACTGCGCGAATGCTGGGCGCACATGTCCAAAGCTACATGTTCTGACGTCGCGGCTCAACGTATAGAGAACACTTTGTTTCTTCCCTTTATCGAACCTGTTTGCACTTGACTCATGAAATATTATGATACTTTTAAATGTACGCTCGTAATCTGCATATTACAGAATCGAGACTTTTATACAACAAAGGTTGTCGCCTCGGTGGCTCAGTTGGATGCGCCGTCCGACTGGAGACCAGGAGGTCGCGGGTTCAACTCCCGCCGAGGTCGGCAACATTCTTTCGTGGAGATTGATCATGAAATATTTTCTACGGTCATTTTCTCCCTTCCGCTGATTCAAGAAGGGCGGTTGTCAGTTTCTGGCGAAAGAATGTGCACAATACTGGTTAACCGCTTAGAGGACTAAGCCTGCCCAGTAAACGTGTGGTTAGGTAAACTGACCGCGCTCGACATGACCCCATTGGGTTGACTGGGCCGTAAAACCTTAACGCAAACAAAATACAATAAAGGTTAGTCTGTCCATCTGGCTTTCTGGCTATCTATATCTTTGTCTGCCGTAATGTATTTAAGTGATAAGATACACTTGACAGAATTTCCAATAATTTTACAACGGAGACAACTTTTGCGTCTTCATTTTTGCTTTCCAGAAAAGGGGTTTGCTCATATTTGAAAGAATTTGCTCACATAGGAAGCAAATTCTTTGCTTTTACAGTTGGCCCCTTTCAGAAGGGAAGCAAAAATAAGTTTACATAGTTGCCTCCCTTGAAAGCGTATCGCTTCCCTTAAACAAATTCAGATCATGTGACACTTTCTCTTATTCATGTTTGACACAAAGAAACAGCTTTATCACCACTTGACTATGAAATACGTTGTTTCTTTGACCGTACAAGTAGCTTTTTTGTTAACTTTAAACGCTCTATGGGATAATTCAGCAGACGGTATATTTATGATAATTTTCATATATTTATTTCTCAGAAAATAGGCTTTGACATTTCATGCAAATTGCCAGGAGACAATTTGCACGAAATGTCAAAGCCTATTTTCTGAAAAAAAAAAAAACAACAAAAAACAAAAAAACAACAACATATTTCAAAATGTCGTCTGCTGAAAATTTTACCCAGCATGCTAAGCGTTGAAAGCAGACAAAGAGACTAGAAAACAAAGCCAGGCGTATTTCTTAAACACTGTAGTTTTATAACAAAGCAATCTATCGCAGTTGACCTTAAAGGGGGACTAAAAGTGAAATAAATGGTAGGCATGTCTACAAGTACTGTCACTGAACAAAGATGGTGTTATACAAGGAGGACGGAGAAGGTTATTTAGTTCTTATTACAGCTGGGATCTTTTGTTCACAGTTTATACATTGTAGTACGTTTTCCAATACAATAGAGACACTGCATGTAAATATGTTGATTTAAGCATTTATTTGCTTAAAGGGGAATGGGTACACTCTCGGGGAGACAACTCTATCAAAATTAGTTTGTCTCCTTTTTGAAAAAAGGGCTGCTGAAAAGGGGCCTACGAAGGCTCCCGGAGGAGCAAATTGTTTGCCTTTGTAGTAGTCACTTTTCAATCGTCAATCTTTTACTTCCTGTTTGCTCTCCTTTACACCAAAACCCCGCAGAAAAGGGATCTGTTCTAAAATAAAATAATTTACTGCTTCAAGGGAGCCAGTCTTTTTAACCCCTTTTAACTCTAGTCCTGCTGAATCCGGGTATGCACTGCTTTGCAAACAGTGTAGATTCAGAAGCCAACTAATCTGGATCTACCCGTTTGTCATTATGTGAATTGTATCGACAACCAGGATCAAGTAATCTGATTGGCTAAAAATTAGAAGTGGGCGGGGCATCTTAATTTATTCAGCATGGCAAGGGCTAAGACTAGAAGACAAAACGTGATAGAGTTGCCTCCCATGGTGATGTATCTATTCCCTTTAACCCTTTCAGCCCTGCAGGCCAAAACAGATACCTGTGCAAACAGTGTAGATTCTGATGAGACGGCTACGAGCCGTCTCATCAGGATCTACATTGGTTGCCATTGTTTTCTGGATTTTAGACTGAAACTCCTTTTTTGCATCAGTGGACCTGACCAAATACAAGGATGGATGTGTTCGCTTCAAAAGTTCAGGGACGAAAGGGTTCATATAATTTATATGGAAATGTTGCCTTGCACTGTCCTCCGAGTCTTCAGAGTACGCTATAGTGTCCTTGGAAGCGATTGGACGATAGCGTTTAGGCACAAAAGTATTGTGACCACACCTCGTCAGTGATAGACTGACGAAAGCATTGCATAGGGTCATATAGTTAGTTCTCAAGAGTATCGGATTATGGGTATCAAATTTCGTATGACAGCGTACGAGACACAATACAAATATTTCCTGGACAAACAGTGCATGCCTTTCTCAGACTATCTATATGTGTGTAGGCTGCTCCAGATATGTGCCTTTCAAAAAGTGCATGAAACAACCTCGTTCTCATATAAATGAACAAAATAAAAGGCTAACATATTACCATATCTGAAATCCTTAGAGACTTGCACGACAATGAAACAATTGTCTTTTATTGTGTTGTTTAAAATGTATCCCTGGGAAACTAGGAATCATGGCATTCACATCGCCATCCGTAATAGGCAGAATCTAATATCATAACGGCTAAGGTAACTTTAGAAGGGAAATACATCAGTTCATTGTTAAAATATATGCACTTGTTTCCTGCCTTTACTTCACACTTGATATTTCTTGCTCGCGTAAACTCTTTCATCCCTGCAGATCAAAATAAGTATCTTTGCAAAATGTGTAGATCCATTTGGACGGCTCGTAATGAGCCGTCTCATCAGGATCTACAATGTTTATTTCTGGAAGCAGCATCATTGGTTGATGCTCAACAAGAGAATTTGATAGTTTTTAAGGGAATTTGATAGTTCATAAGGGAATTTGACAGTTCATACATGTAGTTGATTCGTTACATGGGGATTGTATGGTTGATGCACATCATAGGTATTGTATGGTATATAGTTGATGCACATCATAGGTATTGTATGGTACATAGTTGATGCACATATTAGGTATTGTATGGTATGTAGTTGATGCACATCATAGGTATTGTATGGTATATAGCTGATGCACATCATAGGTATTGTATGGTACATAGTTGATGCACATATTAGGTATTGTATGGTATGTAGTTGATGCACATCATAGGTATTGTATGGTATATAGCTGATGCACATCATAGGTATTGTATGGTATATAGCTGATACACATCATGGGTATTGTATAGCTGATGCACATCATAGGTATTGTATGGTATATAGTTGATGCACATCATGGGTATCGTATGGTATATAGTTGATGCACATCATAGGTATTGTATGGTATATACTTGATGCACATCATGGGTATTGTATGGTAAAGAGCTGATGCACATCATCGGTATTGTATGGTATAGAGTTGATACACATCATAGGTACTGTATGGTATATAGTTGATGCATATCATGGGTATTGTATGGTATATAGTTGATGCATATCATGGGTATTGTATGGTATATAGTTGATGCATATCATAGGTATTGTATGGTATATTGTTGATGCACATCATGGGTATTGTATGGAATATAGTTGATGCATATCATGGGTATTGTATGGTATAGAGCTGATGCACATCATGGGTATTGTATGGTATAGAGTTAATACACATCATAGGTATTGTATGGTATATATAGTTGATGCACATCATGGGTATTCTATGGTATATAGTTGATACACATCATAGGTATTGTATGGTATATAGTTGATGCACATCATGGGTATTGTATGGTATTTAGCTGATGCACATCGTGGGTATTGTATGGTATAGAGTTGATGCACATCATATGTATTGTATGGAATATAGCTGATGCACATCATGGATATTGTATGGTATATAGTTGATGCACATCATAGGTATTGTATGGAATATAGCTGATGCACATCAAAGGTATTGTATGGTATATAGTTGATGCACATCATGGGTATTGTATGGTATATAGTTGATGCACATCCTAGGTATTGTATGGAATATAGCTGATGCACATCATGGGTATTGTATGGTATATAGTTGATGCACATCATAGGTATTGTATGATATATTTGATGCACATCATGGGTATTGTATGGTATATAGCTGATGCACATCATGGGTATTGTATGGTATATAGTTGATGCACATCATGGGTATTGTATGGTATATAGTTGATGCACATCATGGGTATTGTATGGTATATAGTTGATGCACATCATGGGTATTGTATGGTATATAGCTGATGCACAGCATGGGAATTGTATGGTATGTACTTGATGTACATCATAGGTATTGTATGGTATATAGCTGATGTACAGCATGGGAATTGTATGGTATATAGCTGATGCACATCATGGGTATTGTATGGTATATAGTTGATGTACATCATGGGTATTGTATGGTATATAGCTGATGCACAGCATGGGAATTGTATAGTATATAGCTAATGCACATCATGGGTATTGTATGGAATATAGTTGATGCATATCATGGGTATTGTATGGTATATAGCTGATGCACATCATGGGTATTGTATGGTATATAGTTGATGCACATCATGGGTATTGTATGGTATATAGTTGATGCACATCATAGGTATTGTATGGTATATATTTGATGCACATCATGGGTATTGTATGGCATATAGCTGATGCACATCATGGGTATTGTATGGTATATAGCTGATGCACAGCATAGGAATTGTATGGTATATATTAGATGCCTGGGGATTGTATGATATTTACATGTAGTTAATGCACAGAATGGGAATTGTATGATATATACGTACATGTACGACTAGGCCCAGATCAGATGGCGTATGTACGCAAGCCGATCTTGGCCTTTGTTGTCTCGCATATGGCTTAAGGGCCTTTGTGTTTTGTTGTGTCTGGGTTGGGCACAATACAGTAAGTGCAATGTTGGGAACACCTGTATTTAACACCATTACGACGAGACTAGGGAGTACACTTAAACCTATTGACATGACTCTAGTCAAAAGATATACTCTACGTAATGTTTGTATGATACAGCAACCTTGAGGACGAACAGCGGGGGCCTTTTATTTCCTCTCTAACTTACTTGATAATCTTAAGATGATCGACATATAGCAGCAGGATGACTCGAGTGTTTACAGATATGGTTTTCTTTCTTTACGTCTTTAAGTTAAAAGAAATTACGTTGTATTTGTGTTCAAATGAATTATCGTGAAACCTTGAAGGTAAATCCTCACGATCATGATATATACGTACACCAGGGCATTACGTAAGAGCGCAGTTTATTTGCTCCAGACTTTTTGCTGAAATGCACGAACACCAAAACAGATTGGATCTTGGATGCGACCCTTAAATTCAGGACCCCACTATCTGATACTCCACAAATGTATGCAAAGTATCTCAAGGCCAAAATGCTTGTGAACAAATATCTCCGAAGACTGAATTTTTATGACAACACTTAGAAACTCTAATCATAAGGAGGAGAATTGGATGATAATTCTGTGAAAATTTGTCTTATGTCTCCATGATAACATATACTGTGGGTATTCATTAGAAGCGCCTCGCCGAGGAACAAACAGTAACATCCTTCCTGAGGCATCGAACGCAGAAAAGCTGACGGACAATGACAATGTTGACTTTTTTTTTTCAAAAATATAGCCATTACGGTTTTGCTGTATGTATTTTGAAGACAAAAATACAGTGTTTGTGAAGACTATTCTTGAAGCGTTTACTAAAGGATGTATCTGGATACAAACCACAGTTGTTGATATTTTTTCTTTTTCTTTTTTTCTTCTTTCTTTTTTCAGAGCTCCCTCTTTGACCAGTCTGTCTTAAACAAAATTTAAATTCCACTGACCTGGCATTTGACACTTGTATTTATGATATGATCTCTATAAATATACGAACGCATGCTTTTCAGAAACTTCTTCATCAGTGATTGATACAATTCTTGCTGGATTCATTGGAATTGGTGCTAAGATATTGTTCTCACATTCAGGAACACTGTATTGAGTAACTAAGAAATACTGAAGAATGCCATAAACGTACTATGCCAATACGCATGTAGCAACTGACCTGTAAAATGTCATACATAATATGGGGTCTGAGGAACATGTCGTTTGACAGATGGTTTAATTTAGCAGTTACCTGATGTCGTCTTGAATCAGTTTATGGATTAGAAATGAGAAATATAGGCTACTGATTACGTATAAAACGGTATCTGTCAATCCGTTGACTTGATTGGACTTCCGTGTACTGCCTGGACATGTCCTTTATTCTTGTTTGAGGAGGCCATATTTGGACTATCTGTAGAGCAAATTATAATGGATTCGGTCATCAATCAATTAGCTGCCATGTGTGTAGAGTGGAGTCTTCCTACTAATGGTGCAGTATGTCACAAACTCTCCCGTCCATTAACCCATTAATGATATGGATTCTGACATGAACTCTATTCCATCATGCGGGTCAGAAGCATCCATTATCTATTTAACGCTTAGAATGTTGGGTAAAGTTTTCAGCAAATGACATGTTGAAACAGTTTTCTTATATTTCTCAGAAAACAGGTTTTGTCAATTCATGTAAATTGTCTCCACTGGAGACAATTTGCATGAAATGTCAAATCCTGTTTTTAGACCGGTGTTAAGTGATAACGTCTCGATAAAGAGCACAGACCTGATCAAGCACCACCTGCTGCCCAAGGTCATCACTGTTTGCTAATATACCTTTTATGGAATTAATAGGTTAATAATTTAACAGTTGAAAGAAAGTCGGCCATCGAGCCCACCTCGATGATTTCTTTTATATTCTTCGCGCATCGAGCGCGTGAATATTAGATTTAATGTGTGGAGCTAAGGCACGTATTGTATCTATGATTTGACTGCGATAATATGTCAAAACCTTTCACAGGTGTAGATCAAAAGCAACCGTTTACTTTCGTTCTTTGAGGTAAGTATTTGAAGTTTACTTAGATTAGGGTTATAGCACACCTAAGAAGTTTGAGCGTTTATGATTGCATCAGTGGCTTTAACGAGAAAGTCTTTATTAGACTGACAGAGACTAGAAAATCGCCTTAAATAAAAACCATTTTCCGGCTTATTACGACCTCCCATAACGTTGGTTTACATTGTATCACCGCACAACACATGATATGTTCACGATCACAAACAGGTAATTGAAAAGTAGGCATGTTTTGCAGGTGTGTGTTCACGTAACACTTTAGGGAATTTCTTCTCATAGAATGTATCGTCTACTGTGCAAGTCACTAGACATGAATATATGAGCAGCTACTTATTTACTTATGTATTTGTTCATTTATTGTAAGCAAAGTCTGCTTTGATGTCTCGTTAGGCCGGAAATAACGCGTTTGCAGAGCCCAAACTTGGCGCCATCTTGTTTCAAGAAATGCATACAAAGTAGTCACACACAGGCGCGCGCGCGCGCGCACACACACACACACACACACACACACACACACACACACACACACACACACACACACAGACAGAGTATATCCGAACAACTAATGTAAATGTCTGCTCTTGAGCCTCAGTGATTTCCAGTAGAAACCAAGCAGTATCCTTAATCAGACTGTGCAGCCATCCAGGTAATTAATATTTTAATAACAGAAACGATGCAGTTTGCCGACCCGCAGAAGGCGGAAGGCGTGTAAGACGTTAATTTATAACTTGTCGTGAAACTAATGATAGCTTTAACCTTCGAGGGACGATCAAAATGTTCTCGGCCCGTGTACTTTTGGAATGACCAAGAGGAGAAATTGTGCCATTATTTCTCAATATAATCTCCCTTCGCCTCGATGCTCTTTCTCCAACGCTGTTCAAGTTTGCTTATCCCTTCAAAATAGAAGCCTTCTTCCTGGTCCCCGAAGTACTCATATAGCATCTATGACGCGTTCATTGCTTCCAAAATTCCTACCACGAAGGATTCCAGATTTGGTAATAGACATAAGTCCGAAGGCGCTTAATCCGGAGAGTGCGGGGGATGAGGATGGACGTCGAAGCTGCATTTAATCGCAGCAGACATATCAATTTGAGAGGTGTGGACTGCGGAATTATCTTGCAAGAGCAGAACTCCTCGCGTCAACTTTCCTCTTTTTTTTATTCTTCACAATTTCCTGATGTAACCGCCTTAGTTCTTCTGCATAATATGCACGATTTATCGTGCGATCTTCCGCAAGATCATCCACCATGATGATGCCCTGACTTTCCCAAAATATGGAGGCCATCACCTTTCCTGCTGGAGAAACTGTCTTAAATTTCTTCGGACGGGGTGAGCCAGTGTGCTTCCATTGTATAGTCTGCTTCTTTGGTCTCAAGATGATGGTAATGGACCCAAGTCTCATCTTAGGTCACGACTTGACGCATACATTACTCAGGATCATCTTTATAGAGAGACAGATGATACTTAGAAATATCAAGCCTGTTCTTCTTCTGATCTTTGGTCAACATTCTAGGGACCTATCTAGTTGAGACCTTGCACATCCCTAAGGTATCGGTCAAGAAAGACTGAACTGCCCCAAAACGTATACCTATTCGTCTACTTATATCACGCAGGCTTCTTCTCCTGTCACACATGATCAGACTGTGCACGAGATCAACTTTTTCGTCTGTAGTAGCCTCTTTAGGGCGCCCAGACCGTTCATAATCCTCCACGCTCTCCCTCCCTCCCCTAAATTCAGCAGCCCATTTCTTCACCGTGTTGTAACTAGGAGACACTTTTCCCCAAGGGTTTTAATGAAGTCGTTGTGAGTTTTCTTCGGGGACACGCCTTTCTTACAGAAGTACTTTATGACTGCTTAAACTTCAATTTTGGCCATTTTCTCAGTTTAATACGCCCTTCCCCTGTTTGCAGCAAATTCATTCTTGAATCAATAGCTGTAAAAATTTATTGTTTCTATCAAAGATGTTGAATTAGACAAAATTACCAACTGACAGGGGTTTCATTTCAATTTAGTTATTCTAAGAGTATTGGGTCGAGAACTTTTTCATCGAATGGCTACATATTTGGCAAAGGCTATTGACATGGCGGTCGGGCCACTATGAATAGTGGGTACTGACACGGCGGCAGGGAATTTCAAATGATAAGGCAGTCAGGGCATTTAAATGTGGGCATTTCAAGCAAACTGTTTTGTCTTTCCTGCACACTAATATTATATTTTTGTGTCAAACAGCAGAGTTTTAGAATGTCTATAGTTTCACGAATCATTTACACTTTATTATCATTCTGACACAAAGCTCGGAAAGGCAACATTCTTCTTGAGATTGGAGAAGCGGTCATACAATATTATGATAGGGTAGATTTTGGGCAGTGAAAAAAGGAAACTTCGTTGATGATTGAGTTTGGCTACCCTACACAGGAAGCCAGTAATGATAATATGGGCTCACATATATATAGTAACACGTATTAAATTCATAATATAGTCGAACCTCAATAGCTCGAACATCGATGGCTCGTTTACCATGGCTAATTCGAACTCGTTTTGGAGTCCATAAGAAATTCTTCCGATAGCTCAAGAAAAAATATTTAGGGTAATTATCTTATTTAATCATGAAATTGTATGTTGTGTGCAGTAATTAGAATCGCCTAATCGAGGCGATTGTAATGAGTACACTCAATATACCACTTATGTGTAGATTATCAAAAAGATTCCCTAAATTATCGTCATTTGCTTCCTGACCTGGCGCCTTGATTAAAGCTCAGTGACTCGAACTACCCTTATCTCGAACAAAGTTCCGTGGTCCTAAAGATGTTCGAGCCACTGAAGTTCTACTGTATAATATACTTTGCATTGACCAGGTATGGTATTTCAAACCAAAGAATCATTATAAAAAAAATAATGAACTCAATTCTTTGGTCGACCTCACATCTGTGCCTCATGGTCACATCTGGGGTCGGCCACGTAACGTCATCTCAAATCTGTGGTCAATTACATCAATGCATAACTCCAGGTAGATCATAATGTCACGTCCTTCCACATTCATGATAGAAAACCAGGCCTTGCTGTTACTTGCAATTCTGACTTATCGATACCTTGGATGGGCTGTGTGCAACGATTGTGGCATTTACCGGTTATCCTCTAATTTGAATTACTTAATCATGTTATTTTCATTTACATGTCTTTTGAGTAGTCGAATTGCAACAGGGATATGGAATAGTTAAATGTACTCTTAATCCTGCGTAGCGTCCCGTAAATGAGTGTAGACCTAGATCAGGCGCCACAGAACGTGTGTGTGTATGTATGTATGTATGTATGTATGTATGTATGTATGTATGTATGTATGTATGCGTGTGTTTGTGTATGTATGTATGTATGTATGCGTGTGTTTGTGTATGTATGTATGTATGTATGTATGTATGTATGTATGTACGTACATACGTATGTATGTATGTACGTAAATGCGTGAGTGCGTGGATGCGTGTGCGCGCACCTAGCTGTTTATACTTAAATCTGAAATTCAACACAAAAACAGACACACTGAACTAAGGTCTGCAGTGAAACGATGTACCATTTTGGACTTCGTTTTAACCGAGCCCCAGTCCACTCACTCTCCCACCATTGCACATCGTAACTACATGCATCATAAAAGTCGGTACCAGGAATGAAGCTCGGGCAAGATGTCTTGCTGTGCAAACCAAATATTGAAATTGTGCTGGTTTCTTGGTGTAAATTCATACGGAGGCCTTATGAATGTTTGCCTCGTACGGAAAGACCCAGAAAACCCATATTTTAAAACACAAAATGCTGAAGAAAATGGTTTACCATGTGTGTGTGTTTGTGCGCGCGCATGCCTGCTTGTGTATGTGCGTATGGATTCTCTGCACTGCTTTGTACATGTAATAAGAGCCCTTTTGTCGGCCCAGGCTTACTTAAAGCGAAAACAGGAAATATTCGATAATTAATGCTTGGAATGTTTCTTTGTGTGTGCACCACGGTAAGCGATTGTGCTTTCAAAGTACCGACCGAAACATCCAGTTTTTTTTTGTTTTTGAAAAAATCTGTAATCATATGACTATAATAAAAAGACAAGGCTGTAAACAACACGGATAATGAGAAATCGGGAAATTCCCTGCTGTTGTTTTGAACCAGACAAGACTGTACCATATTTACCCAAAATACGCAGACAGACAGACTTGTGCAAACAGTGTAGACCCAGATCAGACGCCGCACTGCGGCGTCTGATCTGGGTCAACACTGTTGGCCACTCAGCAAGCAGTTTTTAGACACATCAATTGGTCGCAAAATGGGCGTGTCAAACATTTAAGACAGGTATGATAAGGAGTTAGAGTGTACGCATATTTAGAATATATACAGTGTTGCCTTCACAGATATTCACTCAAGTGCAATACAAATCTTAGAAACAGATTTCTGTCTAGGAATTTACAAAAATCGGAGCAAAAACCTGAATGGGTTGGTTAGCATCGGAAGGAAAACATGAATGGGTTGGTTAATATATTTATTTGGCACAGATTTCAGACGACCGCACTTAACAATTGTTTAACAACGTGAAATGTACTAACAGTCCGAAACAGGTCCTATCATAGATGTACTTTTGTAATAGATGGATGGATGGATGGATGGATGGATGGATGGATTAATGAATGGATGGATGGATGGATGAATGAATTAATGAATGAATGAATAGAGGATGGGTGGATGGGTGCGCGGGCGGACGGAGGAATGGACAGACAAGAGAGAGAGAGAGAGAGAGAGAAAGAGAGAGAGAGAGAGGGAGAGAGAGAGGGAGAGAGAGAGAGAGAGAGAGATGTCTAAATAGCACAAGCAAATGTTGTATAAATCTCGACGTTGTTCTTATCGTTATCATTATTGAACCGGTTGTTGAGATTCTGACAAGTGATCAACATGTTTATAACCCGAGTTTGGCTTTCATATTTAGAACCAGTGCCATCCGATAGCAAAACATCAGTTTTCGTGCAACAGTTCCGTTGGAACCGTCTCAGTGTCAGAAACAGTTATTTATTGAAATGTCCGCCGAATCGTTCACGGTTCGGAGTTTGACATCCAGTTATTTCTTAGATAAACGATCAGCTGCACTGTTTTATGGTTTATATGAAACCACACTCTATTAACCCTAAAAGCGCAAAACAAAATTTGTAGCAGACGACATGTTTTCTTCATTTTTGAGGGAATATAAGTCTTGACGTTTCATGTTAATCGTCTGCCAAGCAGACGATTCACATAAAATGTCAAGACTTGTTTTCTCAGAAAAAAAAATGTCGTCTGCTACTGTTGTGATTGGTGCTTTAAGGGTTAAAAAGAAAAAAATGTTTACATAACAGTCATTATCACGAGATCGCCTCCCTGTTATTTTCTCTGATTTTTATTTTTATTTTTATTTATTTTTTTTTGTTGTTGTTGTTGTTGTATGATGTTTGTTTGTTATCGAAAAGTTCGTATGGCAACATACATGTACAATTAATATAACATTCAGTTTCAGAGAAAATATTTATTCCTGATTCTTTGGTTGTGACGAATGATCACCGTACCAAGACCGTCAATCCTGATTCATGGACCAATAAACGTTCGCACGCTCGCCTGCTTTCGAGGAACCCATATAGAGATGGAAGGTGGAGTGGAGAGCGAAGTGTTTCCGATAATTTGCTTTAACATCCCTTTCCATATTCAGATCATATGGATACAATGTAAGGGTGACAATGAAAAGCTTTGTGCAATAAAGCGACGTACAATACTGCTGTGAGCTGAATTCCGCCTCTACGGGGATACGAACCCGGGACCTCGGGAGCGCTTACCACTCGGTCACCCGTACTCTTTTAAAGAGCGAAGTAAGTAACTGTATATGATATATATGACAAAGTACAGATATGCGTTTAGGCTGACACCCATTTACAAATCTGAAAGTATATCTTTGAGTATACTTATAACAGTTTCAGATGTATGAACCCTCCACCTATTCTTCAAATAAAAGTACAGTTGACTCTCGTTATCTCTACCTCGCTTATCTCGATTCACCGCTTATCTCGAAGTGAAAATCTGGTCCCTGCCTGAAAATCTAACAACAGGCAGAAAAAAAATATTGTGGAAAAGAGGAGAAATTGCAATTTCTTTTCTGCAATATTTTTAATATATCTCTAACATCAGGAGTCAAATTACATATTCATTTGTTAAATGTGGTTGTTCGAATTATTTTTTCTTCAATTCTGCTAATCTGATATGTCGAGATACGGATATCTCGAAGTATTTCAGAGGGTCGCTTGGAATTAGAGATAACGAGAGTCGACTGTACATGTAATATTGGACGTTTTAGAAACCTTTTGAAACCAAGCCACTTTGCTGCTCCATTGCATGTAAGACCACTATTATAAAAGGTCGGTTAATCGGACTTAAGATGGAATTACGAATTGTCAGTCAATGTTATAGCAGACGAATGCTTACATGAAATATCAGAGGCGTACTGACATTTAACAAATACGACATGTTGCAATCACCGCCGGTATAAACACGTGCTGTAGTAGCCATTTCATCATCAGCTACATTTCTTATAGGCTATTGCCTTGCTAATGCCTAGTTTACGTTGGTCTGCGATGAGCTTACGGCGCCCGTAAGATGCCCGTATTCCTCTTTCCGTGCGGCCTCCGTACGGGGACAACCGGCGGCCATACGATTATCGTACGTATTAACGGGCACCGTAGCCTCTATGATTTTGTTTAACTCCGCACTATGACTATTTAAAAAAAATGATAATAATCGCAAGCCCATAGACCGTAGACACGTCGTGGATTACATCGCAGGATCCCTGCACGGACACCGCACAGAGGCAGCGCGCTGATCGTGCGGACAACGCAAGATTTTAGATGGCCTTTGGGAAAAAAAAAAAAAAAGTATGGTGATTGTAGGCTCTTGGGATAATCGTACGGCTCTCATGCAGCTATCGCAAGGTTGCCGCACAGTGCCCGTGCAGTGACCATAAAATCGCACGGATATAAAGCAGTTAAATTTCGGAAATCCCAAGACGACCGCACCATAACCTAGTGGCCGCTTTGCAATGAGTCTTTGGACCTCTTTCCCTTTCCGCCTTTTGTTTTAGTTGCCATCTCAACAGACACACAAGCAGAAATGTGAAGTTGTACACTTTTGGTACACGAATGCCCAAAACTACACGTCGATCGCACAGTCATCGTACAATCTCCGCTCGGTCTCCGCGCGGTTTCCGCAAGGAAGCCGCACGAGCTCCAAATGATGTCCGTGCGGAGGCTGTGGAGACTGCACGATGACTGCACGATTTACGTACGATCTCCGCACGGTTACCGTACGGCCTGACCCCGGTCCGTCGCCGAAAGCCTGTACCATGCAGAAATCGTACGTTGCTCTTATACAGTGTAAATACATACGCCGTAGCTCGTGGCCACCTACGATGCCTGAAATTTCGTACAGAATATTGTAGACAAATAAATTAAACGGCGTCCGGGGCAAATGTAATCCAGGCATACTATCTAGAATAATGTTGACTGATTAGGAAATATTTTCTTCGATCATTCTCCCACCTCCGCTGATTCGCGAAGAGCAATTGTCACATACTGGAGAAAGTACGTGAACAAGTGCTAGGACTTAGTGCAGATTATAATCTTATTGCCTTTGGGATTATTGTGCCTATTCTGATTACTTTGAAAATCGAAAACCGCTTAAGCCAGTCATAGGGGGTGAATGCAGACTCGCAAACTACAGGCTGCATATGGAGAGACTTAATACTAGTCTACGATTTTAGTTACAGTCGACTCTCGTTATCTCGAATTCCAAGGGACTGTCTTAAATACTTCGAGATGTCCGTACTTCGACATATCAGATTTGCAGAATTGAGGAAACAATAATTCGAACAACCACATTTAACAAATATATATGTAATTGGACTCTTGAAGTTAGGGATATATTGAAAATATTATGGAAAAGAGGAGAAATTGCTCCTTAGGAGCAATTTCTCCTCTTTTCCATAATATTTTTTATATGTTGTTATATTGTTAGATTTTCATGTTTAGGCAGAGAACAGATTTTCATTTCGAGATAAGCGGTTATTCGAGAAGCGAGTTCGAGATAACGAGAGTCAACTGTATTTGTTATGGTTTTTATGGTTTTCATTAAGATTTGTATATTACCCTGCCCGGAAGAAAGTGTGAGTAGGCTAAACGATCTACTCGACATGACCTTAACAGTGTTGACTAGGCCGTGAAATTCAAACCCTAGCTACAAATCAAACTAATGTAGGTTTGCATGCTTTAAATGGAAACCGTTTGCAAATCATACTGCCCATAGCTTGCGTGCGTGCGAAGAGGCTGCGGGACGGGAGTTAAAGCCCGTTTTATCTTGAGCCCAATCCACTCCTTTCGCGGCTTTTAACCTTTTCCCGAAAGGAACTCATTTGCTGTTTAGTGAGCGCAGAGAGTTTTTCATCGAGTGACCCGAGCCAGGTTTAATTCTCCAATCTGTAGCACCGCAGTTATGCGATCTAACTGCCAGCTAAATTGCTTTTCCTTATAAATGTATATGAGCCAACGCACGACAAAACCTACAATAAAACCTGTATGGCCATCAAAGATTCAGATACATACACCCAGTATGGCAAGAATTCTTATTTGGAGAGCCTTGAGGCTGTAGAAGGCACATGCGATCAGCGAAGACTCTGATCAGACTGCGCGGATGCGCAGGATGATCTGAGTCTTCGCTGGTCGCACGCCTTATTGTAGGTTTTGTCGTGCGCTGGCTCAGTTATAATAAACTAAAACTGATCTTTTGAAAGAATATTATATTCAGAATGCTGCAGTCTTAATAAACCGAGACTACATTTTTTTCCCCTTGCGACTTTTTAGTTTCCAAGGGCAGCCTTTATAGCGTTTAATAAGTGCCGTGTGATGACCGTAAAAAGTCTCCTTTCACTTCATCAAAGTGCATTTTTGTTGGGATCATTGAACTCTTTCTGGTACCTTCAGCCAGTGCTAGGGTGCGTATGCAGCTGTCTGAACTAAAGTGCTTTCACAAGAAGAGTCTCGCTGAAACCGAGACTCTAAGCGGTTCTAGTTCTTTGTATTCAATGGCAACTTTTATAGATTTTATACATGATGCACTGTGATTGACAAGGCTAAATAATCTCAAATTGTATGAAAGGTAGTCACGGACAGCAAAGGCTTTGAATGCCTCCGGTCCTTTGATTTTCCGCCGTTTCTCCTAGGGAGACAATTTTTTAAGACTTCCGGCTATACTGCACACCAATCCTTTCCTAAAAGGGGTCTACTCTGAAAGGAAAGCATTCCCCCCACCCCCTAAATTCTTGCCTTTTATAGAAGACACCTTTTTAAAGAGAGCAGACTTTGTTTCAAAGGAAGCGAATTATTTCCATTTAGAGTTGACCGCTTTTTCGAAGGCAGGCAATCTTCAGCATCAAATGATTCTGTAAGCGGATTAGGTTGAGCGCATATGCCCGAGGGCACAAGGCGCGACTCTTTTAACTAAAGCACATGGCGCGGTTCTGTTAAAACGGCTGTATTTGTTCATTTGATTGTAAAGTATAAGAAATTATAACAACCAAATGTTATTTGCTTAATATAATTGAAAACACGCGGTATATGAAGTAAAGAGCTTCACAAGAAACCACATCAAAGTCAGTCAAATATTTTCTCAAGCTGTTCCTTTATCAAAAGTACTGACTGTGTATTTTTCGGAATTAATAAATGTCTCATCACGTAAAATCATAGAGCTCTTGAAACTATTCGCACAGCGAAGGACCAGCAAAGCCAGTGCGATTGCAGTCCGATTTCCACTACAGACATATTAGTATAGACACTAAAATGCGTATATAGCCGAGAAAAGCGATAGGCGCATGTGCAGTTTGTACCGAGCTTTTGCAGGTCGTTTGTGATTGGCCCTCTTTTTCCCTGTCGCGGCTTTAAATGTTAGTACGTCTAGTAAATGTCTTTATGCATTCACGCTAAACTTGCTTGGTAAAGATTTCAGCAGATGACATTTTGAATATTTATTTCTTTTTTTCCAGAAAATGGGCTTTGTCATCTCATGCAAATTGTCTCCTTTGGAGACAATTTGCATGAGATGTCAAAGCCGATTTTCTAAGAAAAATACGAAAACTATCACTAATTCGTCGTCTGCTGAATTTGCCCGTACAATGATAAAGGTTAAGAAGATTTGTGTCAAAGTACTTAGACAACCTTCCGTATATGATGAAAGGTCTGCTTGTATTATAATGTAGTGGGTTGACAAGCCCAGTAGTAAGTCAGTAGGGAAGAGCAAGATAATTTGTTCCGTGTCAAGGGAAAATTGTGTCTGCGGGCGTATGCGGACAGCGTAAGCCCAGATCAGCCTGCGAAATCTGGGCAAATCAGGGTCTTAGTTATTGGCTTAGAGAGCAAAGACCCTGATGACACTGCGTACGAAAAGGTGTACTGGAGATGTCAGGGCTTAGCTGCCCGTTTCAGTACGGTTCCTCCGTGTTTGTTTCTTTCATGTCTGGCCATGTACTGTTTGAGTATTGTGTTTACTTGTCCCACATTCATTACTTCTACTTCCGCTGCCCTGGGAAAGCTGAGGTCTGCGGTTGTGGTCTTTCCGGCGTGTTTCCTTTCAATTACTGCTTTAACAACGCTTTTCTCATGGCTCTGGTAATTTGACTTTCTGTTATTTGTTCTGAAAAAGATGCTGTTCTAGCAAATACACAATACGTATCGCAAAAACGTCGTTTCGACGTCGCCGTGATGCACAAGCACAAGCGTCACGACGACTTCGAAACGACATTGGTGCGATATATATTGTGTGTTTGCTGAGACAGGCATGGCTGAGATGGTTCCGCTTTCGCCGTTCGAATAAGAAACGTTCTCATGTGGCGGATCAATTGAGCCTACCACGGTCTGCATATTTGGCACTGACCTACATACTATCATGACGAAAACACGGCTATTCAAATATATAGAAAATTTTCCTTAAAAAAATTTAAAATTTTCAGATAAAAAAAAAACTGTGATATTTTTCATATTTCTGCTCAAAACATAAATTGTTGGTACTCGTTAGAACCGCCTCGGCGAGGCGGTTCTAACGAGTACCCACAATCCTGGTTTTGAGCAGAAATAAGAAAAATTACGTACCCCTGCAAACCCCAGTTTTACGATATAAAAGTGGGGTTTAAGGGGGTCAAAATTATATAGGTATGTTTTCGTGATGATCACAGTTCACTGACTGAATGTCTGGCAAGGCATGGAAATTTACCGTAATATTTTGATCATGGAAAATCGTCCAACGTCTTTGCTGCATGTGTGGGATACAGTGTATTAGTGGTTGCAATCATACCCAACACAGTTCTAGAATAACTGGTATATTTATTGTTTTATCTATTTCCAGTGTAATATTCATTTAATCTATTTTAGTCTGAATAGCCTCTCCCACACTATATATTCTTGACATTACGAAAACACGCCTATCCAAATATATTGAACATTTTACAACCAAAAAAGGAAAATTTTCAGATAAAAAAAATCTGATATTTTTCATATTTCTGCTCAAAACATAGATTGTGGGTACTCGTTAGAACCGCGGTTCTAACGAGTACCTACAATCTATGTTTTTGAGCAGAAATTAGAAAAATAATGTATACCCCTGTAAACCCCAGTTTTACTATTAAAAGTGGAGTTTAAAGGGGTCAAAATTATATAGGTATGTTTTCGTGATGAAGAGTCGAATTTCAATTTTAGGTTTGTCAGGCTATGTAAATGATCCTAGAGAAAAATGGTTGTACTATTTGCAAACAGTGGAGACTCTGATGTCATGAAAAGAGGGATTTATTGCATATGTGAAACATCGAAGAACCAGGTCAGCTAACTGAGACTGCTTGAAAGTGCAGGGTGTGTTTGGTCTTCTCTGTCTCTATATGCTAGAGCCCTCACTTGCATAGCATTGCCTTTATGAGCTTGAACGTGAGAATATACACCATATGGCATGTGCGCCCAATTAAGACTGCGCGAGGTCTTCTCTATCAGGATACACTACACTACAGTGCTTCATATTTTTAGAATTCAAATTCCGCGAAGTCTCTCGAGACTTTCTGTTTTACGTTATTTTACAATATATATATAAGTCTGAAGTTTGATCAAGGCCTTTGTTGTCCGCATATACGATAAGGGCCCTTTCTTATGTTGTGTCCTATATGTACTCAATTTCCGATACAGACAACATGTGGAGAATTACTTACAGAGATTGTATTTTCATATAAGCATAGTCGTTAAAATCGAATTATTTCAGACCTACATCCCACCTTGCATACAAACATCTGGTTTATACATCAGGACTCGTACCGACAAGCCTGTTATGCTAATGTCATCGTCCTACATAAAAATTTTATTTTCCTCAACTTTAAACTGGGGAGCGTATCGTTATCTATTGAAAGGCGGAAGAACAGGCCCGCTGCTTATCATAATAATGAGACTTGCCGTGGAAAATGGGTCCGCTGGGCCCATGCGGGCAGAGAAGGCCCAGATCAGACTGCGCCGCGTGCAGTCTGATCTGGACCTCTTCTGCCAGCTTTAAATAATTGAATCTGTTGCTGAAACATTGTATGTTGATCAAGAGCAGGTCTAATGAGATGCACAGATTTACCGGCTGATCTGTGTCTTCACTATTCATAATATGTCTCACAGACCCATTTTATCATGACAGTGCAGATTTCAGTTTCGTCCTTGGGTACAATCCTGTTGGGCCATGGTAGGCTAAAACGGCGTTTATTACATACGTGAAAGTCGAATTCCAATGCCTGCCAGTGCGTCTAATCAGGCTTTTCTCAGTTCGCCGATATACATGCGTATTACAATATTCCAATGTCTTACATCGAAGTAGCAAACGCATATCAACCGATCGTACACGTGTTCGTTTACGAGTTGTTATGGATCGCCTATTCCCAGAGAAGTTGTATTTTCATTTAGTTTGGCACATTTAAACGCTCTCGGAAGTTAACAGTTGCAAGTTATCCAGTAGAATAAAAGTACAAAATATGTTTGTACCATTAGTATACTGATTCTGCAATTATGAAACTAAAGGGAACTGGGTACACTTTCAGGAGAGGTGACTTTTTTTCTTTCTTTCTTTCTGAAACAGATCTACTCTACAAGTTAAAGAAATTCCACCCCTTGTGACTGGCTGTGCAAGAAAGAAAACAGATAGCCACAGGCGTTGTCTCCCTTGTAAAAAATGGCATTCATGATGTTAAGGACTCAGAGGAGACATCGCATCGCGCGAAGTGTCGTCGTAGCGTGCGCAATTCGCCCAGACAATCTTTGGAACCTGCAATTTTTTTAACGAGATCTGTGATCGACTAGACTGCGCATGACTGGAATTTGGTCTGAGGTTGCCAGTGCAAATATGAATGACCGAAGGAAGATATCGTCATGTGGCCACATAGTGCACTGAATGCCCCAGTCTACGTCATTGCTACTCTTCCAGTTTGGAGTGTTTATATTGTCAGATATTAACTTTGTTAATACTACGCATTTGAGCCATAATGTCAGAAAACGCACCTTCGGACGTGTGCGCTCAGCGAAGATTCAGATCAGCCTGTGCATACGCGGTCTGATCAGAATCTTCACTGGGAGGATTTTCGATAGCCAAGGATGCATAGTTTCTTAATGCGGACAACGAAGACTCTGATTAGCCTGCGCGGACGCGCAGGCTGATTTGAGTCTTCGTTGGGCGCACATGTCCGAAGGCACTTTCTCGCACGTTCCGGCACAATTGTTTACGCATGTGTAACGTTTGTCCGTATAATCAACTGTTAAATTCCAGGTGTATGATAATCAACTGTTTAATTCCAAGTGTATAAGTAACAACATGAGAAAAAGACCGCTATCACATGGGCGGATAAAAGAGGAGACTTAGATCAGACTGCGTGAATGCACTGTCTGATCAGGGTCTCCATGGCCCGCTTACAGAATCAGTGGATACTACAGAAAAAAATGGACGAACAGAAAGGGCCCTAATCAGATTGCGCGGATCAAACTGCACTCTCAGCATTATGTCATAAGGGCCTTTATTCACATTGCGTCATTGAATTTTGTAACGAAACGTCACCTTTGACGTTATTTTATTCGCGATTCGATGGTGTACGCGAATTGTTCCACATCGTTATGAAGACGTTAAAACTATGATCTACTCGCTAATATTGTGTAATAAGAACAGTACTGCATGTAATAATGATAATGACAATAACGTCAGACAAACTAAGTTAATAACCGGTCAGCCGATTAATAAGCCAAAATAGTACAATGCAATATATTCCAAGTTCCACAAGCTTTTTTCCTCATACGAGATTTGGGTAATTAGAAACCCAAAGATTTCCAATGGAAAATAAAAAGAAAAGAAATAGAATAGGGAGCTGGGAATAGAATATTTTCAGTGAAAGACTAGATCACAGGGACCCATTGCTAACATCCAGGTCCCTAATCATGAATTATCTCTTAACTACCCCGCCTCCACTATGAAAGAGTGAGATTTTAATCGTGCAGTATTCAGCATCACGAAAATACGCCTATATAATTTTGACCCCCTTAAACCCCACTTTTATATAGTAAAACTGGGGTTTACAGGGGTATTCATTATTTTTCTTATTTCTGCTTAAAACATAGATTGTGGGTACTCGTTAGAACCGCCTCGCCAAGGCGGTTCTAACGAGTACCCACAATCTATGTTTTGAGCAGAAATATGAAAAAAATCTAAAAATTTTTTTTCTAAAAATTTTCCTTTTTTGGTTGTAATTTTTTCAATATATTTGAATAGGCGTGTTTTCGAAATGAGGACCGCGTGTGGGGACTTGAAGCAGAGTTTGTCTTCATATATTATATGATTTAAACTAATGTACACACTTAAATTGTATCGTATACATTTACTTGTTTATACACCAGTCTGATATATTAGTAAGGGTTTGTCGCATTTTTGACAGACTGAGTATTCAAATTATTTATGCTTTATTATTCTCTTTTCGATTTAGTGAAACTTAATTGTGAAGGGTTCTAGGTATACTACTTCTACAAAATGAAACATATTAAGAAAGAGATACAAATATCGAGACTTTGAATTAATTTCTTCAATGTAATCTGCCTGACGTTAGTGGGTACAATATAATATGACTTTCGAATAAAATAATAAAGAAGCTGAGTAGGAAGTATCACAATCGCAGATCAAAGTCAGTAGATCTTTTCTTAATTAATGACAGATTCTATCTGTCATTCTTCGTTGCCACGCACGGTTTTAGAGAAAGTGACTTTGACTACTATTCAATTTCGTATTTATCCGCGCACAAAAGTAGACCCAATGTTTCAATGTGTGTATATTAGTGCGCCATTGAAGAGCGTAGTGCAACTTGTGCTTATCTATGGCGAGAGTCGCTGAGAAACCCGCCTTGATATATGTGCGAACAACAAAGGCGCAGATCAGCCTGCGCGTTCGCGCATGCTGATCAGCGCCTTTGTTGTTCGCTATAGCTCTTTTTTTTCGACGAAGAAGCGTCTCACAAACTTAAATGGAGAACAGAATGATACCGGGAATTTATTAGTTTCTCATAGAATCTGTCATTTCAGGGCTATTCAGCCCTTTGATTTTTAGAACTGTTTGTGATATTACTGAGGTTGGATGCACGTACCTTAATCCCGAGAACTGTTTTGTTATGGCTGACTGCTCATTGTCCCATCTATTTATGTACACCCACGTACCAAAACTGTAATATTGCCTTGATAGTAAGAACCTATATAAACTGAATTAAATATTTTTCGAAAGTTTAATGGTCAGATAAATTTGGACTGAAGAGCGTCGGAGTGACTTTTCTTCAAGTTTAAAAGTTGATCTAGTTTGGATTGAGGAGCTTCAGTTCCTCTGTTATTTATTTTGCCCAGTAAGGTGAAAACACAGCCAGACCAGACCCACTTAACAACACAATATACAGTCGACTCTCATTATCTCGAATTCCAAGGGACTCTCTGAAATATTTCGAGATATCCGTACTTCGACATATCAGATTTGCAGACTTGAGGAAAAACTAATTTGATTAATCACATTTAACAACTATATGTGTAATTGGACTCTAACTTCATTGAAAGAGATATATTGAAAATATTGTGGAAAAAAGGAAAAATTGCTCCTTAGGAGCAATTTCTCCTCTTTTCCACAATATTTTTTACATGTTGTTAGATTCTCATGACTAGGCAGGGACCACTTCGAGATTAGCAGTTATTCGAGATAAGCGAGGTCGAGATAGCGAGAGTCAACTGTACATTATACAACACAGATGACTGTTTTGTTTTCGCATGTCATGTTTTCAGGAGTCACAAAAGCTGTCTCTCTTGTCAGCAACGGTGGAGATATACCTAGTATATCCGTTTTCTTTAAATCTTGTCTGCAGGCATATACGAATTGCGCATGCTCCTTTTGACTGGACTCCCTCGCGTCTCTCACCAAACTAAGAAGACCATGCGTAGCACACCCACACATTATCTGGATCATGTTGTTTCAAAATTAAACTGCAAATATCTGGAGCATTACGAAAACGGGCCTATTTAAATAAATGGAAGATTTCACCTCCAAAAGCTTAAAAAAATCAGATAAAAACCCTGATATTTTTCATATTTCTGCTCAAAACATAGATTGTTGGTACTCGATAGAACCGCCTCGGCGAGGCGGGTCTAACGAGTACCCATGATCTATGTTTTCGAGCAAAAATAAGAAAAATAATGTATACCCCTGTAAACCCCAGTTTTACTGTATAAAAGTGGGGTTTAAGGAGGTCAAAATTATATAGGCGTGTTTTCGTGATGGTCTGAACATACGCAGTTCGCATATGAATGAAAGACAGATGTCGTAACGTCTACCAGTTTGCATTATCTGCGGTTACACGAGATAATACTAAATGGACGCTCGTTTTCTTATGGCCATTATCGCTATTATAATTCAAATTTACAAATATATATGTAAAGGAATGCAAGAAAAGATCCCTGATCGTATGTGCCGAGGCAGTTCTAACGAGTACCCAAATCTATGTTTTGAACAGAAATACGAAACAAATCCGAATTTTATCTGGAAACTTTCAGTTTTTAGTGGTGAATTTTTTCAATATATTTGAATAGGCGTGTTTTCGAAATGTTAAAGGCCATCGACTCAGGTAGCACAATAAATAATCTAAAATGTTGCCTTTGGAATCAAAGAACACACAAAAGAACGAAAGTCGGAGCCTCTATTTTATTAAATTTCTTCAAATATAGCACATAAAGGCAACATTTAGCGTTTTTTTGTTTTTTTTGTTTTGTTTTTTTTTTTGTTTGTTTTTGTTCTATATTGTTCTATATATATATATATATATATATATATATATATATATATATATATATATATATATATATATATATATGTGTGTGTGTGTGTGTGTGTGTGTGTGTGTGTGTGTGTGTGTGTGTGTGTGTGTGACGTTTTGTTTTATATTTTCAAAGTATTTATTAAAGTAGAAAATATTTCAAAAGTAGTTTGCTATAACAGAGGCCTGACGTGTTCAACCCATCATTGGCTCTTTACTAAGCAATGTGAACATACTTATCCACATCTTTGTTTGAGTAAAAAAAAAAAAAAAACAACAAAAAAGATCAGAGGCTTGAAGCAGTGGAGAACTTCGAATATCTGGGATCAATCGTCTCTAACAAGGGGTTTGAACACAAAAATCATTTCCTTGATTGCTCAGCTAATATCAGTTCTTTACAAAGTCATTCAGAAGAACAAGAACATCTCACTTACTTCTAAAGTTAAGCTGTTGCGGCCACTCATATTATCCTTCCCATTACGAAAACACGCCTATTTTAAATATATTGAAAATTTCACCACCAAAAAACTGAAAGTTTTCAGATAAAAATTCTAATATTTTTCATATTTCTGCTCAAAACATAGATTGTGGGTACTCGTTAGAACCGCCTCGATGAGGCGGTTCTAACGAGTACCCACAATCTATGTTTTGAGCAGAAATAAGAAAAATAATATATACCCCTGTAAACCTCTAGTTTTACTATATAAAAGTGGGGTTTAAGGGGGTCAAATTTATATAGGTATGTTTTCGTGATGTTTGTGCATGATAGAACTTGACCCTTGAAGTAGAGTTTGAAAGACGACTCCAAAGTATTTAAATGAACTGCTAGCGGATGTTTCTAAATACCCCTACAAAGAATGTGATAAATGAGAAGGTTCGCAACAGGATCCGGGATTTAGTCGGAGTGGACGACGATTTCCTAGCCATGATGAAGATGCAGAATCTCAGACGGTATAGCCACATCACAAGATTGTCTTGCTTGTCGAAGACACTTCTGTGGAGAAAAGTAAAAGGAGCAAGGCCGAAAGGAAGGCAGACTGAGGATTGGATATTCACCCAAGGCAGCGGAAGACAGGGACGGATGGAGAAGAAGTGTTGCAACATCATCAGTGGTACCCCAAAGACCTTCAAGGTTAAGGGATTGAACTGAATTGCCCTACTAAACTACAAAGCTTTCTTAATTGAAAGAATTTAGAAGATTGAGACTTTAGAAATAATAAATGAAACAGAGAACTGTATATAAAATGATGGTATTGTGCCGTTAAATATATAGGACTCACGTACCCCTCATGGAGCTCTTGGTAGGGAATGAGTCCATACTGATTTCAAATCTGGGTTTGTGTCAGGACATATGACCAAACTACTGCGCATAATTATAGTAAATACAAGTGTGAGTCTCATAAAAATAAAAAAAAGAAAATAGAATATATATATATATATATATATATATATATATATATATATATATATATATATATATATATATATAAATATATATATATATATATATATATAAACCTCAGACGTTTTACAAAGAAGACCTATCCTGAGCTCCTTACCAGGAAACATGATACTACTTTTCTCCATTCTTGTTTGGATAGGGGTGCCTAACAGTAACCTAATATAATCAAGGAAATTAGGAGGCTTAGACTTCGAAAAGAAACGAGAACGAATTTGGGAATGCCTTTAAAATTACAGTAGTTTGCCATAGGGAAGAAAATACTGTCCAAATACTCGGATCCTAACTAGGTTATATGCCCATAATTACCTGTACTTGGGTGTTAGCCAGGCTACCTGCCATACTAGTAGGCAAATTATAGCAAGTCTCATAAAACATATATTAAAATAGAAAATGCATATAAAATTCAAGGTTATCTAGAAGGAAGGTAGTTCGACCCACAGGCGCCCCTTTATCGGGAGCATGACCCTTCCTTACACCTCATTTATATTTGATTCCGGGTACCTATAAAATTACGAAGCATACAATTTTAAGAGAATAAGAGGCTTAGACATCGGAAATAAGTCAAACGTAGACAAACGTTCCCATCTGCGTCCCATACTTGGGAACGTGACTCAACTAATCCCCATTCCGTTCTGACCGAGGGGATCTACTAAGCTACCAAGAAAAATCATTTAAATGACACAAGAGGCCGTGTCCCTAAATTAAAAGCTAAACGTAGAATAACTATATGGAAAAAAATGTATAAGCTTGCCTTTAAGTAATCATGTTGACCATATATGGTCCCCTGATAAGTGAAAATAACAATTCCTTATCCCTTCCTATTTGATTCACGTTACTGTTCTAAGCCCTAATATTTCAAGGAAATAGGAGGCTCAAATACCCAGAATTATAACAGACAATGCATAAAGTGTTCTGTATTCAGACACAAGCAAGAAATATATGGACCCCATATCAGGAAGTTAGATGTTACCTAACACCGTCTTTCTTTGGAATAACATTGCATACTCACTATCAAGCACAATAGCTGTAATGTGTGAGTCTAAAATACTCAAACTACTAAGAAAACAGAAAACAGAAAACAAATACGTTTAAAACGGCTTAGTTCAGATTTTTTTGTATGATTTTTCACCAAAATGTAAGCATTAGGGCATACATATGCATATGCAAATGTTCTTATTTGCATATATGGAGTAGAAGCAATAAGTCAGTGCCTAAGCTCATATCTTGCACATTTGGTTAACAAATAATGACCACAGACTGGGATATGATTAATTTGTGGTGTATTTTACTCTCTTTTGGGCAAAACATAAGTATTAATTAACATCCGTGCATATGCAAATGACCTAATTTGTATATTTGTATATAGAGTAGAAACGATAAGCCAATGTCTAATATCTTATTTTGCACATTTTGGTTAATCTATATTGGCCAAAGACAGGGATATGATTTATCTGTCTTGTATTTTATTGACTTTTTTTCGCAAAAAAAAATGTATTAATTAATATTCATGCATATGCAAATGAGCTAATTTGTATATTTATATACTATATTAAAGACAAGTGTCTATTCTTTTATTTGGTGTCTCACAGTTTGATTTATATTGAATATGAACTAAGATATGATCAGTTTGTAAGGTTACCATCTTGGTTCAATTTATTACCTTTGGTTACCATGGAAACGTTGCTTTTTCAAGTAGCTTATACTGTTTGTTAAACATGTTTTCATTATTTGTTCTTACATTAGCGATTAGACTATATTGTTAATAAATTTTACGTCATTATGACGGCAATAACCAGCTGAAACATATACAATAACAGTCAGTTGAAGTTTAATAAAAAAAAACAAAAAGTTAACTTTGTTCGTTTAGGCTATATGAACAAAGCGTTTTGACTACTCGCAAATTTAATAAGCAGATAGTTTAAACTGCTCATTAAATTTGCGAGTAGATATATATCGTCATCGTCAATTGTTAAAGCAAATAATGTGAACTTTGTTCTAAAAGGTTATATGAGTTTAAACTTATGCGATTATTATATTTGCGAGTAGGCAGAAAATTTATTGTCAGTAGAGTTTACGTTAGTATAAAGACGGAAACAAGTTGATACAATAACCGCTAAATTGATTAGAGATCATTTTCAAAGGAAATTTCAGTTATTACCAATGTATATCATGGCGAAATAATGCCCATTTTGTTTAAAATCCGTATCAACAAATTCCCATCCGTTCAAAAGTTACAGCAGTTTGAGAACGAGGTATACCTATTTTACTCTTAGAGTGCCATCCCTCCCTTGATTTTCTCTCATTTCTTAGCATAATGTGATGTCATCAAAGATTTAAATTTTCTAGATGAATTTTAAAATGCTGAAACCGGCCAATTCTTTTGTATGCATAGACGTTTGATTATCAACACTGGTTAACATTAATGAATCATCATCATTTTGCATAAAATCTAGACATATAACTACAAAATACAATACCAACTTTTAATTTAAAATAAAAATTTATAATATTTAAAACTAAAATATATTTTTGTTTTGGACGTCCTAAGGTGCTAAAATGGTGACTAGAAATTCTGTTAAACTTATTTACACTTTTTGGATCATGTTTGACCATTTGACAGTTGCAAAAATTCAAAATGAAATAAATTTTAAAATATATTTTTTTAATTTTATGCTCCTTAAATGTGATAAGAACAAACGTTTGCACATATCATATCAGTTTAATTTCACTGTATCAGAAAGTTAACAATTTGAGTAATATAGCTTATAAAATAGTATATATTTCAATATTCAACAAGTTTAACATTTCAATGTTCAGCTATTACATCATAAAATACCTCATGAATATTAATGAGGCAGGTTTTAGCCGCTGCTTTTGGCCATGCACATGGAATTTCAAGTCATAATATCTCCACAACAAATAAAGATAAGTTGATCCGGTTTGTTGCATTTATTTTCTTCCTTGCAAAATGACCTAACATGTTCTTATATAGAATTAAGCACCTTTGTAACTGACCTTAAAGCAAAATAATGCTTATTTCGTTCTAGTAGGTTATATGAGTTGAAACTAAGGTAACCAAGAGTTACTGACTCCAAAGTCTCTTCTGATCAGAAGGCGCAGATGCGCTGGTTGATTTGAGTCTTTGTTGGTCGCATATATCAGAAAGTATGTTTCCTCACGTTGCAGCTCCTAAATATGTTTCCACTTGAAGAATTTATATGTGGCCTTGTGCAAGATGTAAAAAATATATGGAGCCAAAATGCGCCCCATTACGAAAACAAGCCTATTCAAATAAATTGAAAATGTCACCACCAAAAACTGAAAATATTTAGATAAAAAAAACTGATTTTTTTTTATATTTCTGCTCAAAACATAGATTGTGAAAATAATTTATATCCTGTAAACCCCAGTTTCACCATACAACAGTGGGGTTTAAGGGGGTCAAATTATATAGGTATGTTTTCGTGACGCAGTGAACGTTTCTGATCAGAATTCGCGAAAGCGTAATTTGATCTGAATTTTCGCTTGGCGCGCATGTTCGAAGGTACGTTTCTTAACTTTGCGGTTTGCTTCATCTACTATGGATACCTATCTGATGTTTCGAATTGTCTGTTACCAATGAGTGATGCAGAGAAAGCTATAAATCGCAAATCAGCGTAAATGCCTACTGGAAACACGCAGAATTCAGAGTATCACGCACTTTAGAGGGGGATTTGAGGAAGCACGAAGGTGCCCAGAGACTCCGTATTCTATTCACATCTTATACTAGATATTAAATAATCATGAAGTGCTAACAAACCACATACAGAATACGTTGCGGCCCCTGGTGTATATTCCAATGTCTCACGATCAGACTATGTCCTCTCTCTCTCTCTCTCTCTCTCTCTCTCTCTCTCTGTGTGTGTGTGCTGTGCATGCTATTCATCATTGTGATCACGTTGTTGGGGAAGAGGTAGCAGTTTGCATTTTTTTTTGTTTTTTTTTTTTTTTGTTTTTGGTTTGTGACTTGTGTACTATCTGGGATGGTTTGTTTCTTCTTCCTACTGGTGGCATAGGTAGGCTATGTTCTGTGATTGCGACTCTTCCGGGACATCTTCCTTGCTGTTCTCAGAAGAGATAGAATGACAATGAGACTATCCTTTCTTCGAATAAAGCCATCAGATAATGTACACAGTATTTTTGCATGCCATTCATATGTCGGAGCAAACAGTGCAGATCCCGATCGAAAAGAGTGGTTAAAGCTGGAGTTTGTATTGCTTTTACCCAACTGCTTAAATCTATATTGGACCCATATCGACCTGACAGGATTGCTGTCGGAACCATAACGGTCCGATATAGATATAACATCCTGGTTATTTTGAAAATCGAATACCGCTTAAGCCGGCGCTAGTGGGCGTAGGCAGCCTCGCAAATTACAGTGTTGTATATGAAGACACTCAATCAAATCGGGTCTCCGATTTTCGTGATTTAGTGTGTTCTTTGTTTCCAAAGGCAATCCTTTTTGACTTTTATGTACAAGGAGAATGTTAGCTTGGCAGTACTTTTTAGACACGCCAAAAAACTGTCAGGTGTATATGACTTAGTTTTTGTCTAGTTTCATGCAGGTCCTGCGTGCACCATACATCACTAATGCACATTGCAGACTTGTCACATGTGTGCATGTTTTGAAAACTCGAAGGTAAACAGCTTAGACAAGTCGAGTGATAATTTACAGTTATCTTTTTTCCTCTCATGTGTGGTATATTACTTTACAAGATGCCGCATGGTTATACAACCATTGAAACATACTTAGCCATCTGTTACTTAGCTTTAGGCTTGGGCAGAAGGCAAGCCTGTATGCAAATTATTGTATTTGTATAAAGAGTTTTACTTCTTACATTATAATCCATTTGATCACCCAGCGAGAAAACTCACAAAGCGTGGGTATTTCTCACCTGTTTATATTTTGTTACGACAGGCCCGGCTGGCTGGCTTTGAACATTTTAATTTTCTATCTTGGTCGTTTTAAATATGACCTCAAATTAAAAACGAGTATACAAGTATTTAAAGATAAAGAAAATGAAAAATCAGTTTGTAGTAAGTAAACAGTATTATCGACTGATATGCTTACATATTATAACAGTTAAACCTCACCATAGGAGTCTGTGTCTTCTATTAATCTGCTGACAACGAAGGCCCAGATCAGCCTGCGCATCAGCGCAGGCTGATCAGGGCCTTCGTTGTCCGCTTACAGTAAATGGACATTGAAAAATCTGCGAAAGAACATCAAGGCTTCTGATAGGCGGTACAGATGCACAGGCTGATCTGAACCGGGATAATTCAATATTCTGGAAGACGTGTTTTCATTTGGCGCGAGTCCTGTGATGAAAACGCCCATAGGCAACAGATTGGAAATCAATATATATAAGCATGGAATTCAAATTATCAACATCTTCAGAAAGAAGATTATTGAGAGCAAAGCAGACGGGGGAATTCCCAGGCCAGCTTCGTGTTTACGTAGCCCAGTGCGGGGAATTTCTGTCAAGTGGTTCTACACGTGGATAGCCACGACATTGATGAGACTGTGGAAAATGCTTACCTGGCTCCATTGTCCAGACGTGCAAGGAGATCCATTTCCTCAAAGTGGTTCAGTAACGACCATCTACAATTGTGCCACAACGTAAAAAAACGTACCTTCTGATATGTGCGCCCAAGGAAGAGTCAAATCTGCGCAGTCTGATCAGAGATTTTGTTATCCTCATGAAGAAATTTTGCATCCTTGGCTATCAAAAATGTGCCTCGTAAAGATTTTGATATGACTGCAAATGAGCAGGCTGATCTGAATCTTCGCTTGGCACACTTGTCCAAAGGTGCATTTTTTTTACGTTCCGGCCCAATTATATGTGTTACATCATGTGAAACCGCACCTTCATATATAAATCAGACTAACCTGCGAAAAATCAGATCAACCTGCGCACCCTGTCCTCGTAATTTTGACCCCCTTAAACCCAACTTTTATATAGTAAAAGGGGGGTTTACAGGGGTATACATTATTTTTCTTACTTCTGCTCAAAACATAGATTGTGGGTACTCGTTAGAACCCCCTCGTGGAGGCGGTTCTAACGAGTAACAACAATCTATGTTTTGAGCAGAAATATGGAAAATATCAGAATTTTTTATCTGAAAATTTTCATTTTTTGGTGGTAAAATTTTCTATATATTTGAATAGGCGTGTTTTCGTATTAATGGAACTTCGCATATACAATTGGCCTCATAAATCCAAGCGAAGACACTACTCAGACATAGCGGAAGGTATAAGGTATATTTTCACAGGCTGACACTCTCACAGGAAGATTAGTTTAATTCTTCGGGATGGTTCGTAACATATCTTTTACATTAAATTATTGCAAAAAGAAATATTGACTGTTACAGATAAGAGAGTACGATGCAAAATATGTTGTATATCTGTACTAAGTGTACTTATAGTTAGGATGGACCAGACTAGGGATAAGCCCAAGCAGCTTTCTTATTTGCATTGTAGATGTTTACCTTTTCATAGTGAAGCAAGCGCCAACAAGTAAAGCTAGTGGAGAACGTATGAACCATGTCGTGAGAAAAAGGGCTCTTCGAAATTTCCGTCAAATCAGTCATTCAGCGGACATGTCCGGCTCCTTAGCAAGGCAACATGTCTAGTTCTTTGGCTGAAGTTTTCCCTAGGCCTACCGCTTATGGGAGCGTACAGCATAGATTTTGGCGAGACTGCGCAGATGCGCAGGCTCGCCTGAACCTTTGCTGTTTCTGATATGCTATAATGGCTCTTTTTCCATGGCGTATCTCATATATTCCCATATCCGCTAGCGCAGTTTGACCAAGGTACGAGCGTCTCTCAGAATATCCGGGAACTGAAAAAAAAAAAAAAAAATAAAATAAAAAATAGCTATGTTGTTGAACGCAAGAAAAGGGCCCTATATAATATACGTGCAACGGAGGACCAGGTCATGCATCTACGAACAAAGGTGTTGATTTGACTACATCGAATAGCAAACTGATCTTGGCTTTCACTGGTTGTATATGGCTTAACGGTCTTTTTCTACGAAATGGCGTATAATCTGATAAGCTGTGCGCATGCGTAAGCCCGCACGATCGTGCATATCAGAATATCGGATTACGTATAGTGTACATGTATTTTTAAGAAGACTAAAAAAGCTCAGTCTAGGGGTTTTGATATACATCGCCATTGTTAAAATGGAGGGGTGGTTGGGGGCGGCGAAGGTGTCGTGTATCTTACGTCACCGGGGCGTCCAACTGATAATGGCTTACAGATGGGCAAGACCTGCTATCCTTGTAGCAGGTAAGGGTAGAGGGGGAATGTTTTGTTTTCTTCTGTTTCTTCACCATCGTTCCTGTTTCTCTTTCTTACCTGTCCCTCTCTTTCATCTCCTCTAATATTTCTTCTGTCTCTTTTCTCCCTTTCTCTGGGAGACGACACAAAATGACCCACAAGGGTTGACGTGTCGTTAAACCCCAACACAATCAATGTTAAAATGGAGATGACTTTTGTGACTTCCTGAATGCTTTCCTGGAAAACCACTTTTGCCTACATATCTGTGCAGGCAGTTATATGATATTTATTCTTTTGTTTCTGCTAATCCAAGGCCGTGTCTCTTGCAGTTTTTCCCTGTGTTGTTCGTTGGTTACATGTATTACAAATGTGTCGTTTTGTTTTGTCATAGTTTGTTACTCACCCCTCCTTCTTTCAGTGCATCTGGAAGATTGTTAGTACATCATAATTGTTACGTTTCGGACGTAATTTGCATATGCTTATTTGACCCTTGTAAAGCACTAAATTTTACTACCTCTGCTGAACCCGGATATGCCCTGTCTTTGCAAACAGTGTATATCCAGATTCAGAAGCCAACTGATCTGGATCTGCACTGTTTGTCATTAAGTATGTGAATTTATAGCACTAATCCGGATCAAGTAATCTGATTGACTGAAAATTAGGCCGGCCTCGGTGGCTCAGTTGGATGCGCCGTCCGACTGGAGACCAGGAGGTCGCGGGTTCAACCACCGCTGAGGTCGGCAACATACTTTCGTGGAGATTGATCATGAAATATTTTCTACGGTCATTCTCTCCCTTCCGCTGATTCAAGACGGGTAGTTGTCAGTTTCTAGCTTAGAGGACTAAGCCTGCCCAGTAAACGTGTGGCTAGGTAAATTGACCGCGCTCGACATGACCCCATTAGGTTGACTGGGCCTCGACACAAACAAACAAGACTGAAAATTAGGTGTGGCATCTTAATTTCAGCAGGACAAGGGTTAAGGTAAACTTATCTGATGAATGTCATTCATTCATAGGGATTCTGTAGTCTTACTTTCACTTCCGACAGATTCCCCGGAATTTGTTTATAGTATAACTGTATGCGCAAATATTGTCTATTCTGATCCTCTTTGTACTATTATCTGTCATTGTCTAATATTCCACTAGCAAGTGAAACTTGCTGCTGCCTCATGAGCTAAACATAATATTATGCACCACAAAATTTAAACAGTACCTTCAGACATGTGCGCCCAGCGAAGTTTCAGATCAACCTGCGCATTCGCACAGTCTGCGCAAAGTCTTCACTGACCGCATGTAGGATAGCCAAGGATGCAAAGTTTCCTCTTGCGGACAACGAAGACTCGAGTCAGACAGCGCGGATGCGCAGGCTGACTCGAGTCATCGTTGGGCGCACATGTCCAAAGGTACGTTTTCTCTCGTTGCGGTTCATATACTTTCACTATGTAAATATGTAACTTAAATATGTGAAAGTGAACACCTTTTTATAGTGTCAAATACTTTTCATACCTTCCCTGAAATGACCTTGAAATATCTACAAAGGAAACTTTTTGAAGAATGTGAACTACTTTACTAATATGACTGACAAGACACACCGAGACGAGATAACAACTGATATGTTGAACACATTGTATTACAGGAAATTGTATTTGTAGATTTTGAGGAAAATGACGATCCCAGATGTGGCCTTTTATTCAGGTTATTGAAACAAGGAAGGAGATGTTTCTAATAAAACCGGAAATAATACTAGGTTTTAAAACACCTACTAAAGGGAAATAGATATATCTCAAGGGGAGGTAACCCCTTCTGAAAAGGGTCTACTCTATAAGGAATGAATTTGCTCCCAGGAGAGCAAATTCTTTCTTTATAGAGCAGACCCCTTTTCAGAAGGGGATCGGTGTGCTGGAAAACAATGAGGAAGTAACGAAAGTTATCTTCCTTGTATTAAATGGTGACCAAATCTCTAGGTATATCCATATTCATCTTAAGATAGTACTCTTTGCCGCGAGCAATTCCTTTTTTGTGTTCACTAAATATCATGCATCGAAGATTTTAAGCCCCTGTCGCCTCCTTGTACGGGAATACATCCCAGCTAGCATTCTACGTAAATCTATATCGGGTCGTCATCGGCCCGTCAGCTACCCTGACGGGCCGATGACGGTCCGATATAGATTTACGCAGAATGCTGACTGGGATGTACAAGAGAAGGGTTAATTATTTCTGCCAGAAGGAAGTGTGGCATACAGTATATAAGCCCAGATAGGAAAGTGCATATTTCTGCTTATACTTCAAATACTTCTGACTTAAATCAGTCATGCAGACCTACGAGGGATGTTCGAAATGAATTGCTTATTTCTATCTAGAGACTTCAAATTTCAAGTTAGCCCAAAAGTACTCATTTCATGCCCTCGAAGTATTCCCCGTGGCTAGAAATGCAAAGTTTCAGCCGATGTATCCACTTCTTGAAGGCGTCACGGTACGCTGATTTGGTCACAGTAATAAGGTACTGATGAATGGCAGATCCAAGTGCCTGTCGGGACTGGTATTTCCGCCCAGCAAGGAATGCTTTCAATTTCGGAAACAAAAAGAAATCAGATGGGGCAAGGCCTGGGGGGGGGGGGGGGTGCAAAACAGTTACTTTTTCTTTTTTCAAAAACGCCGAAACTATTGCGGAGGTATGAGCTGGGGCATTGTCATGTAGAAGACGGACATGTTTAAAACCAGTGGCATGGCGTCGTTTCTGATAATACCTTTTCAGTTTCTTCAGTACTACGTCTTTGTAGTACTTTCCGGTGATGCTTTTGCCCTTTTTCACTGGCACTTTTATTGCGACTCCTTCACCAGAGAAGAAGATTGCATACAAAACCTTCTTTGTACTCAAAGAACGTTTGGCAATTATTGGGCGTTTGCTGTGTTTAGTGGCACAGATCTTATTGCTAACCTTTCTGACGGGCTCAAAATAATGGACCCAGGTTTCATCACCTGTGACGACATTGGCAAACTGCTTTTTGTCATATTTTGGAAACATTTGAAGCAGCTTTTTGGCCACTTCAACCCGTTGCCTCTTTTGCTCGTCAGTCAACAGATGTGGCACCCATCTAGCAGAAATCTTTCTGACTTTCAAATGCTTCTTCAAAATAAAGTGAACCGTTGATAGTGATATGCCTACCTTTCGTGCAATATCACGAACTGTAAATCTGGCATCTCCTTCAATGATTTCCTTTATTTTGGAAACGATTTCTTTACGAGATGCAGATTTTGGCCTACCTGATTTCGGGTGCATTTTTGATGGACTCTACACCAGACTCAAATTTCTTTTTCCACCGCCGAACCGTGTCATAAGACACACAAGAAGGTCCAAAAGCAGTAGAAATTTCAGTCATCAGCTTCTTCAAAGAACAACCAAGTTTTGAGCGGGCTTTGATGTAAGCCCGTATTTCATCTTTTTTGTCGACGCTTCTACCAACCATTTTTACTGCAGTGGTCAATGACTGCGTGCATTCAAATGGCAAATTTTATGTCTTACACTTAGTCTAACATGTACATTTATACACCATTGTGTAGATATTGAATAACCCTATACAGGTATGTATTGGTTTCTATCGTGCCTCACGTGGATATCGAGCTAGAGGACAATAAGCAATTCATTTCGAACATCCCTCGTATTTCGAATGGTGTACAAGCTAACTGTGTTGCACAGACGCACACACCGATTCGGTTTCTTACGTTATTTCTACATTGTCTCTAGACAATATCCTTCTCTGAATGGGACTTTGTCGCTGGGCTGCTGGAGAAGGTGCCGTAAATGGGCATGACTGATTTAGTTTACAAAAGCATTACTGTCTTTTTATACGCATTTTTGGTTACTATATTTACCCTAACTGCTCGGAAGGACCTGCGTAAGCAAAGGTTCATTGTAGGACAAAACAGAAATCGTAGCAAATTATGTGAACGTGGTTGAACAGACTTGGACTCCTCCAACTAATGAGGTGAGATTATGTTCTCAAGTATAGTAAGGGAGCCCCTCAAAAGAGAAAACAATACGACCAGCCAAGACACAGATTAGTCTAAGCATAAACACAGTTTGTTTAGAGCCTACGTTTGTTGCTAACATAAAGTATAGACCTTAAACATTATGTAGACTTTGTTCTGATTGCGCGGATGCACAGGCCTGTCTGGGTCTACACTGGTCGCATGTGTCATTAATTCGTTTTTTGGTCGATTATTTACAATCGTGTATATAATATAATTTCCATAAGGTAGTTGTCTACTTGATTATCATTGACCAATGTAAACCCCGTTCAGGACGATTTTCCCAGCCTACACTCAGAGACAATGCTATGAGTGCTTTGATTTCTATTTGGAGAGGTTGCAATACTTCCTCTTAGCATCCTGCACTCACTGTATCTATCCATCTAAATGGGGGAACGAAAAACTGATACGGTGTAACTTTGAGAACCTGCGTGTGAAGTCCACTTTTATAAAACAAAAAAAAAAAAAAAAAAAAACAACAAAAAAAAACAAAAAAAAACAAAAAAAAAAAAAAAAAAACTAGAATCTACAGAGTTCAGCGCACACCATGTCAGACAAACAATCAGATTCTCTTTTACTAGATAAAAATAAGACTAGAAACCATCTCATTGTAGGGATCGACATGACCGTGCGAGAAACAGGTCAAATAACCTTTATCTATATAGTGACGGGTACATATATCCGATTACTTGGCAGTACACGTTCGAATATACCCGTATGAAATAGAAAATGAACGTCGGATAACGAAGCTTCGGAAATGCGTGCCCAGAGAAGATTTTGATCAACCAGCCCATTCGCACAGTCTGATCAGAATCTTCACTGTATGCCTTTTGGAAAGCTAAGGACACAAGTTTCACCATGCGGACAACGAATACTCTGATCAGACGGCGCGGATGCGCAGGCTGATTTGAGTCTTCGTTGGGCGCACATGTCCGAAGATACGTTTTATCACGTTGTGGCTCAAACGATAAATGGAGTATGAGTCAACTGAATGGACAGCGTGTCTAGTATGATCTGAGCTTTTACAGCCAAGCAGTCGACTTCCTGCAACCTTTGTCATCAGTATATGTTGGCGACATGGTCTTTTCGGTATATTTCTCTTTAACTGAGCAACATACCTTCTGACATATGCGCCCAGCGAACTTAAATCAGCCTGCGCATTAGCGCAGTCTGATCATAGACTTCGTTGTCTGCATGTAGAAATTTTGCATCCTTGGATATCACAAATGCGTCCAGTGAAGATTATGATCAGTCTGCGCATAAGCGCAGACTGATCTGAATCTTCTCTGGGCGCACATGTCCGAAGGTACGTTTACTTTCGTTGCGGTTCAATTATGAAACAAGGTAAATAGGACAGCTGATGACGTGTTCCACAAGTAATCCTCATCGTCCCGAACAAAAGCAGCCAAATGTGTCACAATTCGCTTTCTCACCTACGCTAGACAACAAAGATATTGTCCGCTTCGGGACACAAAGGAACACAAAGAAAAAACCAGCGACAAAGATCACTGTAATAGTTAAACATCAGACCACAAGTTTGAACAATATTCAATACAAAGCTATTATAATGAAACATCGCAGGTGAGTTGTCTAGCCCGATCGGAAGCCGAGCAAAGTCGAACAAGCTCTTGGCTTAGTCGCAAGTTCATTCATGAGTTCGGTACACCTGACTTGTACATTATAGTACAATATAGTACAGTACTTGATGGACTATTACGAGAAAAATGTACCTCATTACGAGTCTGCTTCCAGCGTAAACTCAGATCAGTCTGCGCGGAAATTATCCGCTGTTCACCTGTAGAAGACATGGATCCTCTGTTATCCATAAAGCGCCAGTGAAGACTCAGATCAGATTGCGCAATGCGCAGTCTGATCTGAATCTTCACTGGACTCATAAGGTATACTTTCTTATATTGCTGATTACTTCGCATACTACCTTGTTACGTACCTGTACCGGCTTACAATGACATGACAAGGTAACCTTGATTTTATGTCAAGATTATAACGGGACTTATCCGGCCAGGTGTTTACGGATCAAATTTCAACGGTCAGTTTTCCACAAAAACATATATACAAGTAGTTCTACAAGTTATAATTGAAACGAAGGTTTCATATGTAGCTCTAGATTGATTAATTAATATCCATCCTGCCCTTTCATCTCAATCAAAAAAAAAAAAAAAAAAAAAACACGTTTCGTTTTTCTAGGCAAAAGCCTTGACACAGTTGCATACAACTACACAAACGACCGTTACATTATAACAGTTTCATTTTCTATTTCTCAAGTTGATTGGTCAGTTTTCATCACAAATGACTCTTTGTAGTGAACAAATGTCTTCGAGGAACTCATTGCATCTCATGTCTCATGGTATCATGTTAAACTTTACTATTCTATTGTTCTACTGGCTAAATCTTTGGTTGAAAATAATGATAGTGTTTTGGGTTTTTTTAGAGATAATGACGATGCATCTGATGTTAAGTGCACTGCAGCTCGTGTTAAGTGCCGTATGGTGGCCGTAAAAGGTCTATCCATACTTCATCAAAGTGCGTTTTTATTTTTGTGTTATATTTTTCTTTGGATCATTGAGCCATTGTTCTATCTAGGAAAATCGAGTTTCGCTGCAAACCACAATGCTGTCATATGACGAGTATCTATTTCATTTGGAAAATAAAAAGAAACCGCTAGCAGTACTCGCAAGGTGATAAATAAAAACATCTAAAAGCTTGCGTTTGGAAATAAATAACACAGAAGTGAACGAAAATCGCAGACCCGGTTTTATAAAGTCTCTTCTTATACAGTTATTAGTTATGTAGTTTGCGAGACTGCATACGTCCCCTGGCACCGGCATAAGCGGTCGCCAATTTTCAAAGGGGTGTTTAATGTTCAAAGTAACCGGAATAAGCTCGGTCATCACGAAAACACACCTATATAATTTTGACCCCTTAAACCCCACTTCTATATAGTAAAACTGGGGTTTACAGGGGTATACATTATTTTTCTTATTTCTGCTCAAAACATATTGTGGGCACTCGTTAGAACCGCCTCGTCGAGGCGGTTCTAACGAGTACCCACAATTTATGTTTCGAGCAGAAATAAGAAAAATATCAGAATTTTTCTATCTGAAAATTTTAATTTTTTGGGTGGTAAATTTTTCAGTATAGTTGAATAGGCATTTTTTCGTAATGGATTCAAAAGTTTAAACCTTATATGAGACGGAACACATAACAGTATAATTGGATAAATAAACACGCGCCACTGGCTTAATACAAGTGAAATATCATTGCTATAATACCGAGATAACACAAGAACAACCACACTTCTTGAGACATGTACATCTGCAGCATGACACAAAACAAGCAGCATGTGCATCAAATTAAAAATCGGGATATATCGTATTTACTTTAATTATCTAATATCCTTATAGCATTACGAAAACACGCCTGTTCAAATATATTGAAAATTTTACCACCAGAAACTGAAAGTTTTCAGATAAAAATTCTGATATTTTTCATATTTCTGCTCAAAACATAGATTCCGGGTACTCATTAGAACCGCCTCGCCGAGGCGGTTCTAACGAGTACCCACAGTCTATGTTTTTGAGCAGAAATAAGAACAAATAATGTATACCCACGTAAACCTCAGTTTTACTATACATGCATTTTACTTACTGTAAAATAGTCTAAGCGAGTAAAATGTCATTAATCAGCGATATCATTGAGGAAATAACACGTTTACTTCGAAAAGAAGAAAAATAAATACAAAATCAAAGAACATAGATAACCAATGAAATCAAGAGATGACGAAACAACAACGACAAAACAATCGCCACATATAAAATCACAGACGCACAAAAAAGAACTGCAACTGAGGAACCGCTTTGGAACATCCAGTAGAAAAATACTGGTTGGGGAAGGCGGTGGACAGGCGGGGAGCTTAGACCACATCACGAAAACATACCTATATAATATTGACCCCCTTAAACCCCACTTTCATATAGTAAAACTGGGGTTTACAGGGGTATACATTATTTTTCTTATTTCTGCTCAAAAACATAGATTGTGGGTACTCGTTAGAACCGCCTCACCGAGGCGGTTCTAACGAGTACCCACAATCTATGGTTTGATCAGAAATATGAAAAATATCAGATTTTTTTTATAGGAAAATTTTCATTTTTTGGTGGTAAAATTTTTAGTATATTTGAATAGGCGTGTTTTCGTAATGAGTTTTATTCGCTGCGATAAGCCATAAACCAAAGAGAAGCACATTAACCAGCTCCACCACTCCCCAACAAGGCGACCTCAACGCTAGACAGGATTCCCCAAACACGACACCAAGATAAAGAACAGGAAAACACACGAAAAAGGCCTCGCAGCGAGTTGGAACAAGGCCACACTAAGAAGAAACACCATAACCGCCGCCCAAGAACATCAGTCGTAAAAAAATTACCGTGTGTATACATGTCGGAGCTGAGGGGGGGGGGGGCGGGGGGAGGTGTAGGCGGAGTTGCTATGTCGAATTCATTGGCATCACGTATTCAACCCAGGCGCAAATTTTGTAAAAATACAAAATGACCGCTCGAAAGCGAAAGTGGTTTCCGATCAGGGTCTAAACTGTATCCACTCATCCAGAAGATTTTAGACACATAAACATAGTTAAGTGTACTGGCTCAATTTTGTGACCAAGTATGTAATGGAGTTAGACATACATATGGTATATGTATGACAGGGTTGTTTTTACTATGAATATCGCACATATCTAAATATATATTCGTGCAGATTTGCCTCAGCAAAATTTGTAGACAGATCATTTCTGCTTCTTAAGGGACTGTCTTATCAGCATTAATCAAAACATGGAAACGTTTAAAACATCCACGTATTCCACAAAAGAACAAGTTACACGCATAATAGATAAATAAATGAATAAACAAATTGAAAACTATAAAATTGTTTAAACATCACACAGAGAAACATTAGTATCCATTAAATGTTAACCTTGTAAAGCCTAGCATTCCTCACAAGGACTTTGGCAAACAGTGCAGACTAGAACGACGCATTTGATCAAGGTCTACACTGTTTGTCGTTATATTAGAAAATTCCAGTAACTGATCAAATTACGCGGATTAGAGACAAATGGTAGATTTCTTTCCAGGGAGACATTTACTTTCTTGCACACAAAGCCCCTTTGGACAGGGGTCTACTCCAAAGGGAGAGTAGCCACAATATATGCTTTTTTTCTCAGGCAGATACAAGAAAAAAAATACCCAGGATTATCACCAAATACTGCTCCTTAACAAAATCGCTGCTGATGGGATTGTTTCTTTCGATACAAATCGAAAACAGTATACCATGGTAAAACAGGCCTAGCACAATTTCATGGGATGAAGAGGCAGTGCATAAAGTTCAGCTAGGATGGCTCAAATAATTGCTTGAATCACACTCAACAAGTATAATATCACTAATAATTTCTCACAAGCCTCGGAAGCTGGGTATCGATATTCTATGTGTATTATACTCTACAACCTGGCAATATGCACGTTGAACGATCTGACTAACATAGATATAGCCTGCACACTGATCTCCGGGATCGGCGGCTGATATTGAATCAGCCTTTATTCAAGGTTACGCTGGAGTAAACACTTTTACTAGTACTGTACTTCATTAAATCTTTTCATTCACTAAAGTGATAGTCTGCGAGCGAAATGTGTTGACATCTGTCTGCGCGCAAGCAACTCATCATGGCATTTAGAACTTGTTAACTCATTAACCATATTCTGTTTGCAAGCTACAGAAGATGTAAACAGAGAAAGGGGAATTTTGAAGCAGAGTAAACAAACACAAGAAACGGCAAAAACAGATCCTTAATAAAAAAGTTTCACTGTGAAATGGTACAAAAGATGTCAAAGAAGAGCCAGAGTCTCAGAAAATAGACTGTAATGACACCAAGAGGAAGCGTAAACAAACGAAGATTGACATAACACACCTTACAAACCATCGAAACGCAACCCAGTAAGCATTCTTTATAAATCTATAGCGGGCCGTTATCGGCTCGTCAGGGTAGCTGACGGGCCGATAATGGCCCGCTGTAGATTTATAAAGAATGCTAGATGGGAAAGCAGCTAACCACAACGAGGTGGTCACAATGTCAGACAGGAAGCACAAGATGCAACATTAAGACAACAAACAGTGTAAAAAATATAAAAGAATTTACCAAGGAAAGGCCAAACTGTTTTCCCGAGGCGCTGAAAGACAAAGCGCTATGGAACAAACAATTACATGACGCAACGGCCCAGTTGCAATAACCGACAGATAGATAAAGAAGAACTGCAACGTAGAAACCGACTTTCTTGGAACGGCCAGCAGACATAACGATTACAGAAGGGGGAAGCTTTTTAACTATTTTAACTCAGTCGAACCCTCGCGCTTGATAGAAACACAAAAGCCCCACAGCGATCAGTCACAAGGCCCACAGACCGAAGATCCACAGAACCACTAGAATGGCCATCAATAAAAAAACCTCGGGAAATCGACTTTTTGATATTATAGTTTGAAGAGAATGTTGAAAAGGCTATGCTTCGTGACTTTGGCATTTCCTCTATATTTTCATTTACTCGTATATTTCTGTAAGGGGCTTAAGGGATGTTGTATATTTTCCTAATCCTTACGAACAGCATCGATTAAACTAAGCCTGCTATTGTTTGTTTTGAGTTGGTCTATATTTCTAACGGACCCCTACTTCAGAATATTTTATGGTCGCAAGCAGCTCTCGTTAAGTTTGATACAACACTGATATTATTAAATGGTTTGGTCCTTTAGTATTACTGGGCGCATACATCGTACATGTATGTAAAAATAGAGTCCTGCTGAAAGTTGCAAGCCTCTTATCTAGATTTATGTCAGCAAGTTCATTTCCACTATTTACACGTAACACGGAGAATAGGAAGAACATTAGGTTATTTATATTTAGAAATATTTATGCAGTACAAAATATTGATAGAAGTAACAGTTAAATGTTGGTCCCCGTATTGGTCCTCTGCTTCATCAGTGAAACATCAGAGGAAAACACATGTAACATCAGAGGAAAACACATGTAACATCAGAGGAAAACAAACATCAGAGGAAAACACATGTAACAACAAACACTATGATGAAATAAAAAAAAAATGTGCTCAATGTGATCTGAAGACAGAGCAAAACATGCCTATCCAAATATACTGAAACTTTTACCACCAAAAAATGAAAATTTTCAGATAAAAATTCTGATATTTTTCTTATTTCTGCTCAAAAGCATAGATTGTGGGTACTCGTTAGAACCGCCTCGAGTACCCACAATCTATGCTTTTGAGCAGAAATAAGAAAAATTAATGTATACCCCTGTAAACCCCAGTTTTACTGTATAAAAGTGGGGTTTAAGGGGGTCAAAATTATATAGGCATGTTTTCGTGATGCAAGCACTCAAGCAGGACCACGATGACCTCGGCAGTCAGGCAACAGACTTGTTAAACAGATTAAGGAAGGACACAGCATTCGGTCTGGTGCCCGTTTACCGTCGACGGCAATTAAAGAGGAAAGAAATGTTATCAACCGTAACTGGATTTATGACCATACAAGCAGCTTGCCGCAGAATATTTATGTAGTAACATATTCGTTTTTGTAACGAGCGACAATCTTTTTAGTGTGCCGAAGAATCAGTATCAGCAACAGCATTTCTGAATTTATAAAAATGAAAATAAATATGGAGAATTTATTGTATGTTTAAGTCACCGTAGCGGTGGGTTGATAGGGCATTATTGCGCGTTATAAAAGGATGTCGGTGATATAACTTAGATATTATGTGACAGACTGTGTGCTTAGTTTTTAAGCAAATTCATGGTTGACAGCTGTGTTTTCCTTTTTATTTGCGCGACGTTGGGTCGGGCCTCAGGCTCTATGAAGATGCCGACCTAAACCTTCATTAGAAGGTTGATGCTCGATGTATGTCTTTGTTCGAGCCCTCCGGGGCTCAAATAGTGTATTTTAAGAATGTCGTCGATAAAAGTTTTTAAACGTCTTACAAAGATTATGATACCGGTAATCACAATTTTATTCCGATTTTGAACTCACAAACATAAGAACAAACATGCAAAACTAATACATTGGTAACTTCATATTCCATATGAAGACGATTTGGGAATATCGTCATTTAAAGAGAACGTTTCTAACCTATGACTCTCAGGTTGCGCGAAATGCTAGAACAACTCAGTGAATGTCCAAATAGTTTGAACTGCACTAAAACGAAGAACTGGGTGTCTTTTTAGGCTGCCACATAGCGCTTAATACCTGCAGTGAGGGAGATTAACAGATTCGGAAATGGGTTGATCCGTTGGCAGTAGAAACCATCACGAAACCATGCCTATATAATTTTAACCCCCCTTAAACCCCACTTTTATATAGTAAAACTGGGGTTTACAGGGGTATACATTATTTTTCTTATTTCTGCTCAAAACCATAGATTGTGGGTACTCTTTAGAACCGCTTCGGTGAGGCGGTTCTAACGAGTACCCACAATCTATGTTTTGAGCAGAAATATGAAAAATATCAGAATTTTTTATCTGAAATTTCATTTTTTGATGGTAACATTTTCAGTGTATTTGAATATGCGTGTTTTCGTAATGACATCAAATTAATGAACATAATAGGTGCGGCTTTATTGAGGCTGTTCATAAACAGTAATGCAACGTACAGCACTATTCACGCCCCCTAGCCCTAAGTAATTTACGCAGAGGAATAGGTTTTTTTTTCTTCTATTAACATTTACATATTTTATTAAGCGGGTGTACTGTATAATTCTGAAGCTCATAAGATAACAACTATGATGCCCGTTTACGACTTCAGTTATTGTATTTGAAACTTAGTAGTATAAAGGTAAATATGGTATCTGTATATAACTTTCCATGGTCCAATTAATGATTTCGTTAGGTCTTGCTGCCACTGTCTGAGATATTTGCCAAATTCTTGTTTCATCAAAGAGGTTTAATTTATACTTTTTTTTTTTTTTTTTTTTTTCTGATATTGAGTTCGATTGAGTTCGGGAACATAATATCTTTACAACAGTTGAACCTGGGGGTGGGGGTGGGGGTGAAGATTTCGCACCAGTAAAATTCGATTTTATGTAATTTCGGTTCTTCCTGGTCATCTTCTATACTACAGGCATCAAATATGTTTTTTTCATGCATTAACATTCGCCAGGTCCCGTGGGAGGTGTCGAAAACCGAGGCAGAAGGCCGCGGTTTTCAACACCTCCCAAGGGACCTGGCGAATGTTAATGCATTGAAATACCATGTTCGATCGCTATTATTGCATAAAAACTGAAAACATTTGCTACATTTCGCGTTATTTCTTGCACTATTTTGTTACGCCTTTTCCCCCGATGTCGCGCGAACGCTATTTCCACGGACTATGCTCGTTCTAGGGCAGCGCAGTACACATCTCGTGACGGCAGCAATTCTGTGGCCCCGGTACGAGCATATTGAAAGTTGCGTAGCCGTGCATTAACAGCGCGTGAATTACCTTGTTAATACACGGCTTTTCGCCGGTTAATGCACGGCTGTTAATAACGTGCGACACTGCTCTTTATGCAATAATCTATATTAGTCTGTGTTATTGCCGAATATGCGTTGTTGCTATCATGATATTTATGTTATTATGTTTATCTTTGGTCACATTCAGACAGGTTGTATATCTGCCAATTTTCAGGACGGAAAATATTACAATAAGGACAGTGGCTACGGACCATACGACAAAGGTTCAGACGGGTTCAAATAATAGTTCCCGAAACGGAAATGAGTAATTTGTGTAAAAAGATAGAGTGCAACAAAACAGTAGTCAATAAATGTATATGGTCTGAACTGCTGCCAGATCGCACCGAATAACATTTTAACATACGTCCTACTGTAGACTGGAATCAATTACGGTAGTTTCTATCGTTCTGTTAGATGCGAGGTTAGATGCGACTAAACGATTGAGATTCGCATTGTACTGAATAACTTTTCTACGCTGGCAAACATTAATGTTCCCAAAACATGTTTGCGTAAAGAACGCGGACATAAATTTTAACACATATACGTGTATACGAAGATTCCTGATAAATTATTATCGATCTGACCAAAATGTCTAGTTTTATATTATCGTATTTGATGAGCCGTATGAGCTGGGGCACGGCATTTCCTACAGTGTGAGCCCAGCGAAAACTCGGATCAGCCTGCGCATCCGAGCAGTCTGATAAGTCTTCACAGGGCACTCTGTGGGTAGTCAAGAATCCAAAGCGTCTTCAGGCGGACGGCTAAGACTATTCAGACTGCGCAGATGCGCCGGCTGATCCGAGTCCTCATTAGGAGCACACTGTAGGAAATACGGTGCTCCGACTGATTTATGCCATGAAAAGCTTTTCAAGAACTGATATTAGAATACAGGGGTGTCGTCAGTGCACCAGTCGTCATTGGACATAAGAGTATACAAAGTTCAAACATACTTTTAATAGCGACCATCCACACTGTTTGTAAAGGAATGCGATGTAAGCATTTTGCGATTTTCTCATACTATTAGCGAGATTATATAGATTGTTAAAACTGTCCCAATGGATGGGAGGCTAACTCTCTGAGTGTGATACAGCCAGTAGATATACACGTGCAATGCTGACACAATATCGTATGGTATGGCGTTGACATTTGTTTGTTCGTTCTATGATCCATTAAGAGGGTATTAACTGCTGCTCGCTGCGGGCATTTTTCTTCATCTTTGTCCTGTTCGTTACCTTATTGTTTGTTTTTGTGGATCCCCTCTAGCATTGTGATCAGGGGAAGAGGGAGATGGTTGCTATTATTTTCTTTGATCCATGGCTTGTACACTGTCATTGTTTGTTTACTCTTTCTTTTGGTGCCATTGGTAGGCTATGATCAGTGATTTTGGCTATTCATGGACATCTTCTACACTATTTCTTGTGTTTAGTTTCCGGTCAGTCAGCCCTGATGGGCGCCATGTTCTGTGATTGCGTTCTAAATTTTACTTAGAGTCTATCACCTTTTGCTATATAGGAGGAGCTTAAGTGAGAACACTCGTGTAAGAAAAGCAGGTGATAACGTCCTTTATAAGCCTGCCTTAAACATTATCTATCTCTTGTCGAAATCAAGTTTCTGCGATCAGTAAACTACCCAGGGTTTCATGTCAATCCATACAGGTTAGCGACTTTGCATCTCGCTTTCCAAGAAATAAATTTAAAACAACAAAACTATACATTTAATATTTTATTGAACAACATCATAAAGGCAGTATAATGATGACAATCACATTACGAAGACAAATATATTGAAAATTTCACCACCAAAATCTGGAAGTTTTCAGATAAAAATTCTAATATTTTTCATATTTCTGCTCAAAACATAGGTTGTGGGAGGCGGTTCTAACGAGTACCCACAATCTATGTTTTTCAGCAGAAATAAGAAAAATAATGTATACCCCTGTAAGCCCCATTTTCACTATATAAAAGTTGGGTTTAAGGGGGTCAAAGTCATATAGGTATGTTTTCGTGAGGAAATGTTAATCTGCCATGACACTACAGGGGCAGCTAAGACGTATTCGAACACCGAACGGCATAGTGCGCGGTGGCGCAGCCTAATTTTGGCCTTTGCTATCAAGTCCCTGAAGACTTTTATCAAAGCCATGCTTAAGGGGAATCGATACACTTGGTAGACTTTCCGCCATTTTCATAAGGAAGATAACTTTTTTATAATTAGGGAGTTTCAAATTTTGCTTTTCTTCACGTAAGTTCGCTACTGAAAATAAATCTACCCTCAAGAAAAACAATCCTCCCAAATCTTTCTTGCAGACCCAGAGACCTGGTGCGCAGAAAACCAAACAGAACGACGCAAACTGTGTCTAACTCTACCACAAGTGCGGAACCTATACCTAGCATATCCGACCCTCCCCTTCAACAGAGAGGTAAGTACTTTCAGGTCAGAGTAGTGACACTAGCAGGCATATCCTTTCACATAAAGTGTGATATAAAACACGTAGCTCTAGATCAGAGGTTTATGCAGATTAACAGGAGTCTTATTTCTCCACATGAACATAGTCTGTGGGCACTTGGAAGACGTTGCGTAACCGATGCGGTTAACATAAACACCACAGCACTCGTTTTCGTGGAGAAATAAAATAAAATATAAACACCTTGGTGTTGACAAAAGTGCCTTACCTAAAGCTGCGAAACACAGTGCAAGACAAAGTACCTAAACAAATGATTAAACATAAATGAACATACAATTTAGGCGATAATTACTTCAACCCATTAAAGCCTAGGTATCTCCATTTTGCAGCCTGGACCAGAACCATCCCAGTCAGCATTCTACGTAAATCTATATCGGGCCGTCATCGGCCCGTCAGGGTAGCTGACGGGCCGATGACGGCCCGATGTAGATTTACGTAGAATGCTAGCTGGGATTATACCCATTGTAGTCGGGATACCAGTAAAATGGTAATTGGCAAACAGTGAAAACCCAGATCAGAAGCCGCAGAACGCGGCGTCTAATCAGGGTCTCCACTGTTTGCAAATAGTTAAGTCATTTTTCTCTAGGAATATCTAAGTCTCAAAGCCTGACATACCTAAAACTGAAATTGGACTCTTCCAATATATAGTGTGGAGAAGTCTATTCAGTATAAAATGGGTTAAGCGGAATGGATACACTTTCTATGAGAATGGCAACTCTGCCAAAATATTAACTTCTTATCTGAAGCGGGTCTACTGTAGAAGGAAATGTCTTGGGAGTTGACCTCTTTTCAGAAGGGATTTGACGTTCAGGTAAGCAAACAAACATTCAGAAAGGCTGTCTAACTTTTAGAAATGGTTGACATTCTACCATATGTATCCATTCAGCTTAAAAGAGTTTTATGTGACAGCTCTGTTTCCATTGTTGCAAGAACTTGTACCGTGGTAAATTTTAGAACCTGATCAGACGCGTACTGCGGCATCTGCCTTGTTTTACAATGCTTGTAATGGTCCGTTTTGCGGATCACTAGGCATTAATGGATTAATGCATCTAATACAAGAATGCAGGTAAGCAGTTCTGATGGTCAAGTAAATGGAACAGTCATTAGATTATCTTTGTATAGAAACCTATCTTATGGTACAAACTGGAATCGTCTTGGTTAGCCAAATCCAGTCAGTGCACACAAGATATGTTTATTGTTTGTTTGCCGCAGCAACAGAACGTAATTATCACTTGACTTGTCATCTCTTTTTGAGCTATGCCATGTAGGTCCACGACATTTGAAACGTCAACTTTTTATCATATATATTTATATTAAGTAAAACTATCCACGCCAGTGTTGGCATTAAATATCCGGCTGTAACTTTAGCACAGTCATAACTTGATATATAATAATTTAAAACGTGAAGTTTATTCTTATAATGTGTCCTGTCACTGTCCTTGTTAGCTGTGTACCAATATCAAGTGTCTCATCACTATCGTTATTTAATATGTACTAGTTTACAGTGTCCTATCACTGTCTTATATTGGTAGGTATACATTTAATACTCCTTAGCTGGTGTATTTATAGGTTTGTGCATAAAATGTTTGCACAGTTAATATAGAAGAGAGAATAGCACTTCCTATAAAGTAAACCAAGGTTCACAAGTCTCCTTTCACAATCATCATATTCCTGTGTAATATGAATGTATAATGTGTTATGTCATCCAATGTATAACGAAAATTGACAATCATTCCTGGTTCCCCTTTTCCTATGACCTCCAACGTGTCTCCCTTGAGCCCTCTCATTATCAATTCTGGTGTAAAGTATTCGGTTGGCTTTCTGTTCCTCCTACAGCCTCACCACTTAACATGCATGATGCGATTTCTAGTGATGATCTAATGCTATGGTCCATGGTTTTGATGCAATGACCAGTACCAAAGGCTTCTGGATTGAAGCTACATCAGGCGTTGCTTCAGTGACCTTTACTTTCCCTGGACTAGTACTGGATCAGCAGATCATTTTGGTTACTTTCTATGGGTATTGGGTTGACCCTGAAACAAGATTTGAATCAAATTGTGAGAAAACATGCAAAAACATGCAATACTTCATAAAGCATGACAAGATAAATGTTAGATGAAATAAGACGTCTAAAATAAAAACATGAGTATCAAACATGTATCTGTTTTAGGATGCAGAATTGTATACAAACATATTTGAACAGCCGGCCGCGGATAAAACAAACTAACACAGATTGATAAATACAACCATGATGGTGAAAATAGAGTATATATAAATACATGCATGAATTAGCATGTCTAATAAATATTATTTATTTCTTTTTTTTCTACCTGAAACAATAAAGGTTTAACCCAATGAGTAGCTTGGTTAAAACCTTTTCCACTATCTGGTCTAATACAGCAGACGCTAAATAATTGATATTCGTTTTTATTTTTCCAGAAAACTGGATTTGAGACCTCATTCCATTCCATTGGAGACAAATTTACAGGAATTGCCAAACAGGTAAAGCCTGCTTTCTGGGAAGAAAATAAGAAAAATAATTCAATAAGTCATCTGCTGAAAAATATACCCAGAATGTAAAGCATTGATTTGAATTTATCATTCAGCATTGATTTGAAGAGAAACTAGAAGCTTACCATAATTCAAATTGACGTCTCTGGCCACTTCCTGTCAGCCAGGCAGGAGTATATCTGTTTGTATCCATCCATCGTCCTCAGATAGTTCCTCAGTAGTGGTATCCTTGTTAGGCAACATCACCAATGCACAACTATTCTCTTCTTTACTTCTGTTTAAATTCAGTTCATTGGCAAGCATAACGTCCAGTTTGTCTTCTGGACTTACTTTAAGGACACTGATATCATTTTCCCAGCAGTAGGCCTCGATTAGTGTGTGTTGGATCTTAACACTGATATCATTCCTGTCGCCTTCTCTTAAAATACACATCATGACGTTATCAGGTTCCCTGAAAATAGAAAATAAGAAATACATCAGATTCCTTTTATTCATAACAAATGACACTACATACATAAAGAATGATTTGTATTTTAAAAAATTCTTCTTAAATTGCTACAGATTTACTTCCAGCATTAATTCTACAAAATATAGTTTTATCTGCATATGATCACAACATACATGCTGTTATCTCACGGCGAGCTGGCAATGCTGACACATGTTATATTTTTTGTCCTCTAAAATAGGTACTTTATTGGAAAGATATCTAATGTCGTGAGAAACAGGAAATTTTACTTACATTTCAAGTGCTTGGGCACAGTCAAACACGCCCTGTACTGTTCTTCCTTCTTCTAATGCTCTCATGACTTCTGCATAACTATAGCCTTCCTGACCAGACCTGCAAATACAATACAAACTACCATTAATGACAGATATAATCAGACTATTTAATTATGTAATGCACTGCTTCCAGATTATGCAGACGCTACAGTATACTTTGATTAAGAAATTGACCCATTTGCAAGTATTGCGAATCTTCTTATTTCGTGGAGGCGTTTCGAAAGAGTATCCAAAATATAAGCTAAAAAAGTTGGATAAGTAAGTAAAAATGTTATCTGGATTACGTCCTTATTTAGAGCTATGGTCCTGTAACACATTGCATGCTTGGTAAAATCATCAACAGACGACATTCTGAAATAGTTTTCTTCTTGTTTCTTTTCCTAGAAATCAAGACGACATTTCATGCAAACTGACAATTTGCATGAAATGCCTGTTTTCTGGAAAAAAATAAGAAAAGTATCTTTAATTCGTCGCCTGGATCTGCCCATAGCTGGTAAATGTTAAGTAGACAGGTTCATTGACAGGTTATGTAGCGAGAAATCTCTACAGTAAGTAGGCATATAATTCTATAGCTAACAACGGTATTGCAGGATAAAATTTAATAAAAGTTAAATGAAATTACAAATGAAGACAACTACAATTATTAATAAAATTCACTGTGGTACAAGTGACTGACACACACTACTGAAAATATATAACGCGAGATATAACAAAAACATTTTGTACTAAGTTTTAAAATTATATACGTACCGCTGATCTAATTCCATGATTGAATTATTGTTCATTTCTTGCGATTTCATTATTAACTCAATTATTTAGACTAAGTCCAATATAAATTATTATACTCCACACAAAATCACTAGTTTACACAGTAGTAATAGACGTTAACAGCTCGGTATCTGCTTCAATAATGATTAACTCGTGACTGTGCGTGGTATTATCAACAGACTGGTACGATTTTCTCCGCATCTGATTGGCTGGCTGGGTTGTAAATAGAATATCGGAGCGCACCGCGTGACTTCGTGGAAAACAACTATCAAGTGTATCTTTAATACACACATCACACCTCGTCAAGGAATAGGTCAGGTACCTTTTCAACTGAAGTTGATACGTTGATCCGGGATTCGAATAAACAAAGCGAATAAATATGTTTTGATTTCGTAACTAGATTTCTTAACCACGGGTTATTTATGCGATAACCTTGAATATTTCGTCTCTTTCTGACCAAGCTTTCGTAAGCCTTAGCATGTAGATTTTGCAAAGCGGTTGTCCTGGGGTGTTTGCATTGTTTTAACTACATTCCTAACATTACTTGCATTGCTTTACCAATCCAACTAACTGTCTATCTTTAAGTACTGCAACACCCCTAGCGGGGATTATGTGCACATTGATTGCCTCTTATCATTGTTATTGATATGATGCACAAGTGCACGAGAAAAAAAAAAAAAAAAAAAAAAGCAAAGATGAAAGTAACTAAGCTGTACACTTTAACTATCGATATGCTGCAGGTGAATATTTATTAACCTTTACCACGTTATGGGTAAATTCTGCAGACGACGAATGAATGATTTTTTTTCTTATTTTTTCGGAAAACGTTATTTGAAATCTCATGCAAATTGTCTACTTTGGAGACAATTTGCATGAAATGACAGTCTATTTTGTCGGAAAATAAGAAATTTCAAAATATTGTTTGGTGATGTTTTTTTTTTTTTTTTTATTTTTTACTCAGCATACTAAGCGTTCACATTTGAAAAAAGTTCTTACCGGAATAGTGGGCGTTTTTTGTCATTAAAATAGAATACAGAGTTGTCTACGACTACATTGTAACCATATACGTCCGAAGGGGGCGGTTCGTAATATACAGTGGTAATTATATTTTACATGTAATACAATAACCTTCTTCCCCTGTTATTTTGCATATGCATGAAATGAGGAGACGAACATCGGTAAATGGTCAAATAAATGTTAGTGGTTTCGTTTATTTGTGCGTAGGCTGTTTTGGGCTAAACAGATAACATGTATGTGTAACAATATGAAAAAATGGTTTTATGTCACATATGAACAGCGAAAGCCAGAATAGCCTACGCTTTCGAAGTAATATGCCATTTGATAGATTGATTCTTTAACGTTTAGCTCTCTGTGTACAATTTTCAGGAGACGACATATTGAAATAGTTGTTTTTTCCCAGAAAACAAAACTTTTCATGCAGTCTGATCACAGTCTTCGCATGATACTCTGTGGGTAACCAAGGATCCAACGAGTCCTCAGGTGGGCAGCGAAGATTAAAATCAGCCTGCGCATCTGCGCAGGCTGATCTGAGTTTTCGCTGGGCGTACATGCATTCTTGTTGGAAATGTTGTGCTCCGTCTCATGTTTATTTTTTCCAGTCTTACATGTAAATAAACGCTACTACACAAATGCACCCGTTTTGATACGCCTTACGTTGTACTCTACCAAACCAGTTCGATCCCCAGTAAGCATTCTACATAAATATATATACGTAAATATAACGGCCCGCTGAGATTTATAAAGAATGCTAGCTGGGTTGCTTTTAGAATACGTAAATATCTGCTTTCTGACATATGACGCAGATGAGGAAAACGCTTTCATTGCACATGCAAGGGCATGCGCAGGAAATGTGCAGGGCCATCGGGGCCTTGGCTGTTAGCATAATGATATAATTGTCTGAGTCCTATGTTGCGTATACTGACTAACATGTAACTTACGTGTACAAGAACAAGGAACGAACATATCAAACGAGCCGAAATGGGAGAATTGTACTTGTGGGTTCAAAGAACAGAGAGATTAACCTGAGCATTCGTGTAGTCTGATCAGTATTTGCTAGGCGATCTTTAGATAGCAAAGGATACAAGGTGTCTTCACGCGGGCAACAAAGACTAATCATACTGTGTGGATGCACAGGTTGCCCGAAAGCACATTTCTCCAATTTCGGTTCGTTTAGCATGAAATGTCAAAGCCTATTTCCTGAGAAAAAAACATGTTTCAAAATGGCATCTGTGAAAATTTTACCCAATATTGCCGTTTGTTGACCCCCGTTTATTCTCTCCTGTTGTTAGGACAAATAAATCACGAAATGCGGGGGATGGAATGATAAATAAACATTTAAAATAAACATTTAAAAAATGTAAGAAACTTTATGACTGCAATATTTTGAATTCCCAAATGTCCTGTTGGCCTCTTGATGCAGATCTAACCTTAGGTTTTGCCCACTGCATTAATGTTTGATAAGGTAATGGCAGTTTTTGGGGTGGGGATGAGGGGTTTGTTTGTCCCCAGGACGGAAGAGATTATTTCAAAGAATTTCGTCTAGATTGTGTGGTTTCTATTATCTAGCAATTAAAGACAAGAATTTTCTCCTTTCACAGTGTCTCCTATTTCCTTTAAGAGGCTCCACCTCCACACAAGGAGAAGGAAGGCAAATATTTACGTGCCATAGTTATTTCAATTTCTCCAATTGTTTGTACCGTCAGAGTTCACTGGACCCCTATACTTCCCAAAATAGGTTTATAGTGGGAACATGTAAACGTGTAATTCTATGTGAATTATCATTGCATTTCTGTTCCAAAGATCTTTGCAAGTTCTTTATTTTGATAAGCAATTTATACCGCATAAATCTGTATTGAGTGGGCATACTCCCAATCTTAAACATTACCCCTATATTTGAGCTGGGCCACAGCATTTCCTACAAGACTGCATGTGCACCCGATGAAGACTCAGATTAGCATGTGCCTCCGCGCAGTCTGATCAGCGTCTTCATAGCACACTCTTTAGATAGTCAAGGATCCCATTACGAAAACACGCCTGTTCAAATGTATTAAAAATTATACAACCAAAAAAGGAAAATTTTCAGATAACTAAATCTAATATTTTTCATATTTCTGCTCAAAACATAGATTGTGGGTACTCGTTAGAACCGCCTCGGTGACGCGGTTCTAACGAGTACCCACAATCTATGTTTTAGCAAAATAAGAAAAATAATGTATACCCCTGTAAATCCGAGTTTTATAAAAAGTTTATATAAAAGTGGGATTTAAGGGCATCAAAATTATATAGGCGTGTTTTCATGATGCAAAGCGTTTTCACACAGAAAGGGAAGACGCTGATCAGCTGGAGCATCCATGCATAAACTGATGTCATCTGCATATGATGCGCAATGTGGGAAAACGGCCCTTTTGTCATATGCGAACAAGAAAGGTCCAAATGAGCCGTGCGCATCCGCGCAGTCCGATCTGGACATTGTCTATTCGTCGACATATTCAGTCGAACCTCGTTCTTTCGAACTCGCTTATTTCGAATTACCGCTTATCTCGAAGTGAAATTCTGGTCCCTGTTTTAACATGAAACTATGACAACAGGTAACAAAATAATGTGGAAAAGAGGAGAAAAGAGGAGAACCCGGCTCTATTCCACATTATTTTATATAATATTTCTAACTTCAGGAGTAAAATTACATATTCATTTGTTAAATGTGATTGTTCAATTTATTGTTTTCCTCACTCTCTCAACTCTGATATGTCGGGGTACGGGTATCTCGAAGTATTTCAGCGAGTCCCTTGGAATTCGAGATAACAAGAGTCGACTGTACTATAGTACAGTATTCGAGGATTCTGTAAGCGGACAACAAAGGGACTATATACGTTGTCCGCAAATTGCATAAGGGCCCTTTTCGTGCGTTGCGCATTACATGAATTAAGGTGCATATTGATGACAACGTCCGGAACAAACGGATGAAGCATCGTAAACTTTGATTAAATCAACAGCTGTTTGTTGTGGCTCTCCTAGTATACAACAGCCGGATATCCAAGGAAAGTGCAATGGTCTTTTCCAGGAAATATTGATTCAATCGGTGAATGATAATCAGAACGATGTCCGCATGTCTGATTAATATTTAACGAATCTAATACTTCATGGAAACATAAATTTCATATTACATAGCACGATTTTTTTTTTTTTAAATATCTTTATAGTTAATAAGAAGACGATTCGTATGGTATGCCAAGTCCTATTTTCTTGAAATGAAAAAAAAAAAAAAAATCATTTTTTGTCTACAAATTTTGTCATAAGAACATCAAGGGTTAAGAATATTCTGCTATTTTTAAGGCATAAGAGGCTTGTCAAAGAATTAACCATAACATCTTTAGCAGAACCTTCAGCTCAGGGAGTTTTGTTGGACTGTAAAATATACTATATAATGCATATGCCTATTTCACGAAACTATTCAAAGACGTAACGTTTGCACTGAATCCATCACTGTAAATTCATTCTCTCTGCTCATACTTGTAAGACAAATGAGCTGCGCCATAAGCAATATGATGCGCTACGAGGGAAAAAAGACCTTATGCCATATGCCAACACCGAAGGTCCAGATCAGCGTGCGCACCTGTGCAGTCTAATTTGGGCATTTTCTGTTCGTCGACATATCCTACAGTATCCACAGATTCTGTAAGCGGACAACGAAGGCCTAGATCAGACTGCGCTTATGCGCAGGCTGATCTGGGCCTGCGTTGTCCGCAAAATTACGTAAGGGCCCTTTACGTCCGTTGATCAGGTTGATCTCGTTCTTTCATTTGATTCACTGTCTCTTGTAATAAAAGCAAAAGTCGGCCATGCGCTGGTTAACCTGGGCATGGGCTTTTTCGCCTTCGGACGGGTTACTTTCTTAAGGAGAGGCTCATATGAGCATGTTTCAAATGTGTGTGTTTGCTACTGCAAACGCATTAAGGTGAATTCGTACTCTTTAATACAAGGCAACTCTGTCAAAACTGATTTTGCCTTCCTCATGAATTGGGGTTTACTCTAAAAGGAAATAATTCTTCCGTTTGGAGCAAATTCTTTCCTGTTAGGGCGGATCCATTTACAAGATAAGCCTGATATGCAGAAAAGCAGATAGGAAAACTCAGAAAGTGTCTCCCTTGTAAATATGGCCACAAATCTACCAACTGTTTCAAGTCCCATTAACAGACTATAACGCGTTTTGCCGAAAGTCGGGTTGGGTTGTTCACGGCGAATTACTATCGAGATTTCAAGAATGCCTTGTAATAAGCTATGGTCACGGTGATAAACTTTGGCGACATTATTCTTTCCCATCCCGAAAGCTGCGAACGTTCATACATGCGAAAAAAGCCTATATATTCCCAAGGAAAATTATAATTATCAAAGCACTGAGAGTGCTCATTGGGGCGGTTGCCTGAACTCTTGAACTGATTGGGTTTACCTCGAAATTAAAAAAAAAAAAAAAAAAAAAAAAAAAAAAACACACACACACACAAAAAAAAACAAAAAAAAAAAAAACAAAAAAACAATACATAAGCAATACGCGGGTCCCTTTTCTGTCAGAAGGACCGCGGCTAAGGTAACTCGTTTTCAGAGATGAATATAGAGCGCGGGATGTGCGCTGATTTCTGATGGGCTCTCACATTTTTATAGATTGGGTGGAAGAGTGTTTTAGATTCCAACAATATAAAATGCGTGCTAAACGAATTTCATATTTTCCGGACCTAAACGTAATATAGAAGTTTTTCGTTCATTGTTCTCTGACATGAAAGCAAGGTATCAAATTTATTGATGAAAATGCAATAATATCACTCATCAAATTAGTAGATAAATCAGTTGCTAACACGTTTCTAAGGCTACACAAGGGAAACAACTCAAACACAATCACGAGGTGTATCGAGATTGGTCTATTCGAGCAATACCTCTCGCTCAGCTTTTCTAAGGCACCGGAAAATGGAAAGAAAAGAAGACGCAGAATATTTGATTGTAATGTGAGCTATAGCCCTACCCCTTGTGGGTTTTAACCATCCCCACCTCCACTTTGTTTGTCATTGGGGAGCTCTTCCTCTATTGCTAGTTCCTACTTGTTACCCAAATCTGTAGATTTGATGTGTTTTATTGGAGTATTAATATTTGTCCGCCAATATCGTACTCAGTATGATCAAAATCTTATTTCTTCAAACGTTTGCCGTTTTCTTTAGTTTTGTTTATTTATTCGCTATTTATAAGCGTGTATAAAGCCTATATGTTTAAATACTGAATTTAGCGTTAGCAGAGAACTATTTTGAGGGCGATTTTAAGTAGTTACTAGGTAGTGTAGCTCGCAGTAGCTAAACTGATTTTCAAATTGCGGTATGTTAAATCTGGTGGTGCTAAACCGCCCCCAAAAACTGCACTATGATAAAGTACGGAGAGACATTTTACGGCCGCCAAACTGTACTTAAAGTGAGATCAAGAAACATCTATAAAGGTTGCCCTTAGAAACAAAAGGCGGAGTCTCGATGTCATTGTGACTCTTCATATAACAACATTTTATTTAGTTTGCAGGTCTGCCCAGGCCCCTGTGGCGGAGTCTAGACGCATTGAGACTCTTCATATGATAACATTTTATATAGTTTGCAGGTCTCCACACGCACATCTAGCAGATTCTCGATGTCATTGAGACTCTTCATATGATAACATTGCATATAGTTTGCAAGTCTGCACACGCCCCTCTAGCGGAGTCTCGGCGCATTGAGACTCTTCATATGAACATTTTATATAGTTTGCAGGTCTGCACACGCCCCTTTAGCGGTGTCTCGGTGTCATTGAGACACATTATATGACTACATTTTCGGTAGTTTAAAGGTCTGCATAGACCCCTCTAGCGGAGTCTTGGTGCATTGACACTCTTCATATGATAATATTGTAGGTAGTTTGCAGGTCTGCACAAACCCCTCAAACGCACCTCTAGCGAAGTCTCGGTGTCATTATGACAACATTGTTGGTAGTTTTAGGTCTGCACAAACACCTCTATCGGAGTCTCGGCGCATTGAGACTTCATATGACAACATTGTAGGTAGTTTGCAGGTCTGCATACACCACACTAGCGGAGTCTCGGTGTCATTGGGAATCTTCATATGATAACATTGTAGGTAGTTTGCAGGTCTGCATAGGCCCCTTCAGTGGAGTCTCGGCTCATTGAGACTATTCATATGACAACATTGTATGTAGTTTGCAAGTCTGCATAGACCCGTCTAGCGGTGTCACGGTATCATTGAGACTCTTTATATGACAACATTGTAGGTGGTTTGCAGGACTGCACACGCACCTATAGCGGAGTGTCGGTTTCATTGAGGCTCTTCATATGACAACATTTTAGGTTGTTTGCAGGTCTGCACACACACTTCTAGCGAAGACGCATTGAGACTCTTCATATATGACAACATTGTAGGTAGTTTGCAGGTCTGCACACGCCCCTCCAGCGGTGTCTCGGTGTCATTAAGACTCTTCATATGACAAAGTTGTAGGTAGTCTGCAGGTCTGCATAGGCCCATCTAGCGGCGTTTCGGTTAATTGAGACACTTCATATGACAACATTGTAGGTAGTTTGTAGGACTGCATAGGCCTCTCTAGCGGAGTCTCGGCGCATTCAGACTCTTCATATGATAACATTGTAGATAGTTTGCAGGTCTGCACACGCACCTATAGCGGAGTCTCGGCGTCACTGAGACTCTTCATATGACAATAGTGAAGGTAAGTTGCAGGTCTGCATAGACCCCTTTATCTTAGTCTCGGCACAGTGAGACTCTTCATATAACAACAATGTAGGCTGTTTGCAGGTCTGCATAGGCCCCTCTAGCGGAGTCTCGGCGAATTAAGACTCTTCATACGACAACATTATATGTAGTTTGCAGGTCTGCACACGTACCTCTAGCGGAGTCTCGGTTTTATTGAGACTCTTTATATGACAACATTGAAGGTAGTTTGCCGGTCTGCACACGCCCCTGTAGCGCCAGTTTAACTTTTCTGATTAAACATCAAACACTCGACATATTGTTTTGTTTTTTAATGGAGCCGTTTAATCTAAACTTTAGCGAAGTTATAGACGCTGGTCTTTACATTATAGAAGAAAATAAGTAATTAAGATGACTATTAAATCCACTAAGGAGGTAGCTAATAATCGCCTGCATTTGTATGTCTACTGTGGAGATGACTGGCCTTGAAGACGTGTTTTGCGTTCATAATTCGTAAGAAATTCCTAAGAGACTTTTGCATAAATCAATATTGGGATCCCAAATAAAACCATGAAAATGTAATGTAATTTTCACATTGCAACTATATTTTCTTACTACACTAACTCGTAATATTCGTTACATCTTGAGTGTTAGGTTTCATAAAACAATACATATCTTCGTGGAGAAAATAGGGCAATATAGGTAACTCAGTAATCAGTTATCTGGGCTGGGTTCTGGGAATTTTACATCGATCCACAATCAATTGTCTCTTGTTGATTACCTATCGTGATATTTCATCCATATTTAATCCGTAATGTTATCTACCGTTCATGGATACGTTTTCATTGCTCCTTGAATTTCCTTCATTGATTGACAACTCGTGTTGCCAGCCGACCTTCAATAATAAGCAGTGGGAGTTCGGCAGCAGCTTGTATGAGCCACAACCTGAAAAAACGTCCCTTTCTACATGTGCGCCCAACGGAAACTCCAGTCAGCCTGCGCGTTCGCGCAGTCTGATTGGAATCTCCGTTGGGCGCATGAAGAAACTTTGCATCCTTGGCTATACAAAATGTACCCAGTGAAGATTCTGATCAGACTTCGCGAATGCTGGGCGCACATGTACGAATGTACGTTTCTGACGTCACGGCTCATATGTGTGCATGGATTATTGGAGAATCTGATTAGACCTTTTGTCAGAGCTGCAACAACTACCGTAAACAAGGCAGGGGTGACACTTCTAAATGTCATCTGAGTTCTCCCACATAAATTTGAGCATGTTTATCGTGGTATAAACAGCGTGGAAAACTCCTTTGGATTTTTTTTCTATTTTCCCTATTTTTTTTGATCTGCCACTTCTGGTGGCTCTATAAGTCATGTCAATCATCCGATTATGAAAGTCTATGACAAATAAGAAATAATTACTCAGCTCTTATTATTATTATTTTCTTTTTTTTTTGTTTCGACACAGTTGTGCTGAAGCTTTGTAATTCATGTGATTCATGTCTCAGTCATTCAAATGTAATTTATTTTGTGAAAATATATGGTAAGCCATCACGAAAACATACCTATATAATTTTGACCTCCTCAAACCCCACTTTTATATAATAAAACTGGGGTTTACAGGGGTATACATTATTTTTCTTATTTCTGCTTAAAAACATAGATTGTATGTTCTCGTTAGAACCGCCTCGGCGAGGCGGTTCTAACGAGTACCCACAATCTATTTTTAAGCAGAAATATGAAAAATATCAGAATTTTTATCTGAAAACTTTCAGTTTTTGGTGGTGATTTAATATATTTGAATAGGCGTGTTTTCGTTATGACTATATACATGTAGTTACCCTGCGCATGTTCGTTTCTTTTACAAGGCGGTTCCTCTGTCAGAGTTTTTCTCTCAGAGGTGAGATAAGGATCAAATATGAACACCACAAATGCCCACATATAATCACGGAAACTTGCCTATATAATTTTTATATAGTAAAACTGGGGTTTAGAGGGGTATACATTATTTTTCTTATGTCTGCTCAAAAACATAGAATGTGGGTACCGTTAGAACCGCCTTGTCGATCTATGTTTTGAGCAAAAATATGAAAAATATCAGAATTTTTTATCTGCAAATTTTCATTGATTGGTGGTAAAATTTTCAGTATAATATTTGAATAGGAATGTTCGTAATATGAAATCACAGACGAACAAAGATGAACTGCAATAGAGGAACTGCTTTGGAACGGTCAGTAGGAAAACTACTGGGGGTGAGGTGAGGCAGGGGAGGGGGTGAGGCTTAAACTAGTTTTACTCGCTTGAAACCTCGCTCTTAATTCTGATGCAGTTTCAAATTACAAAATATATTTATGTATATTCAGTCCGCATACGGGCTCTCAACCTCGCAAGTCAGACTTTTGCACTGGAATTTACCCTACAAGAGGACGCAAAATTGTTAACCTTGATGGGCTAAACCATTAAGCATTCAGCCTACATTATATCATATACTTTTATCTATAAACCCATTTTAGTCTAGAGACACCCCAAAGGGAAAGTTACAAACAGTGCAACCCAGATTAGAATGCGGCGTCAGAACTGGGTCTCCGCTGTTTGCAAATAGTTTAGCCATTTTGGCTCTAGGAATATCTTAATCACATAGCCTGACATACATAAAATTAAAATTCGACTCTTCCAATTTATAGTGTGTATGTGTTTTCTTTAACCAATGTGCGGGATTCATTACGAAAACACGCCTATATAAATATACTGAACATTTTACTACCAAAAAATGAAAATTTTCAGATAAAAAATTCTGATGTTTTTTTTATTTCTGCTCAAAACATAGATTGTAGGTACTCGTTAGAACCGCCTCGGCGAGGCGGTTCTAACGAGTACCAACAATCTATGTTTTTAGAAGAAATAAGAAAAATAATGTATACCCCTATAAACCCCAGTTTTACTAGACAAAAGGGGTCAGAATTATACAGGTATGTTTTCGTGATGTAATCAAACTTGCTGCATGACCTACCCGCGTGGTAAGGGTGTGCGAGAGCATTATTATTTTTCCATCCGCCCGTCACGCTATTAACTGCATTCGCATCGAGCGAAGGGATTTTGCAATGACTGCGCAATCTAGTTTAAAATTTTTGTTAACGATATTTTAGAGTGTTTTTGCGAAGTTTGTGGTTTTACAAATTAAGCAGTTCAAAGCTTATTATGGTTGATAAACCCACTAACATGATTCGTTGCTCTGGTTTGAAACGAATAAGTTGAGGTATATATATCATTTGATGTAGCATGTGGGGAGTCACCGTCTAAAATCGGAAAATTTACAATGCCAATATCAAATAAAAGTAAAAAAGATTGCCTTTGGAAACAAAGAACACAGTACGAGTTAGAAAATGGGAGTCTTGGTTTTATTGAGACTCTTCATAAGCAGTAATGAAGTTTGCAACACTGCTTACATCCTCTAGCGTATACATGAGCACAACTCCATTTTCAAATATACCTAAATGGGCCCAATGATCCGAAAGGAAATGAAATATAATATGCACTATGGTGATGTACAGGAAGACGTTCTAGTTCTACCGCTGCCAAAGTCAGCTGGTTTGTCAAACAAGTCATTACTCATTAGACATTGATACATTAAAGCCAGAAAAGAAGCCTCAATAACAAATGAATTTGCTTTATTCAGCTGATAGTCTTTAAGATAAATTTTATCAACCATCTATCTGCTCATATCATGTATTATTAAAAATTAATAAGTCATCTAAATTTTGTTAAAATTATATAAAATATACTATTAAGAAGCCTTTTATGGGGTTTCACAAAATGATCGCGCGTAAAGGTGGCTAATAATCACGAATATGTTTAACAGGATTAATGATTAAGGCGGTTTGAATGTTACAATGTGGTTAATTATGGCCACTAGCATATTTCAGTAGGAATTCCAGACCAATTCATGAATTTGGCCGACGGAAAAAGCGAGGTTTCCAAGTGGCATGTTATATCAAAGATGAATACGACGGTACATGTTATCTCTGGGTACCCCGCTGTCGGCTATATCAGAATTAACAGCAAAGGCTAACTAACTAGATTCCTGGAATACATGTATTATCTAGACGTATGATGGCTTCACCAGCAAACATCCGTGTAATAATACATATTACTGGCCAGAATCCTGCGTATGTATCCTAGAAAGATCATGTACGTGTACCTGTTGGCCGGAAGGAGTATACATGTACGAGCCGCAAGGACAGACAACGTACCTTCTGACATGTGTGCCCAACGAAGACTCAAGTCCGCATGTTCGCATGAAGAATTTTTACATCCGTAGCTACACAAACTGCGACCAGCGAAGATTCTTATCAGCCTGCGCAAATGCACAGGCTGATCAGAAGCTTCGCTGGGCGCACACGTCCGAAGGTACGTTTCCTGTAGTTGCAACTCATTTTGTGATATCACAGCTATGGTGAAATAGATCACATGGAAACTACAAGAGCTCCACGGTAGGTGACGCCATCTCTCCGAAACAGATGAAGAAGAGGCCGACATTAAGTGAGATATGAGGTAGACTGAAAGTAGTTGAAATGTCGAAGTTTTCCGGACCAGACCAGCATGCGTAGGCCAAAAGGCCCCGCTAGTGACCCTCATATATTTTGTTTTCAAAAAGTGAAAAATGCAGGTCCTAGCTTAATATACAGTGATAAAACACATTTGACGTGATGCGCCAATATTACAGCAGAGTTTTAATCTCACAATGGATATACAGTTGTTATATTTAATTCTCACAACACTACACGGACAGTGTAGATCCAGATGAGAGAACAACTTATAACAAACCAACGCAACAGGATCGCAACTATTTGCCGTTTTGTTTGCTGTAGTTTCTCTTAGTACCCTGTTTAACATTTTGTTTACATTTTGTTCTTTATTTTGAGACGACCATGGATTCATTGAAAATCAAACACTGAAAGGATAAGTCAACTTCAGAACCCCAGGACATCTTCAACACTATTGTTCTAAGTGTTAACCCTTGTTCTGCGGAATAAATTACATGTAAGCTGCCACTCCCACTTCTAATTTTCAGCCAGTCAGATTAATTGATCCAGGTTGTTGATACAAATTCACACATTGAATGTCAAACAGTGCAGATCCAGATCAGTTGGCTTCTTCAGAAGCTAACTGATCTGGATCTACACTGTTTGCAAAGGCAGGGTATATCCTGCTTCAGCAGGACAGGGGTTAAAAGGATAATATTATAAAAATCGCGCCATAATGCGCCGTAATGACATTTACCTATTAAAAATATATCTACTCTCGATAAAATAAACTCAAGATAAAATTTAAGATTAAGCGTAGACATAATTGAACGCTGCACATCGCTTACATCTTAAGTACACCTCAGCGAAACGGATATGCATTTCCATAAATAACGGCGGTCCGTCTGAGTTCATATATAAGTAGACGTATGTGAAATACCAATCATAGCAATACTATTGGTAATCTGTCCTAGATCAAAGGTTGTTCCCCACACAAAGAAACCCACAACTTGTAAAAGTACAAATATGATCTAACAATTTCTTCTAACACCCTTAAAATTTCCAGTATAATGCAATTTGATAAATCATGTATTGATCCGTTTTGTGTGTGTATTTTTCCCTGATTTTCTTTCTTAAAGCATATGTTGTGGGTACTCATTTGGATTGCATCGACAATTCACATGGGTACCCACAACATGTGCCTTTATAAAGAAGTAGATACATGTATAGATAAAAAGTACACAGGCAGTAATTTGAAGACTACGGAATTACTCGACTGTGCGCTTATAGGGGTATGTGCGGTAATTAGATCGATTATGGTATGTGTCCTTTGTTTTGCCATTATTTGTTCCTCATTTCACTTTCTTTTGGTGCCTCGGGAAGGCTGTAGGGGTTGGGGGGGGGGGGGGGGAGGCCCTATGCGGACCGAACATGTGTTTGCAATGTGGTAAAAGAAAAGAGTAAAAGAAAAACCTAAAAGGTTACTTTGTAAACAAAGAACACACAAACGAAAGCAAGTCGGAGACTCGGTTTTATTAAGTGTCTTTAGCAAAGTAGTTTGCGAGACTGATTACGCCCAGAAGCAGTATTCGACTTTCAAAATTACCAGAATTGGATCAATGATCCCAAAGGAAATGCTCAACACGACAAAGTGATACATTGAAGTGGTGACAAACAATCTTTCATCGCGAACAACAACAAATACTGAAGTCTGCAGTCTATTTGTGGACAAAATCTCTCTCTCTCTCTCTCTCTCTCTCTCACACACACACACACACACACACACACACACACACACACACATTATTTCCTGAGCATTTACAAAAATTGCATCTTAACCAATTGTAGTCGGGAGACCCGTAAAAGGGCAATTTGCAAACAGTGCAGTCCCAGATCAGACGCCGCAGAATCAGGGTCTCCTTTGTTTGCAAATAGTTCAGTCATTTTTCTCTAGGAATATGAAAATTTCATTGCCGGATGTATCTAAAACTGAAATTGGACTCAAAGTGTGGGAGAGTCTATTCAGTATTCAATGGGTTAATCGATTTTCTAAAAGATACCACACGGAAAAATGATATATATGTTATATATATTCGCCTACACTGTCATTGTGTTTAATAAGCTACAATAACGAGCAAAATTTTGCTATATTCGTACAGCGCATGCTACAATCTACCTCCATAGTTAACCGCAGCATGCCTACATGCACATTTTTGTCAATGAATTTCTGACATTTCTGCTAATGTCACGAAGACATTCAACCCTCAAATACCTAGCGTCGCCCCAACTTCAGTGACATAAGGAAGCAGTCGAGACCCCGATCAGACACCGCAAAACCCTGTTATGCGAAAATACATTTTGCGCGATATTCGGCAGAGCTTTTCTTGGTTAATTCAATAGATGCCAAATTTATGACATTTTCTTATTCTTCACATTGACATTTCATGCAAATTGTATCCTTTACATGAAATGACAAAGAATAATTTCTAGACAAAAAAAAGGTACATACATGTACTTCAAAATGTCGTCTGCTGAATTGTTTTACCTAGGATACAGAGAGTTTACGAGTTTATGAACAATAATATTCTACGAAAACTTTCCGTTATTAGAGTATACTCTCTGATGTTTTCTTCTAAGCATGAACTGATGAGACTGCGCGGACCAGATGGAAAGCACCCAGCGTCCTAGCTCGTATTGGCGGACCTGACAGAAACAACATTCGCACTGGGACTGTGTATTCTGGATTTTGTGATGGAAAACATCAATCTCCTGCCACATGTGATACATCGATAGATGTAGTATTTCACGTAAGTACGGTTAACTGGAATATTAATTGATCACGTGAGTTTGATCATGTACTGCAGATAACTATACTCATAGCCTCAGATGAGAAGTGGTATCCACATATTATGTTTATTTCTTTATGAAAACATATGTTGTGGGTACTCATTAGAAGCGCCTCGGCGAGGCGCTTCTAATGAGTACCACAACATATGTTTGTGTGGTATCATAAAAAAATACCAGCACTTTTTGATTGAAGAACAAGTGTTATCTTGAGCTATACATACTTAAGCATGACGATCAGTCACAGTCAGTACCTTATGGTATTTGTTGATCATCATGCCGACCATTTTGCTCATCTGGCATCAACAATCGGTGGTCTTGTACATGCACTACGAACGGTGTTAGATCGGACCGCACTGTGCAGAAGCACAGGTAGATACTGACCCACATTTCTCGTTTACATCAGTTATTACTTTTTCACTTGTCGCGTAGTGTTAGCTCATATGATAGTGACTTGAGTATAACGTATATTCATCCTGAACGAAAACAATTGTACCTTATGGCATGTCTGGGGATCAGCCTACACATTCGCGCGCGCACGCTGATCATAGTGTTCACTGTCCACCTGAAGAGCCCTTGTATCCTTGGCTATCAAAAAATGTCCTTCAGTCTCTAATCGAGCTGAACGGATACGCAGGCGTATCTAAGTCTTCACTAGGCACACATTTATCATATTGATGCTCAACTGTGCAAACGAAGCCAACAAATGAGACAACTTATGTATGTATGAAAATATGGAGGCTGAACAGTGTTTTCGTTCAATATCAACGCATTTTTAGGATTTCGACTATAGCATTTGACTTAAAGTTTCAGCCACCTTAACGCCATACTACACTGCTCATAAATGTTGAAAAGGTCAGTTTTACTAAAGTCGCAAACAGTGTGAACCCTGTTCGCTCAGGCCTTTGTGTCCCTTTACTTAGGATAATTAGGGCATGTGCTGCGATTCGACGCAAAGCAACGATCAGACAGTTCCTCTGTTGCAACTCGTCTTTGTTCGTGCATCGCTGGTTTCATATATGGCGTTTGTTTTGTCATTATTATTCATGACGATAACATGCCTATATACTTTTTGACCCCCTTAAACCCCACTTTTATATAGTTAAACTGGGGTTTACAGGGGTATACATTATTTTTTTTTTATTTCCGCTCGAAAACATAGATTGTGGGTACCCGTTAGAACCGCCTCGCCGAGGCGGTTCTAATGAGTACCCACAATCTATGTTTTGAGCAGAAATATGAAAAATATCAGAGTTTTTCATCTGAAAATTTTCAGTTTTTTGGAGGTGAAATTTACAATATATTTGAATAGACGTGTTTTCGTAATGTTCCTCATCTCTTCTTCGTTTAATGCCTCGGGAAGGCCGAGTTTCGTGATAGTGACATTCCGTAAGTATCTTAACTTAAACTTTTCCCAGTAAGCATTATTTATAAATCTACAGCGGGCCGTTAACTTAAACTTTTCCCAGTAAGCATTCTTTATAAATCTACAGCGGCCCGCTGTAGATTTATAAAGAATGCTTACTGGGAAAAGTTTAAGTTAAGATACTTACGGAATGTCACGCCGATAACGGCCCGCGGAAAATTTATAAAGAACACTAGCTGGGTTATTTCTGCAAATGTAGATTGATCTCAACTTTCCCTGCGTGTGCATCTATTTATAATCTATAAGGTCTTTTTGCGGCTCGTCGCTGCTTAACTTATATCTATTTTGATACAGACCACTAAGTACTAACGGAAGCCCTAATTTGTTGATCAGAGAAACTGACTACAATATGAACTTGTACCACTTCATGAGTAGTATAGCACAATTTGGTGTGATTACTCTAATCGGAAATTAATAGAATACCATCGTGACTGTCATATTACTACTACAGAGGCACGGGGTAACCTATGTTATCTCATATGATCTGTGGCAGGCAAAACCTGCATTTCTGCACGTGCAAGTTGCGAAGTTTTATAAGGGCACGTGCTGTTCAGTTATCAAATTCTACGACGTGTAAATATTAATTGAATACCATAAGCGGAATGCGCTTGTGCACAGTGTGGTCTTGACATGCTTCGTCTGCCTATATTAGTTGAATGATTTTTAACTAAAGAACCGAGGTTATAAAACGTTTTGCATGCTGAACTCAGCTGAGCATGAAATTTTCTCTGCTAATAAAGATAAAAATTGGCATTTTCATATTTATTAGCAGAGAAACTTCCATGCGCAGCTGTTTTTAGCAAGAAAGAATTTGCAATTATTAGTTATTTGAGATTAATTAGCATGATAAATTCCATGCTCAGCTTAGTTGAGCATGAAAACAGTTTCACATCACAAAAACAAGCCTATATAATTTCGACCCCCGTAAATCCCACTTTTATATAGTAAAACTGGGGTTTACAGGGGTATACATTATTTTTCTTATTTCTGCTGAAAAACATAGATTGTGGGTACTCGTTAGAACCGCCTCACCGAGGCGGTTCTAACGAATACCCACGATCTATGTTTGAGCAAAAATATGAAAAAAAATATCAGTTTTTTTAATCTGAAAATTTTCCGTTTTTGTAGGTGAGATTTTCTATATATTTGAATAGGCGTGTTTTCGTAATGATAACTTCGAGGCCTGAACATGTCAATGTTATTCGTTCTTTGTTGGGCTTTGTGGCTACGTATACTCGCAGTGGCCCTTGTTCATGTTGTTCGTTGTATTGTTGTGTTTGACGGATCCTGTCAGATAATGTGAGACTTCACTGGGAAGGAGGGAGCTGGCTGTTTAGATTTTGTTGGTTTTACAGCATGTATGCTGGCTATTGCTGTTTGTTTTCTGTTCCTCTTGGTGTCATTGGTGGGCTATGTTCTGTGAATGTGGCGCTTCCTGGACATCTACTATTTTTCTTCACGACAAGGTTCGTATATGCATAATAAAATAATAGGCAGTGATCGGGCTGCGACGATCATTTTGCACATCTCTTCTCTCCTTTCGATATATTTCAGAAAGTCGTTTTTCGCCTGGCGCGTTACACAGAAAAAGTAAATTTGCAAATTTTAGCATGATTTAATGCAAAACCATTTGTCGTAAGTACCTATGCACATTTTTTTATTGTATTAATTAAAAAAAATGATTTAAAAATGATTGCAAAATATTCATCACGAAAGCATGCCTATATAATTTGACCACCACTTTTATATAGTAAAACTGGGATTTACAGGAGTACACATTATTTTTCTTATTTCTGCTCAAAAAAATAGATTGTGGGTACTCGTTAGAACCGCCTACGAGTACCCACAATCTGGGCGAGGTGGTTCTAACGAGTAAACAACAGTCTATGTTTTTGAGCAGAAATATGAAAATATCAGCATTTTTTATCTGAAAATTTTCTATTTTTGGTGGTATAATTTTCAATTTATTTGAATAGGCATTTTCGTAATGCAAAAATCGATAGGCTAGGTACGATTTATAAATGTATAAAAGATTTTTTCAATCTGAAATACATTTTTGGTATGTTGAGTGTATTCATTAAAATAGCCTCGACGAGGCGAATTTGAGCTATCGGAAGATTTTTGCTAAGGACGCAAAAATAAGTTCGAAATAGCCCCTGTAAACGAGTCATCGGTGTTCGAGTCATTTGTTTACTGTATTGATACAATAATGCATCGGGCATGCCTGTTTGATAAGTTTTGAATATCAGGAAAAGTGCATTTGCATGTACTCTATATACCGGCATTATATCCCGCATAAGAAAACATAAACAAACAAACAAACCAAAAAAGCGAATGTAAGCCTACACTCCTTTGACTGTAAAAGTGAAGACCTGCACTGACCTAGAAACCTAAAGTAGGTAACAAACTGTACGCCTCTGCAGTTCTAGTTTTGATGTCGATCCAACATCAGTACACACTGATTTTATTCGAACCGCACCTGGGATTATATAGATAAATATATAATAGATAAATTAATTCATTTACAAGGCACGCGCACCTTGGCAAATTAGCTGGGATAGATTCAATAGATTACTACCAAAGCCTTGTTTCACGGATATGATGATCAGCCTGTCCTAGCAATCGTTGTTTTTTTCGTGTTTTCCTTTTTTTTTTTTTTGTCTCAGATGCGATCACTGCAATAGCTCAACTGCTGGGTGTGTGCTTTGCGTGCGAGAAGTCCGGCGGAATTATATTTAAAGCTTAACAGGCTGGGTATAAGTTTCGGTCGAAAACAATTTATAGTACAGTCGACTCTCATTATCTCGAATTCCAAGGGACTCTCTGAAACAGTTCGAGATATCCGTACCTCGAAATATCAGAGTTGCAGAAGTGAGGAAAACAATAAATCGTACAACCACATTTAACAAATGAATATGTAATTTGACTCCTGAAGTTAGAGACATATTGAAAATATTGTGGAAAAGAGGGGAAATTGCTCCTTAGGAGCAATTTCTCCTCTTTTCCACAATATTTTATTACCTTATCTTAGATTTCCATGTTAAAACAGGGACCAGAATTTCACTTCGAGATAAGCGGTTATTCGAGATAAGCGAGGTCGAGATAACGAGAGTCGACTGTATTTTTCTTATTTTCTCCTGAAAATATGCTTTAACGTTTTATGCAGATTGTTTCCAGAAAACGACGTTCAACGACGGGCTTTAATCAAATCCAACCACCCATTGCATTGCATTCTTCGTGAAATAAACAATGTCCAACGATCTTCATTTTGGGCTTTTTTTATTCCGTTCATGGTTTCGTCCTAGATAATAATTTTGCTTTAAACCCAAACCGTGTTTAAGGGAAATGGACAGTCTATGAGGTGTACTAAATGTATCAAGTTCATGTACTTTTAACCCATTTAAAACTGGAGAGACACCGCCACACTATATATCGGAAGTCCAGTTTCAATTTTAGGTATGTTGGGCTTTGTGATTTAGATATTCCAAGAGGAAAATGGTTGAACTATTTGCAAACAAAAGGAGACCCTGATCAGACGCCGCGTTTTGCGGGGTCTGATCTGGGTCTGCACTGTTTGCCAATTGCCCTTTTAGGGGTCTCCAGACAATAATGGGTTAATGAATGACGTTCAGCTGACAAACTAATAAACCTCGTCATGAGGAAATGTCTCTTTATCTGTGCATTAAGCAAACAGCCATGTCACCATCCGTCCCAACACTTTTGTTATTTGCCCGTGTGTTCCACAGTATTCAAAGTAAGAGCCCCAAAGGCCCTGATCAATCTATGCAGAATCGCGGGCTGATCAGGACATCCGTTGTGCTCAAATTCACGCCCTGTCGATCAATTCTCTCAGGACGCGGATCAAGTGTCCCTTTCTTTAACGCAGGTATTTGCGGTTGTTTTACGAATTTATTAAACTGCTGACGCAAAATATACAGTCGAACCTCAATGGCTCGAACATCTTTGCGACCATGGACATTTGTTCGAGACACGGGTAGTTCGAGCCACTGAGGGTAATCATGGCACCAGTTCAGGAAGCAAATAGCGATAATTTAGGGAACTCTTTTCGATTTTCTACACAATGATTGTATGTTGAATGTACTCATTAGAATCGCCTCGATGAGGCGATTCTAATGAGAACACACAACATACAATTCCATGATAAAATAAGAAAAAATCATTAAATATTTGTTTTCTTGAGCTATTGGAAGAATTTTGTAGGGACTGAAGAAAGAGTTCGAATCATCTACGGTAAACGAGCCATCCGTGTTCGAGCCATTGAGGTTATACTGTATATAATATGAGAAAATGTGTCTTCGGGGCATATTTGAACAGTGAAGATCCAATTCAGCACAGTATGACATGGCCCTTCCCATTACGAAAACACCCCTATTCACCACCAAACACTGAACGTTTTCAGATAAAAGTTCTGGGCCCAGTTGTTCAAAGCGTCGTTAGCTTAACGAGCTCGTTAAGGGTCATTTCGTTAACTGTTTTAGCGGATTCAATACACAATATTCTGATATTTTTTTTTTGCTGAAAAAACGTGAGTAGCTTTTGCACTGCAAAAGCTACTCACATTTTTTCAGCAAAAAATTTCAGCATATTTGAGTATCACTCGATTAAAATTTTAACGAATCGTTAACTAACGACATCGTTAGTTTTGAACAACCGGGTCCAGATATTTTTCATATTTCTGCTCAAAACATAGATTTTGGGTACTCGTTAGAACCGCCTGGTTGCGTAAGTACATGCATATAGAGGGAACGATAAACGTGTATGCGCAGGTGGACCGGGATATTCGTTGTCCGCAAATGACAAAGCCCGTGGTTCGACCTGCAGTGGCAAAACTAATGTTTCGACCTGGATATTTGTTGTTCGAAAAAGGCAAAATCAATGGTTCGACGTGCAATGGCGAAACCAAAGGTTCGACCTGGATGTTCGTTGTTTGCAAATGATAAAACCAATAGTTCGACCTGCAGTAGCAAAACCAATGTTTCTACCTGGATAGTCATTGTTCGAAAATGACAAAACCAGTGATTCGACCTGCAATAGCATATCAAATTGTTCGACCAGGATATTAGTTGTTCGCAAATGACAAGACCAATGTTTCGACCTGCAATACCATAACCAATTGTTCGCCCTGAATATTCGTTGTTCGCAAATGGCAAGACCAATGGTTTGACCTGCAATACCATAACCAATGGTTCGCCCTGAATATTAGTTGTTCGCAAATGACAAGACAAATGGTTTGACCTGCAATACCTTAACCAATGGTTAGCCGTAAATATTAGTTGTTCGCAAATGACAAGACCAATTGTTCGACCTGCAATACCATAACCAATGGTTCACCCTGAATATTCGTTGTTCGCAAATGGCAAGACCAATGGTTTGACCTGAAATACCACAACCAATGGTTCGCCCTGAATATTCGTTGTTCGCAAAATGGCAAGACCAATGTTTCGAACTGCAATACCACAGCCAATGGTTCGCCCTGAATATTCGTTGTTCACAAGTGGCAAGACCCGTGGTTTGACCTGCAATAGCATAACCTGTTTTCTGGAAAAAATAAGAAAATATAATATGTCTTCCGTTTGAAGCGTTAAATAAACGCCTGCTCTGCAGACTCTCAATTGGTTGAGAGGAAACTGGAAAACTTTCAACTTTTTTAAAACTGTTTTAAGCCCTTTCCCATAAGCGCAGGCTGATCAGGGCCATCGTTACCCGCTTACAAAATCAATAGATACTGTAGCATATGTCCACGAACATAGAATGTCCAAACCAGGCTGCACGGATGCGCACGCTCATCTGGACCTTCGCTGTTTGCATATGGCATAAGGGCCTTTTTACCATGTTGCGGATCAGATGATTTTGTGGAGAAATAAGAAACATCCCAGCAGGCACATGACGTACATACAATGTTGCATCAACGTCGATGCGACGTCATGACGTCGCATCAACGTTGATGCGACGTTGTCTCAACGTTGTGTGCCTGCTGGGATATTTACTTGATACCCCCTCTTACCTGGAGCTATTGTGTATTGACTAAACAGATTGTAGATTGTTTTGTTTCACATAACCGCAGCAGAATATAGACAGACAAAAATACCAAATTACTCCAGGAATACTTCTGTTTATTGTTTTGTATACTACAGATAAAATGTTAAAAGTTAACTGTCTGATTTCTTGTCATGTACACATGACAACAATTTCTTCATTATCTAGACCCAATATATATGGTGGTTAACCCATTTTAGACTGAAAAGACTCTCCACATTATATATTGGTATATTACATACAGGCAACGAATTCCAAGACCAGCCTGCGCATTCGCACAGTATGACCACGTTCTTCGCTTGCAAGCTTAGCAATGGATAATGTTGGGTGTCCAGTCACAACAAGAAACCCCTTTTATGTAGTTAAAAGTTTATTTCACATACTCAAGGAGATCACTCTTGCAAAAACTCTCCTGCCTTCCCAAAGGGGACTAATCTGAATGGAAAGAATTTGCTCTTAGCTATATCACATGCTTTTTCTTAAAGGGTAGTATCCTTTGAGAATGGTTTCAAAGTAAAGAAATATAGTTCTCCGAATAGTTCTACACTTGACTGATGTGTCTTATGCCATTGCGACTGACCAGACTGCTTCACCGTGACTCTTTTGATAGAGTATTATGTAGGGGTTTTGAAAATCAAGTGTTTTTTTTTTTTTTTTTTTTTTTTTTCAATAGAATAGGTAAACCTGAGTACACCCCTAAGACATGGCACTAGATGGGACGTAACTGGTATGTACTGAGAGGTGTTTACGAGGGATGATCAAACAGTTCTCGGCCCCTAGAAATGACCAAGAGTAGAAATTGTGTCCTTATTTCTCATTGTGATCTCCCTTTGTTTCAATGCAATTTTTCCAACGCTGATCCAGTTTTCGTCTACCTTCAAAATAGAAGCCTTCATCCTGGTCCCCCAAGCACTCATCATCAGCATGACGCCTTCATTGCTTCCAAAATTTCTACCACGAGGGTTTGTTTTCATATGTTTGAAACAGTTAGAAATCCGAAGGGGCAAAATCTGTAGAATACGGGGGATGAGGAAGGACCTTGATGCTGCGTTTAGTCGCAGCAGCCATAGCAACTTGAGAGGTGTGGGCATACATTCTTTCACTATTTTCTTCTTTCCTTCACAATCTCCTCAGGTAGCCACCTTAGTTCTAATATGCACCATTTATCGTGCGGCCTTCCTGAAGATGATCCCCCATGATGACCCCCCTGACTATACCAAAACATAGAGGCTATACCTTCCCTGCCGAAGAAACTCTCTTAAACTAGGGTGCTTTTGTTGCACACTCTGTTTTCTTTGGCCTCAGGATCAAATTGATGGTCCAAAGTCTCATCTTGAGTCACAGCTCAACACATAAATTCATAGATATGCTTAGAAATATCAAGTCTGCTCTTCTACTGATCTTTGGTCAACTTTCTGGGACCTATCTAGATGAGACCTTGGACATTGCTATCGGCCCAAAAACTATTGTTTATTTGTCTAGTTAAATCACTCAGGCTTCTTCTCCTGTCACACATGATCAGACTGTGTACGTTGAACGTTTTCGACTGTAGAAGTCTCTTTAGGGCTCCCAGACCGTTCATTATCCTCCATGGTCTCCATCCCTCTCCTAAGTTCAGCAGCTCATTCCCTCACCTTTCTGTAAGAAGGAAACTCATTCCCAGGTTTTTTAATGAAATTTTCATGAATTTCCTTCGGGGATATGTCCTTTTTACAGAAGTTCTTTATGACTGCTCTAACTTCAATTTTGTCCGTTTTCTCAGTTTAACACACTCTTCCCCTGTTTGTAGCGAATTCCTACTGAAATCAATAGCTTTAAAATTTTATTTTTTCTACCAAAGATGTTAAATAGCTTAAAGATAAAATCATCAACTGATTGGGGTTTCATTTCAATTTTTGTCATTCTAAGTGTCGGGCTGAGAACTTCTTGATCGGCCTGGAAAACGACCCTGTCATTTGTAAACTGGGTAAATTGAAAAGCAAAATATGTTGACAGAAGCGGACAAAAGTGTGCACTGGTTGCACTGTTGTCAACATTTCCTTCTCAAGAGATCATTGTATGGAAGGAAATGGGTAAATAATAGTGGTCCGAGAAGTAGAGCAAAGTGCTTGCGAACGTTTTGCCTTGGATCCCTGAGCGCCAATAGGAGAGGGGACCCAGGACAACACGTCCGCCAGTGATTTATATGTATAGGCTAACATCGAAGAATTATCAAACTGCGACCATCTGCATGCTAATTTGTGTTTTCGCGTTTGGTATATGTAAACAAAATGTTTTTTTTTTTTTTTTTTTTTTTTTTTTTACCTGGGAGGCGAACAGTACTAGACCTTTGGTTAGAGATCAGTGGCTTCTAAGTCTACGTCCCAGTCAATACTATCAGGATCATATCGAGCCGACCAGTTTACCTAACCACACTTTTTTCCTCGGCAGGCTTAGTTTTGTAAGCGGCTAACTAGTAGTTGTGCACATTATTTCCTCAGAAACTGACAATTACCCTTCTTGAATCAGCGGAAGGGAAAGAAAGACTATAGAAAGTATTTCATGATCAATCTCTACGAAACCTGCCACCTCCAGATTGAACCTGAAACCTCCTGATCACCAGTCGGACGCACATCCAACTGAGCCACCGCGGCCGGCTGTCAGCACCACTTACATGACACAACAGTTGTTTTCTATGAGTGCATGGATGTAAACGCATCGGGAAATAAATCACGGCGCACAGCCTACTGGATAAGAATTGAATGGCGTTAAACACTTCACGAAAACAGAATCAGCGCATTTTATTGCTGTCTTTCAAAGAACGTTCAAAATTCGGAACAAGAATGCAATCTTAAGATCATGTTCAAAGCATCTGGGGTCAGTCAAAATTCTTTGAGTTGTACACACAAGATATGATCCTCATATAAAATAATAAATGAAAGACCAGTCATCTAAAATATAATGTGGAAAACCCCTAGAAGGTGAAAAATAAATAATTTGACCTACGTTTATCTGTATAACGTAGGAAGATTGTCTTGGTTCTTCTTTTATCCACGCCCTTAATACTGAATGCAAACTTTGCAATATGAAGTTTATATTCATCAACAAAATTCTTCTTATCATTGGGTATCAAAACATGCATTGTAAAATTTAGTGTTATAAAATTTCTGCTTCAAAACCTTCTCCAAAAATGATATAAAGATGTCCTGGAACAGTCACAATCACGGACCATAGCCCATCAACAACACCAAGGGAAAGAGCAAACAAACCATGACAGACAGCACACAAGTTACAAACCAAAGAAAAACAAAGCAACCAGCTTCATCTCACCCCACCTCCACCGCCCATAAACAAGGTGATCACAATGCTAGACCACTAAACAAAACAATAAGACATCGAACGGGATAAAACATGGACCACATCACGAAAACATGCCTATATAATTTTGACCCCCTTAAACACCACTTTTATATAGCAAAACTGGGGTTTGCAGGGGTATATATCATTTTTCTTATTTCTGCTCAAAAACATAGATTGTGGGTACTCGTTAGAACCGCCTCGCCGAGGCGGTTCTAACGAGTACCCACAGTCTATGTTTTGAGCAGAAATATGAAAAATATCAGAATTTTTTATCTGAAAATTTTCAGTTTTTGGAGGTGAAATTTTCTACATAAATTGAATAGGCGTGTTTTCGTAATGAGCCCCAGATCGAACAGCCAAAACGGCAATACAAAGAACAACCAACACCAGAACCAACGCCTTAGAACCGTCCGTAGCAAAATCTTATTTTGCGGCCAAAATACGAAATCTACAATTTCTTACTGCTGCAGTAATACAAAGAGCACTGAATGTTATGTTAAAAATTAAACCAATGTTATTGGAACTGGAAGCTATTTTACTGCCCGCCAAATATTCGAGCACATTCATAGAAAAAGTGTGCCGCAATATCAGATAACGTAACTTAAAGCATGTATGCCCCTCGAAGATAATCAAAGCGCTGCAGGCGCTAGAGGCCTGGGCATCAGAATAGTCTTCTACTGTCATAAGCATTAATTCAAAACTTTCAGTTAGTTATGATTACCATAGCTTTAGATAAGATGCTTTTTTCAATCAAAAATTATGAACATTTTCTCATTTCTCTATGAAAACATATGCTTTGGTACTCAATAGAAGCGCCTCGGTAAGGCACTTCTAATGAGGACCCACAACTTATGTTTTCATGGAGGAATAAGAAAAATATTAATTGATACCACCCCCATCCCATCCCACTCCACCCCACCCCTTCTTATCTAAAGATATGGTTAGCCTATTTAAAAGAGTTTTAGTGAGGTCTTTGTTGCAGCAAAACAGGTTGTGGGTTCTCATTCGAAGGCCTCATTGAGGTCATTTTAATGAGTACCAACAACATTTGCTTTGCAACAAAAATGACAAAAAATATCACTAAAATAATCTTCGTATCTATGGTTGTGAACTACTCATCTGTCGAGATCACAGGTAATTATAACCTAAACATCAAAGAAAATATTATTAAATTAACGCTTGGCACTCGGGGTAAAAATTTCAGCAGACGACATTTTGAAATATATTTCAATTTTTTTTTTTTTTCTGTGCTTGACAATGCCTATTTTCTGGAAAAGTCAGGAAATTATCATCACTTTGTCATCTGCTGAATATTCGTAGAGAGTGGTAATGGTAAAAGACAAACCTTATTTATTCATGTGTGAAAAATGGGTCTAATCCCGAAAGATATCAAAGACGGTTTCTAACATCAAAACTGGTTGCCATTTTTTCTTTTTCTTTTTTTTTTTTTTTTTTTTTTTTTTTTTTTTCAGCGTTTCAGAGCGTACTGGTACTTTTCCGTTCTAATCTCGGCTATCTAGATCGGCTATCTCCGTAAACAGTCGTGTTTTCTTTCGATGTTTGCAGTTATGAAAAAGCTCGTCAGGGCTCAAAATTCTTAGTCAAACAGTTTCGTACGAATAACGTCGCACATCTAGCGCAAGTTGATGCGGTACTTTGCACTTTTACTCGGGTGTTTTCGTAAAGGTTTAGGCAGGGGTTGAAAATTTGGTATGACTACTTTGGCCTTCGGCTTTGCAAGCCAAGCTTAGGCCGATAATCAGCTTGCGAGTTCGGCAGTCATCATATCTTCAATCGGAACATTTTGGACAGCCAAGAGTGTAGTGTTTATTAATGTAGACGAAGAAGACTCTGATCAGGCTGTGCGGATGTGCAGGCTGATTTGCATCTTCGCTGGGTGCACGTGCCTGAAGGAACGTTTTCTCACGTTGGGGCTCGGTTATTCTATAGTTTGTACAAATGTAACAAATGAGCCAGCGCATGACAACCAACAAAATGGCATATGCGCCCATCGAGGACTCAGATCAGCCTGGGCATCCACCCAGTCTGATCAGAGTCTTCGCTAAGCGCTCAATGGGTAGCTAAGGACCCAAGCTTTCTTCATGCGGACAGCGAAGACTCTGATCAGCCTGTGCGGATCTGTCTTCGCTGGGCGCACATGCCATTTTGTACGTTTTGTCGTTTGCTGGCTCAAATATAAGTGAAGATACCCAAGAAATGCCACAATAACGAAGCACAGCCCTCCAGAGCCACCAAAACAAGATGAGATGAGGAAAACGTAAGGACAACACAAACGCAAACTATGAAACCACAGACGCACAGACAAAGAAGAACTGGAACAGAAACCACCTTTGAACGACCTGTAGGAACACTATTGGGGCGGATGGCGGGGTGCTTTAATTTGAACAAGTACATTTAACCGCCTAATTGATGTATCTAAGCGTAATTAGGAACGGTACCAGTATGGACCCTGATTAGCGGCGTTATGTCTGGGTTTACAGTGCTTATTCTGGCAAAACTGTTCGAATTACAAAGTTATATACGGTTTACGTTAATGCTTTATTGCACGAATTCCAAACTTTGAAAACTTTCATTAAACAACCTCGTAATAATTGTCAAATATGTTCTGCGTGGTTGTCTGCACTCTTGTTCAGTCATGGGTTTTAAAATGTTTAACAAAATGTGGTATGATTTCCAATGTGCCCGGATACACCTGACACATAACCGCCATATTTGTGCAAGGGAAACAAAATTTGTGACTTCTGTACAAGCAGTCCTGTAAAGGGACCTACTCTGAAAGAAAATAATTTGTTCCATATGGGAGCAAATTCTTTTCTTTTAGAGTAGACCCCTTTACGGAAAGGAACCATGATGACACAATTGCCTCCCCTCAAAGTGTACCCATTCTCCGAAAGCTGCAAAACAAGTCGATAGAAAGTGCAGACCAGACATAATGCATTAACATTCTCTCATATATTCAAGACCTTCAGAAGTCAGTTAATTATTTTATCCTCTCTTCTCAGTACTCCCCCAGACTTGACACACATAAAGGACACGCATACGTAGTCTCATTACCATATATGGTATTGCTTAAGCTGTTGCAAAGTTGAAATGTCGCTTTAGCTCTCAACAAATTCTTGTCAAAGAGTAGAGACAGCTATCGGGAATCGATAGCATCGCATTTTAATGAAATAAACCGAGGTGACGTGGGAGAGAAAAAAGACCAATATTTGCCGTGTTTGTGATGTATCGCATGTTTTCGTTTTCTTAGGAATTTCTAGAATGGGCAATGTGAATAACAAGCCCTGTCCTTGGAAGTATCGTTAACTGAATTACATGTTTTCGCAGTAGGTGTGAGTTTGAAGCATGCATCATTGTAATTGCAAATTGTTATTGTTCACCATATAACTTAATTGGTGCTCCACCGAAATATCGAACACACTATGCACATTAACGGTTACCCCATTACTCTATTGCGCCCCATAACAGGGACATCAGCAAACAATCTAGACCCTGATTTAAAGCGACGTCTGGCCAGTGTCTATATTGTTTGTGTTAAACAAAATAATAAAAATAAGATAAACAATACATCTCAAAAAGTTAAATGATTGGGCAGTAATGGGTTTGCTTATTTTGCTTTATCCAATTTTAGTATGGAACACCCCCCCCCCTCCCCCCCCCCCCCCCACCAAAAAAAAAAAAAAAAAATACAGTGCAAACCTAGATCAGACGCCACAGAATGCAGCATTTTATGAGAGTCTCTACTGTTTGCAAATAGTTTATTGTATATAAGGAATATCTAAATCACAGCCTGATATACTAAAACTGAAAATAATCTCTTCCAATATATATTGTGTGGGGAGTTTATTCAGTCGAAAATGCATCATAATGGTTATATCAAGACAAGCTTGCAAGTTTGCTTGGTTTGCAAATACGGTACCAACTCTGAATTTTCGGACATCGTAACTTCTACACACATCTCTAGCTAGCATTTTAAGATCCTCTCGGGCGATTTAAGTAGAGTACTAGCAGGGCTTATCTTATCCTAAACTTGACCACTTAGCGTCGGGTCTAAAAAGTGTTGACTGACTGGCAAACAGGGTAATTGCTCTTTGAAAAAAAAAGTTTTGATCTTGGTTAACATTGTCTGACAAGGAATTCCTGGCCAAGTCTAAATAGCATAGGAAAAAGCAATTTGTAACAAAGCACCTTTTCAACTCCATATCACATATAAAACCACAGAAGCACGGATAAAGAAGAAATGCAGCAGAGAAATCATCTTGGGACTTCAGTAGAAAAACTACATACGGTTTGTGAATGAGACTCATCACGAAAGAAATACCTATATAATTTTGACCCCCTCAAACCCCACTTTTATATAGTAAAACTGGGGTTTACAGGGTATACATTTTTTTGCTCAAAACATAGATTGTGGGTACTCGTTAGAACCGCCTTGTCGTGGCGGTTCTAGCGAGTACCCATAATGTATGTTTTGAGCAGAACATGAAAAATATCAGATTTTTTTATCTGAAAACTTTCATTTTTTGGTGGTGAAATTTTCAATATATTTAAGTAAGCATGTTTTCTTAATGTGAACCAATTTTACTCGCGCGAAACATCACCCTAATTTCTGATACAGTTCCAAATTACAAACTTATGATCAGTCCTTATTGGAATCCTCCTCTTCATTAGTGGAATATCACAATGAAACGCATAATCACAACTTCTGTGATGAAACAAAGCAAAAGGCGAAATTGTGATCTTAAGAAAACGACAAACATGATCACGATTGGCTGGATCAGAGACATTGACAGTCAGGCACCAACCTTCTGAAACACATTAAAGAAGGTGAGGAACGATTCATCATCATGCATTTAAAGAAGAAAGCAAAGTTATCTGCAATAATTGGGTTAATAAGAATTTATGCAGTTTGTTGCTGAGTATCCATGTTGTAACCTATCTTTTTTCAAATTATTCCGGAAAACGTCAGTTATGCGAACAATCAGTCTGCATTTATAAACTCTTTCGCCTTAAAATTAGGTACCGATCGAGGTTCATGCTGAAGTATTTCAAATTAACGTTATATTTGGATATTAATTCAGAATGAAGGTTATTAAACCAAGAAACTGTTTAATGCAGTTTATGACACCGATTTAGGATAAAGTCAATAGACCGTGGCATACAGGTCATCGTCCAAAACTGTGTAACATTGCTGAAAATCTTAATAATCAAGCGTGTGGCAAATATGGCAATACCTGATACAGTGAACCCTCTTCATACCGACATTCGATACAACTACACAAATCGCTATAATGAAAATCGTCTGGCACAAAACCTTCGCTAAAGAGGTGAAAGTTAATCAGAAATTATGCAAGCACATTGCATTTAATGCTCAAAGATACTTTTTGGTTTTAGATATGTATTAGATTCGCCACACTGAGGCGATTCTAAAAAATATTCAAAACATATGTTCTATGGGGAAATATGAATAAACAAGGTCTTTTTTTACATGCCATTCTGCTCATTAAGCATGATTTACGACATCAAGTTCATTTTAATTGCAACAGCTCTGGGAGCACATTCTGTTGTTATATAACGTGGGTTCACTACATAATTTCCTGTGAATAAAGGTAGTAAAACTGGCGTACACATGAGCAGAAAAACGATGCGACACATGGTCGCCTGTGATGTGCATACAAGAAGGAACGGCAACATATTAAAATAGAGGTTTGCAGTAAATGTATATGCCATTGGCAATTGCAGTTAATGGATTGTTCCTCGCCGTTTGGCGTGGGTAGTTTTCCTTTTTTACTACGGATTCTGTGGTAAACGAATATTTGCGTTGGTGGGCATATTTTCATTCACAAAGCGATCGAACTATAAGCACACTTAAACCATTAGTGGGTCTCCAGAAAGGATGAGTTCTTCCTGACTTACGCCAAATGAGTTGAAAAGCTAACCAATGCCTGCAATATCTATTGGAAGAATAATCATGCTCTGTAGATTGTATTTAACATGAAAAGAATCGCAGGCCTTTACTGGAAAGCGCGGATTCATAAGAGATCTTGTATGACAGTTATCAATTGGATAATGTCAGAATGACTATATGTGCCGCTTGAAAAACTTTTGTGCCATTACGAAAACACGCTTTTTCAAATATATTGAAAAAAAAAAAAAAAAAAAGGGAAAAAAATTCAGATAAAAAATTCTGATATTTTTCATATTCCTGCTCTAAACATAGATTGTGGGTACTCGTTAGAACCGCCTCGGCAAGGCGGTTCTAACGAGTGCCCACAATCTATGGTTTTGAGAAGAAATAAGAAAAATAATGTATACCCCTGTAAACCTCAGTTTTACTATATAAAAGTGGGGTTTAAGGTGGTCAAAATTACATAGGCGTGTTTTCATGATGCCAAGAACTAGTATGACTCAGCACAGCACATGGTACTCTTCAAAGACCGTATGCATCGTCATCTGTGTACAAGGCAGACAATTTCTGTGACTTCCTTTGTGTTTCCTGCACATCAAGGTCTTTCTGAAAAGAGGTTCGACGTAAAAGGAAAGAATGTGGTCCCAAAGGGGAGCAATTTCGTTATTTTACAAGCATACCCCCTTTTCAAAAAGGAGACAAACACAGTTCGACAGAGGTACCCGTCCTGAAAATGTATCCATTTCTCTTAACCCATTATAGACTGAGTGAACACCCCCACACTATATATTGGAAGAGTCCAATTTCAATTTTAGGTATATCCAGCTATGAGATTTAGATATTCCTAGAGAAAAATGGTTAAACTATTAATTTTGCAAAAAGTGGAGACCCTGATCAGACGCCGCAATCTGCGGAGTCGAATCTGGGTCTGCACTTTTGACAATTACCCTTTTAGGGGTTTCCCTACTACAAGGGGTTAAGTCATACACATGTCGAGATGCGCCTTAAATTTGTATACCAGATATGACATAGAAAAGGACGTTGTACTAGGTGCTATAGATCTAGGAATATTGCATCACATAACCTGCTTTCATGTGAGATATCGATACAACCTTAATTTGCACATTTGTTTTCTAGCAACAGTTTGTCATCCTAAATATATATAATGCAACCAAATCTGATAATACTGATAATAAGTAAAGAAGGAATTGCTTCCATATTCTTTCCTGTTAGACAGGTGGGGGCAAAACAAATTTGACAGTTGCCTCCCTTAAAATGTATCCGTTCCCCTTAACCCATTAACCCATTTATGCCCATAACCCATTTATGCTAAGTGGAGTCTTCTACATTAACTATTTGGATAGGATCATTTTCTATATAAGGGGTGTCTGGTTAGTTTATATTATTGTCATGTTTTGTTGAAATATTTGACCTTAATAAAACAGTGTAGACCCTGATTTGGGTCTGCACTGTTTGCCAATGTCCCTTTTATTTGACTTTAGGCTTATATGGATTAAAACGAACCACTCGGACATTGGATTTGTATCAAGGGTAAAAATTCTGGACATATTGCGTCGTACGATCCAAGTAGAATCACATATCACATTGTCATTCTAACAAACATGATTCAAATATATACATTTACTGGTGTTCTTTCTACTGGTATAGAAGATATGGACAGAATAATCGGACAGTCGGAGGGTACATGTATATACATAAGCAGAATCGTCACACTTTCAGACCACACTGCACACAAACGTCAGTCTCCGTTGACAAACAGTATCCAATGACTGAAAGCGACCAGAAGAGATCCTATTCAGACAGTACGGATGCACAGACTGATTCTAGTCTTCGTTGTCCACAAAAGCCTCCAAATAACATTTCGCTAATCATTCCGTTCCAAAGACATACATATTTCGTGTAACCAAGCGAACTAGTTTATACATGTATACGTAAACTAAAATAAAGAAGGTGTTAGCCATTATAAGTACATATATAACTATATATCTTAAGTATGGCATATTAGGTGGGCTGTTAAACTAGCATACATGTAGCATTTTTAAGTAATAGTGTAAATTATTGTAAATTAAACTAAATAGTTTTATCTGTCTCCTCACAATCAGACTTCACCATTCTCAGGGCTAATTCAGCAGACGACAAAGTGATGATATTGTTCTTTTTTTTTTCAGAATATAGGTTTTGACATTTCGTGCAAATTATCTCCTTAGGAGACAATTTGCATGAAATGCCAAAGCCTAATTTCTGGGAAAAATGCAAAAAAAAAAATAAATAAATAAATAAAATAAATAAATAAATAAAAAAAAAAAAATAAAAAAAAATAAATAAATACTTCAAAATGTCGACTGCTGAAATCTTTACTCAGCATGCAGAGTGCTAAAGAAATGAAAAGGCGACGACGCACAGGGACGCGTTCTGTTAATGCATTATCACCTGACGCAGCCATATGTTGGAGTTGCGCTGTGTAGAGTCTAAGACGCAGTTTTTATTGGCTCCTGGAGCTACGTTTTAAATCGATGTATTTTGTTTAAAAATAGCTTTAGAACTATTGCTAAGTAATATACAGTTTATGCAGCCGCGTAAGTGTACATTTGTAATCATACATAGTATATCAAGTAGGCGGTTTCCTGAACACTCAGCAATGTAATACTGCATTTTTTTTTCTTCCTTACTGATTTGCACTGTTTTTCAAATACTTAGCCTCGGTAATTTTCAAATGCTGAAAAAAAGATATACATGTACATGTACAGGTGAAGCATCCTCGAAATGAAGTTATGCATTTTCCCAGGTCCTTTAAGGTATCGTGACAACAATGTGCGTCCAGCGAAGCTTCATTCCGCACATTCTGATCGGTGTATTCCCATGCCATCAACCCAGCAAACCCACAACGTCCTAACAACGTCGTAACGTTGTTGCGACGTTGTGTGTTTGCTGGGAAAATATCTCTGCAAGCGATCAACGAATGTTGCACAGTATGATATGATTCAACGTTCTCCGATTTTGGTATAATGGTCAAATATCAGCTGAAAATCAGATGTTCCCAGCAAATAAACAACGTCGTACAATGTCGTTCGGACGTCACCACGACGTCCAAACGACGTTATTACGACGTTCTGTGTTTACTTGGACCAGCAAACCTAGTCGAAACATCGTCGTTTTGACGTCGCAGTGATGTCCAAACGACGTTGTTACGACGTTTTATGTTTACTGATAATAAATAAATAAATAAAACGAATACGTGAATAAATAACACAATATCAATTAACAACCAATGGATAAACACAGGGGCTGTGAATACCTATTGTTTCAATGTACGTCAATTGTACAAAGTGTCGCATTCTTCATTTCTCAGCTTGTCCTTAAAGCCCGGTAAACAACTCGATACAAACGTTTGTCAATATTTTTTCTTACTCAGCTGTTTTATTTTCCATAATCTTTTCATCTCATTCCATTACATCACAAACAACTATTCCATGGCCCTAGCTGAAGAGGGCTGTGCAGATAAAGATGTCTTGTTATATCTCTACGAAAAGATAATATTGAGAATATACTCGAATCGCCTCGTCCCGAAGGAGATGACAAGTACATTGCATTCAGTCATGTTTTCGTGGATTAAAAGGAAACATTACCGTAACTTTTTGGTTGTAATCTATTTTGTCTGGAGTGATGCTTAGTTGTTTGTTAACGCTTAGCATGCTAGGTAAAAAATAATTTCAGCAGACGATATTTTGAAATAGTTTTCTTATTTTTCTCATAAAACAGGTTTTGACATTACATGCAAATTGTCTCCAGTGGAGACAATTTGCATGAAATGTCAAATCCTCCTGGGAAAAATAAGAAAAAAAATGCCTTCAATTTGTCGTCTGCTGAATGAGCCCAGAGTGTGGTGAAGGTTAAAGTACGGCAATATCGATCCTGGCTCCACGTCACCAAAGAGAGTTCAATTAATCCTTAAAGCGGCAAGCAAAATTGTAACAGACGACATTTTACTTTGAATTTTATTATAGTTTTGTTATTTCTTTCCAGAAAAATAATACTTGGCATTTCATGTGAAGCGTCTGCGATTTACATTAAATACCAAGTCTATTTTTTTCCGAAAAACAAATGATTAAAAACGATACAATGTCGTCTGCTACTTCTCAGTGCTTTTATGGTTAAACGTGATTGCAACAGTTCAAATGCACTGCAATTGATTTGATAGTTTCTAGAATGTACTGCATTAGGACAAAGTCTCCTAAATATCAAGGCCATCTGAATCCAGTCCTATTTGACAGCAGTGAACTTCGCACGCCCGCAGTCTGATAATGGCGTTCACTGTAAATTTTTGTTACATATATTCACCCTAAGTATTCGGTCAGACAGGCCTTTCTTTATACCAAATCATGTAGACTCAGATCAGACGCCGCAAGAAGCGGAACATGATCAGAGTCTACCCTATTTGCTACTTATAAAATTATCCAGCAGGTTTGAGGTGGTCAAACTGACTTGTTCAAAGTTTAGGATAAGAATGGTATGAGGATAAGTGACATACTATTTACGGCAAATAGGGTAAAACTTCGAAGGCCCATGAATGGCAGGACCAACGACGATATGATATGAGCCCCCCAAGCGAAAATGGGTCTTCGAGCATGTGCAAAAATTCAGGTTCATCCCACGTATGCGCAAAGTCTTACCCGGGCATGTGTTCTCCATTGATACATTCTGAAGTATTCAATGATTTTGTTAGCGCGGATGCGCAGACTGATCTGGGCATTCGCATATGCCCGAAGACACGTTTCCGCATCACGCGGCTGAATTAATGCAAGAAAGAGACCTTAAGTCATACATGTATGCGAAAAACAGTAATGTCAGGAGCTACATGTATCAACACATTCAATGGGTCACCAGGTAGCATGCGCAATTGCAAGGGCTTATTAATTGCTCGTTTACAGAATCATTGGATGCTGCAGACTGTATGGATGAATACACGAAGTCCAGATCAGACTGCACAGTTGCGACAGTTGTTCTGGGCCTTCGCTGTTCGCATAATTGTGTTTTGCATTATATAGAAAATCTATACTCGCGGAGGTTTGTCATCACGCTCTTCGTATGTGATCTTATGAAATGTTGCTACAGATGTTTCATGTATTCGTGCTATGGTAAACATATTTGACGACCAGAAGTGAGAGGAGGTGGCATACTGATTTCGGTGGCGTATGCGTGGCGATTTCTTGTCTGCAAGATATCTCTTGAACTAATTTGAAATCGGCACCGTCTTTCCGTTGGAACATACTTAAATTAAACCAGCACATGGGAAAAGGACACTTGTCACATAGGCGACCGGCAAAGGCTCAGGCGAGCCTGCGCATAAGCGCAGTCTCGCCAGAGCCTTTGCTGTTCGTAGACACGTAATAGAGACCTTGAGGAAGCTTCAGGCAAAAACACATGTCTGTACCCTAAATAGGGGACTGCTCATGCGCATTTAAAGAACCACAAATCGGAAAGCCCATAAGGTCCCTTTTTCGTGTGCCAGCTCAATTAAGATTTGTTTAAAGCTTTGGTTACAAATATCAGCAGTAGTTGGGTCATCAGTTTTATTTTCCCGTAAAAAGATAATTAAGTTACCCTAAACATTCGAATACCGTTCTTATGAAAAAAAAAACTTGGAACAAAACAATTCGTACATTGTACATGTACACCGTATGCCTCTGCACGGTCCCCGTGTCAAAGCGAGAAAAAACCTGACCACTCTTCCACGGTCGTCCCGATGTAGTTTATACTTCAACAAGAAATGCTTGTTTTATCTAGAAACAAAATTGGCTTCATTGAAGATTACTGAAAGAGGTAGGTGTGTGTCTTATCCATGGACAGAAATTAATGGCAGCTAAAAAATTAAAATTTATGTTATATAGCTAGAAGATCGCAATTCTGCAATTCAGCAGTTTGGACAACGCACAAAATTTTCACTCAGTATTACGACATACATACATGTACCATAGCAAACACTTTTGATCATGATCAGGCCTGAGCAAACACTTTAGATCAAGATCATACACTCCTTTAGAAACAGTTTGATCAGGTGTACATTGTTCGCTATCGTTCTAAAACATTTTCTACCTCGTAACGGATAATTCGGCCTCGGTGGCTCAGTTGGATGCGCCGTCCGACTGGAGACCAGGAGGTCGCGGGTTCAACCCCCGCTGAGGTCGGCAACATTCTTTCGTGGAGATTGATCATGAAATATTTTCTACGGTCATTCTCTCCCTTCCGCTGATTCAAGAAGGGCAGTTGTCAGTTTCTGGCGAAAGTATGTGCACAATACTGGTTAACCGCTTAGAGGACTAAGCCTGCCCAGTAAACGTGTGGTTAGGTAAACTGACCGCGCTCGACATGACTCCATTGGGTTGACTGGGCCGTAAAACCTCAACACAAACAAACAAACGGATAATTCAGCAGACGACAGATTGATGATTATTTTCTTATTTTCCATAGACTTTGACGTTTCATGCAAATTGTCACCTTAGGTCTGACAAATTATGCAAATTGGCTCCTTAGGAGACAATTTGTATGAAATGTTAAAGTCCATTTTCTGGACAAAATAAGAAAATTATTTCAAAATGTCGTCTGCTGAAATGTCATTTTTTTTTCTTCAGCACGCTAAGCGTTGACTCCTGATTGTCATAAGTTTTGAACAAGTCCGTTTCAAGTACCTCTTGATAATTACTGGATGAATGACAAATAGTGTGGACCTTGATCACACGCGTTCTGTGTCGTGTGATCAAGGTCCACACTATTTGCTCAGACCTGACTGTGCGAATACAGTCAACTCTCGTTATCTCGACTTCCCTTATCTCGAATTACCACTTAACTCGAAGTGAAAAACGGGTCCTTGTTTTAACACGGAGATCTGGCAATAGATAACAAAATATTGTGGAAAAGTGGAGAAATTGCTCCTAGCAATTTCTCCGCTTTTCCACTATATTTATAATCAATATATAACTTCAGAAGCTTATTTACATATTTATTGATGAAATGTGGTTGTACATTTATTCCGTATTTTATCCTTAATTCTGCAAATCTGATTTGTCGAAATATGGGTATCTCGAAGTATTTCAGGGAGTCCCTTGGACTTCGAGATAACAAGAGTCGACTGAACTTCGGATATATATGTTAGTTATGTAAAACTCAGACGTGGGAGAAAATGTTTATTCGAGAAAATAGTCGCTCAGAATTACACCACAAATAGGTTTTTTTAATAAGTGCTACTTGGATACGCGTATGAAACACCATGCATGTGGACAGTGAATGTCTTGACAATACTGCGTAGATTTACAACACAGGGCCTCCACGTATCCCCAACGGCATCCTTTCCGCTAGACTGGCTCTAGTCTCCAGTGACTAAATATTTTTCTCATAATCCCGTTTGACAATCCTCTAAGATAAAACAAAAAAAATATCATGACTATAAAGGCTGGTCACTAGTGACCAGCCTTTATAGTCATGATATTACTTTGGTTTTATTTTAGTGGATTATTAAACAGATTATAAGAAAAATTATTTTGTCACTAGAGACTGCAGCCAGTCTACCTCTCCGCCCGCTCTAATCTGTGACACAAACTAATTTCCTTTAGCGCGATCCAGACAGAGTGAATGGCTGATATTGAATAAAAGGTCATATTTGCAACGTATCTGGTCAGATAAAATGTCAGTTAGCTAACGTAGGCTGCTCATGTAGGCTGGAGTCCAGTACGGATATTGAGTTAAACGACTTTTTCAATAAATGCCTGATCCTCAACATGTGGAAAGGGCCATTATCGCATGTGCGGGCGATGAAAGCTCAGATCAGCCTGCGCATTCGCGCATGTCTGATCAGGGCATCCATTGCCCGATGACTGAAACATTGGATATTGTAAAATGCATGTACATTGTTTTATGATGAACAGGAAAGGCACTGATCAAACTGCACGAATACATAGGTTTTCACTGCAGCTCAAAGAATAAAATAATTACTACTTAAATTAAATTTAATTAAGATAAATTTAACCCATTTGTACCGAATGGATTTTTCAACCTTCACTCCTCGGACGCTCACTTTCCAATATAAGGGGTGTATGGTAAGTTTTTATTATTACCATGTTTTATAAAGAAAAAAAAATCTGTATTTAATGCAAACAGTGTAGACCCTGATCAGACGCCGCGTTCTGCGGCGTCTGATCTGGGTCTACACTGTTTGCCAATGTCCCTTTTATGGGACGCTACAAATGTACGCATAATTGGGTTAAAGAGCCGAGGCACAGCATTCCCTATAAAATTGCAAGTTTGCCAAGATTCCGCGCAGTCTGATCAAAGCCTTTGCATGGCACTCTGTGGGTAGCCTTGGATACAAACTGTTTTCAGGAGGACAGTGAAATCTCTAAACAGCATATGCGATTGAGCAGCTTATCTAAGTATTCGCTGGGCGCACATGCATGCAATCCTGGTTGAAATGCTGTGCCCGGTTATTTTATATGAATCAATAATAAAAGTGGAGGAAGCTACATATAACTGGCAACTTGATCTGTCATACACGGTAAATTGTATGATGCCAAACGTGGGAAAAAGGCACTTATGCCATTTGCGAACAGTGGATGTCAAGACGAGCGAGCGCATCCGTTCAGTTTGATCAGGGATTTTCTGTTTCGTTTAAATATATTATAGTATTCATTGCTTTTGTAACGAAGGCCAAGATTAGCCTGCGTTGTCTACAAATTGCATAAGGCCACTATTCGTGCATTGGCATCGTATCATGTCACTTGTAACCCGAACTATTTTGACTGGTTTATCTGAGCAAATCATGTGCACTATTATGAATTACCTAATGGGTTCAATTTTATTTTTCTGCATCATTTTGCTTTTAACATTGTATAGAACTGTTGTGGGCAGAAGGTAGCGTACCAAATATATGAACTCGTTCACAAGTGGAAGCTAAGCTTAAAGACTTTGCCTCCAATGTAAAGGCAGGCACAGAGTTCCATGTCAAATGGTATCTTTGGTACATGTTTGTAGCACCCGTCTTCAAAAGGCAAAACATAAGTGAATCGCCTATATGTGACGACTCGCTTGACACATGAATCCATTTTCATGTACAGAGAGATAAAAGTAGTATAAGCCCCTGTCGCCTGCTTTCGTGATTGAGGTAGGTTCGAATTATACACATACCAGGCTGCGTTCAGAAGTGCAAAAAAATATCGAATGCTTTGTCCCGGATCATTGAAAATAATTAAGAGAGCCAAAGGAGCAAGGATCCAGCGCTAAACGTTCACATGTTTCTTGCTTTAAAGAAGCTAAGAATAAGGTGAACAATTCTTCCTGTGTGAGTAGCTGCAAATTAGAAAAGAAGTAGATTATTTCTATACAGGGTAATTTTCCTTTGCCTGTACCGTGCCAAGATTCTGGTCAGCGTTCACAGATGCAAAGCCTGATTGTTGAAAATGAACCGCAACTTCGGGAAACGTAATTCGGGCATGTGCGCCCAGCGAAGATTCAGATCAGCCTGCGCATTCGCGCAGTCTGATCAGAATCTTCTCTGCATTACGAAAACAAGCTTATTCAAATATACTGCAAATTTTACCACCAAAAAATGAAAATTTTCAGATAAAAAACAAAAATCGGATATTTTTCATATTTCTGCTCAAAACATAGATAGTGGGTACTCAGTACTAACGAACACCTACAATCTATGTTTTTGAGCAGAAATAAGAACAATAATGTATACCCCTGTAAACCCCAATTTTACTATATAAAAGTGGGGTTTAAGGGGGTCAACATTGTATAGGCATGTTTTCGTGATGGGGCCCATTTTGGATAGCCAAGGATGCAAAGTGTCATCATGCGAACAACGAAGTCACTGATCAGACTGTACGGATCTGAAGATACGTTTTCTCATGCTGCTGCTCAAATGTTTTTTTGTTGTTTTTTTTATTTTAACATTATTCTAAACTGTACTTAGTTTTGAATATGCCGAAACACAGCTGAAATTTATACATTGTATACGCATTGTATACCATTTTTATTTCCATTTGTCATATTTTGTTTAATCATTGTGAAATCGGTAAAACTAAACAGAACGTGAGAGTCAGTGTCTCAACAGAAGTTTTGATGGCTGACCTGGAAAACTGATACCTAAAAAAATTGGGTTACTGGTAGTGTTCACCATACTTACCGTATAACTCCTTAATATTCGGGCGCGTTAAGCCAATGCCATACTTGATCTTTAATTGCTCGTCTATTTTATTACCTGTTGTTCCGTCTGTAACTACTAGTTGAGTGGCAAATAATGTAGAACGTCTAGTGTCTGATCTGTGTGTACGCTGTTTGCTAAGTCTGAGCGTCCGACTACGTATGGGAAATGCAGTAAGTCTTATATTACTACAGTCTTCTAAGGATTACTCTTTAGTAAACGCAATAGTTTTGTAAACGGGAAGAAATCGTTGAGTCACCTATATCATAGACTGGCTCCAGTCTCCAGTGACTAGATATTTTTTCTTATAATCCTGTTTAATAAGCCACTAAAATAAAACCAAAATAATATCATGACTATAAAGGCTGGTCACTCCAGTGACCAGCCTTTATAGTCATGATATTGTTTGGTTTTATTTTAGTTGATTATCAAACAGGATTATGAGAAAAAATGTTTAGTCACTTGAGAATGGAGCCAGTCTACCTATATCAATGCACCAGATAGAAACAAACCGGTGTATATTCATGACATTAAGTTGATTGTCACTTGTTCCAATACATCTTGAGACTCAGGCTTACAAATAGCTACAGGCTGACTTAGTATACTTACAAACAAACATATGCAAACACAAAAGCATACCCAAGGGCAAAACTATGAGTGAAAATACTCAGAAGATGAATCACGAAGCACAGCTTTCCAGAGGCACCAAACGAAGGAGAGATGAGGTACAAATAATAACTAAAGGAACACTATATATGAAAAAAGATTAAAAAAAAAAAAAGTCGCAGTCAGTCCCTGACACCAAGAGGAAGAGGAAAGAGACACAAACCAACACGCGCGCAAAAAAAAAAAAAAAAAAAAAAAAAGAAAAAAAAAAAAAAAAAACGCACGAAGAGCACACAGACCAGCTCTCCCTTCCCCAGCGGCCTCGGTGGCTCAGCTGGATGCTCGTCCGACTGGAGACCAGCAGGTCGCGGGTTCGACCCCCGCCGAGGTCGGCAACATTCTTTCGTGGAGATTGATCATGAAATATTTTCTACGGTCATTCTCTCCCTTCCGCTGATTCAAGAAGGGCAGTTGTCAGTTTCTGGCGAAAGGATGTGCACAATACTGGTTAACCGCTTAGAGGACTAAGCCTGCCCAGTAAACGTATGGTTAGGTAAATTGACCACGCTCGACATGACCCCATTGGGTTGACTGGGACGTAAAACCTGAACACAAACAAACAATTCGCCCTTCCCCAAGCCAGGTAATTGCAATGCTCAAAGGACTGAAAAACACAAGGACAAAACGCAAGGGAAGACTTAATATAAATCGTCCCGTAGAATACACCACAAAACTACACAGAGAAAGAGAAACACCGGGACCACCGCCTTTGAACGCTCAGTAGTATAAACTACCGCGGGTTTAAAGCACTTTACAATCGACTAACCTCACTCTGAATTCCGATGCTACGCTTAATACAGAAATGGATAAAAATTCGGCTCGCATAATGGATCCAAACTCAGTCGATGCATCATAGCGAAAGCACAAAAATTAAATAAATCATTATAATCAACAAAGACGACTACTCTTGGCTAATTCTGCACCCACTGCGAGCCAGAGGTAAAGAAAGCAGTACAGTCGAATCCAGCAGCTCGAACACCGATGGCTCGTTTACCATGGCTAATTCGAGCTCGTTTTTTGAGTCCTTACGATATTATTCCGATAGCTCTAGAGAACAAATATTTAGAGAATTTTCTTATTTTATCATGAAATTGTATGTTGTGTGTACTCATTAGAATCGCCTCATCGAGGCGATTCTAATGAGTACACGCAACATACCATTATTGTGTAGAAGATCGAAAAGATAACCCTTAATTATCGTCATTTGCTTCTTGACCTCGCGGCATGATTAACCCTCAGTAGCTCGAACTGCCCATCTCGAACAAATTTCCATGCTCCTAAAGATATTCGAGCCAATGAAGTTCGACTGTGGTTGAAACCACTTACGCACGAACAAAGAACTGCAACAGAAGAATCGCCGTGGAACGGTCAGTAGAAAAAAATAGAAATATAATTAAGCGACAAGGCAATGACCACCAAACTGAATGTAAATGAACAAAAGATACTCGTAGTTCTTTTCAGAAATCAACACATGCTCGTCTGTATTCAGGAAATCAGTCATACCTTTATAAAAATAATTAAGCGGACAGTGATCTTGTAGTGATGTATATCACTAAACAAACTCCTAAATGCTCCAGTCTGTTGTGTTACTGAACTCTATTTTATAATATATTTACATACGTCATTCTCCATCGTTTACATGGATATCTTCATATTCCTGCTACGATAAATAGGGCATTGGACTGGTATACGTAAAGTTACTGGGCCAGAAGAGGTCAATACACTTAAAATGGCCTTGATGTGATGTTCTTTACAGCAAAATGTATAACTATACAGTCATATCATTTAGTTTTGTAGCCAAAACATATAAGCTGTACTTTTATGAGCTAGTAATTATCTTTTCGGGATCTTTAAATATTTTTTTTTTTTTTTTTTTATTTCTTCTTAAGTTTAAATAAAAAAAAAAAATAAAATGAATGAGCCACATTTGATTGTCTTGTGGACATGTACAACTAGGTCATCTCTCGTCTTAAGCATGACATGGGATGTAGGTTTGACCTGATTATTCATGAGCAATATGTCTTTTCTTTGTAATTAAAAAAGAAACTAGGTCAGATCTCTGTAAATGACCCGTTTGCCTTATCTAACAAATCATTTATAGACACAAAGAAAATTAATACAGCATCTTTATACTGTGATCAAAAGGGTTTTCTTATAAAAAGAAGAAGAAGAAGAAGAAAAAAAAAACTTCGCAACATGAGCGTTTCAAGGTCACTGGCACGCCGTAACGCAACGTAGTAACATCGTCATTTCATCACAGAAACGTCGTGACTCAATGTTGTAGTGACAACTAAACGTTATTGTTGCAACGTTGAATGTGTTGTGACATTACAGCGACGTTGAAACACACTGCTGCAAATGTCTGTGTATTATTATAGGCTTGTTACGTCATTTTAGCCGCAACGTCAGAAAAAAGTACCTTCTGATATATGCGTCCAACGAAAAATCAAATCAGCCTGCGCATGCGCGACGTCTAATTAGAATTTTCGCTGCCCGCATGATGAACGTTTACATGTAAGGCTATCCAAAATGCGCCCAATGAAGATTCTGATCAGATTGCGCAAATGTCTAGGCTGATCTGAATCTTCGCTGGGCGCAGACGTACGGAAGGTACATTCTCTGCGTTAAACACTCAATGCTGAATAAAGTCGTTCCAAAATGAATTTAGTTGTAAAATTCTATAATTCTTTCCTTTCAATGGAGACCCCTTTTTCAGAAGGGGCTGTGTATGCAGGAAACACAAAGTCACAAAAGTCTTCTACCCTGTAAAATGGCTTAAAATCTACCAAGAGTATCCAGTCCCCAATCATTTGATGCGCAATGTGGAAGAGGCGTTTTGTGTCAGCGAAGGCCCAGCTCAGAATGCGCATCACTGCAGTCTAATCTGGGCCTTCTCTGTCGACATGTACTATAATATCCATTGATTCTGTAAGCGGGCAACGAAGGCCCAGATCAGCCTGCGCGAATGGCCTGCGTTGTCCGCAAATTGCATATGGGTATTTTCTCTGCATTGCGCATCAAACGTTTGGAAGGCAGGATATTGTTTGGACACGTATTCTCTTTTTTTCCCCACCCCAAATAGACTATACTAGCATTTTGCTGTGCGAACTAAATTGCATAAGGGCAATGGTTCGCTATTCGTACATAGCTTTGGAGGGGATACTGTTGAACACTATGTTTATTAACCTGTCTGTCTTGTCTTGGTTTATATGACCTAGAAAACGTTAGTACAAATAAAACTTTTTCTTCCTAAAAGCAAATTTGAATGTTTCATGGCTTATTAATCATATCACGATAATTACTTTGTATTATAACTTGCGCTATATACTGCCTGATTCAGACATTGACCTCAGCTTAGAAATGGGTTATGGCAATGAACGTATGGCTAATACTGTATAGCTGGTTAAAGAACTCTGTATTGGTTTTATAGAGGGAACGCAAGGTAGTCTTATTTTCAGTGCAGATCAAAAGCAGAATCAATTTCGAATGCTGCTTGGTTTCGAGACGAACACAGTTGACCTTGTAAAACTTTTGCATCCATCCAAACTGTGCGGTCGGGATTTACGAAGAAAACGAGAGAGTGGCTTAAACTAAGCCTATGACCTTGGTCAATGGCAAATTTCTCACTCGTGTATGTTTACCTGTAAGCACACAATCGTTTCATTTACTGGCAGTATGATAGAAGGTCTCTCCGGGTTTAGAACGGGTCGCCATACCTAGCTCGGGCTTAGAGCCATCTCATCTGGTTCTACATTGCCATTCGTTTTTCGATTTTTGAATGCCAACCACATCTGCATCAATGGATATGTCCAAAATCAAAGATAGAAGAGTCCACTCCAAAACTTTAACCCTTGTCATGCTGAATAAATTAGGAATTCACATCTAATTGTCAGCCAATCAGATTCCTTGATCCAGATTATTGATACAAATTCACATACAGAATGGCAAACAGAGCAGATCCAGATCAGTTGGCTTCTTCAGAAGCCAACTGATCTGGATCTACACTGTTTGCAAAGGTAGGGTAAATCCGGGTTCAGCAGGACAAGAGTTAAAAACTCAGGAGTGAAAGGGTGAAACTGAGAGGTATATTCGGGTGTGACACATGTGAATCCACAATAATATTTATGAAGTTACCCAGATAAAGTCAATATCATGAAACGCTGCCTTTCCGAGGATCCATGTTTTTCAGGTCATTCACAGTTCTATCGGACAATGCTTGGAGTGAAAGTCAGTGTTTGGAAAAGAAATATTAACTCATTATTATTTTAATAGAAGACAATGCCGATATCTCTGACCTGATTTAGGCGCTGAGCTAGCGCAATTCTTGATGATTAAAGGTTATTGTACTACCATGATCTCTAGGATGCCATTTACGTTCCTTATAGCAGTTAGAACTGATCGGATTGTTAGAATTAGCTCTCCGCTTTGCGTACATCACACAGCAAGAGTGCTCTCTATCGCCATCACGAAATGCCTATGCAATTTTGACCCCCTTAAACCCATCTTATATATTGTAAAACTAGGGTTTACAGGGGTACACATTATTTTTCTCATTTCTGCTCAGAAACATAGATTGTGGTACTCGTTAGAACCGCCTCGCCGGAGCGGTTCTACTGAGTACCCACAATCTATGTTTTGATCAGAAATATGAAAAATATCAGAATTTTTTATCTGAAAATTTTCATTTTTTGTTGTTTTTTTTTTTGGTGGTAAAATTTTCAGTATATTTGAGTAGACATGTAATGCACTGAAATTAATTTGGCATCTCTGTCCGAAAAGGGTCCTGACCAGTGTGTATATATTGTTTACACTGACCGTAGCAATTTTCAATAACAGAAGTATCAACGATGGACAAATTCATCCCTTTCAACCCTAATGATCCGAGTTTGTAATCTAAGCACACTCATGTTTGCATGTGAGATCAAGAACAGAATGGAAAGGAATGTAGATCCTGATAGAACACATATTCTGATTTACACTGTTTGCAACTGTACCTGTTTTGTCTGCAGGACTGAAAAAAGAGGGTAAATTCATAGTGAACAGTAGTATAGGGCGCCTATACTACTGTGGACCTTTCAGACTTGCCCCTTTTCCCGTTAGTGGCGACTATTTTTGCATACTGATAATCTTTGCAAACAGTTTGGACCCAGATCGGGCCTGATCTGGATCCAAACTGTTTGACACTCTGATGGTATTCCTGTTTTTTTTTTTTTTTTTTTTTTTTTTTTTTTTTTTGTTTTGTTTTTTTGAAAAGTGAATTGAAAAAAACGACAAAATAGCATGCAACGAGTTAAGTGGAATTTTGCACTATCAATGGAGGGCAGCTCTGTCAAAATGGTTTTTGCCTTCCTTCTAAAAAGTGGTCAGCTCTAGTAGCAGAATTTGCTCCCAGACGGAGAAAGCCCTTTTCTTGTTGAGAAAACCACTTATCAGAATGGGTTGGTAAGCAGGAAAGCGAACATGAAGAATCAAAAGTGTTCTTGCACACCAGATAAGGAAAGCCTAGATTAAACCCTGGGATAGAAATTCTTAATCTACCTAGGTTTTCTTGCATACCGGATAAGGATTTCCGCAAATTACACCTGTGTCAGCAAATCTTGTCATTCACGCCCTTATCCGTTCCGCGGAAAACATATCACGTGCCCAAATCTCGTATGACGTCCCTTAGCAAACTTCGTTTTATATCGTTCTCCATCTTGAATCTGGCATCACGGTAAGCAGACCAAATAAATTATAAGCCAAATAACGATGAATAACTATTGATAGACATGTATAAAGTTGCTTTTGAATAAATAACAATACGCTTTACAAAAAAAAAAAAAAAAAAAAAAAAGGAAAAGGAAAAACGGCGTGAGAACAAACTACTGTCAAATCAAATTTTATACATATCAGTAAAAAGTAACTGGCTGGGTGTGTTTGCATCAAAGGTAGTGCCTTCATTTTATATAAATGATCTACGATGGATTCGAGGCGTAGATAGAAAAATCCGACCTGAGGATCACTATCTGGCGTCACGAATCTTGTTCAAGATGGAGGAGCGATGCCATGCATTTTATTGGCTTAGGCTCCTCGGTAAAACATGACATGCTATCTAACAAGCGTATCAATTTAGTTTACATTACGAAAACACGCCTATTCAAATACACTGAAAATTTTACTACCAAAAAAATGAAAATTTTCGGATAAAAATTCTGATATTTTACATATTTCTACTCAAAACATAGATTGTGGGTACTCGTTAGAACCGCCTCGTCGAGGCGGTTCTAACGAGTACCCACAATCTATGTTTTTCAGCAGAAATAAGAAAATAGTGTATACCCCTGTAAACCCCAGTTTTACTATATAAAGGTGGGATTTAAGGGGGTCAAAATTATATAGGCATGTTTTCGTGATGAAATGATCAGTGACATCGTTCAAAAAGGAGGGCAAAACCCCCATTTAGTTGGACCAAAAGTGTCATTGAACCACTTTCTCACAAACCATGTCTGTTGTATGCGACAAAGTTTATAGCCAATGATTTTGTAAAACAAATACATACGGTACTCCAAGGCTATGGACTAAAACATTTTAATGGTGAAACTATCGTAAAAATCACTTCCTACATGCGTTTATTGACTTTTCGTATTAACTTAATGTAAGCGACTTCGGGCTATTTATCCTCCACAGACAATCTCCTGGTCATTGACATTAGAGTCGGTGTAATGTCCAACACCAGACCTTCATAGCTGTCTATATCATAGTTTATATAGCATAGTTTTACTGCATAATATGCATAAGGACAGTCTTCTCATCCTAACAATATTAAAATTTTGCAAGTGTTAAAAGCATATTATTATTGCACATGCAGTTTCCACAGTTTGCATGCTGTTTATTTGTTACAGACACCACAATATTTAAATACAGTCGACCCTCGTTATCTCGACCTCTCTTATCTCGAATAACCGCTTATATCGAAGAGAAATTCTGGTCTCTGTTTTAACATGGAAATCTAAGAACAGGTAACAAAATATTGTGGAAAAGAGGAGAAATTTGCTCCTAAGGGGCAATTTCTCCTCTTTTCCACATTATTTTTTTTTTTATATATTTCTAACTTCAGGAGTCAAATTACATATTCATTTGTTAAATGTGGTTGTTCAATTTATTGTTTTCCTCACTTCCGCGACTCTGATATGTCGAGGTACGGATATCTCGAAGTGTTTTAGAGAGTCCCTTGGAATTCGAGATAACGAGAGCCGACTGTACGCTACAACCTCGTTATCTGTCTGTTATCTAATTCTTACTGTGATTTTTTTAAGTTCAGAATATGACAAAAGTTCCCAATCAGCGAAGTGGGAATTTTGGTCATGTTCTGAGCTCAGACACGAGACCCCAACCAAGGCCCAGCATTTATGAAATATTCAAATATGAGCCGGGGCAAGCATTTCCTACTAGACTGCATGATAAAAGCGTATAATGTGGGTCAGAAGGGAGGGTCTTAGTCTTTGAAATATTCTCCCATATTCGGAGTACAGTCAGGCAAAGTCATTGGAGATTTATTTACTATCTACCTGTGTAGAAAACGAAGTACTTGATAGAGATGTACACTTTGACCAACATTTCCATAACCGACATCTTCTGTAGGTTATAAAACAGTATCATATCCATACACAAATGTGAACTGTTCTATTTAAAGAAACAAAGAAGTTGCAATACGTTAACGGTTTTATAATATAACGAAAACAGGTCAAGTTCTGTTTGAAAGATGTAGTCACGTTTACACAAGTTAGTATGCAGAATAGTAGTGACTTAGAAGCCAGTTCAGCCATACCCATTCACAGATGATGATAAGAGCTTGTTTCATTCGCATGCCTTATATGTACATGTATTTTTTGTAGAATTAATGTGTTGATGTTCTTCTAACAGTGCAACCGAAATTGTTATACAACGTCGCATTAACGTCGAGGCAACGTCATATGACGTTGCCTCGACTAATGCGACGTTATGTAAACGGCATATGCCTGCTGGGAAGAGCCAGGGCACCGCATGTACTTCACGCCCGCATGTGCACCAAGCGACTCAGATCAGCCTGCGCATCCCCACAGTCTGACCAGCGTCTTCGCAGGGCACTCTGCAGGTAGCCAATGATCATAAGCGTCTTCAGGCTAACACTGAAGACTCTTATTATACTGGATGGATCCGCAGGTGATCTAAGTCAACGCTGGACGCACATGCAATCTTCTAGGAAATGCTGTGCTACGATCATATGCAATGTGTTCACAATAGCAGTTGCCACTTGTGGCAACCAAGGTATTCGAACACAGCATATCTATTAGGTATTGCACGTTAAACTTAAAGTTTGTTATATCACCTCCATAAGGTAAAACCTCAATGGCTCGAACATCTTTGAGACCATTGAAATTTATTCGAGACATGGGTAGTTCGAGCAGCTGAGGGCTAATTATGGCGCCAGATCAGAAAGCAAATTGTGATAATTTAGGGAAATATTTTCGATCTTCTATGCAATAATGGTATGTTGAGTGTTCTCATTAGAATCGCCTCGATGAGGCGATTCTAATGAGTAAACACAACATACATTTCATGATAAAATAAGAAAAATTCCCTTAATATTGGTTCTCTTGAGCTGTCAGAAGAATTTCGTAGGGACTCAAATCCGAATCATCGAAGGTAAACGAGCCATCGGGGTTCGAGTCATCGAGGTTTTACTGTATTTTGGACACATCACCAGGTATCCATACGGACCTCTTCTATTTTCAAAATTAACATTACAAAGTATTTAGGTGTCCGTTTGAAGGTCATTGAGGTAATTTGTGGAAATGTTGTTCTACGTTTACACCTTTTAACATAAACTATAATACGAACAATTCATTGCAGCATATTTACCTAATTGTTAAAAGTGCATATATTTTATGTTGTGTAACTGAATTTGTGAGGTCGTTTACATAGTCATAAGATGGATGAGGAAGACAAGATCTGGCGTACCATAAAACCAGAATTGTCCAGAGTGAAGCAGTCACGTACACGAAAACAAAGTACAATTAGACGGCTGTGGAATTCTTGCAATCAACTTTATAGGATTATGTATCAGGTATGGTCGTGCGTATACTGGTTGCTAGTGACTCAAATTGCAGACGACAGGACAGATTATTCGCTTGAAACAAAAAGATTATTTGTTGGCTGCTGATTTTGCTTGTTTATGTAGATGGGGACATGCTAATGTGGTCTGATGTTCTCACTAATAGTATTGTCTCAACGTATTTGGGCACTTTAACCATTGCGATGCTGAAAAAAAGTAAGATGCCACGCCCACTTCTAACCGTCAGACAATCATATTGCTTGATCTAGGTTGTTGATACAAAGTTCACATACTAAAGGACAAACTGATCTGGATCTACACTGTTTGTAAAAACAGGACATTTCCGGGTTCAGCAGGACTAGGGTTAAGTCCTACCATACTATTCTTACATTTTGAACAACTCCATTTTACCACCTGCTAATTTACCTGCAAAATGCTGAATGAGTGACAAACAGATCAGGGCCAAATACAGGAATATTTAACCCACTTTTGCCGAGTGGACTTTGCTACCCAAATCCTATATCCTTTGGATGGGTCCTTTTCCAATAGAAGGGGTGTCATGCTTTTTTTATTATTACCATGCTTAATAGACATTCCTATGCAAACACACAGTGTGTCCTGCGGCATCTGATCCGGGTCTACACTGTTTGCCCATGTCCATTTTAAAGGACGCTAGGCATAAATGGGTTAATAGGTGGGGGGTGGGGGGGGGGTCAAAATTTCTGAGTGTGGGCGGTGTGGCGGGATGGTTATCGATTTGATCTATTTACCATACTTACTTACTCTATGCATTTGGTCGGACAGGCCTAAGCAAACAGATTAGACCCCATATCAGACGCTGTAGAAAGTGGCATCTGATCAAGGTCTATACTGTTTGACACTCATCCTTTAATTTAGACACGTTCACAGATAGTATTGATGATGGTGTGGTGTTTAATGTCCCTTTCAACATTAATTAAGTCATATCGAGATGATGGAAGGATGATGATGAAAGGCTCAATGCAATGCAGCTCCGTACAGTAATACACTGAATTCCGCCTGTAGCAGGATTCAAACCCGGAACCTCGTGATCCTAAGGGTAGCACTAACCACTCGGCCATCCGGACGCTCCCTTCACGGGTAGTAAAATAGACGTTGAAAGTTTAGAAGTATAAGGTAAAGAGTCAATTTAGTGAATATTTATTAGGATAAATATGATATCAAACATTTATCAAATTCAAAATTTCTGAAATTTTGAAATTTTGAATTAAACGGGCGTTCGACCGAGCATCACGAAAACATGACTATATAATTTTGACCTCCTTAAACTCCACTTTATATAGTATAACTGGGGTTAACAGGATATACATTATTTTTCTTATTTTGCTAAAAACATAGATTGTAGGTACTCATTAGAACCGGCTCTAACGAGTACCCACAATCTATGTTTTGAGAAGAGATATGAAAAATATCATTTCTTTTTTATCAGAAAATTTTCCTTTTTTGGTTGTAAAATTTTCATTATATTTGAATATGCGTGTTTTCGTAATGGTCCCATGAACCCCGCTCTGGATCTGCTCCACGATGAGCCCGACCACATACATTGATAGTCAAGCACTAAAACAGATTAAGGCGAGAGCCGGTATTTAGTCTGAGAACCGACCCACTGTCGTGCAATTACATGTAAATAGGTTAGCAAAGTTGTCATCCAGAATTGGGTTAACAACCATGCATGCAGTTTTCAGCAGAATATCCATATTGTACAGTGTAACCAATATTTTTGTAGTGTGTGACACTCTTTTTAAATTGCACAGAAAAATCAATCTTGCAAACACTCTTCCTGAATTTATAGACTAAGTCGCCATAAAATTCAGGTTCTTCTTGCAGAAGTGCTTTCAAACAGACATATATCAGAATGACGGCGATAAAAAAATTCTGACAAGACGACAAGTTATAATGTTTAGGATCCTAAACCATTAAACATCAGATTTATACGACATTTGAGCCAGCGCACGACAAAACCTACATTAATTCTTATGCGATCAGTGAATACTCAGATCAGAGTCCGCGCAGTCTGATCAGAGTCTTCGCTAATCGCATGTATCTTCAACAGCCTCCTGGCTACCCAAAGAGGGAAGAACGAGAATCATTGCCATCCTGGGTGAATGTACAGGCTGATTTGAGTCTTTGCTAGTCATTTAGGCATTATTGTAGGTTTTGTTGTCCTCTGGCTCATTTCAGAAGTTTTCAACAATGATACCTTGGAAAGGCCACAATCATGAATCATAGACCGGCGCGATTCGCCCATTGACCGGCGCGCGAATCGCGCCGGTCTCTTAATATAGCTTTGGATTTTTACATATGGGAGTTGTTCAATTAGCTCACTAAAGACTTTTTAATATTTGCCGGGATCGTCGGTTTGTGACGATCCCGACAAATATATAAAAAAAATCTTATTACAAACTGTATTATAAATAGATTAATGTCTATTTTATTTTCATTTCAATCAAGAAATTTCATAAAGCTTAATAAAAGCAAACATTATCTCTTTCGGTGCCAAATTTCAGACGATATTGCCGTCTGCTTTTCTTTTTTAACAAATTATCGCTTGAAAAGAAGTAAAGTTGAAAGACTGAATTTCAAACAGCGTAGTTCCAGATGAGACGACTCATATGAGCCGTCTCATCTGGATATATGCTGTTTGCAAAAGCCTATTATTATCGCCTGTGGCAGTGAAAGTTAAAGAATTATTTTGTTGTTCGATTTTACCTGTTGCATTGAAAATTTATTAAACTTTAGTATACCCTTGTCCCATACCTCTATGTAAACTTGAACAAAATTTGCGCCCGTACTTATAGACGTTTACGTCTAAATATTTTATCTTGTTGTTCCTCATCGGCCTCCTTTCCGAAGCGGAGGAGGAACAATGAGAAGACACAACGGAACATTTGCAGTGACCGACATACAAAGAAGACATACAGACTGCGACAGCGGCGCCACCCTTAGCTTAGCCACTAGGCGTTAAAATGAATAACACGGCCATCTATTTGCATTAGAATAAATAGTATAATATTTTAGCTAGTCTAGGCTCCTTTCTCAATTATGCAATTTTGATAACACTGTCAGTTATGTTTATTGGAGACTCTACCAAATGCCATCATTAAGAAATTGACTATCGTTTGATAAAAAAAAAAAAAAAAAAAAAAAAAAAAAAAAAAAAAAACTCAGACTAGCAGATTAGTAGCTAGTCTACACCGCCTTTAAAGGCTTCATAATCCTCAAAAATATACATTTTATTATCTAAGAAAGGTTTAATAAGTTGATATATGGTATTAATACAATTATAAAATGTGGCACCTGACAGCATGTAAAATTTCAGTTAGTCTCTCGTTCTTTAAATGAAATGATTTTTTATCGTATCTCTGAATTAATGTTGCCAACATTAATTTAGAGATCCATGTACGATTAAAAATCATTTTTGATCCATATCAAAAACGAGAGACTAACTGAAATTTTACAGGCTGTCAGGTGTCCCATATTATGATTGTATTAATACTATATATCAATTTATTAAACCTTTCTTGGATAAAAAAAAATGTCTAATTTTTTAGGAATATGAAGCCTTTAACTCTTTCACTGCTACAGGCGATAATAATAGGCTTTTTGCAACAGAGTAGCTCCAGATGAGACGGCTCATAATGAGCCGTCTCATCAGGATCTACGCTATGTGACATTCAGTATTTTAATTCTACATATAAACTTATTTCCAAGCGATAGTTTGTTCAGATGACAATGTCGCCCGAAAGAGGTAATTCTAATGCAGCAAACCTACAAATATATGTTCGGCTCATGTATGGTCTCTACTTCGTCAGTGAAACATGACGGTGAATCACAAAACATTTGAAAACGGCAATGAAACAAAGTAGAAGACTCAATGTCTATCTGAAGCCTGAGCAAGCGAAAAACCGAAACTGACCCCTGATGCTCCTGACGACAGACTGCAAAAGTCAAACACCAACCTACTGAAACTGATAAAGGAGGGAGCCGTCATTTAATTTGGGGATTCTTTATCTTGCAGTTATAGAGGGGAGCTAAGTTATCAACCATAATTGGGTTAACAACCATGGACGCAATTAGCCATATAATAATTTGCAGTCTGATCAGAGTCTTCACTGTTCATCTGAAGGCGTCTTGGATCCTTGGCTACCCACAGGGTACTTTGCGAAGACTCTGGTCAGACTTAATAGAACTTAACATTTGGGGGTAAATTGAAGATGAAAATGTCAACAACAACAAAATACCTACAAAAAGAGGAAGTACTGAAATATTTACCACAGTTCTTTTCAAAAAAAAAAAAAGTAATAAATAAATAAATAAAAGGTTTAATAAATAAAAAGGAAATTCCATTAATATAACTTAAAATATAAGTATATATCAAATTTCAAAAAAAAGAAAAAAAAAAAAACAAAACAAAAAACAAAAAAAAAAAAAAAAAAAAAAAAAAAACAGATAAATAAAATCAATAAATAGATAAATAAAATAGAATAAAAAAATAATAATAATAAATATAATTGAAAAAAAAAAATAATAATAATAACAATAATAATAATAAACAGTCTAAAACTGCATTAACGTCCTCCATTGCTTCGTTATTACCGTAGGATTGAATTCTAATTGTTCCACAGTTATGTGAAATTAATAATAATAAAAATAATAATAATAATAATAAAAATAATATGGCATTCTGAAACTGCACATGTTAAGTTACATGTAGATTATTCATAGTTCTCTTCTTTACCGGAAGAAGATGTTTTGTTTTTCATTCCAAGGGTTGTTTTTGTAGTGTTTTGTTGCCTGAGAAAGACTGGCCGATAAATCTTACTAATCAAGGGTACATGTATCACATTGCTGTCTTTTGCGACAATTATATTGAAAGGTAAAGGTTAATATTGTGTGTGCACTGAAAAATTCGTTTACAGACACAAGAAGAATTATCAACTTCCTAAACTTACACGACTGCTTTATATTTACTTAAGTTTGTTTTAAAAAATTAAGTACACGTGATATATGTAGGTAATTTATCCCATTCTCTTTACATTGAGATCTCGTTTACGAGGCTATTGTTTTTGAATTAATATCAAGGTTGTACTCTTATCCATGTTGATATTTACTCTACCTGAATATTTTGATATTACCGATTTTAATTTGTCATATGCATTTGGATTATATCCTTGTGGAAGTAAATACTTATCGGTCTTAGGAAACAAACACTAAAGTAACCCGTGAATCAATACACTGAAAGAACCCGTGAACTAATTTTTGGACAATTGGACCAAAAAGCTGAATAAACAGATTATGTTCCCTTATATGAGTTGAGACGTATAAAAATCACCTGCAAGTCCGCTCAACCCCACCAGTCTTAAAAGTCCGATACACCTTGATTGCAAAGCTATCTACAAAGTACCCAGCTAAGACTATGATCAGACTGCATGTTGTTCATTCTTGAAAAGAACATTTTAATAACATTCACGTTCATATACGAGGGACACAAAGTGAAATTTATACACCTTCAAGAGAGGTAATTTATCAATATGGTGTTGCTTCCCTTTTTTACAACAAATTATTTTTTTTAAAAGTATTTCCCTCTTCAGAAGTGACGGAAAGTGCAGGAAAGCAAAGAGGAACTCGCAAAATTAACCTCCCTTGTAAATATGGTGGAAACGTTGCCAGGTGCATCTGGTCCCACGAAGTACAGTAAAATCCACCTTTGAAACTGACCTTAGTGGTTGATGTGGAAAGGTGGTTGTCTTATAAAGGTACATGTCATGTAATTTTGCTAGCAAAATTACATGACATGTACCTTTATAAGACAGACACCTTTTTCCGCATCAACCACTATTTAAAGTCAGTCTCGAAGGTGGTTCTCTTACACAGGTTTTACTGTACATGTAATGACCTTAAAACAACGTCGAATCAACGTTGCTTCAACGTCAAAACGTTGAATCAACGTTGAATCGACGTTATTTCTACGTTATGTGCCCGTTCGGAAATGTCAAAAAGAACAAAACTCAAACAAACAGAAACAGACGACACTTCTATCTATGATGTTGGTGGCTCAGTTGGATGCGCGTTCGACTGGTGAACAGGAGGTCGCAGATTCGATTTTCCTCCGGGGCCGGCCACATTCTTTCCTAGAGATTGATCATGAAATATTTTCTACGGGCATTCTCTCCCTTCCGCTGGTTCAAGAAGGGCTTTTGTCAGTTTCTGGCGAAAGAATCCGTACAAATACTTTTTTACCGCTCAGCGGACTAAGCATGCCCAGGACAGGTGGGGTTAGGAAAACTGACCGCACTCGACATGACCCTAATGGGTTGACTGGACCGTAAAACCGCACAAATGTTATGTGGAATGCATACCACTGATGGAAAGCACTAAGAAACTGTTCGTTGTTCTTTGTGTGACAGTGTGACTGTTCGTTGCGGGACTGTTTTGTTCTGTTCATTGCCTCATTGTTGTGTTTAGTGCATTCTGTCTAGCACTGTGAGCACCTTGTTGGGATAGAGGGAGCTAGTTGTACATGTAATCATAACGAAAACACGCCTATTCAAAAATATAGAAAATTTCACCTCCAAAAACTGAAAATTTTCAGATAAAAATCTCTGATATTTTTCATATTTCTGCTCAAAACATAGATTGTGGGTACTCGTTAGAACCGAGGCGGTTCTAACGAGTACCCACAATCTATGTTTTGAGCAGAAATAAGAAAAATAATGTATACCCCTGTAAACCCCAGTTTTACTATTTAGAGGGCGGGTTTAAGGGGGTCAAAATTATATAGGTATGTTTTCATGATGTGTTCATTGCCTCATTATTGTGTTTAGTGCATTCTGTCTAGTACTGTGAGCACCTTGTTGGGGAAGAGGGAGCTAGTTGTAATGCTTCTCTTTGGTCTGTAGCTTATGCACTGTCTATCATGGCTTGTTTGATGTTCCTCTTTGTCATTGGTAGGCTATAATCTGTGATTATGGCTATTTCTGGACAGCTTGTATACTATTTTAAATGAGACTTGGAAAATGTCCAAATCTTACGCTTTTTTACTTTCGAAACAAATCAAGCAAACGACAAAGTGATGATATTTTTCTTAAATTTCCTAGAAAACAGTTTTCGGCATGCCACGCAAATTGCATGAAATATCAACATCTATTTTTGTGGCAGAAACAAGAAAAAAAAATAGTTAAAACTGTCGTCGGCCGAAACGTTTTTTTACCCAGCATACATGTACTATATATAAGTATTACCTCTTTGTATGCTGGGTAAGTTTGCATGCTTTTTGTCATCTGTGGATTTTTTAAATTAACCTTTTAAAAAAGCGAAATCTTTCAGAAACATCATCAGAGTGTCAAACACCTTTGAATTCAGATCAGGCCCGGCAATTTGTCGGGCCTGATCTGGGTCCAAACTGTTTGCAATGGTTATCAGCAGACGACAAAATTCGCCACTAGCGGGGAAAGAGTTAAACTATAATCATATATTGTAGACCCCTAGGTACTCCGGTTTCCAGTATACAGCAAAACCTCAATGACTCGAACATCAATGATCCGTTTATCCTGGCTGGTTCGAACTCGTTTTTGAGTTCGTAGAAATTTCTTCCGATAACTCAAGAAGACAAGTATTTAGGGATATTTTAGGGAAATTTTATATTTTATCATGAAAATGTATGTTGTGTGTATTCATTAGCCTCTCAACATACTATTATTGACCGGCGCGGGAATTGCACCGGTCTCTTAATATAGCTTTGGATCTTTACATATGGGAGACTATTCGATTAGCTCACTTAGGCCTTTTTATATTTGCTGGGATCGTCGGTTTGTGACGATCCCGGCAAGTATAAAATATATTTTAACAAACTCTGTTATAAACAGATTAATGTCTATTTCATTTCCATTTCAGTCAAGAAATTTCATAAAGCTGAATAAAAGCAAACATTAAAGAATCACATTGCTGTTCTTTTCTACCTGTTACATTGAAAATTTATTAAACTTTAGTATACCACTTGTCCATATCTTTTTGTAAATGTAAATATGAACAAAATTTGCACCGGTACTTAGACGTTTACGTCTAAATATTTTGTCTTGTCTTTCTTGGAATAGTGATACATCCCTAGTTTATCTCTTCTTGCCTCCGACTTGGCGCTATGATTAACCCTCAGTGGCTCGAACTACCCACGTCTCGGACACGTTGTAGGGGAATATACGTGTATACTTGTTAACGTATGTACTAGAAAAAAAAACTAAAAAAAAAAAAAAAAAAAAACAGTTTTGCTACTGTTGATTTGAAATTCTTTACACATTATATTATGTGCTCTTGTTTTGATGGTGTAAATACATTAACAGCTGTGATTTTTATGAATGGAATTTCTTATTACATTCATTGATTACTAACAGAAAAAAATTTGCGATTGTGATTCTTGTAAATGAAGTTTCTAAATATAGTAATTGATTTAAAGGACATACGCCTTAACTTAGTTATGACATTTATTTCAACAGACCAACACTGTAAACAGATTTCCTTCGCCTGGTTACTTCATTATATTTTGCAGAATCTAATATTCTCAAAATCACGACGGATGTTACCGGTCTAAGGCAGAGGTCTGGTATTGTTTGTTGTGGCTGCTCGCAGCAGGACATTTTACATGTGTTGTCTAGAATTGCTCAAACCTCCAGTGGCAAAATAGTTTTCTTATTATCCTGTTTGATAATCAACTAAATTGAAACCAAAATAATATCATGACTATAAAGGCTGGTCACTAGTGACCAGCCTTTATAGTCATGATATTATTTCTCTTTGTTTTAGTAGCGTATAATCCTGTTTGATAATCCACTAAAATGAAACCAAAATAACATCATGGCTGAAAAGGCTGGTTACTACTGACATACTTATATAATTATAAGACAGAATAAGAATATTTAGTCACTGAGACAGGAGCCTGTCTAAGTGTTGACCTGTTCATGCTCTTATTGTTTGAAGTGCATTCTGTCTAGCATTGTTATCACCTTGTTTGGAAAGAGGTTTGCAGCTTGTTTATTGTCTGTCATGGACTGTTTATTCTTCCTCTTGGTGTTATTGGTATATTTTGTAGTGGTGGCTCTACCTGGGCATCCTTAGCTAAAAAATAAATCAGTTGTAGCAGTGATTTGCTGAGTATTAAATCACTGATTGGAGGTCAGTTGTAAAGTAGATCAAACCACGAGCGCAGAGCGCGAGTTATTTATCTACTTACAAGTGACCGACAGACTGTAATTTATCACTCAACAAATTTAGCACAATCTTGAGCTGATCTATTTCGATTCTAACACATAGAAGACGACAAAAAAGTAATTGTATCAATTGTATCGACGAAAAAGTAATTGTATTCTTCTTACTTTCCGCCATCGCGTTAAGAAATTTCGTCAACAGTTTTGACCGTAACGCTGATTTTACATGCATTTCTTATGTTGTTGACTCGAACAAAAGGACGTTACACCTTTTAACGTCGTGGCAACGAAGACTGATGTCATCAAAGTGTCAAAATGACGTCGGTGCCAGATTGCGTGTTTTCGTAATGTATCATATGCGACAAGACAGGTCTGCTCAGTGCAGTCATCGCCTGCTTACATATTCACTAAATATTTTAGAATATATTTACGAACATAGAATACCCTGTCAAACTACATAGAAACCAGGCTGATCTGAGTCTTAACTGTTCGCATTTGACATGACGTCGCTCGCTTACAGATTCAGTACATATTGTAGAATATTGGCGAACACAGAAGGCCCTGTTCTTGGCCTTCGCTGTGCACTTATGGCTTAAGGACTCTTGCTAAACATTGCACATCATTTCATACTTGCCAACTGTGAAGGCACAGTAAGCCCTAAACAATCGCAGGCTGGTCTGCGCCTTCATTCTTTGCATTTAATGGCATTGTAGCTTTCTTGTGCCTCGGCTCACGTACGCTTCGAAGTGTTCTGCTCACAAAGGATTATGGTATGACAGTAACAGAACAACCTTGGCATTATATGCCAATCATCATCATGTTTGCATGTTTACCCCTGCAATTTCCGTGCCTTGGAATTATTGTAAACCATTTCAGTGAGTGTGACATTCCATAAATACACAACATTAGTTTTTTCTTCTATTTCTGTTTGATAGAAATCTGAGAACTTTGTCTCTATTTGCAGCAATATTACAATAATAACTTTTTTGCTGGTATAAATAGGTGTTGAATGGGCGCGTGGGAGTACTATACGATATTATTAAGTCCTATTTACCGTATCTGCCACAATATTCGGCTAATACTATAACTACCTACCATACTGGTCCTAAACTTAGAAAAAAAAACTCCTATTTACAATATAGAAACTGCTGGACGAGTGACAAGCAGTGTAGACCCAGATCAGACGCCGCTATGCGGCGTCTGATCTGGGTCTACTCAGCTTGTTCAGACCTGACTTTCCAAACCATTTGTGTAAATACAGTAATACAGTTAAGTCGAGGATTTGCTGGAAGCCCAAACGCGTTTTCTTCTCATTCATATAAAAGGTTACAGTATTTGTTTGAATAAAAGTTTCGTTTTCAATTAAGGAAGCGCCGTTAGCGTGGGACGAAAACAGCATCTTGAGCGCAGCACGTTTGTACCAGTTAGCTGATACTACACGGATCAAAAATACGGATACAGCTATTTCTCGATAGTGGGTTGTAAAAGACAAACCGTCTAACCTAGCGAACGTCCATGCGGGATAACTTTGGTCTCCCTTTTCCTCATCGGGGTAGATAATTATTTTGTTAATATTCTCAGGGCGATTTCAGCAAATTTTCTTATTATCCCCAGGAAACAGGATTTCACATTCATTGCGAACTGTATCCATTGAATAATAATAAAAACAAAACGTATTTCAATATGCCGTCTGCTAAAATTTACCATCATATTAAGCGTTAGGAAAGCCTCATTTAAGAAGGAATTCGTCTATCACTGAAGCCAATTCTTCTTACAGTGATGGCTTTTCAGAACTTGACGAGGAAGGTGAATGGATAAATCTGACATAAGAGTACTTTCCTCCGTCATCCCAGGCAGGCAGCGGATTATTTCCTTCAACAGTAGTTCCAGTTTAGAAGGGAACCGGTTATCAGGAAATCTGTTTTCTTTCTTGATTGGTCTCTCAGGCTTTGACAATCTTTGAAAATAGAGTTCCACTCGAGCCGGTGCTAGTGGGAGTGGGATCAGCGTATAACAGCTCTGCAGATTACATGGCTGCATATGAAGGGTTTCAGTGAAACAGAGACTCCGCGTTTCGTTGATTTTCTTTGATAAGGGACACAAATACTTACACCATAAAAGTTTATCCACGCACCTCAATTTAGAAGGAAATAATACATCCTATTAATGTCTAGCGTCCCCGCGTCCTGCAGGTATAGCTTTTTCACAAGCCATTAATGCATTGTAACCCCCCCCCCCCCCCCACACACACACACACACAGACACAAACACACACACATTCCCCACACGAATAACTTATCCACAACACCTTTGTGCCTGGCATGACTTCCCCAGATACTATTCTTGTGAGTAGTGCAGTACCAGATCAAACTCCGCAAACTGCGACGTCTGCTCAAAGGTTGTAGGATTTGCCATGAAGTTACCAATTTGCAATTATAATTCATCTAACCCATTTATGCCTAGCGTCCCATAAAAGGGACAATGGCAAACTGTGTAGTCTCAGATCAGACGCCGCAATACGCATGACACCTCGGAATTTCTATAAAACATACTGAAAATAACAAAATAAATACATGTAGCCACCCTCTGTTTGGAACTGGACCGGTCCAAATATTTATGATAGAAGAGTCCACTCGGCATAAATGGGTTAAACAGGATAGATTCGTTATACCCTATTTATATTAAGAATTGGACAGGTAGGCCTGCGTAAAGAGTTTAGGTCATAATAATACATGGCCCAGTTATTCAAAGAATCTTTATCTTAACAAGCTTGTTAGAGGTCAAAACGTTACATGTTCTTGTAAGTACAATATCTAATTCACAGGTACTTTTGCTGAAATAAATGTGAGTAGCTTTTGCAAAAGCTCACATTTTTCCAGCAAAAATGTTAGCATATATGCGTGTATTTAATGATCAAATTTTTAATGATACGTTAAATAACGACATCGTTAGTTTTGAACAACTGGGCCCAGATCAATATGTACACTTTTTGCAAGATACACGCAAAAGTAGTCAAATAGTCTTGTTCAAATGTTAGTACCAGTAGTTAAGGTGTCCCATTATATAGGGTTTTACACGAGTAAAACTAGTTTCAGCCCCTCTTCCACCCTACTAGCAGTTTGTCTGCTGACCGTTCCAAGGCGGTTCCAATGTTACAGTATTTTTTTGTTCGTGCGTCGGTGATTTCATATGTGATGTTTTTTTTTTTGTGTGTGTCATTGATTGTTTGTTCCATATCTTTACTTATTTTGGTGCCTCAGGAAGAATGCGCTTCATGAATATGGCACGTCCTGGGTATATTCACTTACCGTATTCGATTCGACCTAATTACCGCTTAGGTTTTTTTTTTTTTTTTTTTTTTTTTTTTTTTCAAATGTACTGGAAAAACTTGTAGTAAAATATCCATCTAATAAGGGCACACTTCAAAATAAAATCGGCAAAGGACTTCATGAGGGGAATATTTGATTATGCCTATGTTTTTTTTTTATTATTCTGATTTTCTTTACTAATGCGACTTGTCGAAGCAATTCAAAGAAGAAACAACAATATATATGCTTTTATAAAGAAGTATAGATAAAAGTACGTGTTGTAATCTGAAGACTACGGAATTGCTCGAATGTACGCTTGTAGGGGTATGTGCGGTACATTACGAAAACACACCTATATAATTATGACCCCCATAAACCCCACTTTTATATATAATAGTAAAACTGTGGTTTACATGGGTATACATTATTTTTCTTATTTTGCTACAAAATATAGATTGTAGGTACTCGTTAGAACCGCCTCGTTGAGGCGGTTCTAACGAGTACCTACAATCTATGTTTTGAACAGGAATATGAAAAATATCAGAATTTTTCATCTGAAAATTTACTTTTTTTTTGGTTGTAAAATTTTCAATGTATTTGAATAGGCGTGTTTTCGTAATGATTAGGTCGAATACAGTATATTTTTATGCGATAATGTACTGTCATGAAATATACCGACGAAGGTAGAGGAATTCTGGTAGGCTCAGCATTCCTCACGACCCCTTGTAGACCGATCTGAACTATAAAACAATAAAGCTGGTCTTACTTCGAACCTCATCATACACGCGTGTGTCAGACATCTTGGTTTTATTTATTGTGCGCAGTACATACATTATAGCTGAAAATGATGCATTAAAAACAACAAAAACACAAATCTTATGAAAGTGACAAGAGTCCTAACTTTGATATCAGTGTCATTACAATGGTAATGACAGTACAGCATCACAGAAAGAAGTGCTTAATATTTATTCAGCCCTAAGCTAAGATATCAACTATTGTATTCATTTCTTTGAAAAAAAAAAAGTAAGCGGTTTTCCGGACATGTGGGCAGCAGCAGTCTCAAACAAATGATAGGTGTATTTCTTCGAGTCAAATCATACCTGCATTCACGTAGTCTTATCAGAATCTTCACCGGACGCATTTCGGATGGCCAATGATGCACAGTTTATTCATGCAGACAAAGGAGATTTGATCAGACTGCGCGGACGCGCAGATAATTTGAGTCTGCATTGGCGCACGTCAGATGGTACGTTTTTTCACACTGCGGTATCAGAATACTCTCTCTCTCTCTCTCTCTCTCTCTCTCTCTCTCTCTCTCTCTTACTGTGTGTGTGTTTAGGTGTGTTCCCAGATCATGCACAATGGTGAAGCATCATCAGAGTCTGAGAGAAACAATATAATCTCCTTGTCGTGCCTCACGTACGAGGGGAGAGGGGCAGTGATCCATGAGACCATTCTTGAATAATAGCAGCCAATATTGCGACACAAAATGGTCCAGAAATGCACAAAAACAAGTATAGCTAGTGAAACGTCTCGAATAAATTTCCAGAAAGCGGCGATTTCTGATTGTACATCTATTACGTCAGCAATAGTTTATATAACGACAATTGTTTCATCGCACGGAAAACACCATTGTTTCCTACAGCGGGAAATACCGCGAACCAATTTGACTGCTTGAAAATATTCTCCCGTAAACTGCAAGATTACGTCATTTATATGCATGCGTTGATTTCTATAATACTATTTGCGTTCTTGAGTCAAATATCCGTGTAACGGTCTTGTCTGACGCAATTTTAGGCAAGAGCTGGTGTTAATTGGATATCGATTCCGTCCACATGATCCTGTTTTGTTGCATCGAAATGGAAAACGATAATCCAGAGGATAATATTTGAGCCATGCAAGTAAAAAAAAAGACATTCATGGTGACAGACACGGCTGCATCTGCGCATGCGCATTCCGATCAATGTTTACACTTTTCTGTTATAGATTTTAAGGTACTACGTGAGGAAATGTGCAATCGGAAATTTTGTGCTCAGTCTGGTAAGTCTTCTCCGGATGCTTTGGACAAAAAAGGATCTACTGTTCGTCGAATGGACAGCGAAGTCTCTGATCAGACTGTGCGGAAGCGCAGGCTGATCTATGTCTTCGCTGAGCGCAATTGTCTGAAGGTAAATTTTCTCACATCGAACCAACAATATAGACTCCGATGCACGACCTGGTTCTCGTGTATGCCAAAAAGTCCACTAGTATTTGACTGGTCTCTGGTAATGATCCTCTGGCTTGTGAAAACTGTCTGGGAATCAGTATACCTGTCTAATGAGATTTGATTGTGCGAGAAGTAAATTTAAAGAACCAAAGAAAATAGAAATCGGTGACGTCTCCGACAGCATACTTGCGTGCTTTATCACTTAACATGTTGGCTAAACATTTCAGCAGACAACATTTTGAACTAGTTTTCTTATTTTTCCCGGACACTATGCTTGTACCTGGCATGTAAATTGCCTCCTTTAAAATAAGATTTGACATTTCATGCAAATTGTCTCCAAAGAAGACAATTTGCATGAAAGATGAAAGCCTATTATTCCGGAAAAAAATAAGAAAGCATGTCATCATGTCTCATCTGCTGGATTTCCCCAGAGAGTGGTAAAAGTTAAATGGGATGTGTTTTTGTGCTGAAACGCCTTTCCAATGGTACATGTATTCAAGACATTTCATGACAATTTCTAAAATTCTTACTGCTTACATACTGCATGATATGAAATCATTTTTTTTTTTTATTTTGATTGGATTTGTGTTTATACTATAGTCGAACTTCGGTGGCTCGAACCCCTTTGGGACCATGAAAATTTGTTCGAGACAGCGGTAGTTTGAGCCACGGATGTTTACTATAAGTGCCATACCGGGAGGCATAATCGAGATAATTGTGGGATATCTTTTTCTTTTTTCTATATTATAAACGTATGTTGTGTGTACTCATTAGAATCGCCTCATCGAGGCGATTCTAATGACTGCACACAGCATACATTTGCAAGATAAAAGAAGAAAATCTCCCTAAATTATCCGTATATCGTATTTGGAGGAAATCTCTGCTGACTCAAGAACGACTCATCCATGGTAAACGAGCCATCAGGGTTCGAGCCATTGAAGTTCTACTGTATATTGTACTACAATGTAGTACGCTCCACAAAATTCCCTTGGCTCAGATCTCTCTCTCTCTCTCTCTCTCTCTCTCTCTCTCTCTCTCTCTCTCTCTCTCTCTTGAGTAGCTCTGTAACTTTAATTAAGTACTTGGCAAGATTGGCACAAATTGGTGTGGAAGAATTCCCAGTAAAAATACATACATGGAAATAAAATAAAACTGATATTGCAATTATATAACTTTATTTCCAATAAAAAGATATATTTGTATTTTAACGCATTCAGGACAGCTCAAGCCTTTGCAAACTTTTGTGTTTTTACAAACTCATAAAACATGAGTCCAGTTTTATAATCATACCTTAAGTTAAGCTCGACCTTAACTTTGAGGGCCGAGATTTGCACAGTATATTTTGGCTTTACACATAAAATCTGGATTTCAACGATGGAACAATAAGTATATTTAGACAACGACTATTGCACAAATACAAAATTATTCATTTTAGTTCACTTTAAATACCTCATTTCATGTGTTAAAATTTCAGACTTTAAGGTACACCTTACATATGTAACTCTAAGGAACGATTGTAAACCTTGGCCCTTGCTAATATTTCTTTTGACAAATTTTCTAAATATGACAATACTTTGCAAATATTGCAAATATTTATCCTTCGACAAATTCACTAAACTTGACAGCATTTTGCTAATAAAGTGCCTTTCGGCTTATTCTCCAGGCACGACACTTTGTATATATTTTTGTACTGGACAGACAATACTTTACAAATGTTATAAATATTTATCCTTTAACAAATTTACTAGACATTGTAGTACCTTGCAAAATAAGTGATTTTTGGATAATTTTCTAGAGAATATCACACATTGCAATTACATATACACACACGCACACACGCACGCACGCACGCACACACACACACACACACACACACACACACACACACACACACACACAGAGGCACGCACGCACTTTCTAAGTACTCTCTGTGTGACGTTAAATCCGATCAACTAGACATGCATGGAGTTTTGCTCTCTTTCTGATCTTTGCTTTCTATTCAACACCACTAAACAATTTAGATTGATTATTAACCCTTCTCCTCCTGAGCACGACATGCCCTGTCTTAGCAAACAGTGTAGATCCAGATCAGTTGGCTTCTGAAGAAGCCAGCTGATCTCGATCTGCACTGTTTGTCATTAGATTTGTGGATTTCTATCAAAAACCCGGATCAAGTAATCTGATTGGCTGGAAGTTAGAAAGTGGGCGTGGCATCTTAATTTATTCAGCATGACAAGGGTTAAGTTCTAGTACATTAATTATTTTCAGAAATGATTATCCTTTTATGTGTCGCTTTCCTTCAGACATCTGACTATACTGAACAAGCTTGGTTGAATGACACAATTATAAGCCCCTGTAATGTATTACTGTTTACTAGTGTTAAAGCAATTTTGTAATAAAACTGATTCCAGAATCCATTTATCTTAACTACCGCCGGTGTTTAACAAAAACGGTGTGGAAGCGGTTGAACGTCTTCTTTAGCATTACGAAAACACGCATATTCAAATATACTGAAATTTTCACCTCCAAAAACTGAAAATTTTCAGATAAAAACCTCTGATTTTTTTCATATTTCTACTCAAAACATAGATTGTGTGTACTCGTTAGAACCGCCTCGGCGGCGAGGCGGTTCTAACGAGTACCTACAATCTATGTTTTCGAGCATAAATAAGAAAGAAAAAATAATGTATACCCTTATAAACCCTAGTTTTACTGTATAAAAGTGGGGTTTAAGGGGGTCAAAATTATATAGGCGTGTTTTCGTGATTTGTACAAGGTATTCATATTCTGGTCCTTCGGGATCATTATCTTTATGTGGCTTTATTTGAAAATAGAATACTGTTCCATCTAGCAGAGCAGAGTTGCACGTTACATAATAATTCTTCATGAAAAAAATTCGGTATAACCCAGTCTGTTTAGTTTCCTTTATTTCTTCCCTGTGTCCAAGGGATCACTGTTTTTTCAGAATCGATTAACTTTGTTTTTGAAATCTAAATCTGTCATATTTATCGCAATAATGATGTCTGGAATCGACCGTCAGTCCATAAATAGAATGTAACTGAATATAATCTACAATGCTATTGCTTGTATACCATGTAGTGTACGAGTATGCTCAACTAAGTATTAAAATGTATCATATAACAATGCACCGAGACAAGGCTTCAAGAAACTTGTGAACGTGCGCAGTCAGATCAGCTTTTTTTTTCCTTTTCATTTTCATCAATAAAGACCCATTTTCTTATGATTCTGCAAACGGAAGAGGAAGGGACTCCTCACCCTGCTCTGTTACGTTATCACAAGTGTGTGAAATGTTTACTTCTAGGCGATAAATCTTGATAAAGCTTGCCTCGAAGAGGCGCTTCTAATGAGTACCTCCTGGGGAATTTAACGCAATATTTATCTGGTAATCGCTTATTAATGTATATCCTGTATACCTCTTTTATCATTATATGTTTCGTGGGACAGGCTGGGGGTTACATTGCATAGATTTGTCAGTTAATGCAAATATACGTGCCATTCGATGGGATCTCCGCCGGGATTTTTAAAAAAAATTATATGAGGGTCACAGATGAGGCCTAATTGGCCGACACTAGAAAGTCTCGCCCACAAAATTTCTGACCAGGTGTTTTCAGTTTGGCAAGTGTGCCCTTTGTTTTCATGAGCCATTCAGTTTTAGAATGTTCAGGACAGTGGTTTCAGTTGATTTACATGTTTCGTCTGTATTGTTTTAATGAATGGGCTACGGAGCTGGCCTCTATACAAATTGAAAATTTGTTCATATCAGTTTAAATCCCCAAGAGTTCTATAGCGGCGTTTCGTCTGTCCTTTGTGGGGCTTTTTGGCCGCTCTTTGTGGAGCTTTTACCAGGTTTTGTATTGTTTGCTTTTATTGCTGTGTTCACTGACGTCTGTTTGGTATTGTGATCATCTCTTTGAGGCCGAGGGGCCGTATGCTCTGCTTTTTGTTGGTGTGTAACCTATGAGACGTCCGCCCGTGTTTGTTTATTCTTTCTTTTGGCGTCATTGATAAGATATTTCTTGCATACAAGATAGGGAAATCCTTGATTTAACGCAGGGATAGAAATTCTTATCCTACCCAGGTTATCCTACCTAGAGTAAGATAAAAATCGAGAATTGTCACGTGTTCCATATGCAATTGTTGTAATGGACATCGCGTACGCCATCGTTAAAGTTTACATCATTGAACGTAATGACGTCATTAAACGACACAGTAATGTCATCACAATATGCGGACGTCAGCAATTAAAGTGACTGCATTATAAAAAAAAATCTACGTTCAGAAATGAAAGTTGTGCAAGAAAAATGTTTCTATCATGGGTGGGAGGGGAAGATAGAAAAATCCGTCCCTCGCATCACAGTCTGGCATCACGAGGCAAGCCTCGTGATGCCAGACAGTGATGCTCGGGACGGATTATTCTATCCACCCCTCACATCAATGATCCTTTTAGTCTTGATTGTTGCTCTTCCTGAACAGCTTCGTTACTATTTTGATGCAACAGATGACGAAGTCATAGACAGTAAAATATAGGTCGGGATCACAGAATGGCACTGTAGTGTTTCAAACAGAGCAAGTGTAATCCAGGGTTGAGGATTTAAGGTTATTCGAAATGAAAGTAACGGATAGGTTTTAGGTAAAAATGACAAAGTTTTTCGACCGCGAGTTATAGACCAGGGTCAGAGTGTGACCCTGCAGTGTGTGAGCCCATATTAGGAAGAACGCAAATGTCATGTAAGGTGATTGAAGGTGTTACAATTACTCATATCAGAGGACCAATGGTTCTGTAGCACACCTGGCACTATTTGTTCTGAGCAAGCTCATGGTAACATTTTTAAAGAATGAAACATGGGTATAATAGCCGCTACAGTTTGAAAAAAAAAAAAAATAAATAAATAAACTTAAGTCTCTGTAACCTACAGAAATTTGGTATGGAAATTTAGCTTTAATAGGCAAAAACAGAAACTTTCCGATAAAACATGGCTTAGATAAAGTGAAATACCAAATATTAAAAGGCATGTGCCTTCTAGTTTCAGACAAAAAAAAGGGTAAGGGAAATGTTTGCGAATGCCACAATCGCAAACCGCAGCACAAGATTTTTTAAAAAGATTTTCGCCATACGAGTCTATGAAAAATCAAATGAACCCTGAGGCGGGACCATTTTTTACCCCAGGGCTATAAAGTGAACAATCTGTTAAACGTTCACTAAGTAAAAGTAAATACCAAATGTTAAAGGCCTAGGCCTTCTAGTTTCACACAAAAAGAGTTTTAAAGTTTTTTCCCCATACGAGTCCATGTAAGAAAACTGACCTCCAGGATGGAGACATTTTGACCACAGGGTAAAGGTTCTAAAGTTTTGGCCACATACCAAATATCAAAGGCCTGGGCCGTCTAATTTTCAGACAAAAGGATTTTTAAAGTTTTTTCCGTAAATGAAATGTGTAAAAAAAGTGACCACTGGGGTTGGGCTATTTTTTATCTCGGGGCTATAATTTGAAAAAAAATGGTAGAGGCCCACTAGATGAAGCTACATACCAAATATCAAAGGCCAAACCCTTCTCGTTTCAGACAAGAAGATTTCAAACTTGTGCCCTATATCTGTCTGTGTAAAACAAGTAGCCTACGGGGTGGGGCCATTTTCGACCTCAGGTTTATCATTTGAACAATCTTGGGAAAGGCCTACTAGTTGAAGCTACATAGCAATATCAAAGGTCTAGGCCTTTCAGGTTCAGACAAGATTTTTAAGCTGTTTCCCTATATGGGTGGTCTATGTAAAACAACTGACCCTCTGGGCGGGGCCATGCTTTACCTCAAGACTTTAACTTGAACAATCTTGATTCAGATCCAATTGATAAAGCTATATACTAAATATCAAAGGCCTGCCTTCTAGTTTCATACAAGAAGATGTTTAAAGTTTTGCCTATAAGAGTCTACGTAAAAAAAAATTGACCTTCCCGTAAAAAAAAGGTCGAAGTCAACCCAAGGTTATTTTTATTAATCTTTAATGGGCTTATGTCCATTATGCTGCGTAACAAGACCCAGGGTCATTAGCTCTTTGGTTCCAGAGAAGAAGATTTTTAAAGGGTTTTTACCATATATGTGCGTGGCGGTCATTTGGGTCATGTGACCCAGATGCGGCGAACAAACTTTCGTTTTTACGGCCTATGGAGGCTCCATATGAAACTGGGCTTTGATTGGCCCAGTGGTTTCTGAGGAGAAGACGTTTGAAGAGTGTAGACGACGGACGGACGAACGGATGGATGGTCGGACGATGGAGGCTGCCTATACTATAAGCTCACATATGAGCCTAAAGGCTAGGTGAGCAAAACATCTGGTAAATGTGAAAATGCATAAGTCGTTAGACCGTGAAAGTAGTTTATAGTAAAAACATTTACCGAATTATTTGAGTCCCTGCTAGGGAGAAAGTTGACAAAAACCAATACCAGTCACATAAACCATCACGAAAACATGCCTATATAGTTTTGACCCACTTTTATATAGTAAAACTGGGGTTTACGGGTGTATACATTGTTTTTCTTATTTCTGCAAAAACATAGATTGTGGGTACTCGTTAGAACCACCTCGCCGAGGCGGTTCTAACGAGTACCTGCAATCTATGAGCAGAAATATGAAAAATATTAGAGTTTTTTATCTGAAAATTTTCAGTTTTTGGAGGTGAAATTTTCTATATATTTGAATGGGAGTGTTAGCGTAATGGAGTGAGTGGAAGGACAGAAAACAGACTGTCTATATTGCACCTGCAACAGTAATTAGCTATATACACGAGTTTATCATTTCAGCTCTGCATATCAAAAACAGAAACAGTGAAGAGCAAGATGAGACGGCTAGTATCAACAGGATACACTTTTGCAATGCTGATGTTGAAGTTTGAATGATATCCCTATTTCTAATAGTGGACGTGTCTAAATTTAGAAACGGAAGAGTCCATTTCGAAATATAGGAGATAAAGGTGTTAAAGTTAATGGTTGCGTATTCGAATTGAAAAAAGTATAGTCATACATGTACTAGGGGTTGTCGGACGTTTGGCTCTTTCTCAAAAAAACGTTAAATATTTTTTAACAAAAATATTTTTATTCGTTTTCAATGTGATCCCCACCTACATCTATATACCGTTGCCACCTTCGTGGGACCTTCTGTTGAGGTACCAATTTACAGCTGAAATCAAAGCCGCTCTAGTCTCATTTTTGTTTCCAGAGAGCCTTGTTTTCAGTTATGGAAACAAATAAGTCACAGGGGGCAAGGTCTGGGCTGTACGGAGGGTGGGACAACCACTTATTTTCATTTTCATCATGGTTAAAATGCCCCGAATGTTTTTTTGCTACGTCACCCTGGATGCCTTTTGGTCCTCTGTCAGCTGTTTCGGCACCCACCTAGCACTGACCTTGCTCATATATACATATATAACTTTCGTTATCTGGATCTCGCTTATCTCGAATAACCGCTTATCTCGAAGTGGAAATCTGGTCCCTGCCTAAACATGAAAATCTAACAACAGGTAAAAAATATTGAGGAAAAGAGGAGATATTGCTCCTAAGGAGCAATTTCTCCTCTTTTCCACAATATTTTCAAGATATCTCTAACTTCAAGAGTTCAGTTACACATATATATGTTAACTGTGGTTGTTTGAATTATTTTTCCTCACTTCTGCAAATATGTCGAGGTACTGATATCTCGAAGTATTTCAGAGAGTCCCTTGGAAATCGAGATAACGAGAGTCGACTATATTTTACTGCTGACGCTTTACCGATGCTAAACTGATTAGCTACATCCTGCAATGTCATTCTGCGATATTTGTTTACGAAAACCTCCACCATTGTAAGAGTCACTGCCTCAGCGGGCCTCCTTTGCCCAGGCGTGTCCCTCACGCTTGTTTTGCCTTCTTCTAACTGTGAAACCCAGCTATAAAAGGTTGATTGGGATATGCAGCTTTCGATAAACGTATCTGTAGCCTTTATAAATGTGTTTACAAGTTATTCCCCTCTAAAAACAGGAATTTTATTACAGATCTCTGTTCCTCCAGCTTAAAGTCCATGGTAGCCTTAACACCAACCTTGTTTGAATGCTCAAAATTTCGCGTATACACACTTCTCATTAGAAATAACTTGACCGATTTATAGGCGATAAAATGTAGTTAATATGTGCAGGTAGCTGCATGTGGAAAGACAGGAGCATGAAAAGTTCGGATATTTTCCGACCGTCCCTCGTATTAAGGTGACTGGATTCCGCCATGTCTTACAAGGGAAACAACTTTCGTTGATGATGGATACTGCCTTTGTTGCACATTGGGTGTGAGTCAAAGTTGAAAAGAAACTGGCAAAAAGTTGAAATCCTGATGGGACGACACGTCACGAGCCTTCTCATATGGGTTTACGCTGTTTGCAATGATACCCGCCTTGATCCCAAGGGTAAAGCTCTGTAGATGTTGCTTTTGTTTCGGTATTTCTTCCTATTACATGTAACTTGCGTTCTTCTTCTTTCAGTCCAGTTCTTCTTCTTCTTCTTAATTATTAATATTGGTAAAATTGCAACGCTCACCGTGATTTATATGGAAGGGAAAAAGTATCACTTCCCATTCACATTTCTTTAAAATGGTTCCTATATATTTTTGTCGTAATTGTATTCTAAAGAATGCTAAATCTCAGTTAATTCATGAAAATCTAAGCCTACCCTCAATCCAAGACTAGTACATTATCATTATATGTCTATGTGACAAGCATCAGTATCACCTCATTACGAAAGCACGCCTATTCAAATATATAGAAAGTTTCACCTCCAAACACTGAAAATTTTCAGATAAAAATCTCTGATATTTTTCATATTTCTACTCAAAACATAGATTGTGGGTACTCGTTAGAACCGCCTCGGCGAGGCGGTTCTAATGAGTACCCACAATATGTTTTTAAGCAGAAATAAGAAAAATAATGCATACCCCTGTATATCCCAGTTTTACTATATAAAAGTGGGGTTTAAGGGGGTCAAACTTATATAGGCGTGTTTTCGTGATGTTAAATGAGCCCAGATAAGAGCAAATAGAAACTATAGAGACCAACTTGTTTGTCTACATATAGAACACGGAGCATCTTCCGTTTTCAATGTTTTTAATACTGGGTGTCTTATATTGTACTTACGAAAACCGAAGCGAAGGCCTCAGCCCGCTCTGCTATATGCATCTGCTGGTCTGAACCGTCGCTTATCGCATAGGACACTTTGATGTTTGTGCTGTGAGACAGCTCTATTTGTCAATGTTGGTTAATTGAGCACAGAATGATGCAATTATATCTGTAAAAAGAACATGCGGTAATGACAAAATCAAGCTTTCAGCAATTAGAGGCTCTTACGTCAGACACTAGTTGAGTATTTGTTCAAGTAAGATTCTCTCAAAATAACATAAATATTTTTGTTTCGAGATTTAAAACTTATGTGTTTTTTCCCACTTGTTTTTCATTTGAAATGATAGGTTTATTTGTTTGTTTGTTTGTGTTGAGGTTGTACGGCCCAGTCAACCCAATGGGGTCATGCCGAGCGCGGTCAGTCTACCTTATACTTTGCTGGGCAGGTTTAGTCCTCTCAGTGGTTAACCAGTATTGTGCACATTCTTTCACCAGAAACTGCCAACTGCCATTCTTGAATCAGCGGAAGAGAATGACCATAGAAAATATTTCACGATCAATCTCCACAAAAGAATGTTGCCGATCCGGCGGGGGTCGAACTCGCAACCTCTTGAGCACCAGTAGAACGCGCATCCAACTGAGCCACCGAGTCCGGCTCAAATGATAAGTGGCATTGCCTAGGTATATTTTAGAAAAGAGAGTTGCAATTATGAACAGAACAAAACTATGGACAGTAAACCTTTTGAGGTAGGAAATGACACGTGACAGCATACTTAGTATATAGAGTTAAATAATGACATATTTGTCTTTCTACTTTTAGTTTGTATGTCTACCGACCAAATAATGCCGTCCTCATCGGTGTTTCGATGAAATTTTTGCTGCGATAAAAACGTTAGTTTCTTAACTACTGTCAGGGCACTAATTGGTGGTGCTTTTCTTATTTTTCCCAGTCAACTGGCTTCGTGGACGTTGCTTATGAATAAACGGAATGTGGCAGTCTAACGTTTGTGTCTCGACGGTCAAGTTGAATCAGTTTTGAGATGCTTTCAAGAAAACAATACTGTCACACTGCACTGAAAGATTCTGCCACTCAGAAGCGTGAATACTTCAGTAAATAACGCTTTCCTTCAAAACTCGTTTATTCACCGACTTTTCTTGTAAACGCTCCTTCGTGACACAGTTTTCATATCAGTCAAATGATGTTGATTATTCTCTGTCCTTTGCAAAATTTATAGACTTCCTGCAGAAGTGTTTGCAAGCCAATGCTATATAAGAAAATTAATTCAGAATGACAGCGCTAAAACATAGCAAATACTTTACGAATTGTACGTGTATGCCGAATAATGTTAGCAATGGTAAGCAAGGGAATAGGCCTGACAAACATTTAATTATAGCTATTACCAAATAAACATTGGTTTTCACTTCCGATGCTATGAAGAACTGTGGTTTGTGTTTGTCGATTCTTGGGTAATTCCAATTCTGCTTTTCAGTTCATGATGCCAGATGGAATCTTTGTGTATTTGAGTGCACATGAGTTCAAAATAATTCTACGTTGTCTCATAAAGTAACACGTGTAAATGTGTAGCCTACGTTGTGTTTCCTTCAGTGGCCCCTTTCAACAACATTTAGTACACTGCTCTGAAAACAATTTAAGATTTTATGAAAACATTAATGCCTCCTTTCGATTATCATTGCTTTTATAAGTTGTCGTTGTTTAGCGTTTGATTTGTATCCTATGAATCAGTGACATATGCTCATTATCGAATGCACACAACAGGAAAAGGGTTTAATGCCGTATGCCAAAAGCAAACCATTACGAAAACACGGCTATACAAATATATTGAAAATTTCACCACCAAAAAACAGAACTTTTTTTTTTATATTTCTGTTCAAAACACAGATTGTGGGTACTCGTTAGAACCGCCTCGGCGAGGTGGTTCTAACGAGTACCCATAATCTATGTGTTTGAGCAGAAATAAGAAAAATAATGTGTACCCCTGTAAACCCCAGTTTTACTATATAAAAGTGGGGTTTAAGGGGATCAAAGTTATACAGGTATGTTTTCATGATGGTACAGATCATCCTATGCATCCACGCAGACTGATCATGGTATTCTCTGTTCGTCGATATATTCTACGGAATTCAATACGTCTGTAAATGTAACGAAGACATTGATCAATCTGCGAAGTCTTCGTTCTCAACATATTTGGTAAGGGTCCTTTGTTCATGTCGCATATAATACAGAGATGATAGAGTCCACTGCAGCTAACCTTTACCAGTCTCTGGGCCAATTCAGCAGACTACAAATTGATGATATTTTTCTTATTTTTCCAGGCAACAGGTTTTGATATTTCATGCAAATTGTATCCATGGGTGACAATTGCTTGAATATCAAAACATGTTGTCTTGGAAAAAAAATAAGAAAAAAGCTTTTGAATGTCCTCTGCTGAATTAGACAAGAGATTGGTAAAGATTAATATTGGACAAGCTGTCCATTGCTATCTAGTAGTGCTGACGCAGAAGACAGACATCATTGCTCTATTTTTGCTAAGAACTCTTACAAATAGCATTTCTCGTATGGACATTGAACCTCGTTTGTTTTGAAAACTATGATGATTAACCCTAGTCCTGCTGAACCCGGATATACCCTGCTTTTGCAAACAGTGTAGATCCAGATCAGTTGGCTTCTGAACTGATCTGGATCTGCAGTGTTTGCCATTAAGTATGTGAATATATATCAAAAACCTGGATCAAGTAATCTGATTGGCTGACAATTAGAAGTGGGCGTGGCATCTTAATTTATTCAGCATGCCAAGGGTTAAGAGATCATCCAATGCGATCATTATTCTTATCACAGTATTTACCCAAAATATTGAGACACCCACTTTCCATACTTGTCCAAAAAACTAAACTGAAAAACAAATCCATTTGGCTACTTGTTTAGTGGTCTTAAAGCTGGGCGCATAAGGCACTGTTGGAGCAGACATGTCTATCACAATAATTATCGTAAATACGGTATTAAGAATTCATCTTAATGCGACCAAAGAAAACATGATGGTCTCGATGCTTTAGACCGAAAAACGGGATGAAGTATACAAGTAGTATAGAGTGTCACTATAGGTATTTAGATATACTTCCAAGTCCGAAGTTTGTTTGTTTGTGTTGAGGTTTTACGGCCCACTCAACCCAATGGGGTCATGTCAAGCGCGGTCAGTTTACCTAACCACACGTTTACTGGGTAGGCTTAGTCCTCTAAGCGGTTAACCAGTATTGTGCACATTCTTTCGCCAGAAACTGACAACTGCCCTTCTTGAATCAGAGGAAGGGAGAGAATGACCGTAGAAAATATTTCATGATCAATCTCCACGAAAGAATGTTGCCGACCTCGGCAGGGGTTGAACCCGCGACCTCCTGGTCTCCAGTCGGACGGCGCATCCAACTGAGCCACCGAGGCCGGCTCAAGTCCGAAGTTAATATACTTCAAGTCCGAATTTACTCAAAGGACGTTCAAGTTTTTTTTTTGCGTGAAAACTTATCCTACATACCGAAATCTGGCCCCGGGGTTTTCATGCTAAACTCAGCTGAGCATGGAATTTGTTTTGCTCATAAATCTTAAGATACTGACACTTTTTTAAAACTCCTTTCATGCTCAACTCAGCTGAGCATGCTCAGCTGAGTTGAGCATGAAAAATGTTTTAATTGTTGGTATTTTTATTTTTATGACTAAGTGAAATTTCATGCTCCGTTGAGTTGAGCATGAAAAAAGTTTTATAACCTCGGGGACTGGGGTCCATTCTGGCTTACTATTTGATTTGAATGAGTTAATTGGTCTATCTGGCCAAATCCATCAATTTTATTGTCTACACAAACACACACACACACACACACACACACACACACACACACACACACACACACACACAAAGTGGATAAATAAACAAACAAGCAATAAATAAATAAATAAATAAATAGGCTTTTACATTTTTAATGCAAATTGTCTCCATTAATACTCCAAAATTACAAATATGTTTTCGTCCGCGTATGGTCGTTTACCTGATTTAATCAAATGCCAGTGTACATATATTTTAATCTGAAATGTCTTGAATTATACAGAATATTAACGTTGTCACATGTATGTTTATACATGTAGGAGGCTCGGGACACATTTAAATCTGTGTACAATGAGCATTGTTTCAATGAAAGAACATGAAAGAACAGGTAAAAATAAAACCTAAACTGTTGCCTTTTCAAACAAAGAACAGACAAAAGATAGACAATCGAAGACTGTTTTATAAAGTCTCTTCATATACAGCTATGTAGTTTGCGAGGTTGTAGATACCACCACCACCACCATCCCCATCCCTCCACCGTTAAGCGGTTTTCGATTTTAAAACGGAAGTCGCTAGTTACAGACGTATGTCAATAGCGAGTTCACGTTAAAATCGCTTTTCACAGACGTCTGTTAATTGCGATTCTAATGCACTTGCGTATGTAACGCGACGTCTGATTGGATAACGTCAAAATTTGCGACGGTATATTCTGCGATATACTGTCGGAAATCCGACGTCATCACGTAACGTCGCTTCTTATTGGCTGGCATTTGGTTTTACGCAGCTCGCAGCACTTGTCGCTTTGTGCAAATAGTACACTTTTTTCAACAAAAAAAAAAATGAATAAATGCATTAGAATGGGGATAACTGCATTCAAATTTGTCATTTGGGCCAAATGACAAATTTGAATGCAGTTATCCCCTAATTGACAGACGTCCGTTAATAACACTTTTAACTTATAATCGCTATTTAAAGACGTCTGTCAATAGCGCTTATACGTTTAAATCGTTATTTACAGACGTATGTCAATAGTGAAATGCCCGGACTTTCTTAGTACTATTTGAAATTCCCCTGGCCGCCGTGTCAACAACCTCTGCTATTGGCTGGCTGTGACAAAACTCGGAAAGGCTACGGTTTGTGATTGTGGCACTGCCTGGACTTTTCTCTTACCCTTTTTTGTACAATGTTTTTGTATTACTGCATAAGCACCGAAAGCAAAGCGTTTAATAGGTGACCATTATATTTTGGTTACGTCTATCACTGGTTACACGATGAGTTTATAGTTGTGCGTGTAGCACGCCGAACCGGCATACGGGGAACTGCGAAGCAGTTCTCGTTGGACGCACATATTAATACTTTCGGTTTTTACCTCAGAGGATATAAAATTGTATACTCTATAGACTTGTCAAATTTCTGAGATGTATATAACTTTCTTCCCGATAATATCTGTATTCGTTTGATATAATCTTTTACATGTATATGCAAATCGATTGTATTCCGATGGGGACCATTTGCGCGCCACGTGTTTGCCGCGTTGTTTCTGTTTTATTACAAGAGAGAACTAAAGTCTCCATGAAGAAACCCAAGTCAGTGTTATTGAGACATTTAATTCAACACACCCTAAATCTTCCTTAGACGCCTGACGCCTGTCCTTACGCGTCTTAGGTCGGGCTAACTGTGGTTTTACTTGTAGCTTTCTTTTGCTCCGACTTCAATGTCTGGTCTGTGGTCGAAACCTTATCTTTGTTTCATCAGTTTTGAAACGTTAATTGATATGCTTTTCTATGTCAGTATACCGATGTTTGGGGAACCCCAAAGCGGACCGAACAATTATAATCAAGGACAACACCCGGCAAGCTGACCGATCTAAGGCGTTTCCGCTGTTGCAGTTATATTTTGTTTGTATTTCGGGACGTTGTGTCTTATTATTGTGCCTCACTTCTACTTATTTCTGTGCATCAAGAAGACTGTACTTCGTGACTGCAGCCTTCCCTGTGTAACTTCATATATATATGAGCCAGTGCACGACAAAATCTACTGGTGCGACCAGCGAAGACTCAGATCAGCCTGCGCTTCTACTTATTTCTGTGCAACAAGAAGGCTGTACTTCGTGACTGCGCACGACAAAACCTACAACAAGACTTATGCGACCAGCGAAGACTCAGATCAGCCTGCGCTTCCGCACAGTCTGATCAGAGTCTTTGCTGATCGCATGTGCCTTTTACAGCCTCCGGGCTATCCAAAGAGGGATAAATGAGAACCTTTGCTATACAGGGTGGGTGTACAGTTTGATCTGAGTCCTTGCTGGTCACAACGACCTTATTGTAGGTTTTATCATGCGCTGGCCTCATATATATATATATATATTGGCACCTAAACACAGCTATGCTCTTGAACATTTCTTATGTTGACGGTTCAAAGCGATATTCTTGTAGCAGTTCCTGTTCTTTTGTGCGTTATTTTTTGTGTTGTTTTATGTTTCTATGTGTATGTTCCGTGTTTATGATCTTCTCTAAGTATGCCCGTTTTCATATTTCGTTTTCATTACTGCAACGTACAGGACTTGTTGTTGCTGAACTATAGGCAGGTGTAATACATGGGTCGCCAGTAGTGACATGATAGTTAACATGCCTGAGTAAAGCAAATATGGAGATCAGTTATAACAACCTGACAATGAACACTTTCACCAAACAGGTTTTATAGTAGTCAATTTAGATGCAGGCGAAAAGTGAGCATGGAAATTCAGCTCACATCGGAATTCGCGATTCCCATAAGCATCTTACCTGGCTGGACGCTGAACGAGCCGCGAAGAATTACAGGGGAGCAACAGACGAAGCAATTACATTACATTTTCTTTGATAATGCCAATATATATTTGAGAGGCACGTGTACCTTGATACCCTTCTCGGAGGTATAGCCTGATGTGTTTTGACACTTTGTATACTTGACAATAAATGAGAATTAGCACTATTGAGTGTCTTGCGTAGTTATTCGCATGTTTACTACGGACGAGTTGTCTTGGCAACATAATCTTATATCAGTTGCACTTTGGACAGGTAGGCCTCTAAACAGGATTTAAAGGCGACCTTTGTACATCAAGCATTTGTACCAGGGATTCATATAGTTACCTTATATTGGTATCTGGTAAAATTTAACAATGCATAGCTCCAGGCATAGTAACTTTTAGGATAATTAAGGATATATTTTTGCACCAAATCCGTTGCTTTGGGTATGCTTTGGGTATGAATTTACCATGCTTACCTTAAGTATTGGGACAGACAGGCATGAGCAGTGTAGATACAAATCTGACAAATTAGACAAGTTGTATAGTTGACTACTTTAGATTTTAGGTGGCGTAATGTAAAAGTTAAAGAGTCCAGATATAAGGTTAAATATAGTAATGACGTACAACTGCATAGATTTTTGCAATGCCATAATTACCCTTATTATTTGGACACCTAATCTTCTTACCATACTTGTCTTAAACTTTGAAACAGCCCATTTTACAATCTCTTGATGTGTTACAATATTGCGTGATGAGTGGCAAACAGTTTAGACCCTGATCAGACGCCGCGTTCTGCGGCGTCAGATCTGGGTCTACACTGTTTGCTCAGACCTGTATGACCCAGTGGTTTTACGGTAATTCGTATCCTGGGGCAGTACCTTGCCAGGTTCGCACGTTGCCTCGTCTACAGTGGATACTACTGAATATTTGTAAATAAACGAACAGAGGAGGCCATGATCAGACTGTCAGGGTATGCATTATCACTTTCGTTTTCGTTTCTCGGGTATGCATTATCACTTTCGTTTTCGTTTCTCACGTGGAAACTTATGTCACCTTTATCCTATTGTAATTTCCTTATTTCACCATGACACTAATATTTTTTGGCATTTCGTTTTAGTCGTCTTTCAAGGGTACAATGTTTTAAACTTATCCAATATATTCGCAGACAGACCTGTCAAGCAGACAGATCTGTGTCTACACCGTTTTTGTTACTTTTAGTCAATGTGGTTTGGACACATTAACAAGTTGCTCAATGAGGTTGTTCAAATCTTAAGACAAGCATGGGGAAGGACTTAAGGGAACAAGACGCGATTTGGTAGATTTTCCGTCATTATTTACAAGGAAGACAAGATTATTGTACATTATAGATTTTAGAAATTTTATTTTGTAACTTGTTTCTTGCTTGTTTGCACACTAATTCTCTTTTAAAAATGGACATACTCTAAACGGGAATAATTTAAGGCGCATAAGGTTAACATGATATAGAAGATCTTTTTCAAAAGGGATGCAAACCAATTTTTACAGAGTTGCATCCCCCGAGCTGTACTTAATTTCTTTAACCAATTTATGCCTGGCGTCCTGTAAAAGGGACATGGGCAAACAGTGTTGACCCAGATCAGACGCCGCAGAACGCGGCGTCTGATCAGGGCCTACACTGTTTGCATTAACCACAGAAATTTTTATTAAGCATGGTAATAATTTAAAACAGCCTGACACTCCTTCTATTGGAAAGGGACTCACCCCAAGGATTGGGGTAGCAGAGCCCAATCGGCATAAATGGGTGAAGGTGTCCGCATTTTCTTGGGTAATACTTTAATACTGGCGGTAGAGCATCTTAACTCTTAATCCTTGTCATTCTGAGTAAATTATTACACCACGCCCACTTCTGACTAACAGCCAATCAGATAATATAAGTTGTTGATATAAATTCACATACTGAATGGCAAACAGTTCAGAGGAAAAGTGATAATGAGTGATATTTTTGTATCTTTCGCAGAAAATATTGCCACATATAATGTGAATCATCTTAGCGGGATATGGTTTACATGAAGCAGCACGCTCTATTTTTTTCTCATATAATAAACATATGTTAAAATGTTGTCTGCTGACATTTAAATTCAACATTTTAAACTTAAATGCCACGCATTAATATTCAAGTGGCTCAAGAGAAATGTTAATCTGAATGTCAGTCAGTCATTAAGGCGGCATTAAAACCTGTAGCAGACTACATACCATCCCAACTAGCATTCTACGTAAATCTACATCGGGCCGCCATCGGCCCGTCAGCTACCCTGACGGGCCGATGGCGGCCCGATATAGATTTACGTAGAATGCTGACTGGGATAATAATTGAGCCTGCGACATGTGGAAACGTACCTTCTAAAATGTACGAACGAAGACTCAACTCAGCCTGTGCATCCTCACATTATCAATAGAGTCTTCCTTGTCCGCATGAAGACACCTTGCATCTATGGCTATTCAAAATGTGCCATTACGAAAACACGCCTATTCAAATATATAGAATATTTCACCTAGAAAAAAAATAAAAATTTTCAGATAAAAACTCAGATTTTTTTTAATATTTCTGCTCAAGACATAGATTGTGGGTACTCGTTAGAACCGCCTCGGTGAGGCGATTCTAACGAGTACCCACAATCTATGTTTTTGAGCAGAAATAAGAAAAATAATGTATACCTCTGTAAACCCGAGTTTTACTATACAAAAGTGGGGTTTACGGGGGTCAAAATTATATAGGCATGTTTTCGTGATGCCAAGCGAAGATTCTGATCGGACTTCGCCAGTGCGCAGGAAGAACTGAATCTTCGCTGGGTGCATATGTCCGAAGGTACGTTTTCTGATTTGTTTGTGTTGAGGTTTTACGGCCCAGTCAACCCAATTGGGGTCATGTCGAGCGCGGTCAGTTTACCTAACGACACGTTTACTGGGCAGGCTTAGTCCTCTAAGCTGTTAACCAGTATTGTGCACATTCTTTCGCCAGAAACTGACAACTACCCTTCTTGAATCGGCGGAAGGGAGAGAATGACCGTAGAAAATATTTCATGATCAATCTCCACGAAAGTTTCTGATGTTGCGGCTCATTTGTTTTCTAAGACCATAAGACTTGACACTTCATGTGAATTTTCTAACTAGACATTTCATATGAAATGAAGTGCGGGGCCTTTTCCCCCGAAAACAAAAAAAAAAAATAAATAAATAAATACCAAGGAATGTCACGTTGCTGATGTGACTGGGGCTTCAAGATTAAACACTACTTGTAGCATTTCATTTTGGTTCAAATGTATTCCCCTAAATGGGATGTGGATATTGGAGGGAATGAATAAAATGAAATAATACAACACATGAATTTTTGCTTCATTTATTGAATTTAATAACTGATCTTATTACCTGCTGATGCAGGTGCATTAACTTATCTCTTAACGCGCCTAGCAAAATGTGTAGCACACGACATTCTTTTTTATCTATATTTGCAGAGAAAATAAGTCTTGACATTCCATGTGAATCGTCTGTCACGCAGAATCGTCTGTCAATACTTAATTTTCTTTAAAATCCAAAATGTCGTCCGCTGCAGTTATGAATGGCGCTTTAAGGATTAAGATATAAAAATATCAAATGTATATAACTGCAGAAGGCAATATGCGATTTCTCATGATTCAATCTGGCTTTATTACATAAGTAAGCAAGTAAATGTGCATGGAATTATTAAATGTAAGTACAAGTTTATGCTGTACTGATATCTAGTCATGCACTGACAGTAGAAACAAAACAAACACAAATGTCTAATGATTATGTTAAAGATAGTAACATGCATGTTCCAATGACTCAAATAGGCATTTAGTTACAAATACATCCATAAAGTAATAATATTTCCATGTGTCAATAATTTATTAACTGTAAATAAACATTGTCAATCTGGTGCACATCTACCGTCTTTGTTTTAGAAGCGGTAACTTACTTGAAAACTGAAAATGCAATGATTAGTTGTATAATAGCATTAATGTAAATAAAAGTCTGTAAAAGTCATAATTTGTACATTTTGAGAGTTCGTATGTCTGTCTTAGTCAATCATAAAGTTTTGGCACTGCGTTATATGTGTGCCACAGTTACTTCTTGCTTTTTAAATGTAGTTATAGTACACAAGTTATGTCACTGATGGAATGTTTAACAGTTTGTCTTATCTCCTTTAGGTTTTAAAGCAATATATCCAGTAATGAATACAAGCAAGGCTCATTGTAAAAATTGTTGATTTGATGTTCACTAAGTTCATTCACCTATCGTCCCTGAGCTTCAACACTATGTTCCTCGAGAGCCAATGGTTCGTATAATGTATGTTTATGGTCTAGTTCGTTCACTGATTCACCCTTCCTCTGACCGACCTATAGCCGTACGGCTAGACTGAATGCACCAAGGTCATCGCCTACTCTATGTTTACTTGCAGGTGTATTGTACCCTTGGTGTCAGAAGTCGCTGACTGTAAGGAAATTCACACCATGATTGCTCAGATGTTCTGTGTAATGGATAATGGGTATGGGCTCCCTGAAAACAGATGAAACAAGAACTTAGTCAAAATATTCACGACCAAACATGTACTGATACAAAGTTATAAAAGTATATCTCACTGAAATGATAAATCAAAGCTTTTGCATGAAAGAAATACTTCTATTCATAATGGTTCAGCAAACTTATATAAATTAACCCTTTCATTCCTGAGTTTCTGAAGTGGACCATTCCGTCTTTGGATTCGAACATGTCCATTTTTGCAAAAAAAACGGACGTCAGTTAAAAATCTAAAACTGAATGGCAAACAGTGTAGATCCTGATGAGACGGCTGTCTCATCTGAATCTGCACAGTTTGCAAAAGTGTCTGTTTTTGTCTGCAGGGTTGAAAAGGTTAATACACAGAATATATAGTCAGCATTTTGTATCGAACAAGTAAGCGGTCACAGCTGTGCTGTTTATCTGAACTTCAGAAAATTAATAATGCTGACAGCAGAGAGAAAACGATCAATGCAATGCTGAATAGCTAATCTAAGACGCAGTTCACTAAGAAGACAGCTTTAACCTATTGAGAGCACTACACTGTTTGCAAAAACAGCCTTTGCTTAATCATTAGGGCGCTTCTAACGACCACCCACAACATATTTTTTGTGTTTTGTGGAGAAATAAGAAAAATATCAATCATTTTTGGCAGAAAAGAGTGCCTTATCTGGAGCTATGTAATATTATATAAAACAATGGAGAAACTAGCACCGATAGCAGTAGAAAACAATATAGTTAAATACAAACCATTTATAGATCCTAGAGCTGTTGAACTGTTCTGATCAAGAGGGCCAGTCATAAGACTCGTCTTCAGATTCCAGATCTGTATAGTCCGTCTCATAATCAGATGACACCTCCTTATCACATATCAAGATACAATTAAGGTCCTTTCCATCCAGGCTCGACTCTTTCACAAGCGATCTGAGCTCTTCATTGGAGGACAGTTTGATCACTTCTATCTCGTTCTCCCAGCAGTAAGCTTCAATCAGGGTGTGCTGAATTCTGATACTGATGTCTGCATTGTTACTGTTCCCGGGCAGTATGCAGCACAAAACACTCTCTGGAGTCCTGAAATGATAACATAACCAGATTATGATTAAAGGGAAACTATTCCACCTCATAGGTAGCTGAAAGCATTCGCCTCCCTTTGAAAAAAGAGACCACTGCAACACGAATCTCTTCGTGAATTGACTAGTCATCAATCCAGGATTTCCCAAACAGAAGGAGCAAATTTAATAGGAGAAACCTTCTGACAAGCAAGTACTTTCAGAGTAACATTGTTGTATAAATAATCTTACAATTCTGTGTGCAAACATCTAGCTCGATAGAGAGGCTGCGGTAAGTAGGTAGAGACGTTGACCTGATTAAATCAATAATTGCGTCAGATTGGTTTGTATTAACAAAGCGTTGGAAGCTTTCTATCCTAAATGCCTATCGTGTTTTACACATACATTAACAGAAATGCACTAGTATCAATTAGAATATTGAGACCTGGGCCGCGCCATGCGAAAACGCGTTTTCGGGCATATGCGGACAGCGAAGCCCCAGATCAGCCTGCGCATCCGCGCAGGCTGATCTTGGTCTTCGCTGTCTGCCATAAGACTTATTGGATACTATACAATGTTAAAATGGAAGGCAATTGCCCGGATGAGACTTGCGGATCTGCAAGATAATGTGAATCCGCATATTTTGAGCATGCTCGAAGGCACTTTTTCGCTTGACGCGGTCCATTTAGAAACGTACCGTAGTTACCCTGATTATTAAGCAGACAGGCCTGCGCAAACAACGTACTCAGATAAGACGCCCCACGGTCTACACTGCTTGCCACTCTTCGAGCAGGTTTTCATAATTACGACTTTAAGGGACGATACACTTTCAGGGGAGGCAACTTTGTTCAGATTGTTTAGCCTCTCTTTTAAAAAGGCGTCTACTCTAAGAGCAAGGAATCTGCTCTTCTGGGAGCCAGTTTTTCCCTTTAAGAGTAGACCTTTTATCAAAAGGGACTTGGTGTGCAGGAAAGCAAACAGAAAGCCACAAATGTTGCTTTCTCCCTTGAAATATGGCAAAATGTCTACCCGCAGTATTCATGCCTCTTAAGCCTTTTGTTTTTGTCTGGCTACTCTGCTTGAATATATTTTATGCATGCATTGCTAATTACTTTGTAGGAAATTCGAAAGAAGGAAAAAAGTAACTATACTGATACATACGTTTCAAGGACACGGGCACATTCAAATACTCCTGTTATACGATGTCCCTCATTCAGATTCAAAGTTTTCTTATTTTCCATGACGACTGTGTTATCTGTGTCTACCTCGTACCTAAAACACATAAAAACGACGCATTAATGATTTTTAAGATTTTTGCATTCATGTGCATTTTGCTCTAACATCAATAAAATAGATATGCTGATGCACTGAATAACCTGAGTAATTATTGAAGTTATTATTTGTAATGTAAAATAGGCTGGGGAAAACATTTTGGTTTAATTGAAGAATTCTCTGCAAACTGAATTGTGTGCATTGCATTATGACTAAAATATAAATTATACATTCTTGTCCTACAAACTCTATATAGGGCGATCTAATTTAAATGCGCCTATAAATGTAATTAATTAAGATTTAATTTGTATTAACACTTACGTTTTATCACTTATATCCACTGAGTCGTAATAATATTTCATTATTTTATCCTGCGTAATTGCAAACAAAAGCTTAACCACTAAACAAACTCCAATAGACCTTTACAGCTCGAAGTAAAGCATATGACTGAAGATATGAACGTGACAGCTCATAAATAAGTACAGTCACTACTGTATATTGCCCTTTAAGCTGATTGGCTACCTTATCACGTGGTTTATTCTTTAGAATACGATACACCTCGAGCTGATCGTCAGTCTGTAGTACTGTATGATAGATCAATTACCTTGAAAGTTGAAAGAACGAAACTTTTGCAGTATAAAAGGGCCTTATAGCTACAACGTGCAGATATTTGTAAGATATAAGACAATATAAGATACCTAAGAAATACTAAATTACGAAGTACAGAACAATGAAAAAAAAACGTGTCAGTGGCCATATATGAACCAAGCAAATACATATAGCGTCGCTAGAATGCCATTTCGATCTCTTTGCGCACGCCGCGGCGACGGCGAATCGACGTTATTTCGACGTTATATGCTTACAGGGAATCTACCACCGAGCAGTCAAAGAAGAACTGCAAGAGACTATTATTAGTAATAATAGTAAGTAGTATCAAAGACGATGCACACATATCCATCTGCCGTTATGTAGCATATTTGAGATCTGACTTGGCGAGCATGGTGTTTGTATAGACGGGGGCGGGAGCGGGGAGGTGCGGATAATTTGAAATAGAAAATGGTACGGATTGTAAAACCAATCGCTCTACCATTCAAATTATATTATAGGCCAGTTTTTAACGTATGATGTCAATTTGATATCCTATAACAAACTCCATTTTGATATCCTATCACATACTCCATTAAGTTCAGTGATAAATGCTCGGGGGTGGAGGGTGGTAGTCTTCCTATATATGGCATAGTACGGATGTGCGTTGCGAATGACCCCCTTTTCAGCTCTGCCAGGTATATGATTAGCCCCTTTTTTTCTACAAAAAAAAATATGACTGACCCGATTTTTCTTGATTCGTATGTGAAAGGGCCCGTTTTCCTGACATCCCGGTCAATGCGTATATTTTTGGCTCAGATATTTTTCGAGGCTGCTTGTTCTCTTGGTATTCAGTGAATTGACTGCGATATTTGTCTAACAACCAGCAGTAAATGGGTACAACTGAAAACTCAAAGGGCAGTAAAGGAATAGGTCAGTATTTCGGACGATCAAGTATATGAATGGGTCCTTTTCATCAAAGGCCAGGTATATAAATGGGGTAGGTTTCGAAGTACTGGCACGCACACCCGTATCACAATTACCCCCAAGTTACACCCTCCACTCCAACCCCGAGGATAAATGTAATATACTGCAATCTATATTTCAACGTATTCCTGGTATTTAGACACAATTTGATTTGAATAATTTGTGATTTGAATAATCTAATTCAAAGAAAAGGCGTTATTCATATACACCAGTCTGACAACTGGGGCTTCCATATACCTAAAACCATAAAATGTAGATCTATGATATATTTCCAGACCTGAAAATGCAACCAATCCAAAAACACGTCTGTGGTGTGTCAAATATAGAAAGTTAACACTTCGCCGCCCACACCCCCCAGAGCCTCACCCCAAATTCGTATACACTATTCCGTGATTCTAAGAGACAATAAAATTGTTCTGTATTCAGGAATGCACAAACGTCTCTTGCTATTACTGCTTTAGGCTTTGTATATCGCACATTATTAAAGGACACTCTTTAATATTTTGTACTTGAGATTTTATTAATTCTTCACGCCGACGGATACAGGCATTCACCAAATTAAAAACGTGTGTGCATGCTCTTGTAGATTATGGGCACTCGTCTGCATCTTGGATGAATATGACTGCGTACAGATCGCAGCAAATGATAGCTGTTTTTAGCCTTCATAAACCTAATGGACTTTGCAATCCTTATAAATTGGGCATATCCATTTGTTATTTAAGGAGTATGTTTTCATTTTTGTTCTATTTGTAATTGAAACCTCGGTAAGCAAACTGTGAAGAGCTTGATCAGATGCCGCATCATGCGGCGACTGATCTAGGTCTGCACTGTTTGCCTATGTCCCACAAAAGGGACGCCAGGCTTATATGAGTTAAATCAGGTAAATGGACTTGTAGCAGTATAAGATGAATAGTTACACATTCAAGGGATATCATTCTGACTTAAAGTATTGTCCTCTCTTACCGTGGAGGCGATGGGGTGAAGGGGCGGGGAGTGGGGCGGGCGGAGTGGGACAACTCTTAAAGGAAAGAATTTGCTTCCTTGCGAGAAAATCATTTCCTTATGAAAGAGAAGTTCCCCATTGAGAATGGATCCATATAGCAGACAGGCAAATTCATTTCAGCTGGACGCACTCTTGAAAAAAATGCCAGGGTGCTCTTTCTTTACAATGTATCGTTTACTTTATATCATCACGAAAAACATGCCTATATAATTTTGATCCCATTAAATCCCACTTTCATATAGTAAAACTTGTTTTGTTTTTTTTTTATTTCTGCTCAGAAACATAGATTGTGGGCACTCGTTAGAACCGCCTCGTCGAGGCAGTTCTAACGAGTACCTACAATCTATGTTTTGAGCAGACATATGAAAAATATCAGAATTTTTAATCTGAAAATTTACATTTTTTGGTGGTAAAATTTTCAGTATATTTGAATAGGCATGTTTTCGTAATGTAATATATCATCATTCAGGTAAATTAACAATCTCTAAAGTCATGCACTATGGTTGCCTGTCATTTGTTTTAATTTACGACGTCTCCCCGTATTTCACCATAGCGCAGATTATATCTTTATTTCCTTTGGGATCACTGAGCCCATTCTCGTTACTTCGAAAATCGACCATCGCTAAAACCGGTGCAAGAGGGCGTATGCAGACCGCAATTTACAGTAATGTAAATGAAGAGACTTAATAAAGTCGAGACTCCGATTTTCGTTCTTTTGTGTGTGTGTGTGTGCGTGTGTTTGTGTGTGTGTTTGTGTTTTCCAAGGCAAACGTTTAGATTTTATTGCTATACCCGAGTTTTATATACCAAAAAAAAACACTTATATTTGAAAACCAGGGACTGTTCCAAGAAGGTTTGTCTTTGGTCGGACTTCAGTTATTGGAAATATCCTCTTCGTTCGGTGCCTGGGGGTGGATGTGTTACTTTCCTGGGTATCTTAACGTATATTACATCATATAGAAGGTGTCAATGTGTTTAAGTGGTTTAACCAGGAACTGTAGGTGTTGTGAATTCAGACGGATTTGTGATCAAGTGTCGATAATACATATGAATAAAAAGTAAATTCCTAAATACTCTCCCGCAGCTCTAAAATATTTGGAGAATTTTCTTAGGACTTTACCGTGCAACCCCTGACATTTACTGTAAACAACGTAAACAATTGCCGATTTACACCTGCAAAGGACATTACACTGGGTATATTAAACCACTGGGAATGTGAGGTGTAAACTGGTATATTTTGATGATGTGGCGAGGCGTGGTTAACATCCGGGGCTCTGTTACGTTAACTAATACCAACATACAATGTACATAATACCAGACAGACAACACCCCACCCCCACCCCCGTAAACAAATACTAAGTACATATAAGTCAAAAAGTTTACCCAAAAGTAATTGAGCTGGGGCACGGCCTTTCCTACAACATTGCATGTGCGAGAGCGAAGACTCGGATTAGCCTGCGCTTCTGATCGGATTCTTCGCTTTCCACCTGAAGACGCTTTGGATCGTTGACTACATGAAGCCACAGGGTCGCTTGAGTATTTATTGTTGTAACCACTTAAAAGAGCATACTGTTTTGTGCAAATCTCTTAGATAATGCTCTTCTAATGAGTATCCAAAACATATGTTTATGGATTGATTAAAGACAATGAAAATGTGTCAGTATTATCATCAGATATCCTCCTTAAATGTAAAAAAAAATCCTATTATATAAGTCCTTTTTCGGCATATATTAGAGGCCTTCAACTCTTTCACTGCCACAGGCGATAATAATAGGCTTTTGCAAACAGCGTAGATCCAGATGAGACGGCTCAATGAGCCGTCTCATCTCGATCTACGCTGTTTGACATTTAGTCTTTCAACTTTACATACAAACGTCTTTCCAAACGATACCTTGTTAAAATAGAAACAAGAGGACCATGATGGTCCTATATCGCTCACCTGAGCAAACAGATTTGCATACTTACTGTTGAAGTTTCAGCCAAGCTCACTGCTCTAAGATTTATGTATAAATTTTATATCCCCCCCCCCACCCCCACACTCACACACACAAACACACCCCACCCCAAGCCGTGTTTTTTTCTCTTTAACATATCATGACGACTTGACTTAATCTTGAAAGAGGGTCACAAAAGGAACATTTTTCTGCCAAGTTATTTTGAAATTGGTGCAGTGGTTTCTGACAAAAAGATTTTAAAGTGTTTAATATCGCTATAAAGCCCTACCCACTAATGGCCATTTTTTTTTTTTTTTTTTTTTTTTTTTTTTTTGACGAATCACGACAGCTTGAACAAACTTGGTAGAGGGTAAACAGTTTGAACATTCCTGCCAAGTTAAATTGAAATCGGTTCAGTGGTTTCTGACAAGAAGATTTTTTAAGTTTTCTATTTAGATCTATAGGGAAAATAAGCCCCACCCCCTAGCAGCCATGTTTCTTGACAAATCAGGATTGCTTGAACATTCTTGGTAGAGGGTCACCAAAGCATTATTGAAATCAGTTAGGAGGTGTTTGACAAGAAGCTGATTTGGCCCGGTGACCTAGTGTTTTGACCCCAAGTGACCCAGTTTCAAACTTGACCTAGAACTCATCAAGACAAAACATTTTAAGCAAGATTCATGGTGACTGCTTCAAAAATGTAACCACAAGAGTGTTAACAAGGTTTTAGCTGATTTGGCCAGGTGACCTAGTTTTTGACCCCAAGTGATCCAGTTTTGAACTTGATCTAAAAAGCATCAAGATAAACATTTTGAACAAGATTCATGATGATTGCTTCAAAAAATGTGACCGCTAGTTTGATAACAAGGTTTTCCGCAAATTTGGCCAGGTGACATAGTTTTTGACCCCAGGTGACCCAGTTTCAAACTTGACCTAGAAATCATCAAGACAAACATTTTGAGCAAGATTCATGATGATTGCTTAAACAAGTCATCCCGATGCTTTCTAGCAAGTTTGGAGTCAATTGGCCTTTCAGTTCCGGAGAAGAAACAAAAAATAGATTTTCAAGATGGCTGTCATGGCGGCCATCTTGGATTTCCAATTGGAACGATTTTAGATAGTTTTTATCTATAAGTCACCCTGATGCTTCCTACCATGTTTGAAGTCAATTGGCTTTTGGGTTTAGGAGAAGAAGCAAAAAATAGATTTTCAAGATGGCTGCCACAGCAGCCATCTTGGATTTCCGAACGGCACGATTTTAGCTATTTTTGATCTACAAGTCAACCTGATGCTTCCTAGCAATTTTGGAATCAATTGGCCTTTCGGTTTAGGAGAAGAAGCGAAAAATAGATTTTCAAGATGGCGGCCATGGCGGCCATCTTGGATTTCCGATCGGCACGATTTTAGCTATTTTTGATCTGCGAGTCACTCCGATGCTTCCTAGCAACTTTGGAGTCAATTGGCCTTTCGGTTCAGGAGAAGAAGCGAAAAATAGATTTTCAAGATGGCGGCCATGGCGGCCAGCTTGGATTTCCGATCGGCACGATTTTAGCTATTTATGATCTACAAGTCACCCTGATGCTTCCTAGCAAGTTTGGAGTCAAATGGCCTTTCAGTTCAGGAGAAGAAGCGAAAAATAGATTTTCAAGATGGCGGCCATCTTAGATTTCCGATCGGCACGATTTTAGCTGTTTTTGATCTGCAAGTCACCCTGATGCTTCCTACCAAGTATCGAGTCAATTGGCCCAGGGGTGTAGGAGGAGTAGGCTTTTAAAGCAATTGTTGACGCCGCACGATGGACGACGCACGACGCACGATGGACGACGGATATTGACTGACCACAATAGCTCACCATGAGCACTTCGTGCTCAGGTGAGCTGAAAAGCAGACGCAGATGTCGTCAGAAATTTGGCACCGAAAGAGTTAACAGACTGCATGCAGATGGGAGAAGTTCGTCCTTTCCATGTAACATAAAGTAAATTGTATGCCCATGAACTGAAATCAAAACGTTTACCAAGTCAGGCAAATGGTCGCACTGGAGTCTCAAGTGTGTGCTGGTAACCGTATCACTCCAGGTGTGTTTGCAATATGGTCAAATAGATTCTGAAAAGCTGAATTGTTCGGAAGCATGGGCCGCATTATAAAACGAATTGCCTCCTTGCACTCTTTTGCTGCTCGGCCAATACCATTTGACTGCAAGTGGGACTTATTCAAATTCTGGAACAAATACCGCACTGTAATACGGTGTTAAAATATTAAGGCTACCCGCCACTACCTAAAGACTGAAATGTGATTTCGAACATGCATATCTGCGAAATTCTTACCCTGCTAGCATTCTTTATAAATCTACAGCGGGCCGTTCTCGGCCCGTCAGCTACCCTGACGGGCCGATAACGGCCCGCTATAGATTTAAACAGAATGCTTACTGGGTAGCTTGTGTCAGTTGGAGACCTAACATGCATTTAGTGTTTGACTTTAGATTCATATGTGGCGTTTGTTTTGTAATGGTTTGCTCCTCGTCTGTCCTCCTTTTGGTACCTTTTAGGGCTGTGCTTCGTGAATGTGGCATTTTCTGAGTATCTTCACTTATATATAGGAATATAAGGTAAGCCAATTGTAGTTTGTCGCCCACACAATCTTAAGCCCAGACCGAAACTATATAGGCCGTACGGCAGGAAAAACGTACATTATGACCTGTGCGCCCAGCTACTATTCAGCTCAGTCTACATACCCTCGCAGTCTGATCAAAGAATTCGTTGTCCACCTGAAAAGGTCAGGCATTCTTGGCTATCCGCAAAGCTTAAGCGAAGGCTTGATCAGACTGAGCGGACTATCTGAAGGTATTTTACAGTCGATAAAAAGACCAACATAGGATCTAGGGCACCGGTGTAAGTATATTATCAATGACCCACTTTCTCAAGCCTTGGTCAATGTTACAATTTTCACTAATCGTACGGAAAATGCTTTGTGAAAGGTAAATATTGTTGTCATTATGACGTTAACACAAATACTCCCTTTCTATGTAAGAGTTATAAGATTAGCTCAGAGTTCTGGTATAACCTTGATATTTTATTATCGTTGTTATCTTGTTGATACCTCGCTTCAATTATATTGTTCGTTTCGTGACTTAAATTTGCCATTTACACGACCTGTGACGTCGCTCCCAATATTAAGTGAATAGAGCGGTATGCAAATTATGAATTAAGTAGCTGATCTGTAAAACTAATTACTTAATAAGACATATCGATTATCATCGTACCACAATGTGCCATAGTAGGATTATTCGGTACCCAATATTATGAATGTCACTCCGTCTAATAAACGTGTGCTTATATGCCCAATGTTTGCGCCAGGATACTAAAGGTTCACCACCTACGCAATAAGATATAAGTGATAATCAGAACTCATTGAAATCTATTAATTGTTAAAGGCCTGCATTATTTAAATAGGCACACCGACCTGGAGAATGAGTCTAGGCAGTTTGCTTCATGCATGGGCATATATACATATGGGCATGCCCGAAGGCACATTTTCGCTTGGCGCCTCTCATATAGTGTAATGCAACAGGAAGGTCCATATACAATTTGTCACATATAAGCGAAAGAAGAATCCCTCTAAACACAGAGTTGAAATACATTTTAAATTATTCTAAAAAGTTACAATAATAATAAAAGAAACAATACAGTACCGTATTCCGATCTCTCATACTAGTTTCCGTAAAATGTAAAATGTAAAATGTAAAAGAAACCAGAACTCTTCAGGCATGCTATGTTTTCCTTGAACATACCCTCGAATTGAAGGTAACAGAAAACAGCGCTTAACACCAGCCACGATAAGAAAGCAGAGAAAAAAGATCCTCACTGCTTCCACCTCAAACATTTGAAATGTACCTTTCTATGAACCACTTCTTCACCAAATACTTCTACTTAACATATCATCTTATAATTGGTACTTGATAAAAATCTAAAAAAAAGGTTGCGAAACAAACAACACTCAAAAGAACGAGACCCGGCGACTAGGTTTTATTTAGTCTCAATGTATGCAACAATGTAGTTTGCGAGGCTGCATACGTCCTCCCAAGCATTCGTTTAAGCGGTATTCGATTTTCAAAGCCATTAGAAAATACTCAATGATCCCAAAGGAAATCATCACGAAAACACGCCTATATAATTTTGACCCCCTTAAACCCCATTTTTATATAGTAAAATTGGGGTAAACAGGGGTATACATTATTTTTCTTATTTATGCTAAAAAACATAGATTGTGGGTACTCGTTAGAACCGCCTCGCCCACAATCTATGTTTTAAGCAGAAATATGGAAAATATCGGAGTTTTTGTATCTGAAAATGTTCAGTTTTTGAAGGTGAAATTTTCTATATATTTGAATAGGCGTGTTTTCGTAATGAAAAATATAGTCTGCACTATGATTGGAAGAGTTAACGCTGTACAGCCGTAACACATCACTTTACATCACCTGCAGTGAAATAAAACAAGAAGCAAAATGTTGCCTTTAGAAATAGAGAATACACAAAAGAACGCAAACCAGAGACTCGGATCTATTAAGTCTCTTTATATGCAAAATTGTAGTTTGCGAGGCTGCAAACAACCCCTAGCACCGGCTTAAGAGGAATTCGACATTTAAAGTAACCAGAATGGGCTCAATGATCCAAAAGGGAATAAAAATATAATCCGCACTATCCTAAAGTACGGGGGGGGGGGACGTCCTACAGTCGCCACACGGCACTTAACACCAGCTGCAGTGAAGCAAATTAAGAATTAAAAAGTTGCATTTGGAAACAAGGAACACACAAAAGAACGAAAGCCGGAGACATATGCAACTATGTAGTTTGCGAGGCTGCAAACGCCCGCCCTCCCCTGCCCCCCCCTCCCCCTGCGCCCCCCCCCCCCACACACACACACATAGCCCTAACACCGGCTAAAGAAAACACAATCTGCCAATCTGCACTATAATGAAGAATGGGGAGACGTTTTACGACCGCCACACGGCTATAAATGCCAGCCACGATTAGGATGCAGAAAAAAGATTCTCGCTGTGCCAACCTCAAACATTTGAAATGTACCTGTCTATGAACCATATTTGACCAGGTGTTCAAGCCATTGAATCTTACTCCTACCTAGCAGGCACAACGTTGAAACACAGTCGTTTCAACATTGATTTGACATCATAGATGTTTTTTCAACGTTACGAGCGCCCGCTTGGTGGAGATTTCTTACATTCGGGCGATTCTGTCGCGCGCTGCTAATTGAAACTATTCAACTACTTCATGGGACTGTAAAACGCATGGCCTTCTCAGTGCCGTCACGTCACCATGATAGATACATACCAACAAAGCAGAGTATTTTTTCTCTAATGCTCGCAGGACAATCATAAAAAGCACTATCCATTCAGCGAGAACAATGAAATCTACCAAAAAGTAACTCAAATGCCCTTTCAGTTCAAAACATTCAGTAGCGACGGATTTCTTACCTAACACCATTTCCAGTACATTTTAGTAAAAAGGACATAGATACTCTGCCAGGAGTGCAACACTGCTAAGTTGTTTTGCTTCCCTTAAAAGTGAAAAGGGGTCTTCTACTCCCATTGATAGCAAAGAATTTCCTTACAGATCACTTTTTCTGAAGCGGATTGATTAGCAGAAAAACAAACAGTTAGCTACAAAACTTATTCATTGTAACCAGTGTTAGAAAATCTACCAAGTCTAACCATTTCCCTTGAATAATATATTTCCGGCGAGCTGGAATACTTAACGCTTAGCACTCTGGATAAATCTTTCAGCAGACGACATATTGAATATTTTTCTTATTTTTCCCAGAAAACAGGTTTTGACATTTCATGCAAATTGTTTCCAATGGAGACAATTTGCATGAAATTTCAAATCCTGTTTTCTCGAAACAAAAATAAGAAAAAAAATATCATGAATTTGTCGTCTGCTGAATTAGCTTAAGAGAGTGGTAAGGGTTCAGGAAGCTGATATACATAGCAAAGCCTCGGCCCGTCTGCCTGTCACTGATATTACCCACAGATACAATCGTTCTTACTGTATCTATCCTAAGTACTCAGATGGCTTAACTCTTTACCAAACCTGTCCATGCTGCTACCTAAGATTGCTGGATGAGTGGAAACTATTATAAACTCTGATCAGACGCCGCGTTCTGTTGTGTCTGACTTTGTTCAATACCATTACGAAAACACGCCTATTCAAATACATTGAAAATTTTACCACCAAAAAATGAAAATTTTCAGATAAAAAAAATTCTATATTTTACATATTTATGATCAAAACATAGATTGTGGGTACTCGTTAGAACCGCCTCGACGAGGCGGTTCTAACGAGTTCCCACAATCTATGTTTTTAGCAGAAATAAGAAAAATAATGTATACCCCTGTAAACACCAGTTTTACTATATAAAAGTGGGTTTAAGGGGGTCAAAATTGTATAGGCATGTTTTCGTGATGCTATTTGCTCTGGTTTGAATGTTCGAATACTAAGGCTTATCACAAGGTAAGTTTAGTGAGTACCAGGCCACAGTGGTGAGAGGCTATATCTTCGAAAGGAAATACTTTTGACCACTCGACCATTGAGACTCTTTAGTGCTTTTCCCTCATTAATGCCTAAACTCGATTCAGAGACATACCGAAATAACCCAGAATAATCTCTGTAAACCCAGATTAGACGTCGCAGAACGCGGAGTCTGATCAGGGTCCATACTGTTTGGCACTCTTCCAGTAGTTTTTAGGTCCATTAACTGATAGTCAAATAAACCTATTCAGTTGTTAGGACAAGTATGATAAGGAATTAAGATGTCCGAATACTAAGGGTAAACACGGTAATTTACATAAAACACATACTTCTACATTTTTTTCATTGATCCACTGATGAATACGCAGACCAAAGAATTATACTGGCCGCGCCAATCGAAATGGTGTCTCCGAGCATGCGCAAAATGTACAGATTCTCATCCGGGTCTTTGCTCTCAATTCATACATTTTATAATATCCACTGATTCTGTTGGCGGACAGAGACGGCCCTGATCAGACTGCGCGGACGCGCAGGCTGATCTGGGCCTTCGCTGTCCGCATCTGCCCGAATGCATGTTTTTTCACGGCACGACCCATGCGTAGTCTGAACTCTTTCGGAACTAAAGAACAGGGTCGGATATTCATACAAAGAGGTTTACGTCCCTCAACATGCTCAAAGTTTTTAATGTTGGCTGTTTCAAGGCAGCTACTTTTCATGTTTGTTTATTATCTTTGTTTATGCTTGTGACAATCTGCTATTTCGTGCTGTCATTTGACGTAATTAGAACCTTATCTGGTGCTTTGGAAGTATTGTGTCCTTTTAGTGGATAACTCCATATTTAATAGTTACGAGAAATTATTCGTAAATACCAAAATGGCGTCCAACAAGATTATGTATAACATTAAAAAGGCAGCTAAAATACATCAGGGATTTTCTGACTTTGAAGAAAAAAAATTATACTCTTGTACAATTTGTATAATTTTGCACAGGAACATGCAATGCATGTCAACAAGAAATGTGAATTAGACTTCCGTAATTGGAAATTGGCAAACGATGTAGGCCGGGATAAGACGCCACAGAACGCGGTGTTTGACTAGTATCTACAATGTCCGTATTTTACACAACAGTTTCTGTAAATATATAACAAAACCTAAAGAAGAGACGTGCAATACACTGAAAGCATGTGTAAAGAGTGTGACAGAAGGTCCAATGGACACTGATAGATTAATATTCATAAAATACATAAACAAGAAATCATACAAATGTTTTATTTTCATTTCAGTCAAAAGTGAGCATCATTGATTTACGTGAGTTTGAGATCACTGCTCAAGCATCTGTGCTCTTTAGCAGGTTCTTCATTTTGTAACCGTGTTTTCTATTAAAGTATCTGTCGACTCTGTAATGTTGATTAGGCTACATGATCGTGCAGGCTGATCTGAACCTCTACTTTGTGCATACGCTTTAATTTTAATTACCTACTGTTTCTTTCTTTCTTTCATTAAATGGTGGGAAAGGGGAGCGGGGGAGCTAGTGATTAGCCCGCTATATTTAGTATGATATCATGTACAGTCGAACTTCAATGGCTCGAACATCATTGTGACCATGGAAATTTGTTCGAGATATGGGTAGTTCGAGCCACTGAGGGTTAATTATGGCGCAAGGTCAGGAAGCAAATGGTGATAAATTAGGGAATTGTTTTCGATCTTCTATACAATAATTGTATGTTGAGTGTACTCATTAGAATCGCCTCGACGAGGCGATTCAAATGAGTGCACACAACATACAATTATCGAGGCGATTCTAATGAGTACACGCAACATACAATTTCATGATAGAATAAGAAAATTACCCTAATTATTTGTTTGCTTTGGTTTGTGTGAGTATACGTGTCAGTGACTAAGATTTGGTGCAAAGCAATGGTACTGACTGAGAACGGAAATCCATGAAAGCAAGGCTGTACAAGTGCACTCATAAACACACATCACCGGCCCGATATAACTGAAATACTGTTGAAAGGATCGTAAAACCGCAGAATACCACCAAACCACTTTATCTGTTACGATGAATTAGGGTCAAAGAACGTATACCTGACGGATTAATGTTATAAGAACAAGATACTAGTAAGTGCAGGTGAATCACAACGCGAGCAAACCTACCTTCGGACGTTCGCCCAGTGGAGATTCCGATCAGCGTGCGCATGCGCGCAGTCTGAAAGGAGTCTTCACTAGGAATATTTTGGATAGCCACGGATGCAAAGTTTCTTCATGCGGACAACGAAGGCTTTCATCAGGCTAATTTAAATCTTTGTTGGCACACATGTCAGAAGGTACTTTACTCACGTTGAGGCTCAGGCGCTTTATTCCAAAAAAAGAGACATTCTAGACATTATCAAGGATGACACATAAACACCGTGACACCTTTGTGCGCTGAGCAAGGATACTTGCAAGCGATAACCTTATCAAATTAACGCAGAAAAAAATGCACCACAGAGTTAACGCAGCAAAGTCACACAGTACTGGCCTAAACATTTGCATTTTTAACGGTTTCGGTATTGAAGACTATTAAGACCAACCGTCAATAACAAATATGTTCGCCCGATGCCGTTTACTTATGTTCCAAAACAGTTCATGACCTGGCTGAATTATTTTGTTTACAATTTTTCGGGTAGTAATACACTGTATACTTTGACCGACATGAATGAATAATAGCGTAGTAATCCTATCAGTAAATCAGCGCGGGCACGAACTCTATACCGAATGCCTTTAGCCCTTTCTGCCCTGAGTTTCTGAAATGCACACTTCCATCCATGAATTTAAACGTGTCCATTGCTGCAAATAGGGGTTTCAGTCTAAAATTAAACACAGAATGACAAACAGTGTAGATCCTGATGAGACGGCTCGCCACGAGCCGTCTCATCAGGATCTACACTGTTTGCATAGGTACCTGATTTTGCCTCTCAGGCTGAAATGGACAGCAAGTGTTCTTACATGTATCACTCGGTTGTTCTGTTTAGTACGGTTGTCCGAACACTTGGAAGACGATGTACAATACCTGCCCCCGAATGAAAAGCGATTATACCGTATATACTCTATATATTGCAACCTATTTTTACCATACGTCCCCTAAAAAATTGAACAAGTGCATTTCATTACTTATTGATGTGTCTAAAAACAGATGGATAAGTGATAAACAACGTCTGATGAGGACCTACACTTGGGTATGTCTGTCTAACACTGCTGTTAAATACATGTATGGTACTAAGAAGGTCCATTCCGCATGACAGTAGACAGTTTATTGACACGACAGAAGATTTGTTAAGAAGACGTATTTGATAATAATAATTCTGGTCAGAGGCTTATAATTCTACTAACAGGGCTATCGGTTCCCTAGTATAGGGTATATAACATGTTTTATGCGGGTTGCCTATCATCTGATTGGCTGCTATCTGAAAGCTTATCAGAAATACAGTCTAGTTTTCTTAGAGAAACTCTCATGATAATAGCTTTCACCTCTACAGTACTTCATTAAATATTAAGAAATGATAATTACACATGCCAATTGCCCAGTCAAATATGGTTACATGTAACACTGAGCATACTGGGTAAATATTTCAGCAGGGGAAGTTTTGAAATATTTCTTCTGTGTTCTATATTTCCCAGAAAATGTTTGACATTGCCTGCAAATTGCCTTGCAAACTGTCTTAGGAGACAGTTTGGATGGAATGTCAAATCCCGTTTCTAGGGAAAAATAGAAAAATACCATCAAATTGTCGCGTCTGCTGAATTTACCCAGAGAGTGGTACAGGTAAAAGACCACAGTAAAGAAATCATTCTGACTCTACAATCACATTGCCAATCACTGCTGGAGTCAGCTAGCCAATGATATGGCATTTTCCTCCTGTAAGTCATTTCAAAGGTCATAGCCCCTTTAGTAGAATTATGCCTTTGTTCTGGGATAATTTTCTCCAATTCTCCATGATAAAAACATGTGGTACTCATAAGAAGCGTCTCCCAGTGATAAAACATATGCTCTCATTTATGCAGAAATATGAAAAAGTATCCCAGAATTATCACCAAATACGCTTCCGCCACACTGCAAGAATCTTAGAAGGCTGTCTAGATATGCCGGTTTCTCACGACCTTTACTGTGCGTATGCCATTTTCAAGCTTATGATGAGCCTCGGCTCCAGTATTATTCCTGCCTACACAATGTATTCAAATGTGTATTTCAAGATCCCGTACATTTTACCATCACGAAAACATACCTATATAATTTTGACCCCCTTAAACCCCATTTTTATACAGTAAAACTGGGGTTTACAGGGGTATACATTATTTTTCTTATTTCTGCTCAAAACGTAGATTGTGGGTACTCGTTAGAACCGCCTCGGCGAGGCGGTTCTAACGTGTACCCACAATCCATGTTTTGTGCAAAAATTCGAAAAACATCTGAGTTTTTTATCTGAAAAGTTTCAGTTTTTGGAGATAAAATTTTTCTATATATTTGAATAGGCGTGTTTTCGTAATGCGATAAATACTGGCTGATAACTGGCTGGCAGTACATGTAGCTTTAATTTTACAAACGTCTGTAGGTTATTTACAGTAATAATTGCGCACGGTAGGGCAGTGTAGGGAAAGGTAGGTAACGTATAGAACATAGTAGGGATGTGAGCTAACGCATCGCATCCTTACCCCATCCTACGAGGTAATTCCTGCAAAAGTCCTACGGTCGCGTCTATGTGCATATTACCATGATGCTGACGTAAATTCTTGGCCCTGGGTACACGCACAACATTGCACAAATGGCAAAGCTGCAGAAAACACTTTCAGATTCTAGACGTACAATCGAAGTGGACAATGTTTTAAGTACCTTGTCTTTTAGAACCTGAATACTGTAATGGTGAGTTCCATGTTTTCCTATAATGTCATGATATTGTGAAAACAGAGGTTTGCATACGTAAACACTACTGGGTGGACTTTAACGAAACTGGCAATTGTTTGAACCGTTCTTTTTTTTTTTTTTTTTTTTTTTTCTTTGTTCGCATAGACATGCTAATTAGGTAATACTCCTTTTTCTGCCGGGAGAAGAGACAATACATTGGACTGGCCAGATTGAGGGAAAACTTCATCTTTATTCATCCAAAATTTACGAACAGGTAAAGACCTGTCAAACATTGAACCCAGTGTTTCAAATCAGTACATGCAGGTATGGATATAGACCTTGTAAGGCTAATGTTCGTATGTTGTATTAATCACTCACCTTAAAGCCGCAACGTCAGAAGACGTCCCTTCGGACATGTGCGCCCAGCGAATATTCAGATCAGCATGCGCATTCGCGAAGTCTGATCAGAACCTTCACTGGGCGCCTTTTGGATAGCCAAGGATGCAATGTTTCTTCATGGGCACAACGCAGACTCATATCAGATTGCATGGATGCACCGGATGATTTGAATTTATGTTTGGCTCACAAGTCAGAAGGTCCGTTTTCTCACGTTACGGCTCATTTTAAGGCTTAGGGCTAATGCCACACTGACATACTGCCTTGCCTGATCGCTCTCATAAGACATGTAAAAGCAAAACGTATTGGTATTTTCTTGTTTTTTCCATAACAAACATGTATATGTACATTAGGTACACATATGAATAGCCTCGCCGAGGTGATTCTAGATAGTTCTTGAAACATGCATACAGTCAAACTTCAATGGCTCCAACATCTTTGGGACCATGGAAATGTGTTCGAGATATGGGTAGTCCGAGCTATTGATGGTTAATCATGGTGCCAGGTCAGGAAGCAAATAAATTAGGGAAATCTTTTCGATTTTCTACACAATAATTTTATGTTGAATGTATTCGTTAGAATCGCTTCGATAAGACGATTCTAAAGAGTACACATAACACACAATTTTAATGATAATAAAAAGAAAATTTCCCCCAATATTTGTTTTCTTGAGCTATCGGGAAAAAAAATCGTAGGGACTCAAAAAACGAGTTCGAATTAGCCATGTTACATATAAACGAGCCATCGCTGTTCGAGCTATTAAGGTTTGAATGTATTCTGTGGCAACACAAAACTGATCAGAAGAACTCCAGCATCTAAGAATTTGCAGCAACTCAATTTTCTGATTAACATCTTAAGTTATTGTTTTAAAACAATTTAGGATATATTTGCCGCAACGTGAGAAAACGTACCTTCTGACATGTGTGCCCGACGGAGAATCAAATCACATTACGAAAACATGCCTATCCAAATATATTGAAAATTTCACCACCAAAAACTGAAACTTTACAGATAATTTCTGATTTTTTTTTTTTTTCATATTTCTGCTCAAAACATAGATTGTGGGTACTCGTTAGAACCGCCTCGGCGAGGCGGTTCTAACGAGTACCCACAATCTATGTGTTTGAGCAGAAATAAGAAAAATAATGTATACCCCTGTAAACCCCAGTTTTACTATATAAAAGTGGGGTTTAAGGGAGTCAAAATTATATAGGTATGTTTTCGTAATGAGCATAGGCATCCGCCAGTCTGATCAGTCTTCATTGTTCACATGAAGAAACTTTGCGTCAATGGCAAAGTAAGCCCATTGAATATTCTGGTCAGTCTGCGGGAATGTGCAGGCTGACCTAAATCTTCCCAGGGCTCACATGTCCGACAGTATGTTTCCAGACATTGCTGCTCGCACTATGCACCGAAAAATAACTTCAAATAAGTGGATCCTGGGTGTATTTTTAGAAACAAATAGAAGTTCATGTAGATAGCACAATATCTGAGAACTCACATCTTCAGGGGCATTTGTCACGACACAACATGAGCAATACTCAGAATTGAAATACAAAATAATAATAATAATAATAATAATAATAATGACAAAAAGAAAGAAAACAAAACTAATTTAAGAACAAAAAAAATATTACATGAAATTTCACATTACGAAAACATGCCTATTCAAATATACTGAAAATTTTACCACCCAAAAAAAGAAAATTTTCAGATAAAAATTCTGATATTTTTCATATTTCTGCTCAAAGCATAGATTGTAGGTACTCGTTAGAACCGCCTCGGCGAGGCGGTTCTAACGAGTACCCACAATCTATGATTTTGAGCAGAAACAAGAAAAATAATGTATATCCCTGTAAACCCCAATTTTACTATATAAAAGTGGGGTTTAAGGGGGTCAACATTATATAGGCATGTTTTCGTGATGAACCGTTAGGTATTCTGAGGGCTATCATATCACAAGTCAAACTAATTTTGTCAGAAGACCATACAGCTTGCCGGAAAGGGGTGATCCGATATGAGAACAATCATTAAATATTGAAGATGAAATGCAGAGCTCAAACTTAAACGTGGCTGTAAATGACAAAGTACGACCTGACTTTGATGTCGGAAGAATGTCAAACTGAGGGATGGGGTATATGGCATTGAAACGTCTTACCTTAGTTTGGTTTGGACGAAATATGAAAGTATTACATACTTCAGCACTCATGTACACTTTTCAAAACTCAAACACAGCTGTAAATAACAAAGTATGACCTGACCTTGATCTAGGCAGAAGGTCAAACTGAGGAAGGGGTGTATGCTACTGAAATGTCTTACCCTAAGGTAGGTGTGGGCCAAATATTAAAGCAATATCTTGAATACTTCAGCAGTTACGTACACTATTCAAAACTTAAACACAGAACTTGAACATGGATTTAAATAATAAACTATGACGTGGCCTTGACCCAGGCAGAAGGTCAAACTGAGGAAGGGGTGTTGCTATTGAAAGGTCTTACCCTAAGGTAGTTGTAGGCCAAATATTACAGCGATATCTTGAATACTTAAGCATTTACGTACGCAGAACTTGAACATGAGTTTAAATGAGAAAGTATGGCATGACCCTGACCTAGGCAGAAAGTCAAACTGTGGAAGGGGTGTGTGCTATTGAAAGGTTTTACCCAAAGGTAAGTGTGGGCCAAATATTAAAGCGATATCTTGAATACTTCAGCAGTCACGTACACTTTTCAAAACTTATACGCAGAACTAAACATGGATGTAAATGACACATGAGTGTGAACTGACCTTGACCTATATAAAGGACCAAACTGGGGGATGGTGGTGGTGGAGGGGGAAGGTGTGTATGCTATTGAAAGGTCCTACCCTAAGGTAGGTGTAGGCCAAATATGAAAGCAGTACCTTAACTAATTAAAAACTATGCACACCTTTGAAAACTTAAAAACTGTGTTAACGTGGACGGCGACACGTCCACGGACACGGACGCCGACGCCAACGACTGGGTGACAATATATGCTTAGGGAAATAGTCTCGGCGAGCTAATAAGTACAGTATTAGTTGAATCATTTCTATATATCGAATTTTATTACATGTATTTAAGGTGACAATATTGGAAACAATGATACATGGCATTCAGAGATGTGCAATAGTTGTTTCTGACCCAGGCAAGCCCATATGACTTGTTTCAGATATTTGGGATTCACGCTAAAGAAGAAGTTAGCATATGTCTGCACATTAAATGTTATTCTTTCTTTTTGTATGTTGTTTGACAAGACACACACATTATATGAGCAATACATCACGGATACCAAATGCCACGCGCTATGGAAAATATTGTTGTTAGTATAGGGAGAATTCGAGAAATTTCCAAATGTGACAAAGCTTATATTTGATAGATAAAATGTTGTTTACGACTTACACATATGTTACCCTCTGCAGGCAAACATAGAATGTATCAGCTGTTGTCAAGTACAATGAAAGAAAACGTATATGTCAGCAGACGACACGCAAATGTACAGCAAGTCATTATGATCATTGAAAAAGACGATACAGCAATCAATAAATGTATACTTTGAAAATGTTAAGGCGTAACTCAAGAATAAAGAAGAAGAAAGAAATAAAGAACAGCAAGAAAAAAGATGGCTGGTCGCTTTCATTAGGGAATTTACATTTTTTGGTTTGCTTCTTTTACGTAAGCTATGACATTCACTTAAACCATTTATGCCTAGCGTCACATAAAGGGGCATTGGCAAACAGTGAAAACCCAGATCAGACGCCGTAGTAAGTGGCATTCTCATCAGGCTCTATACTGTTCGTATAATTCCTTCTGTAAGTAATAATTAAAACACACACACACACACACACACACACACACACACACACACACACACACACACACACAGACACATTTACGTTGGAAATGGCAATGTTCAAATAATGACCTAGAAGAATCCACTATGCATTTATGGGTTAAAGGCTTGGATACACTTTCAGGAGAGGTAGATCTTTCAAAATGTTTTGTTTCCATTTTGAAGAGCCTACTTTCAAAAGAAATACTTCGCACACACACACCCTCCATAACATTCCCTCCATACACGCACGCACTCAAGCAAACACACACACACACACACACACACACACACACACACACACACACACTTTGGAGCGAAGTCTTTCTTTTTTCGAGAAGACCCCTTTCATAGGGGGTTGAATGCAAGAACATGATTAGGAAGTCACAAAACTTTTCTCGCTTGTAAAACAGTACTAAACTCTGTCAGGTGTCATAAAAAGCCTCAAACAGCAAATGTGAACTATTAATAATAGACCGAACCTTTTGGGAATTCGATAAAACTGGGACTGGATATGAGGCTTGACCATCAAAACCACATTGAGAGCACCACGGAGGCATGAGCTAATTCACTTACTGGAGGCATGAGCTAATTCACTTACTTGTGGATTCTATAATCCCATAGCATTCCAATTTAATGATCAAATCTGTCTGCTTGTGCCCATGATTCATAGTTCCATTCAGGTTGCTAATACTGTCTTGGACAAACTGGACCAAATGATTTTCGCAACACATTTGACTGAAGACGACGCTGACATTCAGTAAGAGCGCTTTCAAAGACTAAATGTTTATAAACCAATTTTAGTCGGGAGACCCCAAAAAGGTTAATTTGCAAACAGTGCAGACCAACATCAGACGCTGCATTCTGCGACGTCTGATCAGGGTCTGTACTGTTTGCAAATAGTTTAGCTATGTTCCTCCAGGAATATCTAAATCAGATAGCCTAACATCCCTAAGTTTACTCATCCAATATATAGTGTGGGGTTTGATTTGGTCTTAAATGGGTTCATATTACTAACAAATATATTCCGCAACGGATGTATGTGAGCGACATTGATGTATAATTTGGAGGATTTTTTTTTTTTTTTTTTTTTTTTTTTGAAGTCTGGGTATGGTGATGGAGAAGGAGGCTGTAACATTTGCTTGTCGTCCTTCATCAAGTACAAGTGTACTGTGAGCTGATTAACAACCATTAGTTTAGAAATTGTATTGAATTATTGCTTGTTTAAATGCTTGTTTATATGGAAGATGAACGAGTCAGTGCAGGCGGGTTGGGGGGGGGGGGGGGAGGGGAGGGCGGGGCAGGGCAGGGGATATCTCAGAGCTACATTATAGTACATGTACTCTGGCATTCAAACCCTCCGTTCAGGATGCATATATGTATTTAAAGTTTATCCAACGGCCCCCGTTGACAATTTGGACCATACCTGTACTAAATTTTGAACAAGTCCATTTTACTTCCTGTTGATATGTCTATAACACTAGCTGATGAGTAGCAAACACGTTTGGAGATCCTTGCGGCGTTTGCCCAGGCCTGTCTGTCCGAGGGTAAAAAAAAAAACAACAAAAAAAAAAAAAACGGTTAGGTTCTGCGATGGAGTTGTTTACAACCACGTATTTATGACCAAAAACATACACATAAAAGCAACCACTATTTAATTGTAATAATTAACCCATTTATGTGATTGTAATTTTGCCAAAATATCCTCCCTCTCTCTCTCTCTCTCTCTCTCTCTCTCTCTCTCTCTCTCTCTCTCTCATTCAGCATCGTAGTTTTCTGTTATTCTTATGTTATGATAATCATTACATTATCAGGTTCTTGCGTCAGGGGAAATGTGTGATGCTGTACAACATAATAATCTTGCTATTAATATTTTCTGACCTTCATTTCTATTGAATATTTAAACAAGTGCAAGAAATAGACATACAGCATCTGGTGCAGAGTAATTTAGTTCGTGAATTGGGGCTTTGGTGACATAAGTATATTTGATTAGTGCTCCGCGGTCAGTACGCATGACTTTCATGTATATTTGAGCGGCGACGAGAGAACGAGAGAAAACGTACCTTCTACATGTAGCGTACGCTCAACGAAGACTCATATCAGCCTGCGCATCTGATCAGTCTTCGTTGTTCGCATGAAGATACTTTGCATCCTCGGTTATCCAAAATACGTTTAGTGAAGATTCTGCTCAGACTGCGCAGTCTGATCTGAATCTTCGCTGGTCGTACATGTCGAAGGTACCTTTTGTTCCTCGGATAGTAAAGATATGCAAGGGTGTACATTATAAGACCAGTATTCAGGATTTTGAAGTTTATAAACCTCATTTCAATGCGTTTGTTATTTGACTGAATATTTTATACTGAATACATGTCTTAATGTACTTAACCATTTTTTTTCTGCTTGTTACGTGGTAGAATTAGTTGCTATCATTTAAATAGTATGATTTCGTCCTAGCCTGTCCTAACAGTGATTGTTGGCTAATAATTTGCTTATTTGAACGTAATTAACACATATTCCGGATTATTAAGCAGATTTCACATATAGTACATGTGCACGTATTTTAAACCAATCCAGTTGAAAAATGGAAACTCATCTCTATTCTCTATAACTGAATTTGATAGTAAAAGATGTGTTTTTGCTAACAGTTAAAGAATATTTCGAAAAAGTAGACATTTATTCTCAAAATTCTCGAAATTAATTGCGCTTACTAGAATTATATAATCTATTTATTAGCTCGCTTATAAGAAATTACAGGGAAGGCGGGAGTGCTTGTGTTATTATTTTCGAATCAGCAGGCGTTATATCGTGTCAAAACTACATATGCACAACAAAATACTTGCGCTTACTAGAATTATATTATTAATTAGTTCGCCTACAAGAAAGTACAGGGAAGGCGCTTATTTCCGGATCAGCATTCGCAAATCTTAGTTAAATGATACATGTACTGTTTTGTGAAAAGGCAAACCCTATTTTCTGGTAAAATTTGGGTAAGACTACTCGTACCATGTACTGCCAAGTACAAATTACTGACAGAAATAAGAACTGAAAACGAGGGTCAGTGAGAAATCATTATGTCTGTCAGCGACAGCAGCATTAACCTTTAATCTGCTGAACTGAAATTTTATTGACGACAAGTTAGAATAATCATTTTTTTTCCCAAAGAACAATACTATACTATGCCCTGAGAATTGTCTCCCGACGAAGATATTTCCCATGAAATAGTAAACTCTGTTTTCTTGATAAACCAAGACAAATATCGAGGTCCACACAATGCCACGGTTAAAGAACTGAATGCCCCGCACAGAATCTGATGAATGCTAATATTTACTATGCTTTTGACGTTTCAGAAAGTCGTTGTTTTCTTTTTTTTCTTTTTTTTTTTTTTTTTTTTTTTTTTTTCTTTTTTTTTGTTGTTGTTTTTTTGTTGTTGTTGTTTTGCAATGCGTTTTGCGTAGAAGAAATTTGCAAATTCTTTGTCTTGATTCTATGCAGACGCTTTTGTGGTAACTACATATGCACCACAATTCTATCCACTGGTTTTAAAAAATCCAGTAATTTCGTTTTTTTCCTGTAGTAAAATTGTCTGCAAATTATGCAAATATCGACAGAATAGATGGTTTGGTTCTTAGTTTTCAAGTAGTTTCACATTATTGTTATGGAATATCCATTACGAAAACACGCCTATTCAAATATATTAAAAACTTTACAACCAAAAATGGAAAATTTTCAGATTAAAAATCCTGATATTTTTCATATTTCTGCTCAAAACATGGATTGTGAGTACCCGTTAGAACCGCCACGGCGAGGCGGTTCTTACAAGTGCCCACAATCTATGTTTTTAGCAAAAATAAGAAAAATAATGTATACCCTGTAAACCCCAGTTTTACTATATAAAAGTGGGGTTTAAGGAGGTCAACATTGTATAGGCGTGTTTTCGTGATGAATAATTAAAATCAGTGGAGAAAATAATATATTTTCAAATAGATAATTTCCAAAAATTCAGTTGCATAGGTCATTGGCCATAAAGTTAATTATACAGAAAATATTTGATAACAAAGCGCAGAAATAGATAACACAAATGGGTACTCTAAATATGTTGTCAATCATAAAATATATATATATATATATATATATATATATATATATATATATATATATATATATATATATATATATATATATATATATATATATATATATACATATATATATATATATATTACATTATTTTCAGAATATTTTATTTTTAGAATAAAACGCCAAGCAAAAAACGTCTTTCCAAAAGATGTTGAACGCACAGTACGATTAGATAGAGTATGATATCAGATATTGAACAGAATCTTCCCCAAACATAATGCTTCAAGGCATTACTTTCAGGGGGACACAGCTCCATGAAAACGGTCTAAAGGAAAGCAGAAGTTTCTCTCTTTTTAAAATATATCCCTTTCAGAAAGGGCCTGGTGCGCGGGAAGGCAAACAAGAACCCCACTTAACATGAGGCATACCAAATAGAACTATGTATAGACAGATTGCTATAATTCGGGCTTGTTTAGGGAATCGTCGAGCCTGCCGATGCTAGATTTGGGAAGACCTTCTATGACCGCATAGGAGTGAAAGGTTAGTTTATCGCTGTCAAACATTAAACCTTGGCACTCTCTGGGCAAAGTCAGCAGACGGCAAATTGATGATATTTATTTTCTTATGTTTTGCCAGAAATTAGGTTTTGCAGTTTCATGCAAATTGTTTCCTGATAGGTATGTAGTGTCAATAGAATGATCAGGAATCTAAACAATCACCTAACACTTTCCGTCCAAGACACCAAAGGGAAAGAAGGATGTACTGAAAGCAACGGCACCACAATCTAAACACTACAAGCAGAAAGCCAAAAGGACAGTTTCTCTCTTCCCCCCCCCCCCCCCCCCCCTCACCACCTCCACCCCACCGCCCCCCACAAAAAAGGCCAAACGTCTAGCCAAAATAAAAAAAAAATCACCAAGACATTCAATGACAAAATAGTAAACCGCAGCAGAAGCACCGCCTTGGATCGGTCAGTAAAAATCTTACTGAGGGGCTTAAATCACTTCTACATGGCCACAGCCGTCGTGGTATACACAGGCCGTTTGCTCAGTCCGCGTGAAGGGTTTCTAACTCATCAGTGCAACATCTCCGAGAACATAAAAGTCATGCGAATACGACAGAGATGAAACAACGAAGAGACTAAACAGCAAGAAATAACTGAAATGCTGCAGCAAAAGAAAACCAACAGTTGGACACCTATTTCAAGCCTTTTTCCTGGATATTTTTAAAGAAAACTATTCATCACGAAAACATACTTATATAATTTTGACATACTTAAATCCCACTTTTATATAGTAAAACTGGGGTTTACAGGGATATTCATTATTTTTCTTATTTCTGATCAATAACATAGATTGTAGGTACACGTTAGAACCGCCTCAACGAGGCGGTTCTAACGTGTACCCACAATCTATGTTTTGAGAAGATATGAAAAATATCCGAATTTTTATCTTAAAATTTTCATTTTTGGGTGGTAAAATTTTCAGTATATTTTAATAGGCGTTTCTTTGTAATGGTCTGCTGAAATTGTGTCTGCTGAAATTCTTACCCAGCATGCTAAGCATTAAGCTAAATCAACTGCGAATGAGTATGGCAGTGTCATCAAAAACGTACATTTGGTACACTCTGCGATGTAAAGACTGGACATTGTGAAACGACATTTGCACGAAAAAGGATTCCTGTGCCTGACAAATTCAAAATATGTGCTAACCATGCAAAAATGTGTGTAAAGGGGCGTGCGTGGACAGAGACGACACCGATCTGCTATGCAGTATGATCAGGGTATTCAATGTCCGTTTACAGAATCATTGGGTACATCAGAATGCATTATCTAAGGGCAAAGACAATGTTCGTACTGCGCGCATGCGCAAGATTATCGCAGATTTTTCATATGCTTCAACACACCTTTTCGATTGACACGGACGAACTGTCATTTATAAATACGACTTGTGTCAGCTGCAGCGCAAATACACAATCAAAACGAACAACCAACGCAAAATAGACTTAATAGACATAATCTATACCTTGCCTGTTCCTATATTTGAATTTGCCCTCCTTGTCATTGCGAGGGTTGAGCGCAAGACTGGCGTAAGTCAGATGGTTGTTTTTCCCCAAACCTAATCTCCTCACCATGAAGGCATTATGAAGATTACAACATTTCTTTCTGTAAACAATGAAAATTTAGGTGCCATTGCTCGTATGAGCAATGACACCTAAATTTGCATTGTTTACAAAGGGGTCCAAGTTGCCCCTAAACAAGGGTTTTAAAAATATGTTTGAGTTACTATAGTCTTGCGCTCAACCCTCGATTGGAAATGTCTCGTTAAGAGAAAAAACTAAAACAACCCTTTTTGTTTTTATCTCTGAATGTAGGTTCATTTCAATAACATCACATTATGGATATATAACTTGTTTTTTATTATTATAATTTTTAATAATTAAACAAAAAAAAAGGAAAAAAAAAACAAAAAAAAAAAACAAAAAAAAAAAACAATAAACAACTAGGGCAAGTCTAGGAAATAATCCATTAGATGAACTTACGACTAGTTATTACTCCTGACCACTCCAATTATTACTATATAAACCTTCACCGATATTCTGAAGAAGTGAATCATTTTTTATTTTTTTTTTTTTTTTTTTTTTTTATCATTTCTGAAGAACTGAATCATTTCTTTTGATATCGGAATTGATTAAAACACCGTCCACTTAAAACGGTTCCGAATATAAATGTAATCACATTAGAGAGTTTTCGACGTTCCAAAACTTATCTTTTACCCACAGATAATATGTAAAAGATTCCGCGTATAAACTAGTTGAAACTCATACCACTTCACACCCACAAGTTAATGTTAATACTGCTGTCCGATTCTTAAGCGTACCTCTTTGCTGTAATATTAGCATTACCGTCACCAACTATACGGCTGCCAGTTTTGCTTTCTGTGTTTATTTCGTGTGCATTTTTATTATTATTATTATTATTCTGTGCCAGCACTATGGTAACCTCGGATAGCAGTACATTTTGTGTTTTCGTTTGAGTTGTATTCTTGTGTTAATGTCCTTACCTGCTTCAGTACTTACGGATGAGGATTCTCTGCAAGTAGAGCTACTTTTATGTCCCAAGAGTATTTTGCTGACCATTCAAAAGGAGTTCCTCCTTGCAGTGCATTTTTGTTCACGACGTATTTCGATTATTGCAAAAGTACTGATGTTTCCTTCGATTGTTTGATCTTCATTTCTCATTCTTTCGTTGCCTCGGGATGTTTTTCAATGTTCAATGTTCAAACAAATGTTGCCAGGAAAAGCCGTAATAACAGAACGTATTTCTAAAATTTTCACGTGATTTTGTTTCAAAACAATAGTTTGAACATTTCATCAGTCTCACGTATTAAGTCCAATTATCCCACTCAATGGCACCAAATAGTGACAGCCCACACGTCTTTACTTGATTGAATCAAAGCACTAACAGCACTGGTGGAACGATTGTTTCTGAGTGTAGGCTAGGAAAATGGTCCTGAACGGGGACTTTAGATTATTTCATTTAACCCTTAATTTCCTGTTATTTATAAGCAAACAGTGTAGACCCTGATCAGACGCCGATATGCGGCGTCTGATCAGGGGCTTCACTGTTTGCCAGTGTCCGAAATGTCCCAGTCCAGGTTTTACAGGTAACCGTCTAGCAACAGCACTCTGACGTCACAGCGACTAGAATAACATGGCCATAAATAACCGTTACCTGGATGGATTTCGTCTAAAGTGCGGTTTGATAACATTGGTCAATGATAATCACGTGGACAACTAAGGCGTTTGTATACTTTGGCTCGATTATAAGCAATCGACCAAAAACCTAAATAAAAAAAAAAATCCAGACAATGTGCTTTATTGATCCGGCTGCCGTATTTCACTTTAATGTAATTAAAATATGCGGTCTTTTGGACTCACTGGGCTCATTGGATTTATTTGAAATGGAATATTGTTCAACGCAGAGTTACACAGTGTGAACAGAGGTTCATTTTGCATTACTGTTCACGAACACTCGCAATAACACTCGTAGATGGCTATTTTGTTTGTTTGGTGTGTCCTTGCATCAAATGATACCGCTTTTCAGATTGTTTTCATATTAACTGCATCTGGTAATAAATGCTGTGTGAAGGCCGAAAAAACGTCTCCCCATACTTCCTTATACATGTAGTGTAATTCATATTTTCTGGTTCTTTTTTATCATGAAACTGATTTTGATTGTTTTAACTTTAAAATATCGCTATATAATTCCAACTCAGTTGGGTTACAATTATTTAGTACAATTTGATTGGACGTGAACAATTTACAGTCGGCATTTGTATTTCGATAAATCCAATAACCAGGAATCAGGGAACAATTTTCTTCTCGCAAATTTCTTAATTGAGCTGTTTTATCCAAATATCGACGTAATATATGACCAAGAAATGAATTTTATTTTTGTGGATTTTATCGATGTGTAAACGCCGGCCAATCACTCAGAAACTAAACATAAAGCCTTACTTTATTCAGGTCCCGAGGTTATAAAACTTTTTTCATGCTCAACTTAGCTGAGCATAAAATTTATTTTGCTTATAAATCTTAAAATAGTGACAATGTTTTTAAAACTTCTTTGAGCATGAAAAAAGTTTTATTTGTTGTTTTTTATTTTATTTTTATGACCATATGAAATTTCATGCTCAGTTGAGTTGAGCATGAAAAAAGTTTTTTAACCTCGGGACAAGATTGTAAGTACTTATACATCGATAAAATCCACAGTGAACAGTGTTGCATGTTAAAATATTGTGCCAGAATAAAACCAAGATAACTGCTTTCCCTTCGTTTGATATGTTTCTTGTCTCAAAAGGAACTCTCTTCAGAATCATTATATTAATAAAATTTGCATACCCAGAAAATCCGCACAAACTTCTAAAGGAGCCAACAAGGATAAATAACATAAAACGGCAACACAAACAATATTTCATTGAAATCAGAACGGACAATTCCGGAAGAAAAACAACAGGTGCAGGAGGGAGCGGGGGAGGGGTGGGGTGGGATTTATTGTCTTTTTATAAATCGCATGACCGAAAGTGTATCTTAAGGATTATCTCACATCTCAATGTTTAACATTTACATGTTAATGCTCTCTCCTTAGGAGACAATTTGCGTAAAATGTCAAAGTCTAGTGTCTGGAAAAATAAGAAAAAAACATTATCAATTTGCTATCTGCTAAATCTGCCATGGGAGTGGTAAATACTAAACAATTACAATTTATTAACTGCAACCTTTGTGACCAAACTGCATTTCAAATAAGATCTACTGGGTTCTATCGGTCAGTTTCCAGTTATCAGCTTGTGCTTAACTTATTTTAGTAAGAAAACCCCCATAAAGGTAATTGGCACACAGTACAGACCAAGATTAGACGCCGCAGAATGCGGCGTCTGATCGGTTTCTCCACTACGTATTTGCAAATAGTTTAGCTATTATTCTCTAGGAATATCTGTCACATAACCTGAAGTATCTAAAATTAAAATTCGACTCTTCAAGTATATAGTACAGAGGAGCTTATCAGTCTAAAAGAGTTAATAACGTATTCAAACCTACGTATTCGAGCAAACACTATAGACCCGGATCATACACCGCGGTTGTTGCGCATATTCAAAGTATAACTCAATAATGTTAAGGAATTAATGCGTCCAAGTATTTAGGGTAAATATGACAGTGGTCTTTGTCATTTGAAGCGTGACGCACGTAACTGGCACTTATATAATCTATGGACAACGCAGGCCCTGATCAGCCTGCGCAAATGCGCTGATCAGGGCCTTCGTTGCCCGCTTATATAATCAATGAATATTGTAGTATAAATCGACGATCAGAGAATGCCCAGGTCAGACTGCACGGATGCGCCCGCTCATCTGGACTATCGCTGTTTGCATATGGCATACGTTGCATATCATTTGTGGCTCCGTCAAATATATTTGATCCGCGCCCTAAGAAAGGGGTCTATGGAATATAGTCGAACAGCTTATGCCCAGCTCAGTCTTTACAACATCCCTGTCTATTCATTTAGCGCATACACAGGCTCATGTAGGCTTTCGAAGTCGACATCGTTCTCAGGCCTGCAAATCAGTCCTGGTTCATGTATTTGTGCAAGCAGTACAGATCCAGAGATGCAACGCGTCGTCTTATCAAGATATGTTTGTCGTTCTTTTTATCATTTTCAACTACCAACCCTAATTACAAAAATAGATGAGTCCAAACTAAAAGATGGAAGTCCATTTAAAAAAAACTGAGGGGTGAAAGAGTTACGTACGTTTTGAGGTGCACACCGAAAAAGCGGTAGCTGTGCTTTCAGTTTATACACATATAAATAACATTTATAAGTCATAAGACACACTGTTTACAAACAACAGTTCATGAACTGACACAATTATGTGTGTTTTCCTTGATCTAATTCCTTATCGTTTCCAATTTGTATTCGATTTATTTGCGGTGACCAATATTTCTGACTGCAAATGCATATGACTACTTAACTCTTTCGGTGCCAAATTTCAGACATTTGTCGTCTACTTCTTCTTCTGTTTTTTTTTTTTTTTTTGTTGTTGTTTTCAACAAACCAACAAACTATCGACTGGAAAGAAGTTTATATGTAAAGTAGAAAGACTGAATGTCAAACAGCGTAGATCCTGATAAGACGGCTCATTATGAGTCGTCTGATCTGGATCGACGCTGTTTACAAAAGCATTTTGTTATCGCCTGTGGCAGTGAAAGAGTTAATCTTTAGCATGTTGGCATGTAATCCATTTACCACACGACATTTAGAAATATTCTTCATTATTATCATAATTATTATTATCATTATCATAGCAGAACGGAGACAACTGAATTGAACTGTCGGAATCTAGATATGTATATTCGCTGTAAAAAATGAAACATATCATAAGATTGTCGTCTGCTGCGTTTGCCCGAGTGTATGTTAAAAGGTAAATGTTAAATATGATACTCGTTAGCGAAACTGGATTAATTGTTTATTCATTTACGAAAAGATTTCTACTGTTTGTTAACGCTTAGTATGCCGGGTAATTATTTCAGCAGGCAGCAGATTGAAATACTTTCCTCCTTTTGTCACCCAAAACAGATTTTGACATTTCATGCAAAATGTTTCTTGAGTAGACAATTTGCATGAAATGTCGATGCTAATTTCCTGGATAAAATAGTAATAATAATAATAATAATAAACATCATCAATTTGTGTCTGCGGATTTATCCCAAAGAATGGTAAAGATTAAGCCTGTGGACCAGTTCACCGCATGAATGTGAAAAAGACGGAGTGAAAGCTTAAACTTCTTATATTGTTGTCAAAATTATGCAAAAGGCATATTTTATTTTGTGTGTAACTCCGTTTTCCTTAACCAGATGCAACATATCAGCTGGCCGAGACAACATGGCGACTGAGGCATTTCCAGGGCACCTTTGCAACATTCCACTGAGTTTCACCGAATTCGCTGACGTTATTCAGGCATTACGAAAACACGCCTATTCAAATATATTGAACATTTTACAACCAAATAAAGGAAAACTTTCAGATAAAAAATTCTGATATTTTTCATATTTCTGCTCTAAACGAAAATTGTGGTACCCGTTAGAACCGCAGCGAGGCGGTTCTAGAGTACCCACAGTCTATGTTTTGCAGAAATAACAAAAATAATGAATACCCCTGTAAACCCCAGTTTTACTATATAAAAGTGGTGTTTGAGGGAGTCAACATTATATAAGCCTGTTTTCGTGATGGGAAAACATTGTATCAGACCACATTTGAACGTTTATTATAATTGTTTCTGGGAGAAAGTCAAGCTTGTCAATGAATATGGAAATGATTGTTATGTTACTCCATGCCTGGTTTTCTCTGAAAAATAAAACAAAGATCAAATAATTGCCTGTCGCAGTTACGGTTTGGCACTATAAGCGCTACATATAAGTTACATCTGGGTCAAGACGAAATGAAGGACGCGGTAACTATTTCTAGCTTTGCACATGACATTTAATAAACGGACGTGTGGAATAATTAATATTTGTATTTGTTTGATGAACCCGTAAACAATATATCGATGTTAGCTAATACGCCCCATGATGAAAACAGGACTTGGGGAAGAGGGTAATTTGATACAAGTTTCGGTACGGAAAAGCGCTTATAAGGCCCGTAACCCACCACATGCACATGTACCTGTCCAAATCAATTTATAGACCGATTCCTATACATATGATGCCAATCATTACTATGTCACCGAATCATATATCTTTTACTCCATGTACTAACGTGAAAAGTAACAATACAGTTTTATGCACTGCAATATGTTTTACAGAGTTATTTTTGATCTTTTCCTGGTATTTAGGTGAACTATATTGTTTTATTTGTATTTTCTCATACAAAGAAGATGGGCCATTCCTATACTCTTGCCTGATAATAGTGATAAAATAGCTGAAGGGAATCGATACTCTGACTGAATTGTTTTTGCCTGCTCTTTAAAAATGAGTCTACTCTAAATAGAAATATCTGTTCACCATGGGAACCAAATTCCTTCCTTTTATAGTAGAATCTTTTGTAGAAGGGGATTGGTTTGTAGATAATAAAAACAGGAAGGCTCAGAAATAGTCTGCCTTGTAAAATAGTTGACATATTACCACGTCTTTCAATTTGATAAACTGGAATATCTTTGATGACGTTCAGTCGGTATAAAAAGTGAATATGTTAAGGTTAGTTCAAATACACTGACAAGAGCTTCCAACGTAGTTTACCTGAATAGCAGCTTGTCTGGCAATGGTGCAACGGTAACTTATCAAAAAAGGTAAGAGAAAAGTCAAGGGAGTGCCACAATCACAAACCGCAGGCCTTCCGAGATACCAAGGGGAAGAGGAAACCGACAAATCCAAACAAGCACAAATCGAACAAGCGTACGAAAAGCACTAAGATTAGCTCTCTCTTCCCCAAGCGAAGTAATCGCAATGCTAAAAGGACTGAAAAACACAAGAACAAAATGACACAAGATAAGACATAAAACAAATCGCCTCGTAGAATAAACCACGAAGCAACAAAGAATAAGACTAACACCGGGACCGCCGCCTTAGAACGGTCAGTAGAGTAAACCGACGTGGGGTTTAAAGCACTTTTACAGCTAACCAACTTCACCCTGGGTCCCGATACTACTCTTAATACAGAAATACATAAAAATTCGGTTCGCATAAAGGCTCCCAACTCAGTCAGTGCATCAAAGCGAAAACATAAAAATCAAATTAATCACTATAATAAACAAAGCCGAATACTCATGGCTAATTCTACTGTATGCCAGAGTAAATGAAAACAATAGTTGAACCACGACGGGCCAAGCCAAAGACATATCGTCAAGCCCCAACCCACTGGTTAAAGTTTTACGAAGAGGCCGTCATTGAGTCTGAGGCCCGAACCGCCGTCGTGCAATTAAAGAGTGAAGCATAGCCATCAACAGTGATTGGGTTGACAACTAGGCATGCAGTCTGCCGCGTAATATCCAGGCTATAGCCAGTTCTTTTATAAACCTTTGTGCGTACAATTTCTTTAAGTGCGACAAAGATCGCAATGTCATTGAACTGGTATTTAATGTCAATCAAAATGTACACTTAATACATCAAGGCATTTAAGATACACTGATCTTTCGAAAACGTTAACAGCATTAACCTCGAAAACGTTAATAGTAGGCCTACTCAAATGTGTATTTCATAAAATGTTCAAGCCAAAGACCTTGACCTCAGTGTAAGTGAAAGGTATGGGGTTTGTACTGGACACAACTTTTAACCAGCATCTCATTTTTGTCCCAGTTATCAGCTTAATACACCTGGGCATTCTGGAGATAATATGTCTTAAGAAAAACAAATCTTGTAAAATTTCTAAGTATTAGACTTTGACCTCAAGGTCACTGAGGGAATGTGGATGCAGTGAACTACACTTTGGATCAGAATCTAATCTCATGACATTGACCTCAAAGTACCTAAGGGTTGTGGATGCAGTGAACAAAACATTTAAGCAGAATAAGGCCTACGACATTGACCTCAAAATACTAAGGGAATATGGATGTAAAAACATTATCAGCATCAAACCCATGACATAGACCTCAAGGTCACTAAGGGATGCAACGAACAAAACATTTAATCAGAATCAAAATTATGGCACTGACTTCAAGGTCACTAAAGGATGCAGTGAACAAAACATTTAATATGAATCAAAACTATGGCATTGACCTCAAATTCACTAAGTAAATGTGGATGCAGTGAACAAAACATTAGATCAGAATCGAACCCGACACATTAACCTCAAGGTCACTAATAGAATGTGGATGCAGTAAGCAAAACATTTAATCAGAATCAAACCTATGGCATTGATCTCAAGGTCAATAAAGAAATGTGGATGCAGTGAACAAAACATTTGAACAGAATCAAACCCATGTCATTGACCTCAAGGTCACTTAGAGAGTGGATGCAGTGAACAAACTATGAAATCAGAATCGAACTCATGGCATTGACCTCAAGGTCACTAAGGGAATGTGGATGCAGTGAACTAAACTTTGGCTCAGAATCTAACCTCATGCTGCTGACCTCAAGGTTACTAAGGGAATGTGGATGCAGTGAACAAAATATTTGATGAGAATCAAACTCATGACCAAAACATTGAACCAGACTCTAACACCAATCCAAGTATAAAGAAAATTCATTTTCTCATCCCGGAGACTTCCCTTTGAAAACTTTAATAACAGTTGGCATTATGCTAAGTCGGTGTCAGTATGTGGCTTGCACATAACATAAAATTGGACTAGAATTCAACAGCTGTCCAGGCATCAACTAATTACTCGCAGGTATAGGAGATAGGGCTCTTAAAAACTTGAATATATAACATTAACATCTGTATATGATTCTGCTGACTGTTCCTTTTTCAGCTCGAATGTCGGATATTGTAACTGTGTCGATGCGTCTTGTCATTGTTTGTCTCTCATATTTCCTTCTTTCGGTACCTTTGGAAGGCTGTGTTCCATGATTGTGGCCTTTCCGGGGTAATTGCATTTATAGTTCAGTATTCTGCTAAGTCGATAACTTTGAACTCTATTTCACTGAAGGCCATGAACTAAACAGAAGTTTGGCCCAGGATCTAACACGAATCCAAGTATAAACTTAACCTATCCAGGGGTTCAAACGATATATTTCTTTAATAACTTATGTACAGTTTTAACATTTTGCGGTGACCTTGATCCCTATGTTATTGGGAGAGGAGATGGAACTTGCACTGAACAGAATTTTTGACCAGCATGATAAAGTCACCTAGACATTCAGAAGATCAATATCTTTAGAAAAATGAAAGTAAAGCGTTAGCATTAGAAAGCGTAATAAAAACGTTCCAAGTCCATGACCTTGAACTTAAGGTCACCGAGTAGGGAGGGTTTGCTTTGAACAGGATTTTGGACCATTCAATGCCGTAAAGGCGAACTTATGTGAACAGCCTGTATACTTACATCATTTCGTCAGCCGATATCAGTGTATGTAACAATATGTTATAAAAGGTTAAGGCCCCGTTGTATATAGCAGCGAATATATTGCGGTCGGTCTTCTCAGAGGCAAAGACCCGTAATTCATTTACGTCCACTGCCATGCATTAAACCCATCGCAAGGGCCTGGAGTGGACCGGGGTCTCTTAAAACCGTGCCCAGAGTCCGTGGTATTGTTTTTATTAAGCAATGTGTCGGTTACCATGAAATTGAAAAGCGTCATGTGAACATTCATTTGTAACACACATTAAGGCATTGCAATTGAAATGTAAAGTATTACTGTCCGTGCAAAATAAGGAAAATATTGATTTTTCAGAATCTTTATTTGTTAGCCAGAGGGAACAATATTAAACACATTTTCCACTTTACTCTTAATTCAGTATTTCGGCCAGAGGCCTTTATCAAGTAAAAAAAACATCTATTTCGAAGTAAAATACATTACATCGTCTGATAATTTAACTTAAAGAGTGCTAATGCTTGAAAAATGTATATGATAGTGAAGGTGTAATGATAGATTATATCATAGAATCGGACTAGTTTTGCATATGCAATGTGTAGATTGAGCAAGGCCTTCATTGTGGACATATGACATGATGACATTTTTATTATGTTGTGACCCTTGTACAAGGCAATGGAAGCACGATATAAAGTCAGTCGGGGCACAGCATTTCCTACAAGATTGTATGTGTGGGCAGCAAAGACTGTGTGAGTTTTCCTTGTCCGCTAGAAGACGCTTAAAATCCTAAGCTACCCACAGAGGGCTCTGCGAGAACCGATCAGACTGGCCGATGCGTAGCCAGTTCTGCGTTTTTGCTAGGCTCACATGCAGCCTTGTAGGAAATATACTGTCCAATCTTCAGAAGTGGAAAATAACTAAATATTCGCTAACATTTTATTGTCTTTTAGAATCAGAAATACACACAATACATAATCACAGCATGGCTTCAAACTTGTAAACGAAACAAACTTATGTAATATTGGCATAATGAAAACGGTATGTACAAGCGTTTGCTTTATCATTCCAGATACATATATGTATTTGTTTTTCATGTCATAACACATACCGCTTTGTCACAATACTGTTCCGCCAGTCTCACAATACGTGATAAGTTTCGAATAACGGCTAGAATTAGTATAGAAACAGATTGCATCCTTTGTCTGCATAACTAATAATGTTGCATTCATATGGCGGTAACCGAATACCACAATAACCCATCTTTGAACCCCTCCATTGCGTCCGTATTCTAGATGGACATTAACTTAATGTCCACTTCCACTATGATCTGGTAATACACATATAGTGTAGCAACATCGGAGTATCTTTCTGCAATGCTCGGCCAGGTATGATAATCACATTAGTTGGCGTAGAGTACGTTGCTAAGTCCTTCACACAGTGTCCCTCACATCAGAGTATAGAACCTGATTTTCTGTAAGCTCATGAGGTTGAGCCCTGAAAGCAGAAGAGATACATGTAAGCCGATTAGCATGACTGAACATATGCATCAAGACGGTATCAAACGGTAACGGTTGTGTATAAAGTATAACGACCTCTGATTGTCTTTACCAAATGAACGTAGCATTTATAAGAAATTGTTTACATAAATACGTATTCTAGACGGCCATACATACATTATTTAATAGTTATTTGGATTACTGACAGGGGCATGGGGCATATTCCCTGACTGAGTATTATGTTCGACCGATCTGTTAGGCGAGGGTACATATACTTCTCAGGCATGGAATATGTGCCAATGTCCACTGTCAGGATGAGAAATAACGATTTTTTACTGCAAAGCTTTTATTTAGAGTTTTCGTAATCATTTATAACAATGTTACCGACCGGTGATTAAAACAACATATATTAGCATGAACGTCATTAAAAACTTATAGCGTACGAAACAAAAACCGTTGCGCCATGTTTCCTAGACTACTATTGTAGTTACATGAAGTACTGAAGACGCTGGCTGAAAAGACGAACTAAAATCGCTTTAAGGAAGAAGCAGTTCAAGATTTCCGCTAGAGCACACACAGACATATAACGCTTGTGTAACTGAATTGAAAAAGAAAATTGAAGTAAAAGACGCAAACATGATCGTTTGTTGTAGCTATTCATTGATGTTGGAAAAAGCTGTCATCTGAGTTTTAGAGATAAAATGTGTACATTGGACAGGTCTAGATATCTGGATATTCCTTTGTATAGACAGATAGATAGATAGATAGATAGATAGATAGATAGATAGATAGATTTGTTAATCATGTGCCATTTATCTGCAATACTCACCATTTTTGTAGTTTCTAGATGTGTCCCTGAAACTTTAGTCAAGATGGGCCGTTTTTGAAATCGTCATCTGGGTCCCAGTCCATAAATTCAGTATCACTGTCTGCAACTAGTAACTGTTCTTTATCGCATACAAGAAGACAGTCAAGATCCACTTCGTTGCCTACACCTGCTGTTGTATTCTGTAATGCAGCTGTAATTTCCTCTGTAGATGATACCTTGACGACTTCAATTTCATTTTCCCAACAATAAGCTTCAATAAGTTTGTGTTGGATCTTCATACTGATATCTGCCTCGACAGTGTATGGGAGGATACAGCGGATCACACTTTCAGGATGCCTGGAATATAAAGGAAATATACTCATCAATGCCCGGATTTCCATCACGAAAACATACCTATATAATTTTGACCACCTTAAACCCCACTTTTATATAGTAAAACTGGGGTTAAAAAGGGTATTCATTATTTTTCTTACTTCTGCTCAAAACATAGATTGTGGGTACTCGTTAGAACCGCCTCGTCGAGGTGGTTCTAACGAGTACCATAATCTATGTTTTAGGCAGAAATATGAAAAATATCAGAATTTTTATCTGAAAAGTTTTAGTTTTTGGTGGTGAAATATTCAATATATTTGAATAGGCGTGTCTTCGTAATGCTCATTGGATACTTCTTCCATCACACAATATGGACGGCCCCAATATCTTAAAAGGGTGTTTCTGCAACGTCCATTTTCAAAATGATAAGCATCAATAGCTTAGTGACGTAGTGTGTCCTGAGTAATGTTTCACATAAAATGTATTATGCGGACTTTAGCCAACAACAGTTCTGCTGATGAATGTTCCAAGGCGGCAATTCTGTTATTGGACTTCCTATTTGTTTGTTCGTTCTAGTGTCAAGGAAATGCTGGTTTAATTTGTCGCTTCATGTAAATAAACCTGTATCTGGTGCGTTGTTTAAAGCCTTTCGTGGATTATAGAGCGTTGGAAGTTTATACTTTACAAACTAAATTTCGTTTTACTGCACTTTGAAAAATATTAACAATATAGGTTTAGTAATGTAAATAGGTAGTAGCAACAGTCGAGATAAACGCAATATACAGTGTTCGGTTTTAAATTTGACTAAATCGCACCTTAAGTGTGTGCGTGCGTGCATAAGTGTGTGTTTTGTCCTAACGAAAATATTACAACATGGTGAATTTGAAGCGACCAACGTATGGCGTATGTAACCCATTTATTACTACCATATTGCATGCATTGTAATAACTGGAAGACCTAATTATGTAACTTACATTTCTAAAGTATGAGCACACTCGGACATGCCAGAGATGCAACATCTTTCTGCCATAGGCTGTTTTATTTCCATTACATTGTTCCTGAAATAACAATAAAATAGATGTTAGTACCTATTTGTCTCTTCTTCATTTACATGAATATCATTTAACAGAAACAACTAGAAAATAGAATGCCGACCAAGTTTAAGATTTTAAGAGATAGATGGTCGAATAGAGAAATGATATTTTAAGGATAAATCTATAGCGGGCCGTTAAAGTCCCGCTATAGATTTATATAGAATGCTTACTGGGTTGATGGAGAATTTGGTTGAATTCAATATTGGCTCATAGTAGGTTTCTTTCCAATCAATGATTATACATATAGGGATATCCAGGACAAACCACACTCGCGGAACTCAGGCCACTAAAGGCACTGAATAAGGACTGATGTCACGAAACGGCATCTCAAAACAACACTAATGAAAACGAATAAAAAATATGAGGAACAGAAATACAGCCTTGGAATGGTCAAACCGATGATGCATTATCAGGTTAACACTAATTGGACATGTAAATACTAGAAACTAACAATATTTCTGTTCAAAGAAAAATAAATAAATAAATAAATCGTTATCACTTCACAAGAACAGTTAGTACCTTAAGCTATACCGATAGATAATCAACACCGAGATGTTGTTGCAGGGTAAAGGTAAATGTGATCTCTACAAGTGTTTCTTGCGTAACAGTAATTGCAAAATAGTCAGTTCAGATTTCTAAAGCTGCAAACCAATATGTAAACAAATGTAGAATATTAAAACATCTCAGTCTTTGTACAAGCTACTAATAACTATTACGAAATACTCACATACAAGTTTTATCCTCACTTTCCACAGGTACGTAGCAATATTTCATTTTCTCTTATCAAAAACAAGTATATAATCCTCAAGTATGGTTATATTGTAAATCACTTGTGCTATTTACTGTTACCTTTACATAAAATATTTGGTTACGTGTAATCTTCACTGTTTTATATAAGACCTGTTCAGCGATATTTCGTTGACCCGAAAATGTATTGGCTGGATAATATAAGTCACATGCCCTCATACAATATAGTGCAATAGTCTACCTACCTGGAGATAGTGACCTTGTATAGGTACAATCTTCAGGTGAAAACAGCAAGCCATAAGTGTTATTGATACAGAGTGTTATTTAACGCTCTGCATGCTGAATAAATAATTTAGCAGACGACATCCTAAGATAGTTTTCTCTTTTCCCCAAATAAAAGGTCTTTGGCATTTGAAATGTCAAAGCCCAGTTTAAGGGTAAAATAAGAAAAGATCATTATTTTATCATCTGTTGAATAAGCCCAGAGAGTGATAAATGTTAAATCGCAAACTATTGAACCGGCCGAAGGCAGCCGTACTTCGTGTCACAGTCCTTGAGAGCAGATAGACTCCATGAGTCTTGATTTTGTATGTTTGTTTGATCAGATTAAACATGAACCGGGGCACAGCATTTCCTACAATAGTGCATGTGCGCATCCGCGCATTCTGATCTGAGCCTTCGTTTTCCGTCTGAAATCGCTCTGCATCCTTGGCTACTCACAGAGTGGCCTGTGAAGACTGATCAGACTGCGTGGATGCGCAGGCTGATCTGGGTCTTTAATGGACATACCCAGCTAGCATTGTTTAGAAATCTATAGCGGGCCGTTATCGGCCCGTCAGCTATCCTGACGGGCCGATAACGGCCCGCTGTAGATTTTTGTAGAATGCTTACTGGGTATGTGCAATCTTGTAGAAAATAATGCGTGTCGGCACCAGTCGAGACCAACACTTAACTAGGTGGCTGCACAGAGGATATACGGTATGCTTATTGAAAATATACTGAATTCGTAGAAGAAGGATTGGTGTTCCGAGGAGTAGCGAAAACCTTAGCAAAATGCGCATTTAGAGACCACTAATATATAACCTACTTGAAGCACCCTTAACAATGATATAACATTGAAAATTCGAACAACAGTACCTTTTGAACTTTTGATATTTCGTATATACTATCTAATGAAAACAACTGTATTACAACTTGGAGTAACTCCAGAAGCCATTCAACATTGATTAAGTGTATATCTTTGGAATATCATGACTACTGGATTTCAGCTGTGGCACCACAGAACGGATCATGTTGACTTGCTAATAATTATCACTCATGTCACCTATTTATCATCTTCATAACTTCCAGTCCGCCACCAGCACAGAACTCGGTCATGAGGAACTTTTCATTACGTTACGTAATGTACAACACGTTAGAGCAATAGAAGCGCTTTTAGGCAGAGAACTGTGCCAAAATCGTTCGCCCCTTTTGAAAAAAGGGGTTTTCTCATGGGAGTAACTCTTTCCTTTTAATGAAGACACCATTACCAAAGGGCCTTCGAGTGCTGGAAAGGAAACAGAAAATCGCAAAAGTTGCCTCCCTTGTAAAAATGGCGAAAAATCCACCAAGTAGACCCATTTCCTTTAAACGGAACAGAACAGTGTTAATATATTGGCCGGGGCACAGCATTGATTACAATATTGCCCCTGCGAAGATTCAGATCAACTTGCGCACCCGCCTTCACAGGGTACTCTGTGGGTATCAAGGGTTTAAAGCGGCTTCATGCGGACAGCGAAGGCTCTGACTAGTCTGCGCTGATTATATATAAAAACAAGACTCCAACTTGCGTGCTATGTACCTTGCACTGATATAGCCCTAGACTGGCTCAAGTCTCCAATGACTATTTTTTTCTTATAGTCATGTTTAATAATACACTAAAATAAAACCAAAATAATATCATGAGTATAAAGGCTTGTCACTAGTGACCAGCCTTTATAGTCATGATATTATTTTGGTTTTATTTTAGTGGATAATCAAGCAGGATGATAGGATAAAATATTTAGTCACTGGAAACTGGAGCCAGTCTAATATAGCCCTTTTGTTCATAGCAAATGGGTCATATTAAGCGTAAAGGTATCTTCCTACATATGCGTAATGCATCAGTACAGCTTCATTATGGGTTATTCCCTCCGTTGGCATATTCTACAGAATCATATTAACCTGAGAAAACATACCTACTGACATGTGCGACGATCGAAGACTCTGATCTGCCTGCTCATCCGCGCAGTCTCATCAAAGTATTCGCTACCCACTTGAAGAAACTTCGCCTCCTTGGTTATCCAAAACTCGCCCAGTGAAGATTCTGATCAGACTGCGCAAAGGCGCAAGCTGATCTGAATCTTTCCTGGGCGATTTTGTCAGAAGGTACGTTTTCTGCCATTGAGGCTCATAAAATGTGATATGTGGACAGCGACTGTTATGATCAGACTGTTCTAATGCGCAGGTTGTTAAGGGCTTTTACTATCGCCAAATATAGGAAGCCTCGTTTTCGCTAGGCACGGTACTTTCTTACCGCACCTGGCGCATCGCTGCACCAGCCTCCTGTTGCATGTTTTACTTACAACCAGGCTGGGAAATCATTCACAGCTCAATCAGATCAATACACGCTCCCAGTGATAATTCATACTGAACAAGCAAGTTGATAAAGATATATTATATATGTCAGCTAGTGCTTAATCATAAAGATCCCAATACATTAGTTCCGTGGAACAATAAGTCAGCATTATCGTGACAGTTAAATAAAGCTGTATGATTCTGTACTCAAGATAAATCATTGGCAGCCAAAACGAATGAGTAGTCATTGTAATTAGTCATTACTTCTGAGGAGTTCCTGGATATATGACTAATACATGAATGGTAGCTACGGTACTTCATATTTATACAAAGTTTACCTAGTGCTTCAAGAACTGGTTGGTTTTACATTGAAAAGATTATGAATATTAAAGTCTATCTCAAGTACATTTCTTTATTAAATATCAGGGCCCAGTTGTTGAAAGCGTTGTTAGCTTAACGAGCTCGTTAGTGGTCAAAATGTTAACTGTTCTAGTAAGTACAATATCTAATTTACAGTTATTTTTGCTGAAAAAAAATGTGAGTAGCTTTTGCAAATGCAAAAGCTACTCACATTTTTGCAGCAAAAATATCAGCGTATATGCCATATTTAATGATCAAAGTTTTAACGATACGTTAACTAACGACATCGTTAGTTTCGAAAAACTGGGCCCTGATAATATAAATACATGTATAGGGATACCCAGGAAAGGCTAGGGTCACGGAACACAGCCTTCTCGGGGCTCCGCATAGGGTCAGAAAGATACGAAACAACATCACAGAAAAGCATTACCGGTATAACGAAAATAGAACGAAGACAAGAATGCCGCCTGCCTGGGAATGGTTTATAGTGAAAACTTCTTAGAAACTGGAACCTTAGGGTCCATATTAAACATTCTTAGAAAACGGATCCTTGGAAAACAACGATCTCATTAAAAGAGCGTAAAGAGCAGACTCGGATTTAAATGGCAGCATTTATAGACATCATTGAGTCTTCCAACCTACGGCAACTCATTACGAAAACATGCCTATTCAAATATATTGAAAATTTAACAACCAAACAATGAAAATGTTCAGCAAAAAAAATCTGATATTTTTCATATTTCTTCTCAAAACATACAATGTGGGTACTCGTTAGAACCCCCTCGAATATATGGTATTAAGTAAAGTTAGAAAAAAAACTAATGTATATCCCTGTAAACCCCAGTTTTACTATATAAAAGGGGTTTATGGGAATCAAAATTATATAGGCGTGTTTTCACGCTGTGAACCCACAACACTGCTCCACGCACCGGCTTCATCGATATCTATTTTCATATTATTCCAAATTAGCCCACTGATCCCAAAGGTCCAGAAAGAATAATCAACACTATGTTGAGTTACTGGGGACTTTTTACGACCACCAGCTATAAAGAAGCTAAATAATAAGCTAACACATCAATAACAAGAACACATCAACATCCCAGTCAGCATTCTACGTAAATCTATATCGGGCCGTCATCGGCCCGTCAGCTACCCTGACGGGCCGATGACGGCCCGATATAGATTTACGTAGAATGCTAGCTGGGATGACAGACTATTGACTGTGCCTACGAACAGCAAAGCAACCCCGCAATAATACTCACATCTCCTAGCGCAATCCGTTTTAGACTATTTCAAATGGGCCTACTGATCCCAAGGGATCTGGTTGTACATCATCTTTAATCCTGATCTTGTTAGAAGATATATACTGATCTAAGTTTAGTACCATCAATCTATATTGTATATCCGAGCCTATTAGAAGTTATAAGTTAATAAAACAATAGATATGTGGTCACTTATTAGGCCTAAATGACTGTGTGTGTGTGTGTGTGTGTGTGTGTGTGTGTTGTTGTTGTTGTTGTTGTTGTTGTTGTTTTTGTTGTTGTTGTTGTTGTTCTCAGGGGTCATTCCTTTTATATAATAAGGGTATTAATTTGTACTTCATAGCATTCTGTGTCTTTAAGTGGAAAAGGGAGGAGTTTAGGTCGCCTGCAGATCTAAATGATTTTGTTAGATTTCTTCCCATATGTTCACATAGTCTTCGCAGCATATGACTTACAAGTGCGGTTACTTCCCTTCACAGAAGTGTGATCATACTGAATGAAGCAACGCAGTTAAATGTAAACAAAAGCACGTGACTTCATTCATAAATCTATATGTGTACGTCATTCTGTACCGTGTTTACCTACGTTTACCTGGGTTAAGATTATATCTCCGTAGGGTCTTGAGTTAATGTGTACTACGAATACACCGCCTATTCAAAAATATAGAAAATTTCACCTCCAAAAACTGAAAATTTTCAGATAAAAACTCTAATATTTTTCATATTTCTGCTCAAAACATAGATTGTGGGTACTCGTTAGAACCGCCTCGCAGAGGCGGTTCTAACGAGTACCCACAATCTGTGTTTTTGAGCAGAAATAAGAAAAATAATGCAAACCCTGTAAACCCCAGTTTTACTATATAAAAATGGGGTTTAAAGGGGTCAAAATTATATAGGTATGTTTTCGTGATGGTACACATAATGAGCCGCTACGTCCAAAACTGTATCTTCGGAAATATGCGCCCAGCAAAGATTAGCTAAGCTAAATCTTCACAAGACGCATTTTGGATAGCCAAGATGCGGTTTCTGCATGCGGACAACGAAGACTCTGATCAGACTGCGCGGATGCATATGTCAAACGGTAAGTTTTCTCACGATTCGGCAAATATATCGTACTTTGTTTGAATTTAAGAACAGGCTGATTTTTTGTTCAAAGTTTCAGCTGTCAATTAAAATCTATAAAAAAAAATTGTCATTGGAAACAAAGAATACATAAAAGAATCCAAATCTGAGACTAGGTTTCATTGATATAAGTCGACTCTCGTTATCTCGAAATCCAAGAGACTCTATGAAACACTTCGAGATATCCGTACTTCGACATATCAGATTTGCGGACCTTAGGAAAACAATTAATCGAACAACCACCTTTAACTGAATGAATCTTGAATTTGACTCCCAAGTTAGAGATATATTGAAAATATTGTGGAAAAAGAAGAGAAATTGCTCCTAAGGTAGAAGCAATTTCTCCTCTTTGCCACAATATTTTGTTGCCTGTTGGTAGATCTCTGTGTGAAAACAGGGACCAGATTTTCACTTCGAGATAAGCGGTTATTCGAGATAAGCGAGTTCGAGATAACGAGAGTTGACTGTAATTTATTCGATCTAAAAACAAGTCAACAGATATTCTCTAATTTGAGATCACATGAGACGGGTTATTTACAATCGTTCAGAAGATGCAGTTTGGGAAAACACTCGCTAGTGTTTTGCTAGCGCTAGTCATTACGAAAACACGCCTATTCCAATATATAGAAAATTTCATCTCGAAAAAACTGAAAATTTTCAGATAAAAAACTCCGATATTTTTCATATGTCTGCTCAAAACATAGCTTGTGGGTACTCGTTAGAACCTCCTCGCCGAGGTGAGCGCGGATGGGGAATCAGGATCGTGGCTTATGTTCTTTGTTTCGGACATTTTTAAATTATAGTCCTCTAATCAGATATTACTATTTCTAGACATATTATCCATATTACCAAGCCATTGCGAACCTCTCTAGTGTCAGCATATGAGCCTGGGCCTATTAATAATGGCTATAAACTAATTTTAAAAATATCTTGATAATTACATGTAGCAAAAACTGGGTTAGGATCAAGAGCGAGTTTGGATATCAAACGAGATGTAAGACCCACCCCCACCTCACCCAAGATTTGTTTGTTTGTTTGTTATTATTATTTTTTTTTTTTTTTTTTTTTTTTTTACAGTTAACAGTTCCAAGGTCTCTTGCAATTCCGCTTTGTTCGTCCGGTGCTATCTTGGTTTGTTAGTTGTGTTTCGACGAAGTGTCATTTCCTTGCGGGTCACCCTGGCGAGCCGCATATATTGGAGTTGTGCTAATCACACATGAACTACAGGAATTATACCGAACCCACCTTAAGCGGAAGTAACTACTAAGACTGTTGACATAGTACATGTAGTCGTGCATCTGATGATGAATAGAAAAGAATTTAATGTTTTATTATCCAAATATAACCTCTTTCGGGTATACAATTAACGAGATCGTTCACTTCACTATCGATTTTGCCCTCAAATGAAATTATGCTTTAGCAAGTACGAGAATTCACCAACACATTAAAAAGCAGCTTATAAAAGATTGGTGCTTCCAGTCCTGGAGTAAGGCAGTTAGGTTTGAGACCCCAATGTGTAGTCAGGAAGACCTGGAAAGCGTGCAAAAGCGCACAGCCATATTTGTATCAGGAAATTACAAGTGTTGTTAAAGAAGCACCTTATTTCGCCCTCAAATGAAATTCCGCAAGTATGAGAATTCATAAAATTCTATATTGAAACATTTGGAAAAAAAATGATAAAGATTCAAGCAGAAAAGACCATTAATAAAAGAAATATCATTTAAATCAAACATTTAGACGGGCTCACTCAACGGCGAAAATAAAACAACTTTTTTTCTTGAGTGGGTTCACTATAATCGAAATATAGTAGCTAATGCTCAGAATATTTAGTGAAAAGTCATACTTCAAAATTGTGCTGAAGATTTTGACATGCATATTCATTGCAAATATTAGCTTGCAAGATATATCTCCGCACATACATGACATAATATAAACCACATGTGAGTGAATAAGTACAGATATACCTGATATCATTACTGTTCTTTTTGTGTATACCAACCGCAGATGGATCTTCATACATGTATGTAGTATCAGCCTAAGCAACTCATTATTTTTCACGGTTGGTACTGACGACTTAATCACGTATCCTGGAGTCATGGGTTTTGACGCACTTGAACATTGGCAGCGTGTTTATTTCCTAAGAAGCACACTATATCTTTGCAAGATAGTAATGTACTACAAGTACTTTATTTAACATCATTAAGTTAACTGACTGTGCTCGAAATGACATAAATGTGTCGACGAGCAATAAAACTCCAATACAAATAAAACAAAAACCATTACAGGTACTTTGACAGAGACGTTTTTGAAATGTCAGCGATGTATACTTTTTTGCAAAGGCAACTGAAAGTCTAAAATGCTGTATTTAGCTTTTACAGTTCTTCAGCCGTTTACTCAGGTGGACCATTGTGGCCAATGGGCCTCTAATTATTGATATTTGAAAGATTTTGAGAAATAGCTTTACTGACATTAAAATAAAAACATTCCATTGTCGAATCAGCTGATACTAGCCCAAGACTCCCCTAACTAGTCAACTGATATAGTCAAAATGTTGAAAAAGTCACAGGATAATAGTAACTGTCAAGAAAGAAAGTCCATGGTACCTATTATTTGTGTACACTGAAAACTCGGAAAACAACTGGACTTATTTTTAGGTTAATTCAATGAATTTTGATGCATATGCCACATAAGCGTGCATGCAATTGCTGAAGCTCAACAACCCGCTAACTTTTTTTAAAAAGCTAATACTTATGTAATTAATATCTTATCCAGTTCCTTGGGAAGGCTGTTCTTTGTGACTGTGTCCATGTGTCACTACAGTATAGACCATCACTATGGTTTAGGCCGGTATTTTCTGGTCCTTTATTAAGGGTGACGCTTGGTTAAGCTTTATACATTTTTTAAACCAGATTTAAGACCCCTTCCCTCCACGCAAATGTTGTTCTGTTGACCATTTGAAGGCGGTATATTCGTTTCATTTCCTCTTAGTTTGTTCATTCCGTTTTCGATGTGTTGTTTTGTATTGTCATTTCATGCTTTTCGACACTTGTCCATCTTCATCTCTTCGTTGTCCCAGTAGGGACACAACGTTGAAACAACTTAGATTCAACGTTGTTTTATCTGCAATTATATCATCTGTATGTAAAAGTATAGCCAGTAAATGAAACAATATTCGTAGCTTTGGAAGCAAAACATTAATATTCGTAAACACTTGGTGCAAATGGTGTAACAGCTTGATTTGAAAAAAAAAAAAAAAAAAAAAAAAAAAAACACGAGCAAACAAAACTAGTCAGTACAGTCTGGTCTGAAAGGAGACATGTACAATTTTACCTTTTTCAGTTAGTGCAATAGAATCTGCTAAATTTACATGCATTGTTTTCCCGTATTAGTTTCTTTGCAAGCACCATCTTGCTGGTGCAAAATTAATACGTTATTGACCTCGGTATCATTGAGCCCTTTATGGAGTCTTGGAAAATCGAGATTGGCTTAAGCCAGTGCTAGGAGCATATACAACCCTGTAAACTAAATCACTGTCATATCATCACGAAAACACGCCTAAATAATGTTGACCCCCTTCAACCCCACTTTTATATAGCAAAACTGGGGTTTACAGGGGTATACATCATTTTGTTTTATTTCTGCTGAGAAACATAGATTGTGGGTACTCGTTAGAACCGCCTCACCGAGGCGGTTCTAACGAGTACCCACAATCTATGTTTTGAGCAGAAATTTGAAAAAATATTAGAATTTTTTATCTAAAAATTTTCATTTTTTGGTGGTAAAATTTTCAGTATATTTGAATAGGCTTGTTTTCGTGATGGAAGTCTCTCAATGAAACCGAGACTCCGACTCGGTCTTCTGTGTGTTCATTGTTTCCATGTGCAACCGTTATACCTTGTTTTATGTGTTTAAGAGGAAGCCACCCAGTTCCTTTAACTATTATTTGTGTGGCGTAATGTAGCATTACACTTTCAAATAATGACGGACAGCGAGAAACCTCATCAGTCTGCATTTCCTTCCCCTTACAGAATCATTGGATACTTCAGTCTATGCCAGCAGAGAGGAAAGGCCCTAAACTAAATGTGTTAACCCTTTCACCCCCGAATTTCTAATATGGACTCTTCGATCACTGAATTTGGACACATGCATTGTTGCAAATTGGGCTTTCAGTCAAAACTCAGTAACAGAATGGTAAAAAGTGTAGATGCTGATGAGACGGCTCGTTATCGTCTCATCTTGATCTGCATTGTTTGCAAAGGTATCTGCATTTGTTTGAATGGTTGAAAGTATTAAAGCAAAAAATTGTCTTTCATATCTGCGCTTTATGAATATGCACGAGTACACCTTTTTCGCTTCAGGCAGTTATTTTAATTATCACCAAATAAAGAAGGGACAAGAACTTGCCCTCATAGGAATTCAAAGCGTATGTGGCTATTTAAACCTAACAAGTTTGCGCTTTCGTACGAACTAAAACAGGATCGTTACTATTTCGTTGACATACACTGTTCAGGTATACTCAAGCATAACAGCTAAGTTCCTTGCTTAGAGTGCTAGGATGCAGAAGGTTAAAAGGACCGAATCCATGCGAAAACGTCTGATCAGGGCCTTAGCTGTCCGCTAACAGATTCATTTGACACAATGGAATGTATCAATGTAGAGCAAGCGCCCGGATGAGACTTTGCGCATGCGCGGGATGAATCTGTATCTGTACATTTAACGCATGTTCGTACACAATTTTTCGCTTGGCGCGGCCCATCTGGAGCTTCCCAGTAAGCATTCTACATAAATCTATAGCAGGCCGTTATCGGCCCGTCAGGGTAGCTGACGGGCCGATAACGGCCCGCTGTAGATTTATAAAGAATGCTAGCCTGGTTAGTTGCAAGAGATACCTAAAAGATCTGTTGCCTCATGGCTACCTCAGTTATTACAAGTAACACTGGAAGCTCCGATATGTCTGGAAATGCGCAAAGTTGAGTTGGTACAGACAACCCTCTATACCGACACACGTGACAACGACAAAATTCGTTATAGTGACAATTTAAATGTCACGAAACCTTCACTTAAGAGGTAATAATTAGTCACAAATAATGAAAGAATATTGTATTTGATATTTTAAAGAAACATATGATTTGGATATTTGTTAGAATCGCATGAGGCGATTCTAACAAATATCCCAAACCTGTGTTCTATGAGGAAATAAAAACAAAACAAGACCTTTCTTAAGTATCAGTCTTCTCATTAAGTATACTGTACAACAGCAAATTCATTTTAATGGCAACGTCTTTGGGAGAAAATGCTGTCGCTGTAATGAGGGTTCACTGTACCAAACAAAGACAACAACAACTGGGAACCTTAAATACACTAATGAAATGATAAGATATTAAATATTTTTCACTGCTAAAAAAAGCATAAGGTAATTGGTACAGTATTCACGCTCACTTTACGACAGCTGGTTTTAGTGCCATGTGGAGGCTATAAAATTCCCCACTTCAATAATGTGTAGTGCATATTGTTTGGTCCTTTTCATCATTGAGCCCATTCCAAGTTTTTTTATTTTTTTTTTTTTTTATAAGGGTCACTGATAAGGACTGTAATTAATCTGGCCCAGAAAAGTTGAACACTTCAGCTATTTACATTTTTGTATGTGTTCATTCCTCTCAAGGGTGATTCCTTTTACAATATATCAATTATTATACAGCCGATGCACACGGCCCTTCCTTATATTCAGTGCATTATTGATATAATTTCCTAAGCTCAGATTCGCACTTGAACATAGAACAAACAACATAAGTTGAATTCGACTTGCTCCAGTCTCCAGTGACTTAACATTTATTCTTTAAAATCCTGTTCGATAATCAAAAAATATCATGACTATAAAGGCTGGTCAATAGTGACCAGCCTTTATAGCCATGATATTATTTTCAAACACGATTATAAGAAAAAATATTTAGTCACTGCAGACTGAAGCCAGTCTAATGGTGAATGTGTGCATTATCTCAGTATGGCAAGGATGGATGCTGTTTGGTCGATAGAATTCTATAAGTGCACTGGAATAACATTATTACGACAGTATGTTAACAACATATTGCCTACGTCCCATCCTACGGCCCATGTATATTTTATTGTACCTAGACGCGATGCACGCAGAGTATTATGAAATTCTTTAATGTTCGTTCAGAATATTAACAGTAAGCACGGGCTATGTGCAAAGTCGTATATGCCAAAGTGTTGAAACAGTGAAATGGGATTAAAGAGACAAATACAACTACAGGAAATAAAAAGGAATCACAATAAAAATGTAGAAGCAGAATGTCTTTGTCATGTCCAGAAATATTACTGTTTTAAATTGTCTTGCAAAATTAATGAGTTGGTCAGTAAGATAAACACCATGTGTTATTGTATTGCAGTCAAACTGAAGTCAATGATCTATAACAAGAAGTACAGTGTATCTACCTAAGGCACTGAAGAAGGGTTCAATGGAATAAAACACCACGAAAGGGGTACATCATCGAAAACAGGACGAACAAAAACGAATATTTTTGGGGAAGCGTGGGGGAGGAGGGGAAGTGCGGGACGGCTTAAACATGGCTTTACTGGCGCCAAACCTTGCTCTTAGTCTTGATGTAGTTCCAGTTTTGCATAATTGTTCAGCACGCATAGGGGTTCCCTAACTAATCAGTGATGATCACAGTAAACCCCAGTTAATATAACCCTACGATGAAACAAAGATGAGCTATCGACTTCAAACTGGAAGTCAGACCTACATTAGCAAAACCACGATGAATCCGAACAGAGGAGCTATCAGAAACTGTCTTGAAAAGTTTAAAGGTTGAGTAAGCATTGTGTCCGTGACCCAATCCACCGTCTTGCAATTAAAGAAGGTAGCAAAGTTGTTCACTTTATTGACTGTCCCAGGCGGATCTGTTGCAATTCTTTTTGTTTGTACGACGGTTGCTGAAAATATACCATTTTTTTTCATTGTTTGTTCCTAATCACTTATTTTTTCGGTCCTTCAGGAATGTTGTGCTGTTGTTGTTGTTTTTTTTTTTTTTTTTTTTTTTTTTTTGTTTTTTTTGTTTGTTTTTGTTTTTTTTCTTAATGTAGCCTCAACACTGAGTCTTTTTATTTATATTTTAATACGCATGTTATGGACATCCGTGGCCACTTGCTGCAAATTGTTCAACAGATTGGGTCATCTGTACAATATATGTTTGAAAATAAATCTTTATAATTTATTCATAGGCATCGCTATACATTACCTTCTTTCAGTTAATGCAATTTTAAAAGCTACTATAAAATGTATTCATTTCGCACAGTATTTTCTTTACATACACCATCTTGTCGCAAAATTACAACATTCTGCATATCAGCTGGGGCACAGCTTTTCCTACAAAATTGCATGTGCGTCCAGCGAAGACTCAGATCAGCCTGTACATCCGCACAGTCTGATCAGAGTCTTCGCTGCCAACTTGAAGATGCTTTGAACCCCCCTTGACTACTCTAAGAATACCATATGAAGACTCTCATCAGACTGCGTGGCTGCACAGGCTAAATTGAGTCTTCGTTGGGCGCACATGCAATTTTGTTTGTTTGCTTGTGTTGAGGTTTTACAGCCCAGTCAACCCAATGGGGTCATGTCGTTCATATTGCCTTGGTCCATATCGGTATTTGAAACTTTTATTTCAGCCGCGTCTGGAAATATCGGGAAGCGAAATCCCCGAGCAGCATACGCATTCGCCCAGACTCGTCCGGACATTTGCTTTTCGCTTATTACCATTACATCTATATGAACCATATACTTCTGAATAAAATTTCCGATTATAGTTGCTACATTTCTAAACGAAAACATGTGTCTTGGATATTCACCCACCCCTCTGCATTTGAAAGTGTTATGTAATGTACAAGTGATATGTCGTTTTCACTTATTATATGGACTGCGCCAAGCGAAAAAGTCCTTCGAGCATGCGCAAAATGTGCGAATTCACATCATCCGGGGAATCCGGGCCGTTGTTCTTCATTATTGCATAAAATGCAGTGTCGCACGTTGTTAACAGCCGTGCATTAACCGGCGAAAAGCTGTGTATTAACAAAGCAATTCACGCGCTGTTAATGCACGGCTACGCAACTTTCAATACGATCGTACCGGTGCCACAGATTTGCTGCCGTTACGAGATATGTACTGCCCGGCCCTAGAACGAGCATAGTCCGTGTACATTGTAAATTACGTTCGCGAGACATCTGTGAAAAGGCGAAACAAAATAGTACAAAAAATAACGCGAAATGTAGCAAATGTTTTCAGTTTTTATGCAATAATAGCGATCGAACATGGTTTTTCAATGCATTAACATTCGCCAGGCCTTCGGCCTCGGTTTTCAACACCTCCCACGGGACCTGGCGAATGTTAATGCATGAAAAAACCATGTTTGATCCCTATATTGATGCATTCTGTGATGTCTGGTGATTGTGGTAGACGCAAGCCCCGAAGGTGCACTTTTGCTTGGTGTAGCTCAATTATTTAGTTAGATAGAGTAAAGGCCCCAAAAGCGTGTCAAGTGTACCCAAATATTTTCATGTTGACATATCTCCGGTATGACACATTTTGTACACTTTTTATGCATGTTGCTGCAGATTGTCACACTTTACAACATTTTATCTGCTTTGCGTCCGTGTTTTGGTAAACATAAGCCGTCCTGCTGTAGATATCTAAATATTTCCACATAGCTGAAATTCATAATTGTTTTATTTATTTATTTACATAGCTGGAATTCATAATTGTTTTATTTATTTATTTCATAATTAATATGTGACTTATATAAGGCATATTTTAATAGGACGTCAACAGGTAGTAATATTAAGACATATATGATGACCTGTCCTGTTCTTTGTTCTCTCTCAGATTATTCGAGTTTATATAAATAACTCTCAGTATTAGATATTAATTTTAAAGATGCTATCTAATCGTGGTTACTTGTATGCAATGTATATTGCGTGTATCTATATGTCCGTTTTCTGAATTGATATTATTTATTTATTTATTTATTTATTTATTTCTTTATTCAAAAATATAGTAGACTGAGATGGTTTCTATCAGAATTATTCTTCTAAGTAAATGCACGTTTTACCTTCACCTCACAGTTATAACTGTTAAAACATGTGTCATGAAGTTCTTACTTCTTTCGATATTTTAACATTTCTTTCTGAAGACATGTATTCCAAATATAAAACCTCTGAATCAGAATTTCCAGCATCTCCGTTCTATTTAAAACTAGATACTCAAACATTTTAGCCGTATCTATAGATGAAAATGTGTTGTCTTGTACTGATCTTCATTTGTTTTGTTCTTGGATGTGAAAATGAATAAACGCTTTGAGTAGACTCAGAACAGTCCTTTGACTGCATGCAAGACCGAACATTCGACTCTTGTTGCAAGTCCGTAGCATTTCTAGCAGGCACATAACGTTGAAACAACATCGATTCAACGTCAAAAATCAACGTTGAATCGACGTTGTTTCAACGTCGTGTGCTGAATCAACGTTGAACCGACGTTGTTTCAACGTTGTGTGCCAGCTGGGATCGCCAGCCACACTGGCAGCAGCCATGGGACATACTGGTTTACATACTGGTATCCTGACATTGGAGCGATCAGTCCGACCGAACAAAGGTATCTATAGTAACAGTTTGGTCCTTGAACTGGTTTGGTCAGAGATCGCGACACGAATGGGATCTTCCAAATATATTATGCCATGTAGAAAGTAATTACTAGAGGGACATTGTCGATGGTCTTCGCAAATCCCCTCACTTCGGCGCTGCAAACATGTTCTACGTATTTTCTCCCGTTGATTTGCTATAATACCCTGCTCTGAAAAAGTTTAACTCTGACCAAGTCCCAAGCCCATCCCAACCTTGGCTCTGCCCTAATCACCCCAGTGCAAAACTTTAGTGCAAACCTGTCTTTTATAACATTTAATACGATTTGCTACATGACCACGTTCTGAACAAGTATAAATTCGACCAACTCTTTCCCTTCACAAGTCAGTTGCCTCGCCTCAGACATCTCATGCTAAAACATTTTAGTGAATATATGCATCTCAGTATGAAACTTTTAATGATAATTTGTTCGTTGTATCTTCCTTACAAATGATTTGGTATGATTTGGTACGCTACATGACCATGTACAGCAAAATTAATTTTGACCCTCACCAAACCTATCTCCACCCCTAACTTAGTACAACCAATACAGTACAAAACTTTTAGTGAATACTTATTCTGCTCTTTATGGCCTCAATTTGATATGTTCCATGAACTTGTTTCGATAAAGCGTAATTTTCATTCTCAGTTCTACTCATTGCAGCCTAATCCCAACCTACCAAGGGCAATACGTACAATTGCTACACGTTCTGCTATTCACGACATTCCATTTGAGTATGTTCCGAAAAAACGTGTAATTTTGATCCTTATCCGCATCCATCAACAACCCTATCAAAGACGCACCCCAAGCCCAGCCATGGTCACCATAAGACAACAGTTTTAGTGAAGACTTGATCTGCTGTTTATGCCGTTTGATTTAATGTGTTACGTAACCATGTTTGAAAAAAAGTTCTTGTGACACTTCCTCCCATTTTTAAATTTTAATATTTCCATTCACATCTGCATATTACGTATCCTAAATATGTGTCTTTCCTCTAACCCATACGGTCTATGGACACACACAGGCAAGCACGGAAAGGCAGCATCACATGATCGCCTGGTATTTGTTTTTTTTTTTACAAAAAAGGTAAGAGAAAAGTCCAGGGAGTGCCACAATCACAAACTTCAGCCCTTCCCAGACACCAAGAGGAAGGAGAAACAAACAAAACCAAACAAGCGCAAATCGAACAAACGTACGAAAAGCACTAAGATTAGATCTCCAAGAAATATAGGGCTTATAAAAAGTTTATAGCAACTACACATCATGAAAGAACAAACAGGTCGGATACCAAAAACACCGTTTACACACTGGTTAATGTAAAAACACCGGAATTAATACAGCACAATGGTGCTGTCTCGATACCTCACTGGAACTCGCGTAAAATGGCGGGAAAAGGACAGAAAATCTATACCTGTTTTGAATATGATTTCCTTTTTTTTTTTTTTTTTTTTTTTTTTTGTAAGCTTGTTTCGATTTTATGTGTGATGACACTGGCTGCACGAACCATCAATAACATTGCAGTTTATGGTTCTGAAAAGCATTTGATGATTTATGTCATGGCTAAGTCGGTAAATCGGTTACAATTCTGGAACGTAACCATGCGATGTGTTGAAATTACATAAAAATGTAATAAATACGCATTTTTATTGTTGTTCAAGCACAGTTATTATCGTATTTCCATGGAACAACAATAAAATTGACTCCTGTGTTTTTCTTGATGACAATTGTAATAGTTCGATTGATGATTTTCTATTACAACGCACCGTGAGCACTTTTTGAAGTATGGATACAACGCACCGATGGTAACAAAATTCTCGGGGTGCTTGTTTCGCATATGCAAAACAGGTAGCTCGCCCCGGAAACAAAGAGCAGTTACCGCAGGTTTGACTTATCACATGCTTTATTCATTTACTGCTACAAAACTACCATTAAAATACCGTTCGTATTCCTTAATTGTCTTCTGTTTAACCATAAACATATATACAGTCAAACTCCAATGGCTCGAACACCGATGGCTCGTTTACCATGACTGTTTCGAACTACATCACGAAATAACGCCTTTATAATTTTGACCGCCATAAACCCCATTTTTAGATAGTAAAACTGGGGTTTACAGGGGTATACATTCTACCCATTTTCTTATTTTGCTAAAAAACATAGATTGTGGGTACTCGTTAGATTTGCCTCACCGAGGCGGTTCTAACGAATACCCACAATCTATCTTTTGAGCAGAAATATGAAAAATATCAGGATTTTTTATCTGAAAATTTTCATTTTTTGGTTGTAAAATTTTCAATATACATGTATTTGTATAGGCGTGTTTTTAATGGCTCTTGAGTCCCTAAGAAATGGAAAACAGAAACGTTCAGGGTGTGGCACAATCAGAAGTAACAGCCAACCAATGTCACTAGGAAAAAGAGAAAAAAGGACATGCATTAAAGTGTGCATTGTTTATCAACAAATGCACGGGAAGCACACAGAACAACCTCCACTTCCAAAAGCAAGGTGATCCAAATGCTAAAAAAAAGACAGAAGAAACACATAGACACCTAACAATGGATTGTTGCAACTGTTAGTAAACGAATAGAAATGAATCATCTTTTCCAGCGTGTCAGAGAAGGAGTGCAGACATTTTCAATCAGAAAAAGAAGTTAAATGTACATAAGCCACAGATGGATGCTCGTATTAAATTAAAAATGACAAATGACAAGACAAATAGCCGTGGATCCCACAATATAAAGGTGTAATCAGGCATCCGTTGAAGTAATATGAGCTTAACTATACCTAATTTAGTGCCACAGAGGCCTTTCTGTTATTTAAACTTCATCAGTGTGGCTAAACCCCAATATCACGAAAACATACCTATATAATTTTGACCCCCTTAAACCCCACTTTTATATAGTAAAACTGGGGTTTACAGGGGTATACATTATTTTTCTTATTTCTGCTCAAAACCTAGATTGTGGGTTTTCGTTAGAACCGCCTCGGCGAGGCGGTTCTAACGAGTACCCACAATCTATGTTTTGAGCAGAAATATAAAAAATATCGGAGTTTTTTATCTGAAAATTTTCAGTTTTTGGAGATGAAATTTTCTATATATTTGAATAGGCATGTTTTCGTAATGAAAAGTTTGGAAATGAAACGTATGATGCGCATGTCTTGGCAAGCAGCAAGACATACAGAAAGCAAAATAAGCCTAAAAAGTGGATTCCGAACCCGCTAAGATTCATGTCATTTTGACAAGTCTGTCTTAGTTTTAGAAAATTAATATGCATATTTATCCAGCCTAGTTGTTCGGACTGGAATATAAAAAGACACAAGCTCTATCTCTCCCTATAACTACGGCATCAGTGATGTCAATCATTTAGTAGACCTAGTGACAGAGTTTAAAGATTCTTTTAATCTTACCACCTTGTCTTACCAACTGATGGAGCTGGTTCTTTGAAGGTTGGCTCAAAAGAGGTCTATGAGGACTAGCTCCTCTTGTTTGAACCAACTTTTTAAAGTGTTTTTCCAAAAACATGTTTTTTGTGTATTCAAGGTTCATCTTCATAAGAAAAAGCAAACAAAAAAATTACCTTTCAAGTCCAAGGTCCAATGCTTCAGCATCTTCTACGGCTGCAGCTTCAAAATCCTGAAACAACAAATAGACCTGATCGAGGCACAATTACAAAATATTGTCTCTATACTCAGTATACAAACAAGCTCTGTCTTGATTACGAGACTGGAATTTCCGGGGTTCACCGAAAATGTCTTTTTACACGGGGCTGAAAAAAAGAAAAAAAAGGCAAAGATCAGGGCCCAGTTGTTCAAAGCGTCGTTAGCTTAACGAGCTCTTTAAGGGTCATTTCGTTAACTGTTTTAGCAGATTCAATATACAGTATTATGATGTTTTTTGCTGAAAAAATGTGAGTAGCTTTTGCAATGCAAAAGCTACTCACATTTTTTCAGCAAAAAATTTCAGCATATACGCATATCACTTGATGTAAATTTTAACGAATCGTTAACTAACGACATCGTTAGCTTTGAACAACTGGGCCCAGAAATCGATACAATTACCCAACACTTTCCGTTCCAAGACACCAAAGGGAAAGAGGTACGCGCTGAAAGCAACGCCACCACAATCAAACACTTCAAGCAGAAAGCCGAAAGGACAGTTTCTTTCCCAAAAACTGGTCAAAAGGCTATCAAAAATAAAAAAAAAAAATCACCAGGACATACTTGCAAAAATATACAATGACAGAAATTGTAAACCACAGCAGAAGCACCGCTTTGGAACGGACAGTAAAATTATTACTGGAGGAGTTGTGGGGAGGGGTGGAGGGGAGGGGGGCTTAAATCGATCTTATTTGGCCACAACCCTCGCCCTTAGTTCCGCCGTGCTATACACAAGACATTTGAACAGTCCGCGTGAAGGGTTCCTGACTCATCAGAGCAACATCTCCGAGAACATAAAAATCAAACAAAAACAACGATGAAGACTCGACAGCAAGAAATAACTGAAATGCTGAAGCAAAAGAAAACCAACAGTTGGACTCTGGTGGGCCTGACCAGAGCCAGAGCATCAGGCACCAATTGATATACCTAAAATCCTTGTATATGAAGTCACGATGACGCTTTGACGTTTTAACGGTTTTTTTTTTTTTTTGACGTTCCGACGTCATGTTTCTGCCGAAAGATTTAGACAGAACCCGAACCCACCATCTCTTTACCGAAAATTTATTGATTTCTAAATATCATAAAATTAATAAAATAGCCTGTATTCAAGCCTTTAATGATCAGATGAACAGTCTGCAAGAAAAGAATCAGTAATGGTTGTTTGGTGCGAATTGAAAGTTCTATCACTCGTGATAAGAATTCGGCCTCACTCTGCAAGCCTCCTAATGCCGAACAGTTTCCCTCGGGAGAGAATTTTCAATTCGCAACTCACGCCAATTTCAGATTCTTATATTCTCTCAATAGGATGATTATGTGCCGCGGTGTTGATTGCTCTTTGTTTCCAAGGCGATCTAGATGTTCTGCACAGACGAAACTAGCACCCTTAAAATTCGGTTGTTACCATCAGTGCGTTGTATCGTTGCTTCAAAAAAAACAGAAACGTGCTCACGGTGCGTTGTAATAGAAAATCATCAATCGAACTATTACAAATGTCATCAAGAAAACATGAGGGATCAGAAATTATGTTTCTAATGCTGTTTCACGAGAAAACGATAATAACTGTGCTTGAACAACAACACAAACACTTCACGCGGTGAATTAATGTTTTGTATATACCACGGCAGAACTAAGGTCGAGGATTTTGGCCAAATAAGGTCGATCAAACCTTCCCCCAAGTAAGGATTTTACTGACCGTTCCAAGGTGGTGCTTCTGCTGTGGTTTACTATTTCTGTCATTGTATGTCTATACATGTATATATACTTGGTGAAATTTTTGTTTTGGATAGCCGTTTGGCCTTTTTTTTTTTTTTTTTTTTTTGGTAAGAAATTGTCCTTCTGGCTTTCTGCTTGTAGTGTTTTGATTGTGGTGCCGTTGCTTTAAGGGTGTCCTTCTTTCCCTTTGGTGTCTTGGACGGAAGGTGTTAGGTAATTGTATCGATTCCTGATCATTGCCTTCCTTTCTATTTATCACATTTTTATGTAATTTCAACACATCGCAGGGTCACGTTCCAGAACTGTAGCCGATTTACCGGCTAAGCCATGACATAAATCGTAATGTTATCGATGGTCCGTACACCCAATGTCTTCACTTATAGAATGGAGACAAGTTCACAAATAAATTATATTCATAACAGGTTTAGATTTTGTTTACCTTTTCCGCCATTTTATCCCAGCTCCAGTGAGGAATCGAGCCAGCACCAATGTGTTCCATTAACCTCCGACGCTTTTACATTTACCAGTGTGCACCAATCTTACTGTTTATATAGTTTCTCCCCTTTTGCTTTTTTTTTTTTTTTTAACAAAATGTCTTTTATCTGATTTTTTAAACAAACAGTGTGCTTTATCTGGGGCTATGAATAATAATAATATTCTGTTTAAACCCAAAACGACAGTCATTATACAAAGGTTCCTGCATGGATTCGCGGTGAAAATATAATGAAAAAATGAAGTTAAAACGGACCCGTCGGCGTATTACTACCATGTTTAAACAAAAGTATTAACTGTAAAATAGCACTCAAAAGAAATTATGAAATTATTCAAATTTCTCCTCCCATGATTTGATAATTCAATAAGGAAAATCACAGTCGTGTATGTATACCAAACAGGATTGGTGATAACAAAAAGTCATGATACTTTCCTCACGCCCATTATTGAAGTTATATCGTCATTCAACCGGCAATAGCCTATACAATTAATGGGCTCGTTTTGCTGTACATTTGTAGTTCTTACCGCGGCGTCTGAAACGGTTCTACACTGTTTACTAAGGTCTGTCTGTGCCTGTGCAAACAATGTTGACTCAGATTGCAGTGTGGTAAGTGTTTACACTGTTGTCCAGTATTTCAGCACGAGTGTTTGATAAACAATCTGGGCCCAAATGTTCAAAGCGTCTTTAGCTTAATGAGCTCGTTCGGGGTCAAAATGTTAACTGTTCTAGTAAGTACAATATCTAATTCACAAGTATTTTTACTGAAAAAACTCTGAGTAGCTTTTTTTCAGCAAAAATATTAGCATATATGCCATATTTAATGATCAAAGTTTTAACGATACGTTAACTAACGACATCGATAGTTTCGAAAAACTGAGCTCAGGAGTAGTAGAAAGTTTAGTAAGAATTATATGTGAGGTGTCCGCATATTTAGGGTAAATACGGTAGCTATTAAGCTTGCTATTAGCTAGGCAGCCGTGTATTACTAGCCCAGTAACATTACGAAAACACAATTGTTCAAATATACTGAAACTTTTACCACCAAAAAATGAAAATTTTCAGATAAAAAATTCTGATATTTTTTCATATTTCTACTCAAAACATAGATTGTGGGTACTCGTTAGAACCGCATCGGCGAGGCAGTTCTAACGGGTACCACAATCTGTGTTTTGAGCAGAAATAAAAAAATAATGTATGCCCCTGTAAACCCCCGTTTTACTATATAAAAGCGGGGATTAAGGGGATCAAAATTATATAGCCGTGTTTTCGTGATGAATCATGACACACACACACACACACACACACACACACACACACACACACACACACATGATTGCAGTAGTCTGCTGTTTAATGGTCTTTTGACTGTTAAAATTGACGACAGTTGTCAGAGTAAACTTTAAAATGTACCAAAAGCATGAGTTTAGAATTCTAAAGCTGAAAGGTTATTTGAAATTATTCAGAATTTTTAATTAGATACTGAATTTTAAAAAAAACAAACTTAAAATTTGAGGGTTTGTTGTTACAAAATCAAGTTACAGCAGTTAATTATGCTGTTGCTGGACTTTCTGTTAAGAAAATGCCCATTATTTACAGTGGCAAACTCATCAGTCTTCTTGACGAGTATTTAAATTATATCCCAAAATAGTACTTTCTTTAATAAATCAGCAAATAAAAGGAATTATATCTTCTTTTGTTGACTTTCCAAATAGTTTTCTGTCTTTGGTTTCTGTATTTCCCTAGGATCTTTACTTCAAAATATTTTTATATTATTTTTACTGTTATCATTTTGGCTGACCGTTTTTTATATGCATCACATGTGCATAGGTAGACTGGCTCCAGTCTCCAGTGACTTTTTTTCTTACAATCCTGTTTGATAATCCACTAAAATAAAAACAAAACAATATCATGACTATAAAGACTGGTCATTGGTGATCAGTCCTTATGATATTATTATTATTATTTTTTTTTTTTTTTTTTTTTTATTTCAGTGGATTATCAAACCATCACGAAAACATGCCTATATAATTTTGACCCCCTTGAACCCCACTTTTATATAGTAAAACTGGGGTTTACAGGGGTATACATAATTTTTCTTATTTCTGCTCAAAAACATAGATTGTGGGTACTCGTTAGAACCGCCTCGCCGAGGCGGTTCTAACGAGTACCCACAATCTATGTTTTGAGCAGAAATATGAAAAATATCAGAGTTTTTTACCTGAAAATTTTCAGTTTTTGGAGGTGAAAGTTTCTTTATATTTGAATAGGTGTGTTTTCGTAATGATGATTATAAGAAGAAAACAAATAGTCACTGGAGACTGAAGCCTAGTGCACAGGTAAAATCAGGCGACAGTTTAAATGTACAAGGCATTAGGCATCATCATGTCTAATATACATGTACATTCTTTTCCCACTATTTTTATATGAAGTGGTGACATGGAGAGGAAAGGGGAGAGGGTGGGGTGGGTAGTGGATTTTTACGAAAACATACCTATATAATTTTGACCCCCTTAAACCCCATTTTTATATAGTAAAACTGGGGTTTCCAGGGGTATACATTATTTTTGTTATTTCTGCTCAAAAACATAGATTGTGGGTACTCGTTAGAACCACCTCGAAAAACATAGATTGTGTACTCGTTAGAACCGCCTAGATAAGGCGGTTCTAACGAGTACCCACAATCTATGTTTTGAGCAGTAACATGAAAAATATCAGAATTTTTTATGTGAAAAATTGCCATTTTTTGGTCGTAAAATTTTCAGTGTATTTGAATAGGCGTGTTTTCGTAATGTGTAGTTGCTACAAACCTATTTTCCTGGTACAAAGGAATTTCAATTATTTTTGTTGTAAATTAGCCTTATGTGGGGGCTGTCTATTTCTTTAATTATTGCTTCAGTGAGTATCACAACATTAAGATGGGTAGGGTAATCCCACACCTATCCTATCTAAGAGACTAAATATGCCATTTACTATCTTCTCTTAATAAACTTACTAAATGTTAGCAAGGAGAAGTTAGTTTGCTTTTCGCTTTTCGCTTTTCGTCTTTCAGAAGTTAGTTTGCTTTTCGCTTTTCGCTTTTCGTTTTTCAGAAGTTAATTTGCTTTTCACATTTCGCTTTTCGTTTTTCGCTTTTCGATAATAGGTCTGCTTCATGCTTTTACTGTTTAGTGTCTGAGTACATGAGTGAGTGAGTGTGTGCGTTAGCGAGTGAGTGAGTTAGAAAATGAGTGAGTGTTTTACGTCAATCAAACAGCTCATGGCATATGCAGACGTTCATTTGGTCAAAGTCAAGATTCCTTTTGTTTTTCGCTTTTCGCTTTTCGTTTTTCGCTTTTCGCTTTTCATTTTTCGCTTTTCGATAATAGGTCTGCTTCACGATTTTACTGTTTAGTGTCTGAGTACATGAGTGAGTGAGTGTGTGCGTGAGCGAGTGAGTGAGTTAAAAATGAGTGAGTGTTTTACGTCAATCAAACAGCTCATGCCATAGGCAGACATTCATTTCGTCAAAGTCTAGATTCTTTTCGTTTTTCGCTTTTCGCTTTTCGTTTTTCGCTTTTCGCTTTTCGATCATAGGTCTGTGTCATGTTGTAACTGTTATCTGCGTTCAGTAATACGTGAGTGTCTGAGTGAGTGAGTGAGTGAGTGTTTTACGTCCATCAAACAGCTCATGTCATATGCAGACGTTCATTTGGTCAAAGTCAAGATTCTTTTTATTTTTCGCTTTTCGCTTTTCGTTTTTCGCTTTTCGCTTTTCGTTTTTCGCTTTTCGCTTTTCGATAATAGGTCTGCTTCATGCTTTTACTATTTAGTGTCTTAGTACTTGAGTGAGTGAGTGTGTGAGTGAGCGAGTGAGAGAGTTAGAAAATGAGTGAGTGTTGACGAAATGAATGTCTGCATATGGCATGAGCTGTTTGATTGACGTAAAAAACTAACTCACTCACTTTCTAACTCACTCACTCACTCAGATACTCACTCACTCATTCATGTACTCAGACACTTAACAGTTACAACATGAAACAGACCTATGATTGAAAAGCGAAAAGCGAAAAGCAAACTAACTTCTGAAAGACGAAAAGCGAAAAGCGAAAAGCATACTAACTTCTTAAAGACGAAAAGCAAAAAGCGAAAAGCGAAAAGCAAACTAACTTCTGAAAGACGAAAAGCGAAAAACAAACTAACTTCTGAAAGACGAAAAGCGAAAAGCGAAAAGCAAACTAACTTCTGAAAGACGAAAAGCGAAAAGCGAAAAACAAAAAGCAAACTAACTTCTTGCTCTAAAAGTTATGACATATAATAACTAGGCTATGGACACATATTAAAGTGGCATGTGGCAATTACTTCTGTGGGCTTACTTTGCCAAATTACAATGCATTATTTGTACTTCATATATTTTCATAAATTTTGCATTTACCATCTTTGCTAAAAACACAACACTTCTTGAAACCTGAACAGAAATGAATATCCTTTCGTGATAGTAGGTGTTGATGGCACAGTATGGCAACATGATGGGTATTTTGCTGTAGGCCACCTCAGACATGGGTTATGTGCCCTTGAATTAACTCTTTCGGCGCAAAAGTTCAGACTACATTTGTCGTCTGCTTTGTTGTTGTTTTTTGTTGTTGTTTTTTTTTTTTTTTGTTTTGTTTTTTGTTGTTGTTTTTTTTTTTTTTTTGTTTTTTTTTTGTTTTTTTGTTGTTGTTTTTTTGTTGTTGTTGTTTTTTTTTTTGTTGTTTTGTTTTTTGTTGTTTTTTTTTGTTTGTTTTTTTTTGTTTTGTTTTGTTTTGTTTGTTTGTTTTTTTTTGGTTTTTTTTTCTCTTTTTTTTAACAAACTATCGATTGGAAAGAAGTTTATATGTAAAGTTGAAATACTGAATGTCAAACAGCGTAGATCCTGATGAGACGGCTCATTATGAGCCGTCTCATCTGGATCTACGCCGTTTGCAAAAGCTATTATTATCGCCTATGGAGATGATTGAGTTAATGAATCATTTCTTTGTTGAATTATGTATAAAGACACAGAAATAATTTAAGAAATCGTTTCGTTGTTTAACCTAGCACTGAAAAGGCGCTGCAACTCTTTTTGTCTATTTTCTGAAATGTGTCAACTAGAAAATGGAAAGATTTTATTTTCAAGGGGAGAAATAGTTTCCTGTTAGGGCTGACCACTTTTCAAAACGGCATTGGTGTGCAGGACAACCAAAAACCAAAAATTAATTATACCTTGTACAAGATGGCAGAAAAAAATGTCAGCGGAGTCCGATCCTCTTAAGAAAAAGCAAAGACAGCGTGCTCACTCTCGTACACGGTACATGTACATGTATATTGATCTTACAAACTGAAACATTGATATTTCCTTGTGTAACTGTATATATTAATTGTTGTCGAAATTAGAAATTCCCCAACAGGACAAGATGTTGCACTAAGTCAAATATACATTGTATGTCAGTATGAATGAACGTTAGACACATTAATTGTTACACGTAGGTTTAATGTGGGAAAGAAAGCTGGCATCGTAATTTTATTCTAAATACTCGGACAGACAGGCTTTGCAAACAGCCTAGACCCAGATCAGACGCCACAAATGTGGCGTCTGATCAGGGTCTACACTGTTTGCCACTCACACGGCAGTTTTTAGACACATCAACAGGTAGCAAAATACACAATTTTACAGAAAGTTAAGGACACGTATGGTAAGGAGTTAAGGTGTTCTAACATATAATGTACGGTATGTCTCACTCAGAGTATATGTAATTTAATCATATTGTAGGAGGTGACGGCTTCTATATGTGGCAAAGTGGAGACTGGAGAGTTGGCGTGTTTCGTGACATTCTCTTTGTTCAATAGTCTCATATGTATTTATCGGGTTTCCCTAATATGTAAAGATCAAGCCATGTCATTCAAAAGGCGTCTCCTAGAATATGCAAAATAACCTATTTGAAAATGTCCCGTTCTACAGTATCCTTGTTCTTTCATTCAGTACTTGTATGAACAGACAGCGAAATCCCTCATTCGACTGTGCTATAGTGCTGCCTGAGTGCCTGATCTGTTTCTTTTCTCCATGTTTACGTATGCCCGCTACCTATGCTGCCATACATGTAGGATGGTCCAAGCTTTTCATCGGATCCTGTAAGGATTATGTTGGAATGACATTTCACAGTATATTTGTCATATTTTTTTTCATGCTCAGAGCATTGCTGGGTTCATATGTTACATTTTCCGTCTAACATAGGCTTTAAGTTTTAACACTCAGCAAGATGGGAAAAAAATTCAGCTGACAACATTTTGAAATAGTTTGTGTTATTTTTCTCAGAAAATAGGTTCTGCCATTTTAGGCTAATTGTCTCTTAAAGAGAGAATTTGCATGAAATGCCTGAGCCTATTTTAGGAGACAGTTTGCATGAAACGCAGAGCCTGTTTTTGAGAGACAATTCGCATGAAATGACAAAAGTTATTTTCTGGGAAAAAAATACGACAAATATCAATTTATCGTCTGCTAAATTAGCCCAGACGGTGATACTGGTTTATAAAGACTAATGAAAATAGCTACAAAGATATTTTTTAGAATAATAGTCAATCTACTAATTAGATCATCTGGACCTGACATTACAAAAACACGCCTATTCAAATATATTGAAAATTTCACCACCAAAAACTGAAAATTTTCAGATAAAAATTCTGATATTTTTCATATTTCTGCTCAAAACCTAAGATTGTGGGTATTCGTTAGAACCACCTTGCCGAGGCGGTTCTAACGAGTACCCACAATCTATGTTCTCGAACAGAAACAAGAAAAATAATGTATACCCCTGTAAACCCCAGTTATATAAAAGGGGTTTAAGGGGTTCAAAATTATATAGGTATGTTTTTCGTGATGCCGTTGTCAGAGTTTTGGAACTAAGCATGAAAGAAAAACGAGTTTTTCTAAGGCGTTCGTGTGTGTGTGTGTGTGTGTGTGTGTGTGTGTGTGTGTGTGTGTGTGTTTCAGCTGGCTCTTACCCGATGTGCCTACATGTAGGCTTGATTGCGTTAGACGTACAAAATCAAATTAATGGTACTTTAACTTTGAATCCGATCAGTAAATGCCTTGCATGCAACTGTCAGTGCGTGGTATTCTCTACAATTTTCAACACAATAACAAGCACTAGTCTGGAACTAAACCAATGATAAACATGTTGTTGATTGTAGCTTAGTGTATAAAATGTTCTTAAATTAACTAAATAAACAAATAAATGCGAAAAGCATAATTTGTTGGATTGATGTTTTATATGTCTTCACGTATTTCTTCATGATTTTCACACTTATCAATTATATTAATATACGAATCAACATCAACAGCACAATTTAAAAGCCCTTTCACGTTAAAGTACATGGTTGTATGCATTTAACGGTTGACAATAAATATAAAAAAATTCCACATTGTTTACATGTACATATATATCAACAGATTTTACGTGCTCTGCTTCCGTTTTTTGAGGTGAGATTGGGTAACTTTATAGTAAACTGTTCCGTGAATTGTACGTAATATAACGTAGTGACGTACGTATTTAACGTTCAGCATGCTGGGTAACAATCTCAACAGGCGACACTTTGAAATATTTATTCATTCCATTGTTTTCCCTGAAAACAAAAAAAAAAAAAATCGTGCCATTTCAGGCGAATTGTCTCATAAGGAGACAATGTGTTATAAATGTCAGACCCATTGTGCGGGGAAAAATTAGATGATTTTCATCAAATAGTCGACCGCTAAATTTATCAAGAGATTCTAATGGTTAAATGGTTATGTATTGTGGCTCGTTACTCAAGGTGATAGAGTGGTGACAGTCGTAAACTGTTAAATGTTTACAATATAGTTTATACGATTATTTATAAATCTGTGTTGATATTTTTAGTCTTTTGTTTAAACCATTACGAAAACACGCCCATTCAAATATATTGAGAATATTACCACCAAAAATGAAAACTTTCAGATGAAAAAATCTGGTAGTTTTCACATTTCTGCTCAAAACATAGATTGTGGGTACTTGTTAGAACCGCCTCTGCGAGGCGGTTCTAACTACATGTAGTACCCACAATCTTTTTTTTTTGAGCAGAAATATTGAAATTAATGTATACCCCTGTAAACCCCAGTTTTACTGTATAAAAGTGGGGTTTAAGGGGGTCAAAACTATATAGGCGTGTTTTCGTGATGAAAATAAAATGTTACCTTAGCATTTTTTGTTTAGGACAAACTTCGGCGCACTGCGATTAAAGACGCGCGCGCGCTCGTGTGTGTGTGTGTGTGTGTGTGTGTGTGTGTGTGTGTGTGTGTGTGTGTGTGTGTGTTGATCGCCATTGGTGTCACCCGGGGTGAGGTTTTGGTCTACAGAGGTGTCCTTAAGTGAAATGTCCTTTTTTATTTATTACTAGGATCGGACAAGAACCAAAAATGTACCAAAAAAGACCCAAACACAGCAGAAATGAGGCACAAGACACGTTGTCGCAATAAGCCATTGATTTTAATAAGATAGCCTTGATTAAATGCATGATCAGTGCACACTGTGGTCAGTCTCATTTTGACATCTGAGAGATATGGTCATATAGATTATTGCGACAAATTGGTTATCGCATAGTTTTAAGTTTCTCGCATGTGAGCTCGATATTTTAAAATTATGCAAACCTATAATTAAAGTTCAATATTTCCGTGTCAAATTGAACAAGCCAAATGGAGCAGTTATGAAACTGTATGGCATTGTCAATATATTGCACAGTGAAACTAATGTTGGAACTTCAGCTCAAGAGAATCATGCCATCGAAATGATAACGTTATAAATCGTAACGCAAAAAGCAATTTTCTTGATGTTTACTTCAATCACTCTGCCACCATGTTTTAGCTTACCTCAGCCGAAGGCTCAGGATGAGCTATTGTGATCACTCTCCGTCCGTCGTCCGTCCGTCCACACCTTTGAACGACTTCTTCTCTGAAACCCCTGGGCAAATTTTCTTCAAATTTCACGTAGAGCCTTCTTTTAATTGAAAATTTGTACAAATGGCCATGGTCCGTTAATCAAGCAGGTCGCCATGAACATATCTGGTAAAAACACTTAAAAATCTTCTTCTCCAGAACCAAGAAAGCTTCAATGCTGAATCTTGGTATATAGTATTTGGGACTCAAGGTCTACTAAGTATGTTCAAATGATGACCCTAGGTTGACATTTGAATTTTTACGGCAAGGTCAAATCTGCGTCCCTATGCATTTGTATGGGGAAACTATTGAAAATTCAGTTTCTCAAAATTATTAGTGGCTGAAACTTACAATGTATGATCAAAGTAGCAAACCCTTTTAGTTACGATAAAAATTTTGTCCCCCAGGGTTAACTGCCTTTGCCCTTGGGCTATATTCAAGTATACTCTTTAAACACCTTCTTTTCTGAATCATCTTCACCAGCTTCCACCAAATTTCAGGAAATATTGAAGGGATATTATCAATTGTGCAAACGGTTATGCATCATTAAACAAGATGGCCCCATGCCCATATATGGTAAAAACACTTAAAACTTTTCTTTTGAAGAACCAAGAAAGCTTCAAGGCTGAATCTTGGTGTATAGCATTGGGGACTCAAGGTCTACTAAATTTGTTCAAATGATGACCCTAGGTTGACATTTGACCTTTCTACGACAAGGTCAAATTTGCATCCCTATGCATTTGTATGGAAAAATATTGAAAATTCAATTTCATAAAATGTATTTAAGACTAATGGCTGTAACTTATGTATGATCAAAGTAGCAAACCCTTTTAGTTTCAATCAAAATAGTGCCCCCTGGGGTTATCTGCCCTTACCCCTGGACTATATACATGTATAAATTTTTGTAATCGTTAAACGTCTTCTTCTCTGAATCATTTTCACCAATTTTCACCAGATTTTACATTTGACCTTCTGTCGAAGCATTACAAAAACACGCCTATTCAAATATAAAGAAAATTTCACCTCCAAAAACTGAAAATTTTCAGATAAAAAAAAATGATATTTTTTTTTCATATTTCTGCTCAAAACATAGATTGTGGGTACTCGTTAGAACTGCCTCAGTGAGGCAGTTCTAACGAGTACCCATAATCTATGTTTTGAGCAGAAATAAGAAAAATAAGGTATACCCCTGTAAACCCCAGTTTTACTATATAAAAGTAGGCCTTGGCGAGGCAGTTCTAACGAGTACCCACAATCTATGTGTTTTAGCAAAATAAGAAAAATAATGTATACCCCTGTAAATCCCAGTTTTACTATATAAAATTGGGGTTTAAGGGGGTCAAAATTGCATAGACGTGTTTTCGCGATGGTGTTATTAACCTACGTTTACACAGTACAGCTGTGCTGGTGAATAACCTACCCACGCAGAGGCGGGGAAACACCAAACTTTTTTAACATTATCAACCGATATAACGACCTGTGAGTTAATTGACAGAGCCAATTAGATTGTCAAAAACGCAAAGAGAGCTCTCAGCGCGCGTGTTTCCCTACACATAGTTCTTGAAATGTTCGCTATATATTCTATTTCTGTTCATTTAAGAAAAACACCTCGAAGTGAATATTACACCATGAATAGAAGTTTAACAGGTTATCTATAATCGTACAATGTTTGTCACAACCACTACCAGTCATACAAAAAGGGTTCCTAACCCTATGCGAACAGCAAAGGTTCTGATCAACCTGTGCATCAGAGTGATTAAATGAAGACCTTCGCTGTCTGCTTATAAACGTACAAGTGACTGATAACCAAAAGTAAAATTGCTGAGTAGAAATTACTCAGGCGCTTTTTGAAAATAACTTAAGCACCTTTTTACATAGCACAGCTCTCAAGATACTACATAATTGTAACAGTGTAACATTGTTTCCATTGAACCAAAATAACCTCTATTGTGACTAAACAGATCGCTTTTGGGTAACTGAACACATGCACTCTTTCACTCAGACGTAACTGGGGGTATATTTTGGTATTCATTGAGAAACCGAGTGCTCCAATGGGGTATCTCTTATCAAATTGTATTGTGAAAGTGAATAAGTGTATGACATCGCCTTAGGAGGCGAACTATTTGGGTTTTAGGGAGGGTCAATGTAGGTGACCAACATAGATGATTAATAATCCAAATGTAGCAAAACGTATTCTTCCATATTATCTTATATACAAACAGTGAACACCACCTGCAAGCTTCGTTCCCTTCACCTTCGTTCCCCTCACCCACTTAAAGTACATGGGGCCGTTTTTGTTTGTGAAGTCTCTTGCTGGTGTATGTAGCTGAAAATGCTTACTCATGTGCATTTGTGTGCATGTTTGTGTCTTCTTGTGCATGTTTGTGTGTGTACGCGTGCTCATGCATGCTTGTGTATTCGTTCTTGGGGTGTGCGAATACTTCTGCGTACTTTGTGTTGTGTGTTTCTGTGTGTGCGTGTGTGTGTGTGGTATGGTATGTGCGTTCAGATAATGCTACCTCTACGTGTGCAGCATGTGTGCACATGTGTGTGTTTGTGTTTGTAGGCATGCATATATGTGCGCATGTGTATATGTGTGCCGTTTTATACTTGTCTTTTAATAATCTTTATGTCATGCAATCAAGTTCTTTAGATACAACATCCCAGCTAGCATTCTACGTAAATCTATATCGGGCCGTCATCGGCCCGTCAGCTACCCTGACGGGCCGATGACGGCCCGATATAAATTTACGTAGAATGCTGACTGGGATAGAGCTTTTTAAGATTATCAAACAGGATTATAAGAACAAAAATATTTAGTCACTAGAGCCAGTCTATATAAATCGGGGCACCTCCTGTCCTATAAGATTGCTTGTGCGCTGAGTGAAGAGTCAGATGAGTCTGCGCACCCGCGCAGGCTGATCAGTCCTCGCTGTCCGCCTGAAGTTACTTTGGATACTTGGCTACCCACAAAGAGCCCTGCGCAGAGAGCCCTGCGAATATTCTGATTTGAGTCTCCGCTGGGCACACATATACTTGTATAAGAAATCATCACAAAAACATGCCTATATAATTTTGACCCCCTTAAACCCCAGTTTTATACAGTAAAACTGGGGTTTACAGGGGTATACATTATTTTTCTTATTTTGCTGGAAAACATAGATTGTGGGTACGCGTTAGAACCGCCTCGCGGAGGCGGTTCTAACGAGTACCCACAATCTATGTTTTGAACAGAAATGAGAAAAATATCAGAGTTTTTGTCAAAAAATTTTCAGTTTTTTGGAGGTGAAGTTTTCTATATATTTGAATAGGCGTGTTTCCGTAATGGCTGTGTCCTGCTCACGTATATTTTTATGTAAAGTACCATATAACATGAGAATATATGGCTTCATTCATGAAAAAGTAACGAAATAAGAAATAACTGGCATTGTTTCAAATGACCCGGTAGTTCCCCGCGACCTCACATAGTCTATGTATTGTGGTTAACAATACAGGCGACATATAAGCCATAACATGTGAAAATTTATCTTATGACTTATGTACCCAGCGAATTCCCACATCAAACTCTCTATTGTCCGCTTGAAGAGGCCTAAAATGCTTGGCTGTCCACAAAACACATACCGAGATTATATCAGACGGTGCGGGCTAAAACTGAGTCTTTGCTGGGTGCACATGTCGATTATGTACCGGAACATTTTCTCAAGTAGTGTCTCAAATCATCTCCTGCGAAGACGGCACATTTAGTTTGAGTATACTTTGAGTTGGTGGTTTACTAACGTATGTTTTTGCACCTGGAGACAATATCGCACAGGGAAAAAAAACCAAACAATACCAACCACGTATCGCCATGTAGGCCTACATGCATATGTTAGTGAAGGTAGGCTTAGGGGGAAATACATGAAATTTGAGCTGGGTACAGCTTTTCCTACAAGTTTGCATGTAAGCCCAGCAAGACTCATATCCGCGTATTCTGATCAGTCTTTGCAGGGGACTTTCTGGATAGCCAAGTGTGCGCCTGCAGAGTTGTAGGAGATGCTGTGATACCGATATTCTCTCTACTAACTATAGTTGACTCTCGTTATCTCGACCTAGCTTATCTCGAATAACCGCTTATTTCGAAGTGTAAAACTAGTCCCTGCCTAAAGATGAAAATCTAACAACAGGTAACAAATTATTGTGGAAAAGAGGAGAAATTGCTCCAAAGGAGCAATTTCTCCTCTTTTCCACAATATTTTCAATATATCTCGAATTTCAAGAGTCCAATTACATATACATTTGGTAAATGTGGTTGTTCGCTTTATTTTTCCTCAATTCTGCAATTCTGATATGTCGAGGTACGTATATCTCGTAGTATTTCAGAGAGTCCCTTGGAATTCGAGATAATGAGAGTCGACTGTAATTTTGCATCCACACTTGATTATATATGTACCTTAACCATGTTAACTTAATGTCTGAAATGATAACACATGAAACGAGGTATTTAAATTCAACTAAAATGAATAGTTTTATGTTTATTCAGTAGTCGATATCTAAATATACTTATTTGTTTCATCGTTGAAATTCAGCTTGTATCTGAAAAGACAAAATATGGTGTGTAAATCTTTGCCCTCAAAATTAAGGTCGACATTTACGAATGAATGAAACCTGGGTCCGTCGAAATACATTGCAAGAGGTCGTCAGTCAATAAATAGCGGGACTTTTGATGTAACTTTAAAACTTATGTTTTGATTTTTATGAAACTTGGCACACACCTGGCACACACCTGGCATAATCAATTTGCGTTACAACGGTGATGCCATATGCGCGTATCATGACGTCCCATGTGACGTCACGTAATCACGTAACGCTCAGTCGTTCTGTACGTCATGGCCAGCTTTAGCGCCGAAGAACAGCGAGCTTATGTTGAAATTGAGCTTTATAAAGGAACCGCGCCGTTAATATATTCTAAACGCTACAGAAAGAATGCGGAGGACAGACTCTATCACGCACTGCAGTTTACAGATTGATAGATTTCTTTAAAGATAGTAGAGACAGTGTTGAAAGTAGGTACAGTCCTAGCCTACCAGTGGATGCAACGGACGAAGAAAATGTGAGAAAAGTGAAACAGGTCTTGGATACCGCCAGACGTCTGACATGTGATGATTTAGCCTATTACTTGGGGATACATGTAAGCCACGGTTCAATTTACACGTATACTATTTTGAGGAATAAGTTGAACATGAGACGCGTCGCCGCATGTTGGGTACCCCACTGCTTGTCTAAAGACCAAAAAAGAGCGCGCACCCTTCTGGCACAAACATTATTAGGGAAGTTCGAAAATGAGGGTGAGAACTTTCTTAATCGCATAGTAACAATGGATAAAACCTATATCAGGAGCTATGAGCCAGAGTTAAAGCGTCTGTCATCCAAATGGCACACCAGCCTCAACAAGACCAATTAAATTCACGAGAGCACAATGTCATTTGAAGATGATGATGATTTTTGCATTTGATAACAGTGGGATATTATGTGCTTATCGAGTTCTTATGGGCAAAACATTAACCAAAAGTATACTTACGAACGTGTCTGATGGATATACTGCGGCTTGCAATCAGAAATAAGCGGAAAACATTACTTGAGGTGACGCCCTTAAAGGAAACCCTCCGCGGAATGCGTTATTATGACTTACATGTAGATGATCTTGAACTTGAAGTGGCCAGGCAAGTAAGACACGTGAATTCTGGTTGCCTAGCAACGGGCATTCGAGACCTGCAGCGGTGTCGCAGACTATTGATGTCTATGGTCGGAATTATCGTAGTCCTGTTCGTGGTTTGTATATTTTATTTTTACTTCAGGGCCCGGTTGTTCAAAGCGTCGTTAGCTTAACGAGCTCGTTAAGGGTCATTTCGTTAACTGTTTTAGCAGATTCAATATACAATATTCTGATATTTTTTGCTGAAAAAATGTGAGTAGCTTTTGCACTGCAAAAGCTACTCACATTTTTGCAGCAAAAAACTTCAGCATATTTGTGTATCACTCGATTTAAATTTTAAAGAATCGTTAACTAACGACATCGTTAGCTTTGAACAACTGGGCCCAGATCGCCATTGAACCCTTTGATTTGTTGTATTATAGCATTTGGATTATATCAGAGGCTTATAATTCTACTAACGGGACTATCAGCTCCCCAGTATAGGTGTGCAACATGTAATGTGCGGGCTCCTTTCATCTGATTAATTGCTAACTGAGAGTTTATCAGGAATACAATCTATATATAGTTCTCTTTGAGAAACTGGTATGATAATAGCTTTCACCTCTGCAGTACTGCATTAAATGCTGTGGTGCTACCGGAGTACGTAATCAAATTTGAATATTATTATTTCTGAAAACTGGCCTTCAACACCTGAGCTAATTAGGAAACATCCCCGCGTTACTGCAATGTTTTTTTTTGTCTTTAGAGAATCATGATCAAAGTGCAATTGAATGCTATCTTGACAGCGATAAAAAGGTACCATGTTAATCCATTTAGAACTATAGTCTGTATCAGATACTTTGCAAACAGTGTGTGGCCAGATCAGACAGCTCGTAACGAGGTCAGACGACTGTTTACCATTGTGTTCTTGATGTATGACTGGAACTTTTATTTCCACCAATGGATCATGTGTCTCTGTTTGATGAGGGAAGAGTCCGCTTCAGAAACTCCGGGATGAAAGCATCCTCGGGAACCCAGGTGCGATCCATTACGTTATACTACTTGAAGTGTAACGTAATGAATCACACCTTGGTTACCGAGGATGGGATGAAAGTAAGTGTATGAAGTTGGCTTGGAGTTTGAAGTATGGAGCTTGGTATTCGATTTATAGTAAAAAGTAACAGTTATCCCAGCCAGCATTCTTTATAAATCTACAGCGGGCCGTTATCGGCCCGTCAGCTACCCTGACGGGCCGATAACGGTCCGCTATAGATTTATAGAAAATGCTTACTGGGATGGCTGGGCAGAATCGATATTCCAAGTGGCGAATCCCATGCCAACTTCACAAACACGATGAAAGTATATGTAGATACTAATCATTCCGTTTTGTGAATTTAAACCAATACCTCTCGAATGTATGAGCAGTATAGACCTTCACAAGAGCACGTCCGCGTAAACTGATCAGGGTCAAATCTACATTCTACATTTTCATGATATAGCACTAACCAGCATTGACATCACAGAGTAGGACAAAAAAAAACAAAAAACATTTCCATATATGGTCACTATAAGTTCTTTTTTTTTTTTTTTTTTTTTTTTGGTCATGCTTTTTCAATGACCATCACTGTTGCACATGAGTAGAACATTCACTGTAAAGGTTTATTTGTCCTACTATTGTATGTCATTAATCTATTTATAGCCATTTTATTTATGCGTTGATGAGGGTTATTGAGTTAAAGAGCTACCATCACGAAAACATGCCTATATAATGTTGACCCCCTTAAACCCCACTTTTATACAGTAAAACTGGGGTTTACAGGGGTAATCATTATTTTTCTTATTTCTGCTCAAAAACATAGATTGTGGGTACTCGTTAGAACCGCCTCGCTGAGGCGGTTCTAACGAGTACCCACAATCTTTGTTTAGAGCAGAAATATGAAAAATATCAGAGTTTTTATCTGAAAATTTTCATTTTTTTGGTGGTAAAATTTTCAGTATATTTGAATAGGCATGTTTTCGTAATGCTAAGAACAACTATGCACAGGCACAAAATGGATAAACATGGGGAAATACTTTGTTTTGGGCTAATATGGTGTAAGAGAGACAACTGCATTTTATACTTAATCATAAAGTTGTAGAACAAAAAGTCAATACCCCAGCGTATTTTGCTGAGGTATTCTTATTTTAAGTGTAACATTATGGTTTTCTCATAGTCTGTACACCTGCACTTAAATGATTAAAAAGACTAATGCGACGCAAAATAAGAAACACTTACATGTTTATAAAGACTATTTATATGATTGGGTATCATTACTCAGCAGTACTCATGTACTGACCTAATCTATATCATGATCACCAGTATATCTGACTGTCTGACCATAAATGGTAAGGTCTCCCAATATATACATAATTTACCTTATTGTGTTTGTTCAGTCTTTATATGGTACCTACCATCATAGTTTACAAGAAAATCCACTTATGTTACTTGTTAATCCGTTTGGCACTGCAGTCCTCTAAACCCTATCTGTCTATCTATCTATCTATCTATCTATGGACCTATATTGCCTGTCAAATGTCACGTGTGTGTGTGTGTGTGTGTGTGTGTGTGTGTGTGTGTGTGTGTGTGTGTGTGTTCTTCGGCTTACAACTCAATTTTCAAAAAATCATGGACATGTCCAAATTCAAAGCTGGAAGGGTTAAGAAGAGAATCATCAGCAAACAAGCAATATTATGCAAACATCACGAAAACACGCCTATATAATTTTGACCCCCTTGAACCCCACTGTTATATAGTAAAACTGGGGTTTACAGGGGTATACATTATTCTTCTTATTTCTGCTCTAAACATAGATTGTGGGTACTCGTTAGAACCGCCTCGCCGAGGCGGTTCTAACGAGTACCCACAATCTATGTTTTGAGCGGAAATACGAAAAATATCAGATTTTTTTTCTCTGAAAATTTTCATTTTTTGGTGGTAAAATTTTCAGTACATTTGAATAGGTGTGTTTTCATAATGGATTGTCAGATTTGTTGATACTCCTTAGGGCTTTGTTTCCATAAGCTTTCCTTATATTTCCAAGCGATTTTACAATGTTCTGTCTGTTGCATATTTTACAAGTCACTGCTCCAGATCAGTCGAATCATTTGGATTCGCTTGATGTTGATATTAAATTGAGGTACTATTATAAATTCGGAGCAAATAAAAGGTTAATATAAATTACAATATAATTACAATAAAATAATAAAACACTAAAAGATATCAAACTGCAAATGAAAATGTCCTTATACAATAAACTGAGAACAGACACAGATCAGCCTAGATCTTTGTACCCGGCATACAGAAACAATGGGTCTCATCTAAAGTCCATCAAGGACTTTTGATATTGTAGTATTATATCAACAAGTATGTGTAATGTGTTCCCGGATAATATATAGTGTAAGGAAAATGTTGTGCAGGGGATACATGTATAATATTATTTTGGCGGGTTGTCGGTATTTTGCATCATTTTAACCAGCTGTTCGTGGTATTGTTTTTTTTTTTTTTTTTGTTTTGTTTTTTTTGTTTTGTTTTTTGTTGTTTTGTTTTTTTGTTGTTTTTTTTTGTTGTTTTTTTTTTTTTTTTTTTTTTGTTTTTGTAGCAAAACCATTATGAAAACACGCCTATTCAAATATATTGAAAATTTCACCACCAAAAACTGAAAGTATTTCAGATAAAAATTCTGATATTTTTCATATTTCTGCTCAAAACATAGATTGTGGGTACTCGTTAGAACAGCCAGGCCGAGGGGGTTCTAACGAGTACCCACAGTCTATGTTTTTGAGCTAAATAAGAAAAAATAATGCATACTCCTGTAAACCCCAGTTTCACATATAAAAGTGGGGTTAAGAGCAAAATTAAATAGGTGTGTTTTCGTGGTGGTTAAAATTTGTCCTAATATGCTTAATGTCTTAATTTTTCCTCATTTCTCATATTATATGGTGAAACGTAAGGCATTTTACATAGCTGTAGATAAGGGGAGTATCCAGATAAACTTGTTTTCTTGTTGCTGATTTTTTTTTTTTATTATTATTATTATTATTATTATTTCTCCATTAAAACATAAATGCGCTTCTAATGAGTACCCACACAACATGTTTTTGTTGAGAAATAAAAAACGCTTCCAATTTTGGGACAGAACAAGCCTTAAAAACTCCATATTCCTCAAAATAAGACATTTTTTATCCAAGAAAGGTTTAATAAATTGATAGCTAGTATTAACAGGATCATAAAATGTGGCATCTGAAAGCCTGTAAAATTTCAGTTAGTCTCTCGCTTTTGAACTGGTTCAAAAATGAAATGATTTTTTTATCTTATCTCTTAATTAATGTTGGCAACATTAATTCGGAGATACGATAAAAAAAATCATTTCATTTCAAGAACGAGAGACTAACTGAAATTTTACAGGCTGTCAGGTGCCACTTTTTATGCTTGTGTTAATACCATATATCAATTTATTAAAGCTTTCTTGGATGATAAAATGTCTATTTTTTTTAGGTTTTAGGAATATGGAGCCTTTAACTAGAAATGTGGCTAAGATGGCTTAGAATTATACATATTTATACAGCGGCATTAAGGCTATGAATAGAAAAGGTTCAATACGCCCGTGCCGATACACAAGCTGCTCTGAGCCATTGTTCTTCACATACATTACGAAAACACGCCTATTCAAATATATTGAAAATTTTACAACCAAAAACGGGAAAATTTCCAGATAAAAAAATCTGATATTTTTTCATATTTCTGCTCAAAACATCGATTGTGGGTACTCGTTAGAACCGCCTCGACGAGGCGGTTCTAACGAGTACCCACAATCGATGTTTTGAGCAGAAATAAGAAAAATAATGTATACCCCTGTAAAGCCCAGTTTTACTATATAAAAGTGGGGTTTCAGGGGGCCAAAATTATATAGGCATGTTTTCGTGATGTAAGACATAGGGGTCCTTTTTTAGTATTATTGTCCTTTTCTCATGACTTGTGTTTTGCAAATAAAATAAAAATAACATTCTAACATTTTAACATCTAATAATAGATGCGCTTCATAACGATTTGGTATGTTACTAGTTACCGTCTAAAATACTCCGCGTAAATACCCATATTTAGAATAATGTCTTCTCCGCTGTTTTTTTTTTTTTTTTTGATATTTTACGTTGACCAAAATGACAAGGTTTATTTATTCTGTAAGTATATGCGTATGAACATGTACATTTGCCTGTTTATCTAGGCATTCATCGCAGTGCACAAACAATAGTAACAGGCGCTACAGCAGTTCTGTTTTTGCATAATTGTGTCGGGACCCCACGGTGCTTTGGAATAGAGAGGACAACATTGTTTTGTTTTTTTTCCAATCTGCAAAGCCCTGGTATATGCCCTGTACTGCGGATACAATGTTTTGATCAAATCCCTGATACATGTAAAAGCCTCCGCCTTATTATGACACTATATTCTGTGTAGCAACATATAAATGGATACTGCCAAATAAAATTTGTCTGAAATAATTTAAAGCCCACTACACTTTTTAATGTCGGTTATTGCAACCGTTGAGTTCTGCCATTTATTTCTCCACAAAATCATATCTTATGGATACCCATAAGCAGCGCCTCTATGAGGTGCTTCTAATGGCTACCTGTAACATGTTTTTGTGGATATTGGAGGGGATAAAATTGAATAATTTTAAGCCAGCGCACAATAAAGCATACAACACGACTTGTGCGACCAGCGAAGACTCAGATCAGCCTGCGCATTCGCGCAGTCTGATCAGAGTATTCGCTGATCGCATGTGCCATCTACAGCCACCGATCTATCCAAAGACGGATAAACGAGAACCCTTGTCATGCTGGGTGAATGTACAGGCTGATCCGAATATTTGCTGGTCACACAGGTCTAAGTGTAGGTTTTGTCGTCAGCTGGGTCATTAACAGTATTTCTAGGTGAAAATGCCTTAACAAGATAAGTATTGGGACACCTCAACTCCTTACCATACGTGTCCCGAAGTTTAATAAAAGGTCCGTTCTACTACCCGCTGATGCGTTTGAAATATTGCTGGACGAGTGGCAAACAGTGTAGACCCTGATCAGACGCCGCGTTCTGCGGCGTCTGATCTGGGTCTTCACTGTTTGTATAGGCCTATCTGTCCAAATACTTGAGGTTATTACGTCCGTTTCACATAGCGTATTAACTCTTTCGGCGCCAAATTTCAGACGACATTTGTCGTCTGCTTTCTTTGTTTTACAAACTTCCTTTGGAAAGACGTTTATATGTAAAGTCGAAAGACTGAATGTCAAACAGCGTAGTTCCAGATGAGACGGCTCATTGAGCCGTCTCATCTGGTTCTATGATGTTTGCAAAAGCCTATTATTATCGCCTGTGGCAGCGAAAGAGTTAACGTAATGAACAGAGAAGGCCAAAGAAGACTGAGCTGACATCTAGGCTGATCTGAGCGAGCCTTTGCTGTTCGCATATGACATAGGGGCCCTTTTCTCACGTTGAGTTTGTCAAATAAACAAAAATATCCCAACAATAATACGTTCGTTTCACTACGACTGGGCTGCGTTCAGACGTGCATGTTTTGCCCTGGATCCCTGCACCTAATGAAGAGCGCCAACAGGAGCAGAAGTCCAGGGCAAAACACGTAGCACTTGTATGTCACTCATGCTCTGCCTATATGAGGTTCTAAAAATAGTCCATATATTTAGATTAAGAAATATATATCTTTTAAAAACACATATACTACGAAGTAAAAATGAATCATATTTTATGTTCTAAAAATACTACCTGTAAAATCCATATTTGGAATAATACATCCTCAACTGTTTTCGGTATTTTTTGTTGACCAAAATAACATTGTTTATTTATTTTATCAGTATGTGCGTATAAACATCGACATGAGCATCTCCCAGTAAACACACAACGTTGTAACAACGTCGCTTCGACGCCACTGCGACGTCAAAGCGACGTTGTTACGACATTGTGTGTTTGTTCGGTATACAATGTATCTACAAACCCTACTCATTATAGTACTAGTTGCTATATCAATTTTACATTTTCATAATGCACCAATCATTCGCGGGGCTGGGGAATTGCGGGGACAATAATTTTCAAATACTCAGGAAAAGCCACTGTCACAACCGTGACAGGTTTCCTGGGGCACCAAAAGCAGGAATGAATAAACAATGACAAAACAGACGCTACATAGCGAATGACACTCTTCAAAAATTGTTTCTGAAAAATCAGTTCTACCTAAGTATACTCTTTCTGAATTGACAAATTAAATCGCCATATTCCGGTTCAGACAGACCTTCTTGCGGAAGTGTTTTCAGACCAGTACTCGTATATTTGGGCATTAATCATGTTAATACAGCATGACGGCGATAAAACTTAGAAAATGGTTTACGTAATTTACATAACCGGTACATGCACCCGTGTTTTACCCATTGTAGTCTGAACGCGGCGTCTGATCAGGGTCTCCACTTTTTGCAAATTGTTCAACTATTCTTCTCTAGGAATATCTCAATCACATAGCCTGACATACCTAAAATCGAAATTAGAATCTTCCAAAACATATTGTGGGGGAGTTCATTCAGTCTACTTTTGGTTAAGAAGTATAGCAGTTATTATTTTATTTCCATTACTGACTACATGTAGCTGCTGTAACAAAACGAATAAACTGAGAAATAACATAACGTCGCAGGAACGTCGTTACAACGTCGCTGCAACGTCACGACGTTGCAGCGACGTTGTTGCGACGTTATATGAACCACAGGATGTAGCACGAGGGTCATCGTCATTTAAAAATAGAAAAAAATACAATATCAAACATAAGTTTGCCATAAACTGTACTAATAAATTCTAGAAGTCTGTAAATATTGATAAATTTAAACCCTGAAACGGTGCTTTAGTGTTAAGCGTATTAATTTCGTTTAGCTGTAGTTCTTTCGAATAAATTTTATCAATCATTTGTTCAAAATGATTAGTGTCATTTATGACAGACATTACGTGTAAAAAGATAAAAAAAAAAAAGAAGAAAAAAGCAACAACAAAAGAAACAAGAGCTCACCACAGAAAGGCTACGCCCTCCTCTCCTACCCCACCCTCCCCCTAACGCCCTCCCCCGTATAACACTGTAACCCAGAGAGCAAGACTTTTCCTTCTTGATCGTGACACAACGTCTCATCAAGCTTAGTATGTACATGAAGTTTCGTGGCAATGCTCCAGATGGATAATAAGTTAAAGCCAGGACACGAATTGTAACAGAACCACAGACAAACGGACTAACGGAATCCTTCTATTACCAGTGTGCCTCACCGAGCTAGCGACGGAGGACAAATGGAAAAGGGAGAGGACGATGAGCGTAGAACAACTCGTATATTAGAAACATATGTTTTAATAGATCATTTCAAACGAGTGAATAGTGCATCGAAGAGGTATTTTAGTCCCTAAGTTCGTTGCACATAATCAACCCATAAAAAGACTCAGATTCGAGATATATCTTCACTGATAGTATATCCTATTAGCATATGGTCATTTTCTCCCTTCCGCTGACTCAAGAAGGGCAGTTATCAGTTTCTGGCTAAAGAATGTGCACAATACTGGTTAACCGCTTAGAGGACTAAGCCTGCCCAGTAAACGTGTGGTTAGATAAACTGACCGCGCTCGATATGACCCCACTGGGTTGACTGGGCCGTAAAACCTCAACACAAACAAATATCGTGTTAGCAGCAACAACAACAACATAACCATCACGAAAACACACCTATATAATTTTGACCCCCTTAAACCCCACTTTCATAAAGTGAAACTGCGGTTTACAGGGGTATACATTATTTTTCTAATTTCTGCTCAAAAACATAGATTGTGTAATCTATGTTTTGAGCAGATATAGGGAAAATATCAGAATTTTTATCTGAAAACTTTCTGTTTTTAGTGGCGAATTTTTCAATATATTTGAATAGGCGTGTTTTCGTAATGGATATAAAGGCTGCCCTTATTTATAAATCGATCAGTACCTTGGAAAATTACTGCAATATTACTGAACACATGCATGCATATTTCGTAATCAACCGAGCTGGGTAAAGTGTAAATATTGGAAATTTACTTTTCAATCAAAAGTGTCACGAGTGTGGTTTCATTTCATATGTACATTTTCAAACTAAGCATAAACTATGGGTAGGACATAATTATGACTGATAATTAGGTCCGTTTATAGGTAATGCAACCGAAATGGGAAAGGAAAGATAACAAAGGGAGATGCGCCGTATCCCAGTGGTTAGAGCGTTTGATTGCAGAGCTGAATGTTGTACAATCTCGCCTAGCTCAGACCATGGACTGAAAGACTCTCAGTTCACCCAGCAGTATATGGGTACCTTTCATGGGAAGGTCAGCGAAAGAAGACGACTGGGCCTGCCTTTCACATGCTGTAGTTCAGGACACTACGGACTCTAACTGCCGCCACCTTACATTTTTATTACTATATGTATGTTTACTACATTGTACATGTGTACACGTATGTATGAGATTTTACACATGTGCCACAATATATATGCATTTAGGGAGCCAATCTGTCATCACGAAAACATGCCTATATAAATTTGACCCCCTTAAACCCCACATTTATATAGTAAAACTAGGGATTACAGGGGTATACATTATTTTTCTTATTTCTGCTCAAAACATAGATTGTGGATACTCGTTAGAACCGCCTCGTCGAGGCGGTTCTAACGAGTACCCACAATCTATGTTTTGAGCAGAAGTATGAAAAATATCAGAATTTTTTACCTGAAAATTTTCAGTTTTTGATGGTAAAATTTTCAGTATATTTGAATAGGCGTGTTTTCGTAATGAAAATCTTCGATAACTGATATATGAGACAACGCATGATAAAACTAACAAAATGGCATGTGCGCCCAGCGAAGACTCATATCAGCCTGGGCATCCGCCAAGTCTGATGAGAGACAACTTTTGTTACTTCCTATTGGCTTTATAACTTACCTAGCCCCATCTGGAAAGGTGTTTACTCTAAATGGACATAGGAGCAAATTCTTTCCTTTTAGAGGTGTCTATTATTCAGAGTGGAAGATAAACACTTTTGACAGAATGATCCCAATTAAAACATCATCCAATAAGTCAATTCCCCTTAACAAGAGTATATTTTATAATGAATGAACTGAACTATGAGCGAAAAAGGGTGGCTTCAGGACATATTTGGATAGTGAAGGCCTAGATCAGCCTGCGAGCCCTCACAGTATGACCAGGGACTTCACTGTGCGTTCACAGAATCATTGGCTACTATATAATACAACGATGCACAAAAAGACTCCTTTGAGACTAAACGCAAGTTAATCTGTGACCTTGTCGCATCTGACCCAGACTTCTTTTTCGCATAGTGCAGTGTTGGTACATATTTACTGTTTTTATCATATTGCACTGGACATGTTTACATTTGGGCATTTCTAGGTTTTATTGTCGGTGCTGTGTCGGCAGCTGTTTGATATGCCAAGGAAAATGCTTGCTGAATGTTACAATATGAAGGAAAATATGAAACTCTCTCCACAGTCTTTTTTTTTTTCTTTTTTCTTTTTTTCAAACAAAAACTGTCATACTTTTTTCTTATTTCTCCAAGAAGATGCATGCTGTATTACACATTTTAATCGCCACTGATACATTGTAATTATCAACAATATTATTTTTTCTTGGAGAAATAAGAAAACATTACATGTTCCGTCTCATACATTGTATGTGTATGTATTTTAGGCTTTAGCATTCTGAGGCTACATGTAAATCATCAGATGAAAATTTGTAATACATGCACTTGTCCTTATTTTCACATTCCATTCCAGTTGTATCATTCAGAGTGGAGTGAGTCTTATTTTCTTTTTTTTTTTTTTTTTTCGACAAATTTCTGCAATAATAGCATGGCCTTTGTTTGTTCGATCAAGCTATCTCCGATATGACCGATGATCTCAGATTCAGGGTAAACTCACAATGACAATAAAAATGCTAATGTCGTATCTCCTAACGACAATACTCTGTCCAGTTGTAATTATTTCCGAGTCAATGTGCATATATCAAACTATCCTTTTGTTTGAAAAGGCATCGTCCTTTCCCCAGGTATTCTCGGCTAGCCTTATTCTAAAGATACTGTTGGGTCATTGCTCGCTGGCTCATGGATCTATCTGTTCATTGTGTGCTCAATAGAAAATCAATCAACGTTCCAAGAAAAAGATAATCTAAATTCTTAATACATAAAAACATAAAAAAACAGCGCAAATCGTGTTTGAGACGTATTTGACACAATATCGGGGCCGCGTCGCGAGAAAAGAACTCTTCCGACACTCAGTCGAATTGACTTTTCAGTACGCCTGCCCGGTCCCTTAACGAGGCCACTTGTCTAGTTCTTTGGGTACAGCTTTGTTATACCGCTTTGTGAGCAAACAACATACGTTCTAGTGAGATTGCTCGAATGCGCAGGCTTGTCTGAACCTTAGTTGTCTTTATATGCTATATTCGCCCTTTCCTTTGATTCTGGATAAATGAAATGTTCAAAGTCTCAGAAAAAAAAACAATACTGGGTACAAACCCTTTAATTTTCCATTTGATGTTTAGGCCTCGTCTTGAGAAAATATCTTCAGTGTGTATGCGAACAGTAAAGATTCAGATCAGTTAGTGAAATTGAACAGTCTGCATGTGCCCCCAAGACATCATTTCGCACATTGCGTGCTTTGCACATGAGCCAGCGCACGACAAAAGCAACAAAATGGCATGTCCGCCCAGCGAAGACACAGATCAGTCTGGGCATCCGCCCAGTCTGATCAGAGTCTTCGCTGTCCGCATGAAGAATGTTTGGGTCCTTAGCTACCCATTGAGCGCACAGGTAAGATGCTGATCAGACTGTGCGGATGCCCAGGCTGATCTGAGTCTTTGCTGGTCGAACAAGTCGTATTGTAGGTTTGGTCGTGCGCTGGCTCTAATGTAATTTGTGCACTTTGGCATTTGGTAACTTTAAGGCAAATGGATACACTTAATGTTTTTTATTGTTCCGCTAATATATACAAGGGGGCAACTTTTGCTATTTCCTATTACTATCCTACAACCAAGACACTTCTAAAAAGGGCTCTACTCTTAAAGGAAAGAATTTGCTCCCGATAAGAGCAAATTCTTTCCTTTGAGAAGAGACTACTATTTAGAAGGGAGGTAAAAGCAAGTTGTCTCTACCGAAAGTGTATCCGCCCTCCTTAATAAGGTGTACCAAAGGGGTCAAAATCATTTTTTATCCGTGCAGTATTAATTTTATCCGTGCAGCATCATTTTTATCAGTGAAATGATCAAATTGACCAGTGTAGCGCTATTTTTATCGCTGTACTGATACATTTCACGTATAACTTCATTTACAGACTATTTGTATACCATGAAATGCTGGAATGCACTCACATCGGCGAAAAAGACACAAGTGCATGTGGTTTGTAGGTAAAATGGTGAGAAAGATTCCAAGGATACTCCTATTCGCAAAATAGCTGATGGAAAGAATGAATAAAAGAAATAAATAGAAAACAGAATGACGGAAGAACAATGTTTTCAGGTATGGCTGGTTTCTCTGTAAAGTGCATGTACAAATAATTCCTGAAACTACAAAAACCAGTTTCGCAATAACTACTGGAAACTTTCCTGTGGATTTCCTTGTTACTTCTCAGAATCACGAATTGCGGAATATATTGATTTCGTAATCCCGTGATACTTATTATATTCTAGCATTTTATCTATGACACAACCAAGTGCACCATGCGGCCTTACATAATGTAATCGACGGCGCATCACGAAAGCATGCCTATATAATTTTAACCCCCTTAAACCCAACTTTTATATAGTAAAACTGGGGTTTATAGGGGTATGCATTATTTTTCTTATTTCTGCCCAAAAACATAGATTGTGGTACTCATTAGAACCGCCTCGTCGAGGCGGTTCTAACGAGTACCCACAATCTATGTTTTGAGCATAAATATGAAAAATAGCAGAATTTTTTATCTGAAAAAGTTCCTTTTTTGTGGTAAAATTTCCAGTATATTTGAATAGGCGTGTTTTCATAATGGGTTAGGCGTTACATACTACTACCCGGATGTAAACTGGAAAGGATATCACTCATTACCATTTTATTCTAAATATACAGATACTCGAATTCCTTACTTTTATATTTTTTACTCGATCCAAGTCTATTACATGTAATAATATGTTGAAGTGTTTAAGAGGACTTGATTTGACTTGAAACACCTGGTAGATTTCGCCCCAGTTTATACAAAAAAAAAAAAAAAAAAAAAAAACAAAAACAAAAAAAAAAAAAAAAAAAAAAAAAAACTTTTGTGACTTTCAATTTGACTTCGTGCAAGCCATCTCTTCTGAAAAGGGCCTGTTCTACATATTTTCAATCCAGTACTAAAAATGATATCACGAAAATTCAATTTTAAAAAGACAAAAACCGACTTTTTTACCATCACTTAGTAAACATTATCGGTGATGTATTAATTACTTCCCTGAACCGTGATATCCATTGGACGGGAGCAGATCAGTCGAACGAATGACACAATTGGTCTCCCAAGTACTGTGACTTAACATGAGAAAACGTACCTTCTAATATATGCGCCCAGCGAAGACTCAAATAAGCCTGCGCATCCGCACAGTCTGATCAGTCTTCTTTGTCCGTATGAAGAAACGTTGCATTCTTAAATTGGCTATCTAAAATGCACTCAGTGAAGATTTTGATTAGACTGTGCGAAGGGGCAGGCTGATCTGAATCTTCGCTGGGCGTACATGTTCTAAGGTACGTTTTCTTACGTTGAGGCGCAATCGTTCTAGATGATAGTATAATTGTGCGATCCAGGAAAGCCCCATTCATGTATCAGAAAGCAAATTTGAGCAACCTTATGACAAAACCAACAAAATGGATGTGCGCACAGCGAAGACTCAGATCAGCCTGGGTATCCGCCAAGTGCCGGCCACGGTGGCTCAGTTGGATGCGCCGTCCGATTGGAGACCAGGAGGTCGCGGGTTCAATCCCTGCCGAGGTCAGCAACATTCTTTCGTGGAGATTGATCATGAAATATTTTCTACGGTCATTCCCTTTCGCTGATTCAAGAAGAGCAGTTGTCAGTTTCTGGCGAAAGAATGTGCACAATACTGGTTAACCGCTTAGAGGACTAAGCCTGCCCAGTAAACGTGTGGTTAGGTAAACCGACTGCGCTCGACATGATCCCATTGGGTTGACTGGGCCGTAAAACCTCAACACAAGCATCCGCCGTCTGATAAGAGCCTCCGCTGTGTGCTCAATGGTTAGCTAAGGACCCAAGCTTTCTTTATGCGGACAGCGAAGACTCCGATCAGACAGTGCAGATGCCCAGGCTGATCTTCGCTGGGCGCTCGTCATTTTGTTGGTTTTGTCATGTGTCTAATTTGTAACCGTTGTATGCCAGAAGCTTGAGCCGGGACACAGCATTTGCTATAAGATTGCCTGTTCACTCTGCGAAGACTCAGATGAGCCTGCGCATCCGCGTAGTCTTCTTAGTCTTCGCTGGGCACTCTGTGGGTGGGAGGCCAATTATCCAAAGCGTCTGCAGGCGAACAGCAAAGAATGATCAGCCTACCCGTCCGTGCAGGACGATCTGAGTCTCCGCTGGGCGAAGAGGTGATATCAGGGATATATTTACTTATTTCTCCACGAAAACGTGTTCGTACTCATTAGAAGCACCTCGGCGGGCTGATTCGTATGAGTACTCACATCATATTAACATAAGAAAAGGGCCCTTATGTAATTTGCGGACAACGCAGGTCCTGATCTGGACCTTCGTTGTCCGCTTTCAGAATCAGTGACTACTGTAGTGTATGCCGACGAACAGAAAATGCCCAGATTAGACTGCACAGATGCGCAAGGTGATCTGGACCTAGGTTGTCCGCAAATTGCATAAGGGCCCTTTTTATGCGTTAAGATTCATGTTTTCGCGGAGACTAAGAATAATACCAACAAATTTGGTAGGAAACAAATTGACTTATCTGGGTCATGGGAGTTCCTCGCGGTGCGCCTTTAAAGAATACAAGGAGCGGATCCAGAGGGAATTCGTAGGGTTCGGTCGAACCCCCGTTTGACTCAATATTTCATTTTCAAAAATTTTCAATTTGATAATTTTTATACACCATGTATACCCTAATAAATAGTCGCTCACCTTACTCTTATACAATTCTAAAATTTTAACAAGCTCATTTAACTAGCTAAGAACGTGTCTAAAATTGCTGGATGAGTGGCGTTCTGCGGCGTCTGATCTGGGGTCTTTACTGTTTGCTCAGACGTTTCTGTTCTAATACTTAGGGTAACTGGATCAATTAAAACACCCTCGGAAATTTTGAACCTCCTATTAAATATGCCTGGATCCGCCCCTGAATACCCACAACATATGCTTTCCTGGTGAAACAGGGATAGTCTTCTGAATTATAGCTATGGATAAACCTTAAAATTCAGACATTTTCTGTAGTCAGGCAGCCTGTGCATTCTCTAAACGCAGAGGTGCAGCACTTTTCAGCTGTTTTAGTTGTTTTGAACATGGCAACTACTTTCACTGGTAATGCATGAACGTATGTGTGCTACTGTCACTTCTGATCGCAGTTACCAGGTAACGGTTTAACCCATTTCAGTCTGAATAAACTGAACTCCACCATACAATATATTGGAAGAGCCGAATTTCTGGCTGTGTGATTTGGATATTTCTAGAGCAAATCGGCTAAATTATTTACAAATAGTGGAGACCCTGATCAGACACGGTATTCTGCACTGTTTGCCAATTACCATTTTGTGGGGTCTACAGACTAAAATGGGTTTAGGAAATATTTTGGCAATGAAACAGAGAAAACGAAGACTAGAACACTCTTTCATATTTATTGTGCATACACAGTTAAGTCAAGTCATTATCCAAACATATGCTACAATTTGTACTGAACATGAACTCAGGCAATCAGTAAATCTAATTCACTAGTAACCAGGTATTAAACCTGGTAATGGGATGGAAACAAATTAGTATTACCTATCTGCCATGTTCAGTACAGTTTGCAGCTATTCTGGAATAAATATACATGTACTACAAAGTGTACCCAAAACACCCTAAACATTGGGACAATTAAGGCCAAATAAAACAATATGTGTGTTTAGAGTAACCCTACCCTACTTAATTTTCCTGTTTTATTTATACTAAATATTTAGACAAGTAGGTGAGAGCAAACAAAGTAGACCCAGATCAAACTGCTCCTACAGGAGCAGTCTGAGCCCTGGTCTATACTATTTGTTCTTCTATCGGTACATTTTAGATACATCAAAAGATAGTCATACATGTCATACAGACTTGGTAAAATTGTATGTGAATTATGGTGCAGAGTCCAAATACATGTGGTAATATAATTCTATACAAAAAGTGAAGGAAACAAAATAATCCCCACCTACCCTACCTATTTTTGCTAACATGTAACCTTAAACACACATATATTTTATTTGGCCTTAATATAAAGCTTCACACTTATGAATTACTGACATTTTTTTTTTTATCAATTTGACTAAATGCGTCCCTTTCAAAAAGCGTTTACTTCTCTTCTTTAACAGGGGACCAGATACAGTTCCATTGACAACTTTTGGGAATTCAATTTTGATCTCCTTCACATCAAGTCCCTGCTGAAAAGAGGTCTACCGAAAAGAAAAGAATTTGCACCCCATTGGAGCAAATTCTTTCCTTTTAGGGTAGACCCTCATTTCAGAAGGGTTGCAAAAACATGTGAAAATTTTCTCTCGCCACAAAATGTATCCATTCCCCTTTAAAAAAGTGTAAAAATTACTTTAAAACTGTTTTGTAAACTGTCAAGAGTAAAAATTCATCCGATGGCATTTCAAAATATTTTTTATTATTATTTTCTCCAGAAAATAAGTATTTGACATTTCATGAAAAATGTCTCTTCTCTTTGAGACAATTTGGATGAAATCTCGAAGTTATTTTCTAGAATATATACCTATAAGAATTATTGTCATATGTAGAATTTGTCCAGATATTACTAATAATTAACTGGTATATGTAAGAACTTTTCATGTCTGAACATTAGGGCATTTTGGGTAACTAAAAACAAAGACAAATGATTATATAAAATATGGTTTTCATTACTATAAAACTTATAGAAGCTATTCAATATTCAATAAAAAGTCATTTATAGTGTCACTATCACTATCTTTGTATTAATAGGTGTCACTGTCACACATAATCACAATTTAAAAGTCACAATATTTTAAAGAAACAAAACAAAGATTCCCCACACAGCCATGACTGGCTGCATGGAGATTCCCCACACAGCCATGACTGGCTGCATGGGAAAGAAAGAGGTCCCATCCAACCATACAAGGCTGCATGGGACATGTCACTACTACCAGCAGTTTTGGTCCCTCCTCCCATTTGCTTGAGTAGGCACGATTAGTTTAGTTGACATAATTTATTATATGATCAACGAAGCGTGTCTTTACAACACTTCACTACGCTCCTCCTTCACAACACAGTAACCCGTCACAATTGTTTGCATCCGTTACACAAACGCTGTACTTTGTACAGTCACATTCCACTAGTAATGAATAAATGAATGAAATCCGCTGAATATACATCCATGAAAATATTCATATGAGCATGATGTCGGAATTCCACGGTGGATTTCCGATGATAACTTCGAAGTCATGATGGCCAAGGAAGATTCAGTTTTCTCCAATGACGTCATAACTGTAGCCCGGAAGTGAGAAGGAATCTGCGCCTCTGTATCCCAACCCAACCGACTGATGATCTGTACAAGCATCCCCTTGAAAGGTGAACTCTTTTTGTACTTTTTTTAGGATTATTTCCTGTTTTTGGGATTTTTTTCCTGAAAATAACAATTAAACATGGTATAAGTATACAATCATTTGAATAAACACCAGGTACAATACAGTTTTAAGTTATAAAATGTTATATAAAAGTAATTAAAATATAACATTAGGCTTGGCGCACAAATATACTTTTAATTCTACTTATGCACCAGTCACTTGTTGTCCCGGGCCCTAGTGGGGAGGGGGAATAGTGGGGATTTTAACTTTTCAGTTTTGAAAGCCCTGCTAACCGTCCTGCACTGCAAGGACAAATTTATGGTAAAATCCCCGTTAAAAGCCCCTCCACCCCGGGGTCAGTTTTTGTTTCCTGGAACAGTCTGCTCGCTCTTGCAAAAATCAGCCTGTATCTTTTCCATGGTAAATGGTCTGGTTTATTCCATACAGCTAAATTCAAAGTTAAAGTATCATTGACAGTATGAACCAGCTTACTGGAAAACTTAAGTTTGAAGTTGATGTGTACAAAGCATTTTAGTGGGCAATTAATAACCCGGAACATTTTCGCCACTACCAGAACGCATTGGAGATTAAATCTCGGCACTTAAGTCCCGCTATGTCCCCCGCTATCCCCGGCCCCTTTATGGGCCGTAGTTTCAAATGACTGGTGCTTTATATGCTAGTTGAAAATTTTCCCTATTGCTCTTGATAAGGCATTTTGAAGGCAAAACACACTGATATTTTTCTGATTTCTCCACGAAAACATATGTTGTGGGTATTCAATAGAAGCGCCTCGCCGAAGCGCTTCTATTGAGTACACACAACATATGTTTCCATGGAGAAATAAAAAAAATAATGTTTACCTGATAACCACTCTTATCTAGAGCTATGTTTTTAATAATGCAAATACATACTGTTTTCTTTTTTTATTTTCTTTTTTTTTTTAATCAGTGTTATACATAGTACATGTAAGACATTTGTATTGTTAGTGTCATTATAAGTTTTTATTTTAGCTAAAACCCACCTAGTTTATTGTCCAATGGGATGACAAATGATGAAACTTCAGATTGGTAACTGGATACATTGTTGAGGCCAGATTTCGTTCAGTAGACGATTTTCATGTTTATTCATTTTCCCCTTTGGAGGGAAATCCACCAGAACACATGTACAGTCATATGATGGAGAGGTCACTGGATTCTCTTTGACCGTTTTCTGGTCTGTCTGTTTTCCATTTACAAGGTGGCTCAGTTTCTCTGAACTGTCAACCTGCAATAGAAAGAACTAAATATTGTAATAATGATACACTTAATCTATTAAATACTCTCTTATAAACAAATGACTTAAGCTGAATCTTGTAAGCAAGACGTATGGAATGCTTTTAAGTGCAAGAATAAAGACATGCATTTGTAAGTATACTAAAACTTAGAACAGCCTCCAGATATGCAAAATACTATGAACTGATCATGACTGTTGACGCAAGTAGAAAACTAACCAATCACAGGCTTTCTTTAACTTTCTTAACATCCGGGATGACACCCTTGAGCAATTAACTTCTTTGAAAATGCACCTTCCTATTATTAAGCAATTACATCCTGATATTATCTTTATTTGTTGAATACATCCTGGAGGGAATATGATCACTGAAAACTGCATAATCATTAGTGTGTTATATGAAATTAAAAAAAAAAAAAAGTTACCTGTATTTCTGTATATTGTAGAAGCATGCTGTATTTATCGTATGTATTGGAAGGCAGACCTGAGCAAACAGTGTAGACCCAGATGAGACGCCGCAGAACGCGGCGTCTCACCTGGGTCTGCACTGTCTGCCACTCATACAGCAATGTTTAGACACAACACTGGGTAGTAAATTGTATTTGTTCAAAATTTAGAAAAAGTATGGTAAGGAGTAGCGGTGTCCTAACTTAGGGTAAATACTGTGATTTGCACGGTTTCTAGAAACTCTTGTAGATTATGCAAATAAATACTGAAGAAAAAGTAAAATACCTTAATAACAATGATGTCGTTTTCCCAGCAGTAGGCCTCAATCAGTTTGTGCTGAATGGAGACTGTGATGTCTCCGGATGAGTCCCCTGGCAGCAGACACAGCATAATCATTTCCGGTTCCTGTTCCAGCTTGCTGGCACAATCGAACACGCCACTTGCGATCCGGTTGTCCTCACGTGCACGCAGGATAACCTCCTGCAGGGTGTCAGTTAATTTCACTTCTTTCCTGCAAAAGAGAAGATGAAATGTTACCAATAAATTCACGTGTACTATAGAAATGTTTACAATGCAATAAGACATTAACCTTTAAAGCAGACGACATTTTGAAGTATGTTTATTGTTGATGTTATATTTTTTTTTTTTTTTTTTTTTTTTTCGAAGAAAATTATTCTTGACATTTCCTGTCAATCGTCTAAGCAGACGATTCATATAAAATGTCAGGACTTATATTCTCTGAAATTTATTTTTATAAAATTGAATGTCGTCTGCTAAAATATTTGTTTTGCTACACTGGAAGATCTTGATTTCTAGACAGACAAAGACGCTCACTTTCGTCCGGATGACCTACGTATAAAAAGTTAAAAATGAAAAGGGCCGTCTTTATTGTCATTTTATTGATTCAGTAACAATAAAATGCAAATATTTTATGGTATGCCAGGAATCTTATCATAAGGTGAAATCGATATGCAAAACCGGAGTTCTCCGTAGCAATACGGAAACTTAAGCCGACTATTGATTAGACTGGTTCCGACTGGTATGCGGTAGTCAAAACAAGAAACGGGATTGTGCAATACCTTGACCTTGGAATTCCACGTTGTTTAATATGATGAACATAAGAATTTAATAAAATAGTTTCTGCTTGAATATAACAGTAAAACCTGACAGTTTTATTGTTTTAAAAGTCATTTTCAATACCAGTTCAAAACTTTACTGGCCTCTTCCAACGTAATCTCATTTAATATTGCATCAGTATTAAACCGATTGAGGGGTACAAACTGTATTCTAGAAATAAAGCAGGCAATGATTAATAAATTGATCAATTAGAAATAAACTTTATTTCATGTCTCTGTCAAGCGACGATCGCTCTACACTTACATCTCAATATTAAGAACATTGCACAAATGACATTAACAATCATAATTTTACAATTGTATGTTATTATTAGGCATGGAGCAAAATAAAATGCTACTTACTTCTTAGTTTCAGGCATTTTGCAGTCCTCAGTATCTGGTAAAGTCATGTTAATCCTTTTTTGTTAATCCAAAATACAAATTTGCTTCACTAAAAGCGAGATCTTGCAGCACAGTAATACACGTCTTTCTTTGTTGCTAGATAGTTAATGAATGCTGTAATCTAACAGCGGCGTGTGATTTGATCGATGAACTTGGCTCGTGTCAAGACCTGCCCAGGAAATTCCCAGAACCTGAAATCTGATTGGTGTAGAAAATGGGCGCGAACGCTCCTTGGTTACCAACGTGGTTTCGCTAAATTCACGAAGAAAACGTAATCACCATGTACCTGAGAAAAATTAAACACTGCACGGCATCATTTATTGAAAAAGAGTGCACGGCACTCGCTAAAATTCGCAAACAAGTCTGCCCAAATGGAATTATTTTAGCTTCGTTTAGCAATATAATATTCAAATTCTCCCAAGTGTACTGGGGTCACATGGTAGGTCATTTAAATCATATGATGGGGAATCCCAGACAGATCGTAGTACCAACGATTTCACAACGTGTGCTTACTCAGCGTTTAAAAATAACGTTGTACCGACAACTATCGATGGTACCCAGCTTTGCATTCAAATTATTCTATTATAGAGAGAAACAAAAAGTGCAAGCGGAAAACAAATTCACAGTTGGATTGATCGGTAGACCGGAGATGATCATACCTAAAAATATAAATAGTCGAAACCAGTTTACATGTAGTTTTCTTTCATTTGTGATCTAGACCATTCCACGCTGTAAATTCGACGTGTAACTTGACTGATGTAATTTACTGTACTTGAAGTTTTGGTGATGTATAATAATAAAAAAAATATAATAATAATATGAGCCTAAGCGTCAGAAAACGTACCTTCGGACATGTCCGTCCAGCGAAGATTCAGATCAGTCTGCGCGCAGACTGATCTGAATCTTCGCTGGGCGCATTTTGGACAGCCAAGGGTGGAGTTTCTTCATGCGGGAAACGGAGACTGCTCAGACTGCGCAGGTGCACAGGATGATTCGCGTCTTCGCTGGGAGCACATATCAGGTTTTCTCCCGTTGCGGTTCATACCATGAACGTATAACCACGGTCCCCAGTGGGTCGGGGTTGCGTTCAAAGAGATGTTTTTGAACACAGACTCTGGAAATGGGGTAGGCATTTTCAGAATCTGTTTGGACAGGTTTTGTTTTGTTTTTTTTGTGTGTGTGTGTTTTTTTTAACATTCTGGAAAGATGGGTTGTTTTTTGCCTTAAAGGTTGCCTGGAACTGGGTAGGGATCCGAGACCTACTCTGAATCCCCGTATTATTTTTACTGTAATTCTTCTTCTGTCCACCGAGACATTTGCCCGAACTACATGTGACAAGCGTTTAATCCTTTCACTGCTGCATACCAAAACAAATACTTGTCCAAACAGTGTGGATCCAGATGCGACTACTTTTGTAATTAACCATCTTATCAGACTCTACAATGTTTGTCGTTCGTAATTTGAGATTTTGTCTAACTCATGTACATTTACGGGCACGCTCGAGTTAAAAAATGCAGAAACTCGTATGTGAAAAAAAAAATAACGTCAAGAGAATAACGGTTTCTGGTTCTTTCCCGGGAAAGAACCGAAAACCGTTATTCTCTTGATTTTTTTTTTTTTTTTTTACGCTAATGTTAAAGGAATCGGCGGCAATGCCGTGAGAACGTTTTCGGGGCATACATTACATATACGTCTTCCGCCATACATAAATGTTCAGCTTAAGAGATTTAATACACTTTCAAGTGAGACAACTTGATTTTGCATCCGTTTGAAAAGGGGTTTACTCTAAAGTGTAAGAATTTGCCGCAGCTTTGCAAACAGAAAATCACAAAAATGTCTCCCTTCTCAGTGGAAACGATGGAAAATCAGCAAAGTGAATGAAGTTCCCTTTAAAAGTAATACTCTTCGATCGGATGAAAGCAAGCGATGTACGCATGGAATGGAACTTGAACTTTGTGTCTGATCAGGTTCTACACTGTTTGCCACGCATCAAAAGAAATTAAGATGAGAGTGTTATTATTTCAGGGAAACTATGATAAACTGTCTGAGTACTTCAGGTAAATTTGGTATAAAAGACTTCTTTCTTTAGCAGACTGATGGTATATGCTTTGTTTCCACAAGGCTTTGTTCGAACACGTGGTTCTTGTTCTAGGAAAATGTGAAAGTCCAGTTTAGAAGAAACAGGAAACCAAATGAAGCTATATGTATATACAGGATGTATAGGATATTCATATGTACACGTGGCCATAAACTGCTTCCGTGTTTGTAAAATGCGTCAGGGGAAAAAGCCGTAGCGTAAATGTAAAGAAAAAATGCTCAGTGTAGACTGCGCATGCGCAATCGGACAAGGGCCTCCACTTTTCGCCTATTGTGACATTGTATTCTGGGCAGTAGGCTCAAGGCATTGTAGCGATTGTTTGATTTGAACATTTATTGGGCTGCGTCATCATCTTTGTTTAATCCATTGAAGACTAGAGACCCTTTAACTGATAACGAGCAAACAGTGCAGACCCAGATCAGACGCCGCAGAACGCGGCGTCTGATCAGGGTCTCCACTGTTTGCAAATAGTTCAACCATTTTTTCTATAGGAATGTCTACAACATATAGCTTGACATACCTGAAATCGAAAATTGATTTTTCAAATATATAGTGTGGGAGAGTTTATTCAGTCTTTAATGGGTTAGTGCCAGTGCCCCCACAAACATTATCGACTTCGAGGCATACGTGTATAGTGAAGGCTCAGATAAGCTACTGAATGCATCCATGCAGTCTTACATGTATCAGGGCCTTCTTTTTCCGCCTTCAGAATCATTGGCTATAGAAGAATGCTATCGCCATGTGGACAACCTTATCATTTCCAAGCGTTGTGATTCCCCATTATTTTTCTATATAAAGTGGCGAAATGAGGGGTTTGTCTCGATTCTGAAAAGATGAGCAACTATTTAATGGATGCTTTTAAAACTTTAGAAATCCTTTAGGAAATAACATTTATTGAAATTGCTAAGCATAACCTAGTGCATGGTTCCAAAGCTGAAATTTAAACTTTAATCTGCTGACTATAAATAAAAGCAGGCAACATCTTAAAATATTTTTTCCTTTCTTGCACAGAAAATAAGGTTGGCATTTGATTCAAATTGTCTCTTTCCGAGACAATTTGAATGAAACGCAAGACCTTTTTTTCTGTGAAACTTTGAAATATCATTAATTTTAATCAGGCGTGTTAGGCTATAGACATATAGCGCAAAAGGTTAAAATGTGTACGAGACGGAATACGTTATGAAGGCCCTGATGAGGCTGCGCTGATAAAAATGATTTTGTGTGTGCTTGAGACACCCTAGCGGGAACATGACGTTCTTATAACTTAAATGCAACGTTGTAAAAACGGGGCACAAGACGTTTATACAACGTCGTTGTATCGACATCGACGTTTATGCGACGTTGTAATCACATGACGTTGCTACGACGTTAATGCTACGTTGTATAAACATCATGTAGCCACTCCTTGACATGACGTTAATGCAACGTCGGATCAACGTCGATATAACATCATGACATTTATGCAACATCGTGTCAACGTCGGTGCAACGTGATGACGTTAATGCAACGTCGCATCAACGTCGTTGCACCGACGTTGATTCGACGTTGCCCAGGCGACCTGTGCCCACTGGGCTAGGACATTTTCTCTAGATGCCTCTGGATTGTTGTTTGAACATGACGTAACGTGCGTCCTGCTTTATAACCAGTAAATTACATCCTGTACTTGTTTGAGTGCAACTATACCTAGAACAGCCATTTTTGTCCCTGTGGAAAAAAGGTAGCCCTATGGAAACAGTGCAGAGCCAGATGTGACTGTTCGTATATGTAACGAGTCGTCTCATCAGGATCTACGTTGTAAGCTGTTAGCTGTTCAAATTTACAAAGCACAAAACTGCACATTTATTGCAACAATAGCGTGCAGCCTTTCAGTATGAACTAGGAAACCATCCTCGGTAACCCAGGTGTGACCCATTACGTTACACTTCATGATGCTAGGAAACTCACTAGCGGAGAACCGCGCCCTTTAATGCAGCTATGCGGATCCTATCGCTGTTATAATTATGATAATTAAGGACGTAACTCTTAAAGCGCCAAGCAAACTTTGTTGCAGACGACATTCTAGTTTATTCATAAAAATGAGTCTTGACATCTCATATGAATCATCTGCTGGGCACAGGAAATGTCAAGATATTTTCTATGAAAAATAATAACAAAGAGAAATATTTAAAAGTATCGTCTGCTACAGTTGTGATTGGCGCTTTAAGACTAGGGATCAGAATGATATGACTGCAAATGAACAGCTTTCCAATACCTCCACATTTTACATTTTATACAATATCACATTGCATAGCCAGTAGCTTTAATGGTGTCCTGCATTTCCAAGTTGTTGACAGAATAGGTTTCTTAATCAAATAAACAGGCTGGTGCAATTACTATTTCTTCTTGCAACAAAAATTCTTCCGAAAATAACTCTTCCGAAAATAAACAGGTTGCTGTAATAAATATTTCTCCTTACATAAGTACTGCTGAATACTTTTTGTACCTGGGATTATTATCTAGGACATTTACCCTGACCGAATATATAATGTTCTATTTTCTCGTCTTACATGGTGTAAGGGAGACAATTCAACCGCCTTACATAATCACATAATTTTGGACTTCCAGCAGTGGCGTTATTGCGTGACAGCGGTGTTATTAAGGGGGACGGGCACATCTTCAGGGGAGCCAATACAGTCTAAATTGTTTTTTTTTTTTTTTGCTCCTTCTGAAAAAGAGCAAATTCATTCCTTATAGAGTAGACTCCTTTTCGAAGGTGATTAGTATGGTTCCGAAATGCAAACTGGAAGTCACAAAAGCTGTCTCCCTTGTGAAAAATGGCAGCATAATCTTTAGATGTATCCATTTAACTTAAGATATTACAGCCCTTTCAACAACATATAAGCCCGGCGTTACACATGTATGCCTGCATTCGTATAACACTGCTTCCATGGATGCTGTGGTGTTCAGGCATGCACACACGCGCGTGCACGCACGTACGCAATAACAGCAATAACATGGTATTTGGGAATGTATAAATCAAGTAGCATATATAGACATATAGGGTTTATTCTGTCAAGTAGCTCATGAAGTCCTAATGTGCTCTTCATTCCGTATATAGCTGGTTGCTGGGAACATTATATACTGGGATATTGGAACCTTCAAAGAAATGCTCCAAGATACCAGGATATTGGGGAAACGCAACATGGCTCTCATGTAAAAGCGTAGGTCAAGATCAGCCTGCGCATCAGAGCAGTCCGATCATATTTTCCCTATTTGTTTTAATCTTTCTCTCTCTTTTTTTCAATACTTTTGTTTGATTAACCTTTACTGTTCTATGGGCAAATTCTGCAAATGGGTGACCCGGAGAGTGAATCTGCCGATATATGGCGCAAAAATGCGTGTAAGCGAAATTCAGGAGGAATGGATAACTTGCAAGGTAGGTATTACAAACTCTGTCAAAATTGTTTTTGCATCCCCCAGCAAACACACAACGTCGCAACAACGTCGCTGCAACGTCACGACGTTGCAGCGACGTTGTAACGACATTGTTGGGACGTTGTGTTTTTGCATCCCGTCTGAAAAGGAGACTAATCTAAAAGGAAAGAAATTATTCCCAGAAGAGAGCAAATTTAACTTTAAGAGTAGATCATTTTGCAAAAGGGGACTGGTGTGTAGAAATGCAACCAGGAAGTGAAAGATTTTATATCCCTTGTAAAACAATGTCGACAAATCTACCATGTGCTTCCAGTTCCATTGATTGATCTCGGTGCAATATACAATGTATATGTATATTCCCATTAATAAAGTTAAAGCTTAGCATGGTGGGGAAAACAGCAGACGAGATTTTGAAATATTTGTCTTATGCTTCCCGGAAAATAGGACCTGATATTTCATGCAAATCGTCTCCTCAGGAGACAATTTGCATGAAACGTCAGAGCTTATTTTCCGGGAAAAATAAGAAAAATATCATCAATTTGTCGTCTGCTGAGTCTGCCCAGAGAGTGATAAAGGTTACTGCTGTTTCGTATTGTTAAAAGCCCTGGTAAACAGCTGTTGTTGCGTGGGAAGTTGCATTGTGACGTGGCGTAAACACAATCAGTTTTCCAATAAGTAAACAAGCTTTTCCAGCTACTACAGCAAAAAGCTTTCCAGTGCTCAAGAGCTGCTTTTGATGAGTCAATATCGCGAACATGCTCATTAGAACTGAATCATCTGTGTATGGGAATGGTCATTCTAATGACTCAGAACAAAATGACTGTAATAGTCATGACATCCATTAATTGTGACCTTGATTAATCCTCAAATTTTTTTATCCACATCGACAAATCTTTAAACCTGTATTATTTTTCGGCTTGTGGCTCATGCAAACCAAACGGATACCTTAGAAAACAGTATACATGTAGACATAGATGCGACTGCTGGTAACCAGCCGTCTCAGCAGTATCTACACTGTTTACTGTTATGATTTATTTTGACTGACACACACTCAAATCTGCAGCAATGACACGTTTAAATTCAAGGGGAATGTCCACGCCAGAAGTTCTGGACTGACAGAATTAAACTGCAGAACTGTCCAGAACCTTAACCCTTAAAGCGCCAATCACAACTGCAGCAGACACAGATTTTTTTTTTCTTTCAGAGAAAACAAATCTTGACATTTCATGTGAATCATCGGCTTGGACGACGATTCACAAAAATGTCAAGACTTATTTTCTATGAAAAATATAACAAAAAAAAAAAAAAAAAGACTGTCGTCTGCTACAAATTTTGCTTAGTGTTTTAAGAGTTGAGCGCAATTACATGTAGCAAATGTCATGGTCAGACTGCATCTAACTGGATGCACAGAATGTATGGGTCCTTTTGTGTTATTTATGTTATAAAGCATACAGTTTTCCTGGTCGGCGAGAACGCACAGCTTGATCCGGGTTGACCTTCATTGCGTTACATGTAAAACACATTGCTTTGTAAGGCTGATATTATGTAACTTTGCTATTTAACACTCAACATAATGGGTAAAAATATCAGCAGACGACAATTTCAAATAGTTTTCTTATTTTTCTTCCAAAAATTTAAGCGTTATCATTCATGCAAATTCTCTCCAAGACAATTTGCATGAAACGCCAACTCTTATTTTCTGGAAAAAAAAATACATCGTAAATTTGTCGCTTGCTGAATTTGCCTAGAGAGGTTTAGGCACATCTGTTTGCGAGGCCCATGCCCCTTTGTGAGACCAGCGATTATTTAAACAGACAGGCCTGAGCAAACTGTGAGAATGTGGCGTCTCATCTGGGTCTACACTGTTTGCAACTTATCCATCCGGCAGTTCTAGATACATCAACGGGGAGTATAATGGACTTTCAAATTTTAGGACAAGAATGGTAACTGTTAGGGGTCCAAATAATATGCAAATGAGCTTAGCCGGATTTGACACCTTGCAGTACAAAGACTTACAATTTATTCAGGAGAGGTTGTCTATTCAAATCTATTTATTTATTCATTTATTTATATTTTCACTTATATATATATATATTTATCTTTAAATTTGGAATAGCCACACAGTAAGACCTTAAACATCAGCTTTTTGAAGTGCAATGACTTACAATAAATTCAGGGGACAACGTTCTCGCGATATTGTCTATTCAAACTAATTTGTTGAAATTAGGAACAGTCACAGTACGATCTTCAAGTAAAATTCTCATCCTACTTTTGACCCCGGTAATTCAGTTTTATGACAATGTCTGTCGCGTGAAGTAAATTCAGGAATTGTATATCCAAATAGTAGAGACGCAGTTCATTGCGCATGCGGCTCTGCGCAATCTGATCACAGCGAATGCGATGTATGCTCCTATATAGACTCTGAAGCAACCGAATTTGGAACAGATGCGCAGGTCTTTTACTCACATATTCCATAAGTCTCCATTTCCATTGTCACCTCTATATTTATTCTCACTTATGTATGAGGACATGTCAAAATCTAGTCCACAGGAAGATTCACTTTTAATACGAAGAAATAACGCTTAGCATGCTTGGTTAAATTTCGGCAGGCGACATTTTTAAAAAGATTTCTTACTTTTCCCAGAAAAATAGGTGCTGGTATTTTTTGCAAAGTGCCCGAGACAATTTTGCATGAAATTTGAAAGCCTTTTTTTTTTTTTTTATTGTTTTGGGAAACAAGAAACAAATCATCGCTTTGTCGTCCGCTGAATTAGCTCAGATAGTGGTAAAGGTTAATTACAGCGATAATCGTGACAATGATTTTCAAGTGCAAATGTAATGAACAGGAAAATGACGTCCGGTATCGGTCGAGTTAAGACAATCAGCTTTTGTGCTTTGGCCTAGGTCTTTGCTGCTTGCAAATGGAAAGGTTTCTCTTTCTTTCTTTCTTTCTTTCATAGTTTGTTTGTTTGAGTCTTTACTTCTTTCATGCATACACTAAACCAACATTTTTGTAAGCTAACTGAGATGCGAGATGATACATTGTAAAACGTTTCGTCGCTATTGTGAGAAATGAAACCAGACTACACATATACACAATCTGGTCAGAAATCATCTAATCTGTGACTAGGCTGAGTGAAAGCGCTGGTCTGGGTCTTAATGTTAAACCCTAGTCCTGCTGAACCTAGAAATACACTGCCTTTGAAAACAGTGTAGGTCCAGATCAGTTGGCTTCTGAAGCCAACTGATCTGGATCTGCACTGTTCGCCATTAATATGGATCAAGTAATCTGATTGGCTGGAAAATGAAATGGGCGTGGCATCTTAATTTATTCAGCATGACGAGGGTTAAAATACGCTGTGAGCATGGTCAAGTTTAGATATTGTAGCAAAATGCGAAATGCACAATCACAGACCAGACTGCGCACGCGTTATTTGGTCTGAGCATGCTCAGTTCACATTTGGCAGAAGAACGATTATTTCATGGGACGATTCGTTGTGATGCATTAGAGATCTTTTTTGTTTGTGTTGAGGTTTTACGGCCCAGTCAACCCAATGGGGTCATGTCGAGCGCGGTCAGTTTACCTAACCACACGTTTACTGGGCAGGCTTAGTCCTCTAAGCGGTTAACCAGTATTGTGCACATTCTTTCGCCAGAAACTGACAACTGCCCTTTTTGAATCAGCGGAAGGGAGAGAATGACCGTAGAAAATATTTCATGATCAATCTCCACGAAAGAATGTTGCCGACCTCGGCGGGGGAATTAGAGGTCATCCGTTGTATAATCTATATGGTATATATGTATCATCTGATGTACGGACGGGAGCACATGACTTTGATTAATTTAGGCACGCCCAACCAGCATAGTGTTGGCATGGATCAGTGTGCATATCCGCACGTTCTGATCAGTGTGTGTGCTGTGTATCAAACTAACAAAATTTAAAACTGCAGGAGTCAACTAAAACCGTGCATAGAAATTCCGTACAAATAGGTTGGGGTCAATGATCATTCAGGTACATGTACCAGGAAAAAGACAGCCGTTCGAATGGCTGCAAATCTACATTATCGTATACACCAAAAACTCACGAACAGCCATGCTCGAGCAAAAGGTGTAGACCTTGGATCTTTACTCAGAACATATAAGTGCTGAAATGTCCTCAAAATCCTATCACTGGTAACGTGACCCAGACTGGTCATGCGAAACAAGAATGGTACATGTAGCTCTCCGTTTCGCGTAGACTGGCTCCAAAATAATGTCATGACTAGAAAGGCTGGTCACTCTAGTGACCAGCCTTTAAAGTCATGCTATTATTTTGGTTGTATTTTTGTGGATTATCAAACAGGATTATAGGAAAAAATATTTAGTCACTGGAGACTGGAGCCAGTCTACGTTTCGCATGACCATTCTGAGTCAAGTAACATATCAAACCAGAAAGTCATACGTACGCTATTTACCATAAGGATTCGTACAAACAGGCCTGTGCAAACAGTGCAGACCAAGGTAAGATGGCGTAGATCGAGCAAGCGACTGTCTAAATCAGCGGAACATCACAGAAAAAAAAACAAAAAAAACTTCAAATTAATTCACTGTGGTGAAACAAGGATATAGGTGCGTTATGCAGCGTTTTATCTGCCACTAGACTTTGCCCAGGACTGTTTGTCCTAATACTTAGGGTTATTACGGTATTCCATTCTCTAAAATACAAATATTTTGTTTGCACAAAGCAAAAGACCTGGCCAGTCCTGCTCGGAGGCACACAATGGTCTTGGTCGTATTTTTTCGCATATGCCCAAGTTCGGTGCCTTCTCACAACAAGTATATGTTTCGGCAAAGATTAAATTCAGCGTGTTTTGGTTGAAATATTTTCCTGGTGAATGTAAGAAGCTCTCAAGAGTTATACACCTTACGCTTAAAGCTACAATGTAAGCACTCTGGATAAAAAAATTCAGATGACAGCATTTTGAAATATTTTTTCTTATTTTTCCCAGGAAACAGGTTTTGACATTTCACGCAAATTGTCTCCATAGCAGACAATTTGCATGAAATGTAAAATCCTGCTTCCTGGGAAAAATGCGAAAAATACCATCAATTTGTCGTCTGCTGAGTTAGCCCAGAGATGAAGGTTAAGGGGTGGCAAGGGATCATCGGCGGTTAGATGGAGGGAAAAGGCAGTATATGTTAGATTATATTTTTATTCGCGGGCATTATTGTATAGAGTAATCACTAAACAAAATAAGCCGTTAGATTTAATCCTTAAAGTGCTAATCACAACTACAGAAGACACATTGAAATATATTTTTTCTACAAAATTTTAGAGGAAATAAGACGACATTTTATGTGAATCGTCCGCTAGGCATACGATTCACATACACTGTCAAGTCTTATTTGCTCTGAAAAAAAAAATCAGTTTTGGATTGCCGCCTGCTACAAATTTACTGAGCGTTTTTATCAAGTAAATATATCTGTCGTTTTGATGGTCATCGTATTAAGACCGTACGATTTATTTCCCTTAGAAATAGCGCAGGAACTGGCCCAATTGGGCCGTTGCATGATTTTGAAACACGAACGCCTTGCGTAACCTGCATCCGAACAGCTTGACCAGGGTCTGCGCTCTCCTTCGATAATCCGGTAGTATCGGCGATCTTTAGTGGACAGAGTCCGGAGATACACGTGTAACATCACTTTGAGTATTTTTTTGCAAAGTATACGGTCATGTATTAACCCTTTCTGCCCGGAAGACCTAAACAAATACCTTTGCAAACAGTAACAAGCTGTCTGGAGCTGGAAGAGTCCATTTCAGAAACTCAGGAATGAAAGGGTTACGGTTTATTGTAAATGAAAGATTAGTGATTACATGTAAAAACAGCGCAGAAAGCAGAAGCAGGGTCGTCTACGTCATACACTGTGACTGTAGCGCGGTGGTGCAGTGGTAAAGTGCCGGATTCAAGATCGAGAGTTAGCAGATGCCACCCGAGCCAGCACCAAATGTGTCCTTGAGTAAGACACTTTATCCAGTTTAGTACTTGTTTCTATCCAGGAATGACTGCATATGTATGTATGTATGTATGTATGTATGTATGTATGTATGTATGTATGTATGTGTTGGGGTTTAACGACACGTCAACCCTTGTGGGTCATTTTGTGTCGTCTCCCAGAGAAAGGGAGAAAAGAGATAGAAGAGATAGTAGAGGAGATGAAAGAGAGGGACAAGGAAGAAAGAGAGGCAGGAATGAAAGTGAAGAAACAGAAGAAATAAAAACATTTCCCATCTACTCTTACCTGCTACAAGGATAGCAGGCCTTGCCCAACTGTAAGCCAATATCAGTTGGACGCTCCAGTGACGTAAGGTACACGACACCTTCGCCACACCCAACCATCCCCATGTATGTATGTATGGATAGATAGATAGATAGATAGATAGATAGATAGATAGATAGATAGATAGATAGATAGATAGATAGATAGGCACAGACGGATGGACGGGCGGGCAGGCGGACACACAGACAGACAGACAGACAGACGGGTCGATCGATCGATTGATAGACAGACATTGAGGCATTAAATTACAGGACAGCTGTGTTCCTAGCAGATGTATAATGAACGATTATACCACCCTTTCGACACCGTTTCGGTCATTTTTGGTGTGCAAATATGATGATAACATGACTGTGGTCTATGTACAATGGAAAGCCGTACAACCGTCAGAAAAAAAAATCTGTCCCGAGTGGAATTCGAGCCCACCTTCAGAAAATAAGAAGACGTCCTTCTCATGATGGGTACTACTTGACGGTAGTATTAGTGACTGGCTTATCAATATTTGGGTTTGGGTTCAGTCGGTGTCCTGCTCCTTGGTTTAAGTCTGAACAATGTACATGTAGCAAAATTTATTTATTTATTTATTTATTTATTTATTTATTTGAACCCAGTCATGAGTGATTGATGAAGCTTAGTCCTACAAACGTATTCTTGCAATCTGATCAAGACACAAATTGTTCTCATAATTTCAGTTCTGCAGGATCCTTTCCTCGAGACACGGTTCATATATATTCTGAGAGGCAAAAATAAGTATACAGTAACTATTTTTTTTTATTTGTCACCGGACTTTTACATATGTACATCAATCGTTGATATCATAGTCAAGAATAATCATTTACGCATGATTTGCAATGATTTCCAGGAGATTCTATCAAAGAGCAAGGACATGACATTTAAGGAAAATAATAATAGGGGGTCTTAATCAAAATTTGCATATGAGTAGCTTCCCTTTAAAAGTGCATTTTGACATTGTTCTGTTAAATAAACGGTTTTAACAGATTTCATCTGTATGTGGTACAAGGAGGCTTAGCCAAGAAACACGTTTTCGAAAAATTCAAGTGAAAACGACAAACGCCACTTAAGATATAGACTCTTTAAAGTCCCTACAGTTTTCATTCAAAGGGAGATATTTGAGACGGGGAGAAATTAAAATTCAGCTTGACATCATTTCATGGGAAGTTCGAATTAAATAACATTGTGGTTTTACTCACAGACATTTGTGCAAGGCATTTATGAAAAGTAAAATGACATTTGTTTTATACAAAGCGAGTTAAGACTGGAAATACTGTTTTTAACTAAGGGCTCATAACTCCATAATTTATGACTGCGAAAGAATTACCTTTGTGATTTTCAAAGGCAGACGTTTGACAAAAATGACCATGAAAACATTTTAACGAAAAAAACACAACACGAGCGGTACTCAAAACTCGAAACTGTATACTTTTTATAGCCTTTGAGTATATTTATTATGATTTTTAGCTCGGCTGTTTTCGAAGAAAACGACGAGGTATTGTCATAGCTCTGGCGTCGTCTGCGTCTGCGTCGTCGTCGTCGTCGTGCAAAAACTTGGACATTTTGTAATATCTCTGTCATTACTGAAGATATTTACTTGAAACTCGGACTAGTTGTTCATTATGAAAAGGGGAACACATACCAATAGCGGGGGGGGGGGGGGGGGGGGGGGGGTGGGGGGGGGTGTGGGGTTAACCCTCAAAATATTTTTGGCACAGTTATGCCCCTTTTTCGACTTAGAATTTTTGTTGAAAAATGATTTCACTGCGATTTCTCAAGAACTGATGGATGAATTCTGATCATGTTTGGTATTACATAATTATGCCACTTCCAATTTAATGTATTTAAGTAGTTCTGTTGCTTATAATCAAACATGCCCTATATATTTCTAAAAGAAACTGCAGCCGAGCGTTTGCACCCGCATGCGGTGCTCTTGTTTTATCATATGCTTGTTAAAATAGCTGCACTGAGATATTATTATTATCATTATTATTATTATTATTATTATTAATATTGCTGTTACTGTCATTATTATTATTACTATTATTATTATTTGTTGTTGTTGTTGTTATTATTATTATTTTTATTATTGTTGTTGCTGTTGCTGTTATTATTATTATTGTAATTACTATTATAATTATTGTTGTTGTTGCTTTTGTTGTTAGAATTATTATTTTTTATCGTTATTATTGTTGTTGTTATCATTATTTGTTGTTATTATAATAATTATTATTATTATCATCATCTTTTTTCTGTATGTATGAATTAAACGTCGTCTGTTTGGTTTGTTTCGTTTCATTTGGTGTTCAAGGGACGGTACACACTTAATATATTTACTGCCGTTGTTTACAGGAAGAAAACCTGATTTACTCCACGTTTGCTTTTTTGCACAGCAAGGGGTCTACTCTAAATGGAAAAGAATTTGCTCCCAAGAAACAAATTCTTTCTTTTTAGACAAGACCAATTTTCAGAAGGGGGACAAATCAATTTGGACATAGTCGCCTCCCTCCCTAAAATGTGTCAGTTCCCTTTATATCATTCCTTCTTTCCCCACACCGATTCCTTCTTTTATATTTGGATACTCAAAGGCAAAACAAAAATAAAATGCGTTTTATTTATACACGATGATATTCGAGATAAAGTCGAGCCTCAATAACTCGAACCTCTTGGGACCATGGGAATTTGTTCGAGGTATGAGTAGTTCGAGCCATTGAAGGTTAATCATAGCGCCAGGAGGTCAGGAGGCAAATGACGATAATTAAGGGAATTTTTTTTTATCTTCTTTACAATAATACTATGCTGAGTGTTCTCATTAAAATCGCCTCGATGAGGCGGTTCTAATGAGTATACATGTACACAACATACAATTTCTTGATAAACTGAGAAAATTTCCTTAAAGATTTGTTTTCTTGAGCTGTCGGAAGAATTTCGTAGGGACTCAAAAACGAGTTCGAATTAACTATAGTAAACGAGCCATCGGTGTTCGAGCTATTGAGTTCAACTGTATATGTCTTCCATTAAACACTCGTCTCAGCAAAACTGCACTCGTTTATCCTTAAAACAATGTATCTCTAAATACAGATGCATCAAACGTCAAATGCTTGGCTTGTTAGGTTTCGTTTGGTGTTCAGGGGATGAGGTTTTCTGCCGTTATTTTTTTTTACAAACGAGAAAACTTGTCTAACTCAACGTTTGCTTTCGAACTCATTCAGTCCCTTCTGTAAAGAGGTCTTCTCAAAAAGGGTCTATTGGAGAGCAAACTCTTCCCTTATAATGGGAATGTAACTCTTTCGGCGCCAAATTTCAGATTACATTTGTCGTCTGCTATGTTGTTTAACAGGCTATCGATTGGAAAGAAGTTTATATGTAAAGTTAAAAGACTGAATGTCAAACAGCGTAGATCCTGATGATACGGCTATGAGCCGTCTCATCTGGATCTACGCTGTTTGCAAAAGCCTATTATTATCGCCTGTTAAAACAATTTTGACGGAATTGCCTAATACAAGGGAAGAAACTCGGCGTTTTATTCATACACGATAATGTTCGAGTTACCTTTCTTGGATTAAACACTCCTCTAAAATCACAACTGAACATCATGCCCAAGTCTGTTCGTTTGGTTTCCTTTTTTATATTTATTAAAATCAAATCCTATGTCTGATTTTACTGAAACGAGTATTTAGAGATAAAAACTAAATGGGCTGTTACATTATTTTGCTCTTGAAAGAGACATTTTCAATAACAAGGCGGGCAAATATAAATGTAAGGACTTTGACATCTCTAGTCCATCAATAGTGTGTCCTCCTATCGGTATGCAGACGCATTAAAGAGCATTTACCAAGAGCTTATACTGGCTCCAGTCTCCAGTGACTATTTGTTTCTTATCATCCTGTTTGATATTCCACTAAAATAAAAACCCAAATTATATCATGACTATAAAGGCTTTATTTTAATGGATTATAAAACAGGATTATATGAAAGAATATTTAGTCACAAGAGACCAAAGCCAGTCTACCATAGCGTTTGCTTGGCTTGTTAGGTTTCGTTTGGTGACGAGGGGACAGATTATTCTTGGTACATACCTCCGTTGTTGTTCACAAGGGAGACAACTGGTATTCCTCTTTTGTTGTTCACAATGGAGACAACTGGTGTGACTTCAAGTTCTCTTTCCTGTACATCAAACCCCTTCTGAAAAGAGATTCTTTCTTTTAGGAAATGAAATAATTTACTGCTCTAAATTGGAAGAAAAACCTTTCTTTTACGGGAAGAAAGCTGTTTAGAAGGGGTGTAAATCGATAAACAGATTGCCTCATTAAAAAGCGTGTCCGTTAAACCTTTCACCCATAAAGACCAATTCAGACACATTTGCAAACAGTTTAGATACAGATGAGACGGCTCTTAACGAGCCGTCTCATCAAGATCTACACAGTTTGGCATTATGTTATTGATTTTTGACTAAAACCCCTATATGCAACAATGGATGTTTCCAAATTCAGAGATGGATGAGACAATTTCAGAAACTCAGGGGTGAAGGGGTTAAAGCAGAATGAAGTTTGGCCAGTTTGTTGAGGATGTTCTCTGATCGTCGATATCAATATTCTGTAAGCGGACAAATGAAGAATCTTAAAGTGAGCGTCCAGCGAGCATGCAACGTTGGGACAGCATCACATCAATGTTGATGCGACATCATGTTTTCGCATCGACGTTGATGCGACGTTGTATAAACGTCATGTGCCCGCTGGGCGGCTACAAAGGGTAATCTGGGACTTTGTAATCTATATATGCGACAGTGGCACGTTTCTTAAGACATTAACATTTCATTACATGCGAAAAGGACCAGACTGAACTGATGCACAGGCTGATCTGTGTCCATTGTTGGCACATTTTGTACTGCCTATTTTCGCATTTTGCTTCTTCTTTCTGCTCCTTCTGTTACTTGCAACGTGTTTCGCGAAGAGCCCTTTAGAAAAAATAATAATAATAAGTAAATAAAACAACAACAACAACAAAAGTTGTCTTGCGGCCAGATATTTGATTGTCGAATGTCAAGCGTCGAATGTGTAGCCGCTAACAATTCGAATGCTGAATGTCGAATGTCGTGCGGTAAGACATTCGAATGTTGAAATTTAAATGTCTTATGGTTCGACATTCGAATGTCGAATGTCATGCTGCTCGATATTCAAATGTAGAAGGTCGTACGGCTCGACATTGGAATGTCGAATGTAGAATGTTTAGCCAACTTACTGCAGCTCAGTCTAATTGGCATAATGTGAACAAGTGATTTCAGTGTTTTCACTGAGATTGATTTTCATGCTGGCCTTAAATGTCGTCTCAGCTGTTCCATGTCCACAGAGATGGGTTCTGGATCGGCATACACTGTTTCTTGAAGTATGGTAAATAGATACTCTATGGAGTTCAAGTCTGGGCTTGTCTTGAACCATAATGTTCTCAGTAACAGTAGTAGACTTCTTCCATTTTAGAATAGATTTCACTTCTTTATCTAGAATTTCACTTACAAATCTGAGTTACAAATATTCACTTCTTGTTACTGTTTGTCCAAGAGACATAAATTATAATATGCAGTAAAGACTGATCTGATGCTGACATGGCGCCCTATGTGTTACATGTAACATATCCACTGTTCTTAACTTTTCTCACAAACGACACTTTCTCTTCCTGACTCCCCCCTCCTATATCGTTGTGTCTATTTTGTTCATAAGATAAATACTTGGGTAATTCATTACTAAACACAAAATTTTCCCAATCACTTTCGGTCAAATAGCTGTACTTTCTAGCAAATTGAATCATTTTTTTTCTGCTTATTACCTCCAAGAAGTGGTTTCCTCTTTCTTTTAAATGAAAACAAACCAAGTGCCTCTGTCATATATCTGTCAACTATTGACTTGGATACACTTTTACCATTTACTTTTAGCTTCCTACTGTGTTTTCGTGTTGTTTGTCCTCTCCGATATTTTTATTTCTGCAGTTCTTTAACTGTTTAATGATTTTTGAGGATAATTCTGATGGTCGTCCGCTTCCCTCTTGCCTTGTAAATTTGGCACTTTTTCCTCTATTTGAGCATTTCATCACAAAGTTCTTTGATTTCCCGATGATATTCACCACCTGTTTCACTTCATAGCCTTGTTTTCTTAAAATGAATTCTTGAGAACGTACAGAAATCCATTTTTTATTCCAAAGGTATCATTATCAAGGTGATGTCAGCAAATAATAACAGGAAATTACATCATAGAAAAAAAGATTGCGTCACTTCCTGTTTGGAAGTGCCACCTATAAACAAATACCAATTTTTAAAGGGGAGATCACTTCTGTACATGCTCACAAAACAGCAGGTCTATTAATTAAAAATATCGAATTATAAGGATTTTATGTAGGTCCCCGTTTTTTTTTTTTTTTTTTTTTTTTTTTTGTTTTGTTTTCTTGGACACCCTGCACATGAATGTATCTGAGCCACGTCAGTCAGAAAGCAGGCTTAACCATCACGGAAACATGTCTATATAATTCTGACCCCCTTAAACCCCACTTTTATATAGTAAAAGTGGGGTTTACAGGGGTATACATTATTTTCTTTATTTCTGCTCAAAAACATAGATTGTGAGTACCCGTTAGAACCGCCTCGTCGAGGCGGTTCTAACGGGTACCCACAATCTATGTTTTGAGCAGAAATATCATTTTTTTTTATCTGAAAATTTTCATTTTTTGGTGGTAAAATTTTAAGTACATTTGAATAGGCATGTTTTCGTAATGGATATAGACTGAAAGTGAAGGTAAATATCAACCTGCGCATCCAAGCAATATCATCAGTATATTCACTGATTGTCAACAGAGTCTGCAGTATGCGAAAGTACGTAACATCACGAAAACACGCCTATATAATTTTGACCCTCTTAAACCCCACTTTTATATAGTAAAACTGGGGTTTACAGGGGTATACATTATTTTACTTATTTCTGTTCAAAACATAGATTGTGGGTACTTGTTAGAACCGCCTCGGTGAGGCGGTTCTAACGAGTACCCACAATCTATATTTTAAGCAGAAATATGAAAAATATCAGGATTTTTATATGAAAATTTTCAATCTTTATGGTGGTAAATTTTTCAATATATTTGAATAGGCATGTTTTCGTAATGGCGAACACATCTGAATATCACCGAAATATACAGACCTTTACTGTTCGCATGTAAGCTTTAAAGCCTTGTATCTCATGTTCTGTCTAATTCTAAACCTTTTTTTAAATGTGAATGTTTAAAATTATTTTGTTTTAAATATATAATATTCTTTAAACCAAACATTCCTTAAACGTATTGTTTCTTCTTCAATAATGCATGTACACCAGCTGTTTCACAGCCACCAGACCACTGATAATGATTTTTAGTAATTAATTTCACAGATCACCCTTTGAGCCACGGCAAAAATGGTTCCTTTGGGACTTGATCCAGATCAGCCTGTACGTCAGGGTTTTCACCGAATGCTTACAGAATCACTGAATATTGTAGGTTACATTGACTTGAAGACTGTGTGGATACATGAACCCAGGCTAAACAGGGCTTTCGCTGTTCGGATTATGCTTTCGTATGATGCGGACTATTCTATGGTGCCATTTGTTTTAAAACCTAAGCTTCCCATAATCAAACAGCTAAGATTCTATGCGTTGCAATTATTATCATTTATTTATTGCAATATTGTAATTAATTTAGGGCGAGCAGGAAGACCCTGACCGGACTGCACGGATACATGGACTAGCTTGGGTTTTCACTGTTCGTATGTGAGACTTTTTCACTCGTAAAGCGGAATTCATTTTATAGTGTGTGCTACAATTTCAAGGCTATAAAACCAAATAGTTCATGCCTTCCGGATATTGATCCGCGCGTATTAATATTTAACGCACGTGCGGCTAAAAAAGAAGAGCAAAGAACTTTGATTTATAGCTGTTTCTGTCAATTTTAGCACTTTTTACTTGTTGTGATCAATGAAAAGTAATAAGCAGAGTACTAAAATTTCTACAGTTCTGAATATTATAGACAAGATAATAAGAGCGGGAACGTCAGAAAACGTACCTTGCCCCGCGAAGATTCAGATCAGCCTGCGCATTCACGCAGTCTGATAAGAATCTGCACTGGGCACATTTCTGATAGCCTGATGCAAAGTTTCCTTATGCGGATAACGAAGACTCAGATCAGACTGCACGGATGCGCAGCCTGATCTGAGTCTTCGTTAGGCGCAAATGTCTGAAGGTACGTTTTCGAACGTTTCGGCTCAATTAAGAGGGTTAATACAATTGATCCATATTTTGGATGATCAAATCGCTGTTTTGCTGAAGAGTAACCATTGCTGCACGCGGCTTGAAATCTAAATATAGACTGTCATGAAAACCTATATATTATGTTTATCTCTTTTTTTTTTTTTTTTTTTATTTTGTTGTTGTTGTTTAGAGTGAGGATTTACGGCCAAATCAACCTACTGGGGTCATATCGAGCGCGGTCAGTTTACCTAACCATACTTCTTCCGAGGTAAGCTTTGTCCTCAAAGCGGTTGCACATTCTTTCGCCAGAAATATATAATATGTACATGTAGTGCTGTTCATCAATGACCAAAATTGTTTTTTGGGTGTCATAGATCCGCTTTAAATATTAGAGTTTTTCGGCAGCATTTTAAAATCAGATACATGTATGTGCGTTTTCATTGACTGATAAACTGAACGGGGTATTTTAGCACTAAAGATATAATCTATGCCATGCGATCAAATCAAGTCCGAATGATCGATGTGATCAAGTTGATTATACTAGTAGTATAGGGTGGCCACCCTATACTACTAATACTGCTCCTTGAAAATCTTTCAGTTTACATAATAATAATAATAATAATAATAATAATAATAATAATAATAATAATGATAATCTGCTTTCCATCCCATCCCTTATATCAGACGAATCTGCTTTCCATCCCATCTATTATATAACCTTTTTTCGACTTTCCATCCCGTCGAAAGCTCACTTTCAATACTTTGCTAACTGTTATAAAATTGAAAGTGTAGTTCTCTATCGGAGAGTTCAGTGAAGAAATATTTTGTAGGTACAGTGTCGCTCCATGAACTAATGTTATGGGACCCAATGGAATCGCCTCGGGAATGTACTTTTTGTCAATATCCACATGTTTGCATGTACTTGTGGACAGTAAAACATATTCTGTAATATAAGTACATTGTTCCTGTGGTTTGAAAACCAACTGAAACAAACAATAAAAATCCATGCATGTACCTACATGTATCATACATGTAAACTAAGTGTATGTCTAGTACAATGTAAAACAAACATATGGCTTTTAAGGTCATACTTACAATAAAAAATACTTTCGCCGAACTTGCCCTTTTATCAAGTTTTAACTCTTGTCCTGCTGAAACAGGATATATCTTGCCGTTGCAAACAGTGTAGAGCCAGATCAGTTGGCCAGATCAGTTGGCTTCTGAAGAAGCCAACCGATCTGGCTCTGCACTGTTGGCCATTCAGTATGTGAATCTATAGCAACAATCTGGATCAAGGAATCTGATTGGCTGACATTTAGAAATGGGCGTGGCATCTTAGCATGATAAGGGTTAAATGGGATTGATACACTTTCAGGGAGGCAACGCTTTCAATATTGTTTTTGCCTCCCTTCTGAAAAGGGGTCTGCTCCAAAAGGAAAGACTTTGCTCCCTTTAGGTGCAAAGTCTTTCCTTTTACTAGTAGCGTTGACCCCTTTTTTTTCAGAAGAGACATGGTGTGCGGGAATGCAGCTAAGAAGTCATAGAATAGAACAGAATAATATGTATTGGAAAACTTATATATACAGAAAGTGTTCTCCATTAACATGGAATGTAATATCAAAATTGTCTCACTTTTACAAAATGGTGGAAAATCAACCAAGCATACCAAATCCCCTGATGGTAAATTTTAGCCACAATTTTGCAAAGGGAGACAACTTTTGCAACTTATCTGTCTGGTACTTGAAACCTTTCAAACATGAAACCTTTCAAACATGGACGCTTCATTTAAAAGAAAGCAATTTGCTTTCAAATTTTATCCTTTGTTATTAGTTGCGCAGACTGGGGAGGTGAGTAGTTATATAGCAGAGTTATTTCTGTTGGATGTATAACTTGGTGATGTAACGTGTCATATGCTGGCGATAAATAGACAAAATTGCCAAGTCCATTTTTTTTTTTTTTTTTCTGAAAAAACTTTTCCAGACATGAGTTTGCCTCCCCAATAATAGAAACTTTTCAAACATGAGGGCTTCTCTTAAATAAACTGGATTTACCTCCAAAAAGAACCGAATCTTTACTTTAAGAGTAGCCTCAATGATAAGGGACACTTATAGTTAAATGTCAGAGTTAGTGCCATTGGAGGTGTAAATCTTTGCATGCTGGCGAGAAAGTCTAATGAGACGATTCACCAAATGCCAAGTCTGTTTCTGCAGACAAATGCAAAATACGCAGATGACGCGAAACGAGAGACATTGCCCGCATATGTTGGCAGCGATGGCCTAGACCAGTCTGCCTTAATTACCCTTAGTTAAAAAGATAGGCTGTGCAGAAAGTTTAGACCTTGATTAGACGCCACCCTCTGTGGTGATCAGAGTCTACAAGGTTAATCACTCACCGGGCAGTTTAGACCCATCGAAAAGTCGTCAAATGGATTTATTCAGATTCATTACGAAAACAAACCTATTCAAATATACTGAACATTTTACCACCAATAAAATGAAACTTTTCGGATAAAAAACTCGGATATTTTTTCATATTTCTGCTCAAAACATAGATTGTGGGTACTCGTTAGAACCGCCTCGTCGAGGCGGTTCTAACGAGTATCCAAAATCTATGTTTTTGAGAAGAAATAAGAAAAATAATATATACCCCTGTAAACCCCAGGTTTATTATATAAAATTGGGGTTTAAGGGGGTCAGAATTATATAGGCATGTTTTCGTGATGTAACAATAAATAGGTGTCTGTATAGGGTACCGCAGAAGATATTGGCAAACAAGGAAGGCTATAATGAGCAGACTGATCTAGGACTATGCTGCTTTTGTATGCATGTAGGATTTCACCCCACCAAATATTTTCAAATGCCTCCTGTTAATACCGGTTAAAGGTTAATACCGCAAGATATGCTATTACCGTATATACCACAAATATGCGGACAACTTAACTCCTACCCGTGTTTCTAATTTTAACAATTTAAAAAAAAAGGTAAGAGAAACGTCCAGGGAGTGCCACAATCTCAAGCCGCAGCCCTTCCCAGACACCAAGAGGAAGAGGAAACAGACAAAACCAAACAAGCGCGAATCGAACAAATGTACGAAAAGCACTAAGATTAGCTCTCTCTTCCCCAAGCGAGGTAAACGCAATGCTAAAAGGACTGAAAAAAGAAAAAAACGCAAGAAAAAAATAACACAAGGCGAGACTTAAAACAAATCGTCTCGTAGAATAAACCACAAATCCTATTTATGTGTCTTAAGAAAATGCTGGATGAGTGGCAAACAGTGTAGAACCTTGCTCTACACTGTTTGCACATACCGACTGTTTCAAGAATTAGGATGCAATGGAAAATCAGTTTCAGAAAACACTGTTTGCTCATGCCTGTCTGTTCAATGTCTCAGGGTAATACGGTAATTTAGTTCTAGGAATCTCTATAAGAGATATGACGACCAGGAGATGATTAATGATTACGCTAGTAAATATTAGATTACGTTTAAAAGACCAATATAATCCCTCTTCTGCCATGCTTGATAAAGATTGGAATGCTTAACATGTAGCTGCTATAAAAAGCATTGATAAAGCCAGGAGTAAGTTGGACCGGTATACATTATGTTAACTTAAAATGCCAAGAAAACCCGCATCTGAAAATGTCGTCTGTTTATGTCGTCTGTTGCATCTTCCTGCAAACTTTTCAAACATACTGTTTGCAAATAGGCAAACAGTGTGGATCCAGACCAGAATGCTCCTGATCTGGGTCCACACTGTTTGCAGAAATGAATTTTTAAGCTCAGAGTTTTCAAGTAACCGGCAGAAGACAAAGCAGACGACAATTGTTGTGTTTGGCATCTTAAGGGTTAAGAAGTCTATGTACATGTATTTGAACCCTATGTTTCCCATAATATATGGTAAAACAGGGAACACATAGGGGTCTATATTATAAAGGAAATTTCAGAATATGGTACATGTTTTCAGGGGTCTACATCATAAGGCGGGTGTTTTCAAAATTTTGCAATTTAAATCAGTTTTTCAATTTCGTTGTTCCTTTTTACTGAGCAGCTTTTTTTTACTGCACAAATGTCTTAATGTGCTTGTAACTAAAATCTTATTCATTTGATGATGAAAAAATGGTAGAAATACCATGTCTTACTTGGCTCTAATTCAGAGGATATCAAGATAGACTCTTGAGACAATTTGTATGTGATTTCGGGACATCTTTTCTGTCGAGAATAGGAGGAATGTTATCGGTCGTCTGCTGTATATGCTGTATATGCCCATAAAGTGGTAAAGGTTAAACTCAACTATGAATGTTATTATAAACTCTTTCGGTGCCAAATTTCAGACGACATTTGTCGTCTGCTTTTTTTTTTTTTTTTTTTTTTAATTTTAACAAACTATCGTTTGGAAAGACGTTTATATGTAAAGTTGAAAGACTGAATGTCAAACAGCGTAGATCCAGATGAGACGGCTCATTGAGCCGTCTAATCTGGATCTATGCTGTTTGCAAAATCCTAATATTATCGCCTGAGTTAATCGACTAGTACCCGTCACTCTGTATATGTTCCGAGAAACTTTCTAAACAGAAAGGATATAAAGACAACCGTGAATACGACCATACACAGTATATCGTGTACGGAACCTTATAACTCATGGGCCAGTGACTACAAACATAAGTGCAAATCTTATAATACACTCCATATTCTAATAATTGTTATATATATTTTCTGAATGCAGCATTTTCACTTGCGATGTAATCATTCATATTTTTGCATGTATTTTATTTTTTTTTATTTATTTATTTATTTATTTTATTTTATTTTATTTATTTTTTTTTTTTTTTTTGATATTTTATTTTCTCTTGTAAATCTCCTTTTGGGGGAAATAAAGATAAAGAAGAATAAGAAGGCTAATCAGAGGCTGTATGGATGCGCAGGCTGATCTGAGTCTTCGTTGGGCGTACATTTCAGACGGTACGTTTTCTCACGTTGCGGCTATGTTGTGAGTAGGGCCTTCTCATTACAATGTAGAAGCGCCTCAGTGCAGGTACATGTACTCGTTAGACTCTCTTCTAATGAGAACCCACAACGTATATATGTATGTTTTCCTGTACAAATAAGAAAAAATAGAGGTTAATACACACTAAGTTTAAAATACAGGAACTACTTTCCGAGAGATTTGCAAATCCGATAAACAAACGAGTGCATAGCACGAGTTTGTTTATAAGATTTGCAAGTCTCGAGAGAAATATTTTCTATATTTTAAACTCAGTGTGTATTAACTTATATATTACATGCCATTAAATGATTTTTTTTTCTTCGGATTCTGTTTTACGCTCTTTCAAATGACGTCAAAATACGCTCTTTCAAATAACGTCAACAAGTTTTGCAACATTACGTCATCTACACTCGTCGCGCGGCGTGATAGCGTTCTAAAGGAAATATTACCTCTTCGTGGTGTGGGGTCGGGGGGTGATGATAACTTACTATATATGGCATAATATGGATGTGCGTGCCGAATGGCCCCATTTTTCAGCGCTGCCAAGTATATGATAAGCCCCTTTTTTCAGCAAAAATTATGGCCCCATTTTTCTGGATTAGTATATGAAAGGGCCCACTTTTCTGATGTATCAGAGATTTTTCGAGGCTGTTTGTTCTCTTGGTATTCAGTGGATTGACTGTTATATTTGTCTAACTATCAGCAATAAATTAGTACAAAAAAAAACAACAACAAAGGGCAGTATATGAATGGGTCAACATTTCAGACGATCTAGTATATAATTGGTCCGTTTTTTCAAAGGCCAGGTATATGAATGGGGTAGGTTTCGAAATACTGGCTCGAACACACGTACCACAACTACCCCCAACTCAAGTTACCCGGGCCCCACCCCCATCCCCCGCCCACACACACACACCCGAGATTATCTCCCAGGCATTCATTAAAAGTTATATTTCCCTCAGAAATTACTAAACATAGCTACAGATATGTAATATTATAATTTAATACATCATGATTTAAAATGGGCCTTATCTGGAATGGAGGTTTAGAAGTAAACATTTCACAATATAATATAAAATAATATCTGTCAATATCATGCCTGCTGACATGTATACCAAATTTAGGGAAGTTGGGGGAACAGATGGTTGGACGACTCGTCCAAGTCCTCCTTTCACCCACCTCCCCTCACCTACGGAAAAATTAAGCACTGATGATGTTCGGAAATCAAAACAGTCAACCACTTAATAGGAGAAAGCAGTCAGTTAACTCCATTGATTACTTTCTGTAAATAACTAAGTCCAATTAATTGGATTCCTCTGCTTTATCATTAGTGTTTCCATTAAGTATCACTTCCTTACCCTTAATAAATCTAATTTTAACAAGGTCATATGCCAATACAGCTTCCAAAATATTTAAAAGAAACATTTTCTATGCAATGAAATATATAATATTAATTAATCTTCCATGTGGATATGGAGAAATGTAAAGTTAAGAATTTGTTAAATTCCACTGATGACCTATGATAAAAGCAGAGGATTCCAATTAGAAGGACCTGCTTAGTATGTTATCTACCTTGGATTTTACCTCTCAAGGGAGGTAATAGAAATACTGCTGCTATCTCTCATTGATCGAACTAGAGAAGACCAGAATTATAACAAAATAACTAAGGCGGCTGCACAACTGTATGGTCAATATGATCACTGCAATATCATTTTCTTTTTAACATAATGAAATATGCATGCTTTCTACAGCATCTGTCTTTAAGTATTTGCGTGGTCCTAGCCTTGCATAAGGCTTAGAAACATTATATTTTTCATTACGAAAACGCGCCTATGCAAATTTATTGAAAATTTTACAACCAAACAAGGAAAATTTTCAGATAAAAAATTCTGATATTTTTCATATTCCTGCTCAAAACATAGATTGTAGGATGCGGTTTCTAACGGGTACCCACAATCTATGTTTTTGAGCAGAATTATGGAAAATAATGCATACCCCTGTAAACCCCAGTTTTACTGTATAAAAGTGGGGTTAAAGGGGGTCAAATTTATATAGGCAAGTTTTCGTGATATAAAGCAATATCATATTGATAAAATATTCTTTCATGTAAAATCACTTTTTTTTATGGCTACTCTGTTGGTCTGGTGCTAATTTCTAAGAAGAAAAATCGACACAAGGTGAGAAAATGAGAAAATTATCTTTTTGATAATTTAAACCCTAAATAACTTGGGCAAGGTTCTTGTCCCGTACTACGTTGTGATGTACTGAGGTATTTTTTTTTTTTTTTTTTGTTTTTTTTTTTTTTGTTTTGTTTTGTTTTTTTTTTTTGTTTCCTTTGTTCTGATCCTTTGAAACTGTTGGGTTCAAACATGAACATGATATGTAAAAATAGAGTTGCACTCAAAGCTGCAAAAGGGCGTGAGTTATATGTTTATGTTATATATTTCATCTTTTAGTTATTGGTCATGAACAAACTCGTTCAAACGAGTCTGCAAGTTTCTGCATTTGTTTTGTTCTGTATTTACAAACAATCTCTAATTCGTAAGAATTTTATATAGACGGTAGATGCGCATCGCACAAAAAAGGGCCCCTATGCAATTTACGGACAAGGGCCTTCGTTGTCCGCTTACATAAGCAGTGGATACTGTAGTATATGTAGAGAAAGCGCCTGCTAATCTGGACCTTCGCTGTTCGCTTATAAGCGGCTTTTTCCCCACATTCTGCATCACTTATACATGTAAAATGTACATTTATCAAGGGCAGTTCTACAAATATACACATTACGAAAACACGCCTATTCAAATATATCGAAAATTTTACCACCAAAAACTGAAAGTTTCAGATAAAATAGCTGATATTATTTTATTCCTGCTCAAAACATAGATTGTGGGTATTCGTTAGAACCGCCTCGACGAGGCGGTTCTAACGAGTACCCACAATCTATGTTTTTGAACAGAAATATGAAAAAAAAATGTATACCCCTGTATACCCCAGTTTTACTGTATAAAAGTGGGGTTTGAGGGCGTCAAAATTATACATGTATAGGTATGTTTTCGTGATGAAAATTATCTACAATGTATTACAATAAAAACAGTATAAACACAAATATGCAATCTTAGAATACATAAAGATTGTGAGATGAAATGTTGTCCTGAAGCGACGAGGTAAACTACAAATGCACAATTTATTATTATCTCTTTCATGTCAGCCATGTTTGCTGTCCGGCAGGTATTAAGGATAAATCTAACGCCCAGCAGGTGACAGAAACACTACTTCTAGGCTAACATGTGCCTCTGTTTTTGGGTCAAATGCTTGACTTTACAAGACAAATGATCTCTTTTGATTGAGAGGCAATTACCATATTTCTCCTATAGATTTGGTCACGTAGGTCTGTGCAAACAGTTTAGACACACCATCGGGTATTCAGTGGATATTTAAATTTTTTGGACAAAAAAGGTTGAAAATTGAGACGTTACGAGGGGTGGTCATTAAATAATGAAAACATTTTAGTACACGAATTTGATACACGTAACATTAAAATAAAAGTTGCTTTGCATTGGTACATGTATACTAACCACTTTATGTACCTGAGATTTTTTTCTAACCACCTGAGATGTCACTTATTTAAACACAAGGTAATCGTTTGCATGGTAAAATTCCAGCAAAGTATAAATGTTTGACCTTTGAAATTTGAAATGATTTCATTGTCATTTTTACACCAGATATACTAAATAAATATACGTGATTATATTTTACAAACAGATTTATTTATCAATCGCAATATCAACAGCTATAATAATAATAATAATAATAATAATAATAATAATAATAATTCTATCATCATGTTTATTATTATTACTATTATTACAACAACTATTTTTGTCATACCTGTAATAATTCAACTACTACCCAGTAAAGGATTGACTGATTATAAGACTTTACGATAAATTATTTATGATAAAATTTATTTATTTATAAGTCGGACCTCATAAGAAAGTACATCTATGCATAAAATATGATAAAATACCGCACAAATGATGAGCTCATATATAAGGCGTCAATGCAGTTGGAGCCGAGGACTTACATTAATTTATTATTAATTATGAATGATAAACGTACTTATATCAGTTAATAAGCTTTATGGTTGGAACTTAATCAAGGAAATATAACTATCAAAGTTATGAATTATGGAAATACTAACAGCTTCCCTATATCATCAATAATTGGGATCTGCTCCGAGAAAACCAATATTCCCATTTTATAAACAAAGAAGATACGAAACTGCCTTCGCATTCGCACAAACTACATAAAATTTTCGTCATCGGTCCAAAACATTATACACTGCATGTAATTATGTGGGCAGCAGCGAGAAGTATTTAGCAAGGCTGCACACAGATGATTCTTTGCGTACATGCAGATATTGGAAATGACAGTTTTCTCAGAGCCCGCCTCAATTCGCTCTATTAACAGCTAAGCCGACAGATGCTAGTTTACAACAGTCTTCCATTCACAACGAGAAGCCGCATATGGTTCTGGCAAAGATTATAGTGGTGATGCGCATGCGCCGTGCGGTATCTTCTCATCTCAGAATCTAGCTGCAGCAGCAGACGATAAAACGGATACAATGTAACTCATGATCTACCTTCTGTGTTTGACCTTAGGAAATATGTGACCTCTTTATTAATGTTGATATAAAGTAATCATGGATTGAAAATAATGGCTATGATTCGTTCCAACTTTGGGATTAGATGGATTTTGTGTTTCTTTATTGTGTTTTCTGGGTGGAATATTAAACTTTCTCAGACAGGTAAGAAACTTTTCTCTTGCATGATTGTGACGTAAATGTACACTCTTTTGAGAAAGTTTTGGGAACTTTTCCAATGTGTTTTAACAACATTGCCAAGTGGTTAAGAAGACTTGCTTAAAGAAAAAGAAATGATTTTCTGTGAAGTTCGTGACCTGCTAATTGAAATAACATATGCACGTGTATATATTCAATTGTTTGAAAAAAAGTAGTGTTATTTTATTTTCCGCAGACATACAGCATTTACCATAAGTATTCACTCGGACATGTGTCCGAGGAACAGTATTGGTCAGGTTCTACACTGCTTGCCACTCTTCTAGTAATTTTTGACATAATAACAGGGGATAAAAGGAACTTTTTCAAGTTTTAGAAAAAGTATGGCAAGACAATTTTTCTGAATACTAAAGGTAAATAGGTGTATATAGCCCTGGTACCTTTATAAGGAATCCTTCAGGACGGTGATTTTGCGTCCAACATACCATGCATGACGGTCTGGCCAAAAAACACACAACATCTAAACAACGTCGTTACCATAAGTATTCACATAACGACGCTTTTGCGATGTTGTGTGTTTGCTGGGGAGCTTTCTCTAACACTGAGTGGCATGTAAGTTACATTTATAGCAGGGACTATATCACGACGTTGCAGCGACGTTGTAGTGACGTTGTGTGTTTACTGGGTTTGGATATGTGCATCTAGAGGATCTTCACCAGGCGCATTTTGGATAGCCAAGAATGCAAAGTTTCTTCATGCGGACAACGAAGACTCTGATCAGACTGCGCGCATGCGCAGGCTGAATTGAGTCTTCGTTGGCTGCATATGTCGAAAGGTACATTTTCTCACGTGATGATATGTCTTCGCTGTATGGGTCGTTTTACCCAATACAGTATATTTGTATATCGTTACCGTATTTTCCCTAAGTATTGGGACATCTCAACTTTTTACCATAAATTTCTAAAATTTGAAAAAGACATGTTCTAGTACCCGCTGATGTGTTTCAAATAGTGCTGGACGAGTGGCAAACAGTGTAGACCCATAACAGACGCCGTCAATACTTAGGGTCATTACGGTACTTTGTTTCGTTTGATACATTGTTGTAGTTGTTGCTTCCGTTGTTATTGTTATCAGTGCGTATGTACTTTTCTGTTGACATATTAGAATAATACTTAGCTTCAGCCATAGAAATACATTTTGGAAAAGTGCGTCGTGGGGTGGGAATGGGGGGATGGGGGCGGAGAGGGAACAGATCTTTATCTGGAGGGTGTGTATTAATATAAATACTTAATCTCATTACGTTAACAAGCCTAAGTAATATATGAACCAATGTTTCCCTAATAAATGTGAAACCAAACGTATCTAATGCACTTTTAATGAGTACGCGTAACAGATGTTTCGTGGAGAAATAAGAAAAATGTTTATATATTTGGTTGAAAAGATCCCTTTTATCTACTGGTTTGACTGAAGCGTATATATTTCACACAAGTGTGTTAACAAACTGTGAGCAAACAGGTCCTTCATGAGTTGCAGAAATTACAAGTGGTATGAATTTAGTCACTAATGTATATTTACACAGATATATATTCCCTTATCAGCGGAGTGTTTCCTACCTAATAATAGGCTATTACTTTGATTAAAGACATATGATGATCCTACAGGCACGCGTATGCATACAGCGGGGAATGCGTGTGCAAATTGGAAGCACAACCTTCACTCATCTAGCGGCCAAATATTTATTCAATACATAGTTTCAGTTCTACAGACATGTACATTAACCATTACCACTCTCTGCACAAATTCACCAGACGACTAATTGATATTTTTTTCTAGTTTTACCAGAAAATAGGCTTTGACATTTCATGCAAATTGTCTCCCTGAGGAGACAATTTGCATGGAATGTCACAGCCAATTTTTGTTGAAAAAATAAAATATTTAAAAATGTCGTCTGATTAAAGTTTTACCTAGCAGCTGAGCGTGACAGAGGTTAAGTAGAAACTAAACAATGCCATGGTGCAAATTAAACTGACCTTGGCATGCCATAGTTTCAGACATTAAGAGAACATCAGTAACGGGATTCTTTTCATTAGTCTGCAAGACTTGTAAGCTTTAGACTGGCCCCTGTCCCCATTGACAAAATATTTATTCTAATAATCCTGTTTGATAATTAAATAAAATTAAACCAAAATATTATCATGACTTTAAAGGCTGGTCACTATCTAGTAACCAGCCTTCATAGTCATGATATTATTTTGGTTTTATTTTAGTGGATTATCAAACAGGACTGTAAGAAAAACGTATTTAGCCACTGGAGACTGGGGCCAGTCTAACCTTGTGCAAGCATAGACCGACAGGAGCTCTCCTGTAATAAGGAGCTTTCTCTAACATTGAGTGGCATGTGAGTTACACATAGCAGGGACTATATCCATGTATCAATAGAGCCGGAAAGCATATCCTACAATATTGTATGTGTGTCCAGCACAGATTCAGATTAGCTAGCACCTCCACATAGTCTGATCAGTCTTTGTCGCTGTTGGCATTCTGTGGGGTAGGAAAGGACCCAAAACGTCTTCAGGCGGACAGCAAGGACGCTGAGGAAGTGCTGGCTAATCTGAATGTTGGTTGAGCGTACATGCAATAGGAAAGGCTGTGCCTCGACTCAAATAATATATACATGCTGTAAATGTATGTCTATTACGAAAACACGCCTATTCAAATATATTGAAAATTTCACCACCAAAACCTGAAAGTTTTCAGATAAAAATTCTGATATTTTTCGTATTTCTGCTCAAAGCATAGATTGTGGGTACTCGTAAGAACCATCTCGCCGAGGCGATTCTAACGAGTACCCACAATCTATGTTTTTCAGCAGAAATAAGAAAAATAATGTATACCCCTGTAAATCCCAGTTTCATTATATAAACGTGTGGTTGAAGGGGTCAAAATTGTATAGGTATGTTTTCGTGATGCTTTGTAAACTTTCAACTGCTTATTTTGTAAAATAGACAGCTAATGTGCTTTCATGCACACTGGAATGAAGCTATTTATATGTTTTACTAACTTAGCCAAACTGAATAATGGTTTTTAAGATAGACATCTTTCTATGTTTTCTTATATCTGTTCTAAAACATATGTTGTACTGATAAGAATCACAATCATGTTAATTTCAGTACCCACCTCAGTTCTGTCTTGAACCGTTTTCATGTACAGCCATGTTCAGAAAATGCGGCGTCTGATCAGGGTCTACACTTTTTACATTAAATACAAATATTTCTGTATAACATGTTAAAAATGACCCATTCTATTGGAATGTACCGGTCCAAAGTGTTGAGGTAGAAGAATCCACTCGGCATAAATGGGTAAATCCACCAGTTAGAGGACATGGAGGAGACGATGTGATAGAAACTTGCCAGGATGTGGAAATGTGGATTTCAGTGCTTTGTAGTCTACAAGTACAATTAACGTGCAACGGCTCGCAAACTGAAATTGAAAAATCAAACATCTTTAAGAGAAGTTAGAAAAGCAATCCCCAGAAGAATCTGAGCATTCTTAAGCTGGAAAGTGACTAGATTTTTTTCCTAGCGAATAATGCATGCGGATTAGTGCCACTTTACTCAATTTATTGAGCTACAATGGGACTCAGAAAAGATTTCGAAACAGCTACGGTAAATGAGAGAGAGAGAGAGAGAGAGAGAGAGAGAGAGAGAGAGAGAGAGAGAGAGAGAGAGAGAGAGAATGTGAGGGATGCAGACAATAGACAGACAGAGAGATAGACAGAGACAGAGAGAGAGAGAGAGATTTGACGTGAAAGAGCAGGCTGATCTGAATCTTCACTGGGCGCACATGTCTGAAGGTACGTCTTCTGACGTACGGCTCGTTTGTTCTTACCTTACTTATCCTAAACATTGAACATATCAATTTGACTAGCTCCTATTGTATCTTAAATTCGCTGGACGAGAAGGATACAGTGTAGACCCTGATTAGACGTCGCGTGCTGCGCCATCTGATCTGCATCCACATTGTTTACACATTATTTACTCTCACCTGTTTGTCAAATATTTATGTTATATACGGTATTGCATTTTTTTCTATCCTGAACATAAACATAGCTCCAAATAACCCAGCAAACACAGAACGTCGCAACAGCGTCGTTACAACGTCGCTGCAACGTCACGACGTTGTAACGACGTTGTTGGGACGTTCTGTGTTTGCTGGGAAGAGACGTGTCAGGATGTCTCTCCTTAAAAACATACATTTTGTTACCCATTACAGTCGACTTACCGTGGCGGCTCTAATCCGTACCTGAAACTTACACTTCTGTACAGAAAGAAGCCAACTTTCAGTGCGTCTTTTTGAAGAATGTGTTTTATCTCAAGTTCAGTGTAAGATGAAGGAAACTATTAAACAGATATTCAGAAAAAATCTACAGACAGGAAACGAATTGCATTAATGAGAACCAGAATTTATTCTCTCAGAGGGTAATCTACTTACACATACAAACCAATGTGAAAAATTTGAATATATTTTATTATAAGTGTTCGGAGAGACAGAACTGAGTTAACATGCGGAACATACAGTGTAGACCCAGATAAGAGCGTCTGATCAAAGCCTATACTATCTGCCACTGCTCGGGGGAGGAGGGGGTGTAACTTCCTATGCATGGCACCCTTTTTCGGCGTTGTCAGGTATGTGACTAACCCCCTTTTTTCAACAAAAAAGTATATGTTTGACCTGATTTTTCTTGATAGGTAAATGAAAAGCTCCACTTTTCAAAGAATAGATTCGTCCAAGTGATAGATAAACCCACTAGAAATAACTGGGAAGTTGATAGATAAATGGCGTTTAATTTATGAAATTCAATTATTTTCTTTATTTGTAAACATGTACGCAAACAGCGATAAACATCAAAGGGCAGAATATGATTAAGTGTTTAAATTGGTCCGTTTTTTCAAAGGCCATATATATGAATGGAGTAGGTTTCGAAATACTGGCTCGCACACCCGTACCACAATTACCCTCATTTAACCCTCCCCCCCCCCCCCGCCCCCACCCCCCCCCCTCGCCTCCTCCCTTCCACACTCGCCTGAGGTACACTATACTGTTTGCCACTCACAGGTAGTAAAATGACCTTGTTAGATGCTTACCGTATTTACCGTGTGTGTTCGGATAGACGGGCCAGAGCAAACAGTGTAGATCCAGATGAGTCGCAGAATGCGGCGTCTCATCAGGGTCTACATTGTTTGCCAGTCATCCAGCAATTTTAGATACAATATCGGGTAGTAAATTGTACTTGTTCAAATTTTGAGTTGAGGTGTCCGAATACTTAAGGTGAATACGGTAGTACGGTAAGTAGATATATATATATATATATATATATATATATATATATATATATAGAGAGAGAGAGAGAGAGAGAGAGAGAGAGAGAGAGAGAGAGAGAGAGAGTAAATGCGGTATCATATGTGCCACGCATTATAGAGTAACTGATGAATATCTTCAGTTATGCCCATATCGGGCTGCGCATCTGTGCAGTGTGTTCAGGCCCTTCCCTAATCACAAGGAGGAAGCCATTTTACTGGATAAGGCGAATGCATCGATTGAACAGCTAAATCGAGCATTTGCTGTTCGGACATGGGGTAAGCCTTTTTTGTGAAAGTGAACAAGTCATATGATAAGAGTATGCACTTTAACCTTTAGAATTCGCTGGACAAACTAAGCAGAAAATAGTAATTGGCTTTGTCCTAAAAAAAAATGGTTTGGCATTTCAAGCAAACTGTCTTCCTGCTATGGAAAAACAAAGATTTTAAGATGTCGTCAGCAGAATCATTTTTGGGTACACATGCCCCAAAATTTCCTTAAGGTTGTTGTCCACGTGATTATCATTGACCAATGAAATCAAGCCGCGCGTCGTTGTTAATTACATGCGCGCTATTGTGATGTCAGAGTGCTGCATAAAGAGGGTTATTTGTACATTAAAACGTGGACTAGGCTTAGTGCTGGGATGTTGGCAAACAGTGTCGACCCAGATCTGACGCCACAGAACACAGCGTCTGATCTGGGTCTGCTCTGTTAGCTTAATTTTGCTTATTCTCCTGAACCGAAAGGCCAGTTGATCTGAAACTTGGTAGGTACAGGACATTAAGGGTTAAATGAAACAGTCAAGTCCCAGATAAGGGTCATTTTCCAACTCAGAGACAATCGACCCACCAGTGCTGTCAGTGCTTTGATTACAAGTACTCTGCATGGTTAACCTTTAGCCGTGCAACAAAGAAACTATTGAAAAACAAAACAACGTCCCTTCCGGGGTTCCATATATATCTCTAAAACGGTATAAGAATTAATACCTCTAAGCTGTGTCGAATGATAAGGGACGAGACTCTATGCTGCTAAATTTTCAAACTTTGTGGTTGAAGCATAGTTCCAGATAAGGTGCTTTTTGAAACACAACATGCTGCTATCTTATGTTTCGCTATTTTGTTTCATGGTTCTGTTTTTCTCCCACGCCGATTCGCTTCCACTTCATCTTCTGAAAAGTGTCTATTACGGAGTAGATTTTCGAGTTAAATTAACCACCACGCCAAGATCTAATTTTGATATATACAAAGGAAAGTAACAAAAGCTCTTAGATATTTATTATCAGGGTCTATATTTAGCTCATTGCTAGATTCTAGTGCACAGAAACATAGATTAACGCTTTGCATGCTGCACCAACATTTAAGTAGTTCAACAGACATCAAATTGAAGGTACAGTCGAACCTCGTTATCTCGAACTCGCTTATTTCGAATTACCGCTTATCTCGAAGTGAAAATCTGGTCCCTGTTTTAACATGAAACTATGACAACAGGTAACAAAATAATGTGGAAAAGAGGAGAAATTGCTCCTAAGGAGCAATTTCTCCTCTTTTCCAAATTATTTTATATATATTTTTTTAACTTCAGGAGTCAAATTACATATTCATTTGTTAAATGTGGTTGTTCAATTTATTGTTTTCCTCACTCTCTCAACTCTGATATGTCGAGGTACGGATATCTCGAAGTATTTCAGTGAGTCCCTTGGGATTCGAGATAACGAGAGTCGACTGTATTTATTTCCAGTCATGCTCTTACTGTAGCTGTGACATTCAGAAAGATGACGTACAATGGTACATTCAATCGAATGTATGTATACAGTGATCGAAATTGCTTAATCCGAATGCATCTTAAACATTGTGTTTTTTGCAGTGTTTTCTACAGTATACATGTATTATACAATACGAATAGTCGGAAATACCCAAATGTTCGTTTTAGCTTGAAATCACTAAAATCTCCCATGGGGAGCTTCTGGATAATATTTGAAACAATTTATCGCATACGTTTTGACACTCTAATTACATTTCGACACAAAGCAATATGTATAAATAAAATATATGTATCAGCTTTGTTTCTGTAAGGGGAAAGGATGCACTTTTAAGGAGACAGCTCAAATTTGAAAAGGGGTCTAAAAGGAAAGAATTTGTAGCCAATGGGAGGAAACTCTTTGCTTCTGGATTAACCCATTTCCAGAAGGAGATTTTTATGCTGGAAAGACAACAGGAAGTCACAAAGTTGGCTCCCTTCTAAAATGCGGAAAATCGACAAAATGCATCCCGTTCACTATTGGAATTATATTAATTAAATATTAATATTGTAATCTCATGCTGATGTATTTTCAATATTGTGCCTGGATTTTGTTCTTAAGCATGGACAACCATAAACGCACCGTATTCAGTCGACCCAAATAATGTACTTTGCTCTTAGATTATTTTTTCAAAAATATTTTTTAAATTGTATTAAAAACAAAACAGAAAACAAAACTAAAAAACAAACACACACACACACAAAAAAAAAAAAAAAAAAAAAAAAAAAAAAACAACAACCACACACAAAACTTTGTAGTAAATGATCTATGTAATAAGGGTGAACTAACATGAACGATCGAGTGAGTTATCCTTTATAAATTAAACCTTTTTATGGAACAAACTGTTTTGTTGTTTTTTTTTTTGTTTTTTTTTGTTTTTTTTTGTTGTTGTTGTTGAAAAACTACTTGCGCTCGTTTTATTTTTCCTCATAACTTATACATGTATACGAGATAATAAATTATTGAACAACAAGACTCAGCTGTGCATGCACCGCACCTGTAAATATATAACTAACAGCAATACTCAATTTTGTCTACCTTTATTAACAATAAATGCGCATGTGTGGTTTGTTTGCGACGTCTATCTGATGCATGCGTTTGAAACACATTCAGCATTAGTTTCCGAGCTGACAAACTCAATACAGTTCTCTCGAACATTCATTAAATCCTTAGATCCCTAATATACGTGAAATGTTTTCTTGTGTACGCTTTCTAATATTATTAACCGATCATATTACCACTAAACTTAGTTTCAGAACGCGTCTTGCAGCTGAAAGAATCAGTTTCATCCAATATAAATGCTTTTGTATGTACGAAAATACAATTTGGTTGTAAAATAATTAAATAAATGCGTTTGTATGTGTATCACATATCCTTTCTTATTGGCCGAAATACAAATGCAAAGCCAGGCGTGCAACTAGGAAAAGAACAAATAAAATTGAGGCTTCTTACAGTACAGTACTGGAATACTGGAAAAACTAAAATGGGAGTCTCTCAAGAAAAGGAGGAGAGACACTAGACTGATTCTTTTGTACAAAGGTCTAAAGCGTGCTGCCAGCATTCCAACAGATGATCTTATTCTCCCAATTAGGCACAGTAGAAATAATCACTCACTGACTTTTCAGATCCCCACTTCAAGAACTGACATTTACAAGGGCTCATTGTTCCCTCAAACAGTCAGAGATTGGAATGCCCTTCCAGATTCGATCATTACCTCTGCTGCAAGGAGCAGAGGATGGTGTGGCTAGGTATATCTCTCTGGTGAGGGCTAGGGACTACTTTCGATTGGTCTTTATAAATGTGCGTTTCGCAATGCGATTCTGATATAGGGTTTTGATTAGACAGGTAGGAAAACGCCTTGTTAAATAGTGCCTGGAGCATGCGTATCAATCATTACGAAAACATGCCTATTCAAATATACTGTAAATTTTACCACCAAAAAATGAAAATTTTCAGATAAAAAATCCTGATATTTTTCATACTTCTGCTCAAAACATAGATTGTGGGTACTCGTTAGAACCGCCTCGACCACAATCTATGTTTTGGGCAGAAATAAGAAAAATAATGCATACCCTTGTAAACCCCAGTTTTACTACATAAAAGTGGGGTTTAAGGGGGTCAAAATTTTATAGGCATGTTTTCGTGACGTACGTCGGGTTCGCGGGTGTATTATGTAAATGAACGAAGGCAAGAGTGTAGCATAGTAGGATTAAAAGTGATATGTCTTTAGAAAAAGCATCCGGATGCTGGTATGATAAGGCAGAAACAGACGCTGTCATTATAAGGTGCATATCAAAGCCAACCTTCTGTGTCTTCACCCTACTTCCTTCTGTCTTCGCGAGCAGCCACATACAATATCTACGTCAAAGCATTCAGCAATAAATGTTCTTTATTGCTAGCATGCGACATATTTTCTTTAAACAACCGACTATAAAGTGATATTAAAGTTCCATTTCCGCTTTAACACGTGACATTTTAATGATCATTGGTGCTTAAAACAGAGACATTGAGAAGACGACAGGTAGAAAGGGAAATTGGAAATTGAAAAGTTAATTACTTAACATGTTTCTATTGTGTAATTAATACAAAGCGGTACAGTAATGATTTATTGGTTTTGAATTGTATGATGTATTATCAGTGTTGTTTGATCAATATTACATGAGTCACGCAACCTTACCACGCCAAGCAAAAAGCCGTTTTATGGTTTATTCTATTGTTATCTTGTCATCTACGAATTTTTGACTTTCTGTGAGCTCCAGAAAAGTATGCCGCAAACACATGCCAAGTGGTCGGTATATAAAAAAACCTATTTCTTGCACACTAGATAAGGAAATCCTAGACTTATCCCTGGAATAAAAATTCTTATCCTACCCAGGTTTTCCTACCCAGGGTAAGATAAAAATCTGGAATTCTCACCTGTTTGATATGCATCGGTTGAAATAGACGTCACATACGCCATCGTTACTGTTTACGTCACTGAATGTAATGACGTCATTAAACGCAACAGCAATGTCATCACAATATAGCGGACGTAAGCAATCGAAGTGACTGCATTATTAAAAAGTCTACGTTCAGAAATGAAAGATGTGCAAGAAAAAGAATCTATCATGGGTGTGAGGGGTAGATAGAAAACTCAGTCCCTCGCGATACTGTCAGGCATCACCTGGCCAGCCTCGTGATACCAGACAGTGATCCTATCTACTCCTCTCACCGATCATAGATCCTTATAAATAGTATTTCGAGTCAATCATTTACCAATTGTCTCGCTCGAGAAACTGAATAAAGCCATGCTAGCTCTTTCGGTGCCAAATTTCAGACGACATTTGTCGTTTGCTTCTTTTTTTAGTTTAAACTTTGTTTTATTCAAATACAATAACACAATGCATTTTTTGAATACAATACAAACAATAGATACAATTATATCTGAAAGGGATACAGAAAATAGTCATACTGCTTCAGTCTTCTTTTTTTTAAAGAAACTATCGCTTGGAAAGTAGTTTATATGTAAAGTTGAAAGACTGAATGTCAAACATCGTAGATCCATATTTGCCAAGGGAGATGACTTTTGTGACTTCCTGTTTGCTTTCCTGCACACCAAGTTTCTGCTGAAAAGGTGTCTTCTCTAAGAGGAAATAGTTTAATCGTCTTGGAACAAATTCTTTCATTTTGGGCAGTACTCGTCTTGGAACAAATTCTTTCAATTTGGGCAGATACCTTTACAGAATGGAGGCAAAACACGCCAAACCCCTTTTGAAAAGCGGTCTACTCTAAAGGAAAGAATATGCTGCCAAGAGGAGAAAAACTTCCTTCAAGAGTGATCCCCTTTTTATCTCCCGACCGATAGGTTCGCGGGATATAGCGATCAGCATTGCGTCCGTCCGTCCGTAGACGCATCATTAACTTTGATACCCTTAGACATATTTTGATAATAATTAGTAAGAATACAGAGAAGGACAAGTAGGTGTGTCGCGTCTGAGAGAGACATTTCTCACTTTCTTCGTTATGTAGTTATTTCCCTTGAAGCCGAAATATTGTGCGGGCCTTAACTCCCATACTGATTTAGGTAATTTGATAATATTTGCTAGAGATGAAATGGAGAGTCAGTAGATATGTCGCGAGCTAAAGGAACAATTCTCACTTTCTTCGTTATGTAGGTTTCTCCCCTGAAGCAGAAATCCGTAGACGCATCCTTGTGCAATCCATAACTTTAATACCCTTAGACACATTTTGATAATATTAGGTATGAATGAAGAGGGGGACCAATAGGCATGTCCCGTGCCAGAGTGACAACTCTCACTTCCTTGTTATGTAGTTTTCTTGCATACTGGATAAGGATTTCCGCAAATTATACCAGTGCTAGTAGATCTTATCACGCACACCCTTATCCGTCCCGTGGGAAAGACAAAAAATAGAGAGTTTTCACGTGTTTGATATACACTGGTTGTATAGGACGTCACGGTACGGCATCGTTAAGGTTGACGTCACTGAACATAATCACGTCACTTAACGTCACGGTATTGTCATCACAATATGGTGGACGTCTGCAATCGAAATGACTGCACTACTCGTACATGTATCAAAATGTCACTTTCACAAATGAAAGGATCACAGTCTGACATCACTCGGCAAGCCTCTTGATGCCAGACAGTGATCCTCCGCCCGGATTTTTCTATCTACCCCTCACACCCATGATAGATTCTTATGATCTCTTCTGAAGCCGAAATCTCTTGCAGGCTAAAACTCCCACATTATTGAAGATAATTTAATGATATTTTGTAGGGAGGAAGAGGAGAACCAGTACGCGTTTCACATGCAAGAGAGACAACTCCCACTTTCTGTATTATGTAGTTATCTCCCCTGAAGCAGAAGTCTTGTGCAGGCTATAACTTCCTTACTGTTTGAGATAATTTGATAATATATGGTAGGGACATATATCAGGTCAGGTCAACTAGGAGTGTCGCACGCATGAAGGACAACACTTGCTGTGTTGTTTTTCTAGTTAACTCCTCTGAACGAATTTCTACGCAAAATTCTTGTGCGCTTCATAACTTCTTAATGATTTGAAATATTTTGTTTTTGGTAGAGGCATAGATAAGGACCAGCAGGTGTCACATGCAAGAGAGACAACTCTCATTTTTTGTTATGTACTTATCTGCCCTCCCTGTAAGCATTCTTTATAAATCTACAGCGGGCCGCTATCGGCCCGTCAGCTACCCTGACGGGCCGATAACGGCCCGCTGTAGATTTATAAAGAATGCTAGCTGGGCTGGAGCTGAAATCTTGTGCAGGCTATAACTTCAATACTATCTGTGATAATTTGATAATAGTTTGATTGGTCAGGTCAAGTAGGAATGTCACATGGAAGAAAGACAACTCTTGTTTTGTTCTATTTCTTGTACACTCCACTTAAAAAAAATCTAAGCCAAATTTTTGTGCAGTCAATGACTTCTTGATAGCTTGAAGTATTATGATAATATTTTGTAGAGACATGGATAAGGACCAGTAGGGGTGTTGCGTACAAGAAGGACAACCTCAGCTGCGGTTGTTTTCTATTCCTAATATTATGAAAATATGTCTGTAGAGGAGATAACTACATAACGAAAAAAGTGAGAGTTGTTCCTCCTGCAAGCGACACACCTACTGGTTCCACTTCTTCATTATTACCAAAATGTTATTAAATTATCTCAAACGATATAGAAGTTATGGTCTGCACAAGATTTCGGCTTCAGGGGAGATAATTACATAACGAAGAAAGTGAGAATTGTCTCTCTTGCACGCGATATGCCTTCTGGTCCTCCTCTTCATTCCTACTAAATATTATCAAATATATTTATGTGACGGAGCGCACATGGATGCGTCTACAGATTTTCTGCTCCCCTTGCATTTCTAAGCCAAATTCCTGTGTATGTAGTTTGAAATATTTTGATAATATTTGGTCGAGGCATAGATAAGGACCACTAGGCATGTCGTGTTCAAGAGTACTCTCACTTTCTCCATTATGTACTTATCTCCCCTGATGCCGAAATACTGTGCAGGCCATAACTACCATACTGTTTGAGATAGCTTGATAATGTTTGGTAGGGACATATATCAGGTCAAGTAGGCATGTAGCATGCGAGAAGGATAACTTTTGCTCTGTTGATTATTAACCTTAAAAAACATACAGCAAGTGCCTGCACCTTTACAAGGCATTTATGTTTGCTATTATTTCTGAATATGTACACGCACAAATTCAAAGTATATTGCAAATACTGTGTATCCTGTAAAATAATCACAGAAGTCACTGATAGATGAATTTTGACAAAAAAAAAAAAAAAAAAAAAATAATAATAATAATAATAATAATAAAAGACCATGCAAAAATAAGATTATTTACAGTACACTTGTTATTGTTTTCACTTACTATTTTGATCACATTTCATACTATCTTTGCATCTATTTGCTTTGCTCTGCTTCAATATTTCCATGATATCTGATTGAAATATACACCAAATTAAGAAATGGCGGTTTGTGCGTGGGATTTGCCATCTCTTCTGATGGCTATTTTTCAGATGGCAGCTGAACAATTTTGACATAACTACCTCCCCTGATAGTTAATTACATTTTGTTGAACATATTGCAGATTTACGACACATTAAACATACTCTGACTCATTTTAAATAATAAAAAGTATTGAGCTTTGTTCTTGTGTATGACTAAATTAATAATATGCGGTTGGTGGGTTTGATCCCAGGTGACATCTAACATACTTTTAGTATCGAAAAATGTAATCGATTATCGATCATTTTACCGATGCTCACGCTTGAATATTGTTTTTGCATGACCTGAGATAAAATAAGAGACAAGTGCTCAGATATTTTATCCAATAATAGCATCATTTCCGACACGTGATTGCCTGGTTTTATTACGGATTATCAGATTACAACACGTGCATTGAAAAATACGTTATACCTGGTGATTACTGCATTAAAGTCATTGATACATCAATTAACATGCAAATGTGACCCGCCCGGGGAAAATCACACTTATCCCAAACGGAGCTAATTCTTTCCTTTTAAGGTATACCCCTTTTCAGAAGGGATTTTATATGTGGGAACGCAAACAGGAAGTAGCAAAAGATGTCACCCAGTAAAAATGGTAGAAAGTCTACTTAGTGGCCCAGTCCGCTTGAGATCGTAACCATTTATGCGGATAAAGAGGTCGGTTAGAGTCCCCAGTAATCTCACAGAAATTATTAGATTCCTCTAGCATGCCTTAACGCTAAGCATACTGGTTAAAAGTCAGCAGACGACATATTATAATATTTTTCAAAATTTTCCCCAAAAATAGGTTTTGACATTTCATGCAAATTGTCTCCTCAGGAGACAATTTGCATGAAATGCCAAAGCCTATTTTCAAGGAAAAATAAGAAAAATATTACAAGTTTGTCGTCTGGCTGTATTGGCCCAGAGAGTGGTAATAGTTAAACGGCGTCAGTTTGATTCATAAAACTTTTCAAATGCACATTCCAGTGTAACAGAATCGCTGCTTTTATGCATTTGAGTGTTGTGAGGTGTGATCTTATTATTTCTCCTTTTGTTGAGTTTATTGGAACCCCACTCGTCTTTCCAATTACACTATTTATTTTATGATAGCATTTGTAGTTTGGCTCTGACACCATCATGCCGGGAGCCACACAATTGGCGCCAACGTTGTATTCATTTGGGATTTGGTGCCATTTTATTTCGGAACAAGAGGAATGCAAGAAGGATACGAACTTTTTGCGTCTAATAAACAGGTAGCAGTATGAATCTAGATACATAACTACGAAAGACCGGTAGTGTCATTTCAACTACATTAATTCAAGGTTTCAACTTCACGAATTCATGATTTCAGCTTCACGAATTCACGAATTCAACTTCACGAATTCACGATTTCAACTTCACGAATTCACGAATTCAACTTCACGAATTCAACTTCATGAATTCAACTTCACGAATTCACGAATTCAACTTCACGAATTCACGAATTCAACTTCACGAATTCACGAATTCAACTTCACGAATTCCACTTCACGAATTCAACTTCACGAATTCACGAATTCAACTTCACGAATTCACGAATTCAACTTCACGAATTCAACTTCACGAATTCAACAGTTGAATTCGTGAAGTTGAATTCGTGAATTCTTGAAGCTGAATTCGGGAATTCGTGAAGTTGAATTCGTGAAGTGGAATTCGTGAAGTTGAATTCGTGAATTCATGAAGTTGAATTCGTGAATTCGTGAAGTTGAATTCGTGAAGTGGAATTCGTGAAATTGAATTCGTGAATTCATGAAGTTGAATTCGTGAATTCGTGAAGTTGAATTCGTGAATTCGTGAAGTTGAATTCGTGAAGTTGAATTCGTGAAGTTGAAATCGTGAATTCGTGAAGTTGAAATCGTGAATTCGTGAAGCTGAAATCGTGAATTCATGAAGTTGAAACCTTGAATTAATGTAGTTGAAATGTCACTACCGGTCTTTCGTACATAACAGATGCATTTCTGTCTCTTCCCTGCTGGTCGCTGTATGAATATAGAGATATAGCAGTTCTGTCACTTTCTTGCTGCTACATACCAGAATATTGCAGGTAGTGGTCGTACAGTAGTGGTCGCCCGGCGGCATCAAAGGGCTGATGAATCTCAATGCACCGTTTGAAGTTAGGACCGCTTTAAATGATTTGTTCGTTATTTTTTACAGGATACGTGTAAGAAGGTGAAAAAAATTAGGATTCCGAATACAGGAAAGAACATAGTACTTGCATACTTCTTATCTCCAAAGTAAAAACTCATCTACAGCTTTTGAAGTATTCCCCACTCTGAACTGGAAGTAAAACATGTCATGGGCGTTACTGTTATAAATAGATTACTGGACGTGTAGATACGTTCCTTATCAATACCGAAGGTGTAAATTAGCACGAACCTAGTATTTAAAGAAGTTTTGTTTGGCAATCTTTCAATTACAGAACATTTTATGGGAATTGATTGTAAATTTTAGAGAACAGACTGAGCTAGAATCAACTGTAATATCTGTTTCAATGCAATATTTCAAATTTGTTGAACTGAATGCATATTTTTTTTTTTTTTTTTTTTTGAAAAGCCAGGTCATAATAAATCTTGACAACTGAGCAGAGGCACATCATTTCCTACAATATTCTTTATTTTTTATTTTATTTATTTATTTTTTAATTTGTTTTTATTTTATTTTATTTTATTCTTTATTTATTTATTTATTTATTTATTCATTTATTTTTTTTTTATTTTACGGCCCTTTCAAGAATATTTCACTTATATCGAGCTGATCTTTCATCAAAGGTGGGAGAAAACCGGAGAAAAACCATCTGACCATCCGTAAGCAGAACTTGGCTTTCCCACATGTATCCAATGGCTCGAACCACAGTGGTGAGAAACCTAATGGATTAAGAGTCAACTCTCCTATCCACCAGGCTACGGGGGTCCTACAATACTGCATGTGCGCCTGGTGCAGATTCATTACGAAAACACGCCTACTCAAATATATTGAAAGTTCCACCACCAAAAACTGAAAGTTTTCAGAAAACAAAATTGGATATTTTTCGAATTTCTGCTCAAAACATAGATTGTGGGCAATCGTTAGAACCGCCTCGCCGAGGCGGTTCTAACGAGTACCCACAATCTATGTTTTTGAGCAGAAATAAGAAAAATAACGTATCCCCCTGTAAACCCCAGTTTTTATATATAAAAGTGGGGTTTAAGGGGGTGAAAATTATATAGGTACATGTATGTTTTCGTGATGCATATCAGCCTGCGAATTCGCACAATCTAATTAGAGTCGTCACAAAATACTGTCTGGGCAGCCAAATCGTCTTCGGATGGACAGCGCAAACTCTGATCAGTCTGCTTGGACTAATCTGAGTCTTCACTGGACGCACATGCCATCTTTTAGAGAATACGGTACCCTGGCTCATTTGACGTTATTTGTTACTATGTACATACAATGCAATTCACCTCAATTTTATTTGCGAATCATTCAAGTCGCTGCAAATATTTTGGAACAAATATTTATTTGACTTTCTTTTCAGTGAAAATTGTGAAGTTTAACCATTTACAAAATTTCCAGCTGACTACAGTCGAACGTCAATGACTCGAACATCTTTGGGATAATAGACATTTGTTCGAGATATGGGTAGTTCGAGCCACTGAGGGTTGATCATGAGGAATCAAATAGCGGTCAGATCAGGAATCAAATAGCGATAATTTAGGGGAAATTATTTTCGATTTTCTACACAATAATTGTATGTTGAATGTACTCATGAGAATCGCCTCCATGAGGCAATTCTTATGAGTACACGCAGCATACAATTTCATGATAAAAGAAATCCCTAAATATTTGTTTTCTTCAGCTATCGATAGAATTTTGTAGGGACACAAAAACGAGTTCGAATTAGCCATGGTAAACGAGCCATCGGTGCTCGAGGTTCGATTGTAATTCACTAAAAGGCAATACATCACCCATTCATTCTGTGGTCAGGCCTGAATATTACAATAGTTTTAAAATTAATTAGTGTGCATATAATTGCTTATCTCCTAGGATCTGACATCGTGTCGCCTGCGCAGGTGCCACTGTTGACTATCAGATTATTATCGGATGATGGTGATTGAACACTTTGATGATGGCAAATAGTTTTCTACCGTTATCAGAGCCAGACAGCAGCCGGGCATTTCCATTATAGGATACTGTTTCCCACGACAACGTTTTCTTATTCATAATTAATAAGAGTGACTCCGACAATGGGTGCGCAAAGTCTGAAAAAAATAATACTTTAACGTTAACAGATAACGATAGCCCAATGCAGACTGCGCATTCGACAGTCGGATCAGGGTCTTCGTTGCTTGCTAAGGGAATCAGTGATACTGTATAAATATATTGACGAACATAGAACGTCCTGATAGGACTGTGCTGATGCGTAGGCTGATCTAGGCCTTCACTTTTCGAATATAATATAAAGGCCTTTTTTATGCGATTCCCATCAATTGTTTTAATGAGTTTTTTGAAGTCAGTGAGTAATGCACGATCATACATCGATCAATTGATTGGTTGATGTAAAATGATCGATCTACCATATGGTGGCAACAGAACACGAGCCGATGCACGTGTGGAGACATGCAAATAAATACCTTATGGCGTCTGTTAACTGCCTTATTAAACCTAACTCTTCGAACACCTCAAATATACTTGCAATACTTTTGCTAAAATTTGAATTAAGTTAAGTACTTACCGTTCATGTTTCTTCAGATACTAGTATGCGGCTAAGTGGCAAACAGTATAGACTCTGATCGCAAGTTTTCAAGTCTATTTCAAATGATTATTCCTACGCATTTAATTTAGAGCAACTTGATTTGTCGAGGACACGTTTGAAGCGGTTTTTATACTTCTATATATCCGCTGAGTAGGAATCTTGGAACTGTTTTCTATGCCTAAACTTCTAAAATAAGCTATTTAACTCATGATTTCAACTTCAGAATGGCCGACTTTGGATTTATAAGAACTTAGACAGCTTCTAGACTTTGATGTCCTGTTTTATCACTCCTTATTATAACCAGACTCGAATTTACCTCTAGTAGTTGGTCTCTGACATCAAGGATACCGCCAAGATGAGTTGCTGCTTTCAAAGAGGTGAGGCAAGCAGTAAGCAGCTGATGGCCCTTAATTCATTAACCCATTTATGCCGAATGGATTCTTCTACCACAACTCTTTGGATAGGTTTATTTCCTATATAGGGGGTGTCTAGTTAGTTTTTATTATTACTGTGTATTATAAGAGTTTCTGAATTTAATGCAAACAATGTAGACCCTGATCAGACGCCGCTGGGTCTACACTGTTTGCCAATGTCCCTTTTATGGGACGCTGGGCTTATATGGGTTAAATAAATTAATAATTATAATTTATTGATAAAAATTATATTGATAGCCGACTAGTAGCTAGTCTGATCAGAACTGAATTTCATTTATTTCATTTTTATGGATTTTATCGATGTGTTAACGCCGGCGAATCAATCACAAACTGAGCATTAAGCAATACAAGTTAAATTTAGCTTGTGAGTAAATCGCCGGTGTTTACACATCAAATAAAATCATATAACGAGATTCTTTCCTATAACCATTACGAAAACTTGCCTATTCAAATATACTGAAAATTTTACCACCAAAAATGAAAATTTTCAGATAAAACATTCTGATATTCTTCATATTTCTGTTCAAAACAATCCTGCGAGGCGGGTACCCACAATCTATGTTTTTGAGCAGAAATAAGAAAAATAATATATACCCCTGTAAACCCCAGTTTTACTATATAAAAGTGGGGTTTAAGGGGTTCAAAATTATATAGGCATGATTTCGTAATGCATGTATTTACAACACATGCAAATAACACGGGAGTTTGAACACATGTATGATGTAACAGAATCTTATGATATTACCAGCAGCTAACATAAAAGCTGACTAAAAGCGATCGGTCCTATCCCTACCGCTGCATTTAATGCAGTGGTTAGGATAGACCTGATCACTTTTACAAAGCCCATGTACTCCCCGCGTTTTCCGTCCGTTATTGCAAGAAACCCGTTTTCAAAGAGTGACATTGGATACGAAGAGCTAATCACACAAAGAGCTGTCCTCAGAGTAATGTCCAGATTAGATTACAGACATTCAGTCTCTTCATGGCCTTTGCTATTTATTTACAGGAAAGTGCAGGTACTGATCAGATTATCCGGCGCAAAGACTGTCTTGTGTGTTTTTACCACAGGCGGCTGGTTTCATAAAACTGAATAATTTTAGCACAATGTCATCTGTGAAAACATTGTAACATTGGTACTCATTAAAGTGAAAAATCACAAGTACTTGTAAATATATTTATATTAAAACTTTATAGAACCAAGATGAGAACAGTTTTATTTCTGAAACCAGTAGCCTATGGTCTTAACATGTCTTATATGCCGTTTTCCCTTGAGACGGCACAGTGGACAAAAGTGACAGCAAATATCGGTTGTGAATAATACAAATATGTTACAAGCATGCATGGTTTGTATAATGTAAGTCCCGATTTCACTGAAAGGACATTCGAAATTGATTACAAATCCAACATGACCCTTGCAGCGATGTCTGGATATTGGCTATTTCATGCACCACTGGCCTGACTAATGGTCAATGTCACTTTAATATAACAAATGTGATTCTGGCGAGCCTTATCGTGCGACTGCCACCACACAACCTTTGGTCATTACTATATCATAGTAAACTTGAGAAAAGGACATTTGTGCCACACAAGCACAAGGAATGCATCTGCCAACTAACACTATTTTTCACTCTGATTGTCCATATGTTTTCGATAAACATGCATTCTGTAAGCGGGCAACAAAGGCCCTGAGTAGACTGCGCGATTCGCGCAGTCTACTCTGGGCCTTCGTTGTCCGCATACTCAGAAAGGATCCTTTGCCCAGTTCGCGTATCATATAACCGTAATTTCCATATTGACAGGCATCAGTCAACGGTCACTTCCAATGCTTTTCTAGACATGCATTTACTTAAAGGTTCTTATCAAAACTGTGCAGGTCTTATGAAACGAAAAAAAAAAAAAAAAAAAAAAAAAATACAAATAAGGCGGTCTAAGAATATGTTATTGCCACTTTCATTGTTTGTTCTTATTTCCCAGACGACATCTGGAAATGTCCAAGTCATGTCGTATATACTCTTCATATATGAAGATCTTAACTCCTTGCCATACTAGTCCGTAAAGTTAAACAAGTCCAGTTTGCTACCTGCTGAGATATGTGTCCTAAAACACTTGATAAGCGGTAAACAGTGTATACCTTGATTGGGATCTACACTGTTTGCTCACGCGTGTCTGTCTTATTGCTTAGAGTTAATACGCTACATTTATAACATTCAGTTTGGCAATTTAAATGTGAGGAATTGAACTTGTATGTCAATATCAATCTGAAACCACGATTAGCTTTCTTTTTTTTAAAAAAAAAAACGGGTAGGGTGTAGATCCGTTAGTTTAAGAAGAGGATGTATCACTGAGGCTCTGAAAACCCACAAAGCAATATCAAAATCAATAAAATGCATACTAAAAAATTATGTATACACAAAAAAGCACATCTAAAAAGTACCAGTTTTCATTTTTATGTCTAGAACAGAGGCTTGTGATGGGAATTAGTGTCTTTTGTGTTGTTCGAGTATTTACCCAGAAACAAGCGAACTTCTATGAAAATAAATAAATAAATAAATAAATATCACAGAACCTGACAGAACTAAACAACTGGTATGGTGAAAAGAGGACCCAAAACTATGCATGTCAGCCTGAATTTATACAACAAAGGACTATCTGAAGAGTCGAAAACATATCTCAAAATAGAAGGGAAGGCAATGTTCGGGAATCGATACAATTATCCCACACCTCCCATCAGAGACATCAAAGGGAAAGAAACACAAACACTAAAAAACTAGACCCTAATAGAAACATCACTAGCAGAAAACCAAACGGACAGTTACTTTCCCACAAAGTGGCCAAATGGCTATCCAAAAGATGTAAGCGACACACACATTCAAAGACGAACTAAAACAAAAACAAACCATGACCTCAAATAGGGAGCCCCACGTGTTGCAAAACCTATCACCTAGTTAAGCAATGCACATTTTGGATACACACTGTACATAGAAAACCAGAAACCCATTGTAGTCTGGAGACCCCTAAAAGGGTAATTGGCAAACAGAGCAGACCCAGATCAGACGCCGCAACATCCGGCGTCTGATCAGGGTCTGCACTGTTTGCAGATAGTTCAACCGTTTTTCTCTGAGAGTATCTAAATCTCATAGCCTGACATACTTAAGATTGCAAATGGACTCTTCCAGTATTTAATGTGGGGGAGTCCATTCAGTCTACAATGGATTAAATCATTCACAATACACGCAGCTGATAGGACTTTTCTATTTACAATGCAAAGAAATATTGGTTTCGTTGGTGGCATTTGTCAGCACCACGTGTCTTGGTTCGGATAGTACCTTTTGTGTTGTTAACCCTTGTCATGCTGAATAAATTAAGATGCCATGCCCCTTTCCAATTTTCAGCCAATCAGATTACTTGATCCAGGATATTGAAACAATTCAACTACTTAATGGCAAACAGTACAGATCCAAATCAGTTGGCTTCTTCAGAAGCCAACTGATCTGGATCTGCACTGTTTGCAAAGGCAGGGCATATCCGGGTTCAGCAGGGGCAGGGTTAAGTAGGTCCCTTGAAATCAGCCGTTTTACTCATTAGTGCTAGTGTTTTCCTCCATGTGGAAAGTACATATTTTCCGTCTCATTAAATCTCTCATTGCTGTATGATATGGTGGATTTGTTTCATCCAATATTTTCCTCCATACATATGCGTCCTCTTTCAGCAAGAATGATTTCATTTGTATACGAAGGTCATCCAAAAAATAATGCAAACTACTCTTTAAATTAGAAAGTATTTGAAATATCAAACTAACCCTACTACAATCCTACAAAGTAATGTCCCTTGTGTTCAATCACCGACCTCCACCGGCTCGGCAGCTTCTGTATCCCCGTTGTCTAAAGACAATGGCTCTTATACATCCGAACCTGCTCGGCCACGGCATCTAGTTCCTCTAAGTCCTCAAAACTAACCACTCGCATGATTTCTTTCAATCTAGGGAAAAGGCCGACATCACATGGGCTGAGGTCTGGATAATAATGAGGATGGGCCAACGTTTCCCTTTTGTAGCGCAGGTAATGACGTCACCCCCTCTGAAAGATGTGGCACATCATTATCATGTATGATCTGGACGCCTCCTATGGATAGCAGGTCGCAATACTTTTTGAATATATAGCCCTTTTAGTACATGCATATGCCACTTGGCCTGTTTCTACCTATGGCTGGTGAGAACACTGCGAATATCATAGACAAATATCATGCGTATCTTTAATTTCCATTACTCGCGCTGAACCTTTGCCGGCCTAGGAGAATTCGGCGTGTGCCATTCATTGGCCTGTCTCTTCATTTCCAGTTCTTATGATCAAACCTAAGTGTCGTCAATAGCAACGATTCTCGTAACAAAGTTATTTTCTTCTGTGTGAAAGCGAGAAAGTAACCATCACGAAAACACGCCTATATAATTTTGACCCTCTTAAACCCCACTTTTTATATAGTAAAAACTTTAGTTTACAAGCAGAGGCGCTTCTAACGATTACCCACAATGTATGTTTTGAGCAGAAATAATAAGTTTATCAGAGATTTTGCATCTGAAAATTTTCAGTCTTTGGAGGTAAAATTTTCTAAATATTTGAATAGGCGTGTTTTCGTAATGTAGTGGTGACAGCTAAACGACGTTGCACTTTGTCGGAAGTCAAATGGTGTGGTACCTAACGTGCTGACATTTTTCGCATTCGAAGACAATTTCGAATAACTGAGTGAACAGTACCATGACTTAAGTCCAATTCCTGGGCTAGTCCCTCACATGTATACATATCGTCGATCACTTTCTAGAAATTCTCTAACTTTTTCTTCAAAATATACGCCACTTGCTGAAATTTTCTGACCTCTCCCCGCACTGTCTTTTACACGCGCCCGACCGCTGTTAAACTGATTAGACCATCTGACAACTTGTGAATAAAAAAAAAAAAGAGCACCATTGCCACAAACTTCCTGCAAGGCTACATGAGTTTCCCGCGCATTCTCCTTACGATAAGATTCCACTTTACTATAGATACTTCCTGGCGAAAGAATTTGCAAAATACTGGTTAACCGCTTAGAGGACAAAGCCTGCCCAGTAAACGTGTGGCTAGGTAAACTGACCGACCGCGCTCGACATGACCCCATTGGCTTGACTGGGCCGTAAAACCTCAACACAAACAAACATACTATAGATACGTTGTTCTTCCGACAAAAACGCGACCGCCATGTCTCTCTAGTGTCAAGTAACATCGTGTATTGATGACGTCAGGAATAATGACGTCATAAGAAGCACATATACTGTTCTATCTACTTGCCAAATTTGATGATCATGCAGTTAGCGGTTATGGAATAAAATGATAGTTCGCATGATTCGTTTGATGACCCTCGTAGAAGTTTATATGATTATTGTCTGCCACTGCATAATGCACATGCACGTTCATCTCGTAATTATAGTTATGTTCCCAGTTGTATACTTCACGTAATTTTAACAAACAATTAAAAGTCGTATTGTACAAGTACATGTAATATATTATAGATGGGAGTTCGGTGCGTATAGAGAAAACTGTCTGGCATCACAAGGCTTTAAAACCATGGTGTTAAAACCTGTGGTGTTCTTTGTCTTGCATATATTTCAATTTCCAGTGGATGTTGTTCTTTTTCATTGATTTCAAACGCAGCACTCCCTTTGATACACAATGCAGGTGACATCTGCCATCTTAAAAAGTTGACGTCATCTGTAATTGACATTAACGTCCGCTTGGCAACAAAGTTACGTGACTAACTCACAGATAGACAACACTTGAAGTTTTTCCCGATTTTATCTTACCCCTTGGTAGAATAGGTGGGTACTTTTGTAGGATAATTAGAATCCATCGTGAGTGTCCATGCAGGATAGGGAAATCTCACCAGAGGGGTAGGAATTTCAACCAGGGACGGGGCTTGCCGAGGTGTGAGGGTGAGATTTCCCTATCCTGCATGGACTTGCTCATTATGGGTTCCTTTTCTCCCATCTTTAAGTGGATTGTTCTTAGGACCAACCGGTCTATCACATGGTCATGTGAGATAGAAGTTTCTCACATGAACAAAAACCTATCTCATATAGGCAAAAGTTGGAGAATATAAGAATCTATCATGGGTGTGATAGAAAAATCCGTCCCGAGGGTTACTGTCTGGCATCACGAGGCTTGCCAAGTGATGTCAGACTGTGATTCCGACGGACGGATTTTTCTACCTGTCCCTCACATCCATGATAGATTCTTTATCTTACATACATTTCATTTCTGAAAGCGGGTTTTTGAAAATGCAGTTACTTCGATTGCAGATGTCCGCCATGATGTGATGACAATACCGCGGCGTTTAGTGGCGTCATTATCTTCATTGACGTCAGCCTTATCAATGGCAATGACGTCCTATACAACCAGTGTATATCAAACACATGAAGAATCTCGATTTTTATCTTTTCCATGGAACGGATAAGGGTGTGTGAGATAAGATTTGCTAGCACCGGTGTAATTTGCGGAAATCCTTATCCGGTATGCAAGAAAAATTTCTATCGCCAGTAAAAAATGTCGGATTTCTTTATCTGGTATACAAGAAAATTATTTTTATTACACATCCTGTCAAAGTGTGGACACTAAAGCGTCAGAGAAATTTGCGCATATGTGTAGTCTGATTCAGGGGAATTGATACACTTTCAAGGGAGACAACTCTGTTAAAATTATTTTGCTTCCTTCTGAAAAATGGTTTACTCTGAAAGGAAAGAATTTCGGGAGCAAATTCTTTCCTTTTAGAGAAGACCCCTTTTCAGAAGCGGAGTGGTATCCTGAAAGCAAACGGGAAGTCACAAAAAATGTCTCGTTGGCGCAGAACCTGGAGAAAACGCGACTAATTAAGAGTTAGGAATGGTCAGTCTGCGCAGATGCACAGTCTGAACTGGTTGTCCGTAAAGCTGCCCTAATACTGGACTAAAATAGCTGTTCATTTCTGTTGGTTTGTTTAGCAGTCTAAATGAGTTATACTTTCAGTCATTTGTATATTTTTGGGAAAGAAACTTATATATTAGGAAATATTCATTATGTTTACATAAAAGGTATCAGTTATTAAATTAACTAATGGCTTCCTTTGAAACTGTCATCCTATATCATGCAATCGTTATCCCAATAACAGCTTATCAGTTAAACCGTCCTCTTTCTCTTAAACGCTTTTCAGTTAATTATAAAGCAAACAAAACAGCACTTAATATAATTGTTATGAAATAAGCTGTGTCATGTGAAAAAAGCCATAATAGTGTATGCGAACAACAGAGGTTCAGGCGAGCCTGCCTATCCGCGCAGGTTCGCCATAACCTATGCTGTTCACTCACGTTAGCGGCTGATATTTGCGCCCACCAAAGACTCAGATCAGCCTGCGCATCCGAGCAGTTTGATCAGTCTACATTGCCCGCATGAAGAAACTGTGTTCTTGGCTATCCAAAATGCGCCCAATGAAGATTCTGATCAAACTGAGCAAATGCACAGGCTGATCTGGATCTCCACTGAGCGCGCATGACTGAAGATGCGTTTTTTGACGTTGCGTCAAATCAGGATTTGTTCAGTTTGTGGGCGCAATCATTGAAAAAAAAAACACAACTGAGCCAGCGCACGACAAAACCCACCATAAGACCTGTGTGACCAGCAAAGACTCAGATCAGCCGGTACATCCACCCAGTATGGCAGGGGTTCTCGTTTATCCCTGTTTGGATAGCCCGGCGGCATAGAATGCACATATGATCAGCAAAGACTCTGATCAGACTGCGCGGATGCGCCATCTGATCTGAGTCTTCGCTTGTGGCACAAGTCTAATGGTAGGTTTTGTCGTGCGCTTGCTCATATACAGTCGACTCTCGTTTTATCTCGAATTCCAAGGGACTCTCTGATATACTTCGAGATATCCGTACCTCGAATTATCAGATTTGCAGAATTGAGGAAAAACTAAATCGATTAACCACATTTAACAAATATATGTGTGATTGGACTCTTGAAGTTAGAGATATATTGAAAATATTGTGGAAAAGAGGAGAAATTGCTCCATTGGAGCAATTTCTCCTCTTTTCCACAATATTTTTACCTGTTGTTAGATTTTCACGTTGAAGCAGGGACCAGATTTTCACTTCGAGATATGCGGTTATTCGAGATAAGCGAGGTCGAGATAGCGAGAGTCAACTGTATGTATTATGTCAACCAGAAAGTTTACAGAAACGTTGCACAGCCTTCCAGAGGCATCGAACGAAGAAACCATGAGGAACAAACAATAACAACACATAACATTACAGTTACAATAGCCGACATACAAAGTAGTGCATCAGAATAACCGCCTTAGAACCATCGGCAGAAAGAAATACTTGGGGACTGAAACTAGTTTTGCACGATCGCAACCTCGCCCTTAATTCTGCAGCTGAAACTTATAAAAAATGTGTTCGATCCAAGCCTTGCTGAGTGTATAGACAGGTCAGTTATATACCGAGCCGTGCTGGCAGAAAAAAGTGTCTTCGGGGCTCACAGGACATGTTATCTGTCACAAAGAACAGAATCAATATGCAGATGCAGTTGTATATCACCCGGTGGTTGCTTAATTAGATCAATTGAAAGAATATAAATTTTCCTCAGTATCATTAAATGAACTTGACAATAATAAATTATTTTTATATAAAAAAGAGAAATAGTGTTATTTGACAGTTGCATTTTAGAAATCAGCTTAGGGAATATTGAAACTGATACGATTATATCGATGTAGCTATGAATTGGCTAAATAGAACACCACAATTAAACACCCACCCATGGATTGACGACTTGCACCGTAGAGACATTGGTTAGTCATTGGTTAAAGGCAGTTATAATTAACAGCAATGAATTTGTCTTGCGGGAATGCTTTCTGTGAGGCGTCAATGATGAAATTATGGTTGACTGCTATAAAGTCAATTACTCAATAGTTTAATATCGATGCACGTGCCTGTACATTCATATCTCATCGCGCGTTACAGGATCGCATTTCCGCACGTGTATGAAATACTTTGTAGAGGACGGGTATTGCGTAAAACTTAGAATGCATACTGTGATCAAAAATGCAGTATAGCATGCAGAAAACTGCGGTTATCATAGATTTGATTATTGTTATCGCTAAACTGAGCCTTTGCAATATTGTCTCCAGCAGAGATTGATAATTTACTCTTTTAATGTATTGGTTAGAATTAATTGTAACAGGATGACCCTTTTTACCTTAAATACTGAGACACCTTAAACCTTTCAACCCCGAGTTTCTGAAGTGGACTCTTTCATCTTTGAATATGGACGCATCCATTATTTCAAATGGGGAAATCGGCCGAAGTATAAACTAGAATGACAGACAAAGTAGATGCTGATGAGACGTCATGAGCCGTCTCATCTAGCTACTCACTGTTTGCATAAGTAGCTGTACCAGTCTGCAGGGTTGAAAGGGTAAAACCCCGTACCATACTTCTCTGAAACTTTTAACCGGTCCATTTGACTACCTGTCGATGTGACTACATGTAAAAGTAAGTTGATATACGCCCATGTTCCCCGATACAGTGAACCCTCGTTACAACGACAGCATTTGTTCCCAAGACGCCGCCCTTAAAATAATTTGCTGTTGTACTTAAAACTTAATGAGCAGATTGATATGTAAGAAAATTTGTTTTGTTCTTATTTCCAGTAGAACATATGTTTTGGGTAATTGTAAGAATCGCCTCTCTGGTGCGATTCTCACAAATATCCAAAATATTCTTGCATCATTTATGACTAATCGTTACCTCTTAAGCAAAAATTTTGTTATGGTCAAGTTGTCATTATAACGTATTTTGTCGTTGTATCGAGTGTCGGTATAAAGAGGGTTGTCTGTAATGTAATATGCGGTGGAAACAGGGGTATGACTCTGCACAAATCGATCCCAATGGGCTTTATGGCCGAATCTTTTTTCATTTTCAGTATATTATATGGCTTACATAGCTCCAGAGAGAGGGATATCCAGATTATATTCTTTTTTTACGTCTCCACTTAAACATAAATTGCGGGTACTCATTAGAAGCGCCTCGTTGAGGCGCTTCTAATGAGTACCAGCAACATATATTTTCGTGGAGAAGTAAAAACAAAAAATACTCACAATGTTACTTGCTGAACAGGCATCCTATCTTTGCTAAGCTGTACACGTCATATAGGTGTTTTGACGTAATATGGTACCAGTCGTATACCTTACGCATTTTGTTTTCATGTAAAAAACATAAAGTAGTAACTATTGATTTCTTATACTAGTTACTTGATCATGTGCCTGACTCATCCTCGAGATATTGGTTGTTTCATGCGCTCGTACCCTCACCAACTACCCCTGTCACATTAACGAATATAAATGGGATCGGGGCAAGCTTTATCACGCTATGTCCACTGCAGCTTTGGTCATTTGATATTGGATTCGGGAAAAACAACTGTTTCGCGAATGAGAGCAGAAAAGTCCCAGGACATGTCTGCTTAGAGCAAATTTGCTTTGTTTTTCACCTTTTATGTACACACCATTTAGACAGTAAAATGTCAAATATTGATAAGCAAGGATCTTGTGTGGCCAGTGCTGATGGTAATTGTCTTCATTGACTGCACGGATATAGGAATGTGTCTTTTCCCCAACGCGGTATTGTTCATTTCACTATTGACATGCGTTAAATAGAACTCCAATAACGATTTGATCTTGTCTTAGAAAGGTGACAATACTTCTTTACGCCAATGGTCCATTTTACTGGGGATAAAACTTTTTTTTTTTTTTTTTTGGTTTTTGTCTATTTTTACTTTGTGAGCAGGCAGACATGCGGATAGTTAGGCACTATTTGTCCCTCACTACTTATGACTGTTAAATGTAAGTTTTCTTCAGCACAGATCTTACGTATAGCCAGCCGTACATTGTACATATAATATAAGCCGGGGCACAGTATTTCCTACAACATTGCATGTGCGCCCAGAGAATACTCATATCAGCTATCCTGACACAGACGGAAATTGCGAATGCCACCAGAATCCGTCCCCGGTATAAATAATTGGTGTTGTTCTACTGATGATTCGCAAAGAACATACAAAAATACACCTATTCAAATATACTGAACGTTTGACCATCAAAAAATGAAAATTTTCAGATAAAAAAAAATCTGATATTTTTCATATTTCTGCTCAAAACATAGATTGCGGGTACTCGTTAGAACCGTCTCGGCGAGGCGGTTCTAACGAGTACCCACAATCTATGTTTTTGAGCAGAAATAAGAAAAATAAATTATACCCCTGTAAACCCCAGTTTTACTATATAAAAGTGGGGTTTAAGGCGGTCAAAACTATATAGGTTTGTTTTCGTTGTGACATATGCACAGTGTACTAGTATGCCTTGTCGTGACCACGTGGTTTTCAGTTATTTGAACACAGTTTTTCATGCGTACAGTTTTCATTTTCCGCCATGTCAAGACCTCTTCAGTGCATTATCCCCAAATCATCACTAGCTGATACATGATTGATTAGTTTTAAGAGTTGTACACCAACTTGCTTGTTTTCAGTGCGTAATTCTATAGCAACTATGCGGATGTTTGACAGGTCGTCAGAAGAGCAGTTTGCGATAATGAATACTGACAGGAGTTTCTTTGCCAGCTTCAAGAAATTTTGATGGACACTGAGAAGAGATGAGATGTGCCATGTGATTAAAATTGTCTGTAGGGGAATGGATATACTTCCAGGGGAGACAACTCTGTAAAATCGTTTTGTCATGCGTCTGAAAATGGGTCTACTCTAAAAGGAAATAATATGCTCCCATGGGAGTAAGGTGTCCGGACAAATCCCCCGGACAAAAGCCCCCCCCCCCCCCCCCCCCACTTTGTAACAGTGGATAAAATCCCCTAGAATAAAACCACCCCCTCCCCCACCGACAAAATCCCACCTTATCATTGTCCACCTTTACAAACAGCAAGGTGGATTATGTCCATGACTAATTTTGAAGCTGGTCCATTTTCAGAAGGAGTTTGGATAACACCATCGGGGTCTGATCCAGTTTTACAAGGCGGTTCCTCTGTTGCAGTTCTTTTTTTCGTTGTTTGTTCGTGTGTCGGTGGCTCCATGTGTGGTATTTGTTTAGCCATTTGTTTAGCCATTGTTTGTTCCTCATCTCTTCTTCTTTTGGGGCCTCGGGAGGGCCATGCTTCGTGATTGTGGCATATTCTGGGTATCTTCACTTATATTGTTACACCTAAACCTAAACGTCACCATAGCCCAGCGGGCACACAACGTTGAACAACGTCGATTCAACGTTGATTCAACGTTTTGACGTTGAATCAACGTTGAATTGACGTTGTTTTAATGTCGTGTGCCTGCTGGGAGGTTTCGACATTATCTAAAAGCGTAGAATTGTTCGGTTCGTGTAGAGGCGTCCTACGTTCTAGTTATCCAGTGTAACATTACAAAAAACAATTAAAACATATTAAAACAACTACGACGAAGCAAAGACTGGACTCATGACAAATCTATATACACTGACTGCCAGAGAAGAAATCACTTTTTGATTCATGAACTGCACGAAGCGAGATTCAGAAAAAGAAATATGCACAGAACAGAGAGAGCACATAATTCAGACGTCTTGTCCCTAGACATCTAGATTTTTTTGATTTTTTTTTTTTTTTTTTTTTTTTTTTTTTCTTGTTTCGTGCAGTGCAAGATACGAGAAGACACAAACATGGTACTCACACTTTACATATTGTTTCTTTGTTTGTTTAGTTAGCGTTTTGCATTCCTTCAGCTACATGATAACAACCAGCAAATATTTACCTGTAACTGATACGATGATAATCTTATCGGACTCCTAGTGAGCTTCCGATCTACATATCCGATTGTACGGTATTGTCGTAAAGAAAATCTAGATGCCTATATGTATCGTAACCCTTGCAACTATTAAGTGTTTAAAGTGGACCCTTCAAACATTGAATTGGGCACATACATTGTTGCAAATCGGGGTGTCAGTCTAAAATAGCATAGTAAACACTGTAGATCATGAAGAAACGGCCTGTTGATATCCTTTTCACCTGGCTGTACACGGATTGAAAAGGTATCTGTTTTGGTATGCATTGCTGTATTAAATAAGAATAAGGGCTAAGAGCTTTCTGTCAGTTATCGTTTTAGATAATTGCCTTCTCATAAAATAGTAGTCATACAATGTGCGATTTTCGAAGACACAGATCAACTTGCACATCCGCATATTCAAATTCGGACATACACTAAAACTTCAGTGACTCGAACACCGATGACTTGTTTACCGTGGCTGATTCGAACTCGTTTCTAAAACCCTAGAAATCCCTAGAAAATTCTTCCAATAACTCAAGAAAAACAAATATTTAGGATTATTTTATGGAACTGTTCTTATTTTATCATGTAAATATATGTTGCGTGTACTCATTAGAATCGCCTCTTCGAGGCAATTCTAATGTGTACACAACATACTATTATTTTTTATGGAAGGCCGGAAAGATATTCGCGAGCTGATCAGGAGTTTTTATCTTCTATAAGTTTCCCGTTTTTGCGTGACAAGAACGCAAACTGATCAGTAGTTTTTATCTTCAAAAAGTATCCCGTTTTCGCGTGACAAGCATATATATCCTGAGGGATACAATGAAGACATACAGTGTCTGAGTTGGCGGTGTATGACCGATGAAAACTATTCTATGTGATTTGATGGCTATGTTATAGGAAAATTATTTGGACATATAATATGGTTAGGATTTTGCGAATCCTCCGGCGTGCCGTCACTTATTCAGATTGAATTTTGTCTGCAATATTTGACAGAACAAATGAAATCGTATTCAATTTATGGAAGTCGGTAGTTTCTAAGTACAAGTCTGAATTCAAATCGTGCTAAAATACCAATCCTTATCACACAGCATCAGTCCTTGCAAAATGATTTTCATTACTTTAAAAAGAAGGCTTTTATAAAATAACTATATTGTACAGCCCCTTTAAACTCCCTTGACTCAAGGATTTGATATCAGTTCCTAGTAAGCTTCTAGAAGCAGAAAACGCGTAACCATTCAAACACCATTCTAATGTTGATGGAAAAAACTATCAATCAGATAACAACTGAATGGTAATTTTCTCATTTTTTTCCGGAAAATAACACTTGGTATTTCATGCGAATCGTCCTCTAAAAATAAAAGTTCGCACGAAGAGACAATTCCTATTTTGGGGGAAAAATTAGAAATTTATTTACATGTGTAATTTGTTAATGCCCAAATTTAGCGTATAAAGAGTTAAAAGGGGACAAAGCATTTCACTGCAAAGGTTCGACCATTAAAATACAGTAGAATACCATTTAATTAACTGCTGTGCCCATTTGTTAATGTTCTCTAAGCAAATACATATAAATTTTTTAAGCAGAATTTGAATTTGATACCTACACGGAAACTGCATTGTTGTATATGAAGACTCATTACGAAAACATGCCTATTTCAAATATACAGAAAATTTCACCTCCAAATACTGAAAATTTTCAGATAAAAACAATGATATTTTTCATGTCTTCACGAAAACATACCTATATAATTTTGACCCCCTTAAACCCCACTTTTATATAGCAAAACTGGGGTTTACAGGGGTATACATTATTTTATTATTTCTGCTCAAAAACATAGATTGTGGGTACTCGTTAGAACCGCCTCGCCGAGGCGGTTCTAACGAGTACCCGCAATCTATGTTTTGAGCAGAAATATGAAAAATATCAGCGTTTTTATCTGAAAATTTTAAGTTTTTTGGAGGTGAAATTTTCTATATATATTTGAATAGGCGTGTTTTCGTAATGTTTCTGCTCAAAACATAGATTGTGGGCACTTGTTAGAACCGCCTCGGCGAGGCGGTTCTAACGAGTACCCACAATCTATGTTTTGAGCAGAAATAAGAAAAATAATGTATACCCCTGTAAACCCCAGTTTTACTATATAAAAGTGAGGTTTTAGGGGGTAAAAATTTTATAGGTTTGTTTTCGTGATGTGAATAAAACGAGTCTCCGATTTTCGTTCTTTTGTAGATTCTTTTGTTTCCAAAGGCTACATTTAGATTTTTATTTCACTGTACTAAGAAGTAGAATACAGTAAATGATTATACTCAACTCAACAACATCAACACAAACATATATATTTTCAAACTATCAAAGCAGGACAATTGCTAATTGGCAGCTTCTCCTATTATTCTTTTCGCAATAAACCATTACATGAAATGTGATATCCTTGATTAAATACATCATCGGTGTACAGTGTGGGCAGTCTCATCATGGTACCTGTGAAATAGGTCATAGTGATTATTGCGACAAACTTTTAAATTTCACGCCTGACGGCTCGAAATTTAAAACTATGCAATAACCTAAACTTGCCAATGCATATATCATCTGAAATTGTGCCTTCGAGAATTCTAGCAATATGATTAGGGGGTTCAGTGTCCGCTCACAGAATCACTGTAGGATATACATGTATCGATGCACAACAAAGGGTCTCATGAAAATGCGGATTGCAAAAGGTTATCTGTATCTTTCTATTCCGCATATTCTCGATGCAGTTCAAATATCAATTAGAAAGTTTGATAATTAATTAATATGGAGTATACTCAATGAGTACACCGCCTTTGAGCATGAACGATGGTACAATGAAATAAGCCTCAACGTGAGAAATAGTAGCTTCGGACATGTGCGCCCAGTGAAGTCTAAAATCAGCCTGTGCATCCGTACAGTCTGATCAGAGTCGTCGTTGTCCGCATGGAGAAACTTTGCATCCTTGGTTATTCAGAATACGTATATTGAATATTCTGATCAGACTGCGCGAATGCGAAGGCTGATCAGATTCTTCGTTTTGCGCATATGTCGAAGGTACGTTTTCTGACAATAGGGCTCAAATATTGATTTATGTTATGGTGTCATGGACTGTTTAAAACGTTTTCTAGGTTTTTTCGTAGTCGTTCTGGTTAAATGCTAAATGTAGTATTGCTTGAGGACACTTCGTTGTTGGGAGGAAGCTATCAGAGACAAAAGTTTTATGATGAGTTGGTCTGTATGTATATTTGGAGGGACTGCTGCTAGTGTTGTGTTTTCGTGACAGTTTGGAGGGATTGTCGGTCGTTGCAGACGGACGAGTTATAACATGGATAGTGTGTGGCAGACTGCGTGTATGGTTTTATGTGTCCAGTTGCTCTCGTTACTGATGGCCACTGGGCTCTCGTCTTTGTTTCGTTGCGGTTGTGTGATTATGTACATTTTACCAGATTTTAGTGATGAGGTAGAGAACCCTACGCCATCCAAGCACATATTTGTAATTTTGATCAGCAGCATAGTTGGGAATAAGGATGCGGTCGTATGGGGCTAGTTTTAGATCCCAGTGGTTGGTTCTGCTGGCCTGTCCGTTGTGATTTATCTGTTGCGGCGTTTATGTACGAATGTGTCGGTTGTTGCGGCTAACCCGTTGTGTCTTTTCATTGTATTTTCTTCATCTTTTCCTTGTTTCTCTCTCTGTTTTGGTGCCTCGGGAAGATTATACTTCCTGATTATGACTTTTCACTTACAACAAAACTTCAATAACTATAACATCGATGGCTCGTTTCCGAACTCGTTTTCTAATTCCTAGGAAATTCTTCTGATAGCTTAGGAAAACAAATATTTCGGGATATTTAGGCAAAACGTTCTTATTTTGTCACGAAACTGTGTCTTGTATGTACTCATTAGAATCGCATCATCGAAGCGATTCTAACGAGTAAGCTCAACATAGTTATTTTATAGATGATAGAAAGACATATTAAATTATTCCCATTTTCCTCCTGACATAACGATATACCCCCAGTGACTCGAACTACCTATGTCTAGAACAAATTTCCATGATCCTAAAGATGTCCGAACCATTGATGTTCGACTGTATATTTTGTATGGCAATGAGCAATCCTTCCGTATGTGCCAGAAGACTGTCTTGAGCTGTGTGAGTTTCAGTTGTTACAATGACAAGACACAAAAGCACAGTTACAATAACCGAGATGACACACAACGCATGGAAATGGCATTTGTGCAATTTGCGGACGGCGTAGGTACATGTAAGCGTGCGCATCTGTGCTTTTGGGCATCTTCTGTTCGTCGACATATATTACAGTATCCACTGATTCTGTAAGCGGACAACGAAGACCCAGATCAGCCTGGGCTTGTGCGCAGGCTCATCGGGGTCTGCGCTGTCCGCAAATTATATAAGGGCCCTTTTCGTGTGTTGCACATCATATTGAAACAACGAACTGTACTAGATGAGCCGGCTTGTAGCGGCCAGCAAAAATATTAATATGACAAAGGGCTTATACTACTTTTTCGCGGTCGAATCCTCACCCTTAATTTTCATCCAGCCACAGATTATAAAATATGTTTTCGGTCCTCAAAGAGCCCTCTATCTAATCAGTAAAACATCGCGGTACAGTAAAATACAAAACCTCTGGTTTTATCGCTGTGACTCACCTGCAAAGCTAAAAAGTTGTTTCTTTGGCATTAGTTTTACACAAATTCAAGAAAAAATATTTATCTCAAGACAAATGTTGTAACACCAGCTAAGAAAAAAAGATCTATACTAACGTTTTATTACTGTATCTGTAAAGAACATGCGTTGCGTCGTTTTGGCAAGAATTTGTATTCTGTTATCATTATTACATCAAGGTAAAAGAATCATGCATTGCAGTCTACTGATTTTAATATCATGATTGTAGATGTTATTCCCTAAATATTTCATGATATCAAGGTACCGTTTCATGTCATAAAGTGCGCTATTTTCAACATCATAGATTTAGCTCCTTAAATAATTCATTACAATATTGACATAATTTCAGCAGTTTATTACATAACACCAGCTGAGGCTAAGACGTTTAAAGAAGTGATGATGGCGGCACTGGGGTAATTTTATGGCAAATTCAACAGTTTTCATGTATATATTGTGCAGGAAATTTTGTACATCACTGCTTTCATATATTGACTATACACGTTTAGTGGAAGTTTGTACGCCACGTTTTACAAGGGAGATAATTTTGTCACTTCCTGTTTGCTTTCCTTCACACTAAACCCCTTCTGAAGATGTGCCGACTTTATAAGGAAAGCATTTGGTCTCAAGGGGAGCAAATTATTTTACTTTACAGGAGACTTCTCTTCAGAAGGAAGAATTGACCCAACGCACGACAAAATCTATAATAAAACTTGTGCGACCAGCGAACACTCAGTTAAGCCTGCGCATCCGCGTAGTCTGATTAGAGTCTTCGCTGATCGATTGTGCCTTCAGCAGCCTCCACGCTACACAAAGGGGGATAAACGAGAACCTTTGCCATTCTAAGTGGATGTACAGGCTGTTCTGAATCTTTTCTGGTTAGACAGGTCTTATTGTAGCTTTTGTCATACGCTGGCTCAAATTATTATTTTGATATTGTATTCGTTCCCTTAGGATTCCCTACATACGTGTACGCCGTTGGGTATTGCAGAGAACAACGTCCAAACCATGTCAAACGTTCAAAACGGGCCTCTATGACATACAGTGGCGATTGCGTTTTTCTTGTCCACGGAAACGCATGCGAAACGCTTATTAACGATTTGGAAACGCAGCGTTTGGACCACGCTTAAACGATCGTTTACGGTTTTAGCCAATCAGAGCATCGTTTCTGAAACGTTTCAAGCGTTTCGAATATTAGCCAATCAAATTAGCGTTCGGAAAACGCTGTCATGGAAACCCTGTCTGGTTGCAAACGTTTCATCGTTTGCATCTTTAGTCAATCAAAACCCCGCGGACTCAAGTTATTTAAGATCTTTTTTTTTTTTTTTTTTTTTTTTTTTTTTTCAGTTTCACATAATTATAATAACTATTCAAGTCACGGTTTTGCAGATGTAACATTCACTATATTACCGTATACGGGAGTTCCCCTTTCAAGATTCAAGATTGCGTTTTCGTAATATTTTGCCTCAGTGAGACAATTCTAATAAATATCCATAACAAAATTATTTTAGTGGAGAAATGAAGACTCATATTAATTATCATCAAATACTCTATGCTACATGAATCTGGAGTAATTAATGTGTATAATATCATGATATTTTCCAATTTCATTTACATTTTTTATTTATTTATTATACCATTTCCTTTTGTTCTAAATTTAATCTTTTGATCTTTCAAATGTAACATAATATTAGCTAGCCTATGTATTGCTTAAAGAGGATGAGATACAGGAAACTCTCATTCCATGTACTGTTTATTGGAAATTTAATGACATGCAGGTGCACCTCCAAGGCTTTTTCGGCTTATTTCTGATTGGATGAGAAAAAACACATGAAGTATTAACGGATTTATTGCTTGTTTATTTGTAATTTAGACAACACTAGACATAATGGAAGTCATTTTATTCTTCATTTATATTTGGATGGAAATTTCATAAGTGTATCTTTGTTAAATTCTTTAATTTGGGATGAAATTTCAAAGTACCTATTTTTTGTGAAAAAAAAAAATCAATTTTAATTTATTAATTTCCAGAAAAAATTTAATTCAGAATTTATATAATATCCAAAGATATTCTTTTTCTTTCTTTCTCTCTTTCTTTCTTTCTTATCCATAATCAAACACGTATTGAGATTTTGATGCTTAAATCAAGTTGATAGTGGCTAGGGAATATATTTATCACTCTGTGTGGATCGCACAGGTTTCAGCTATAAATATGATTGATTTTAAGCTTTCATTGTCATTCATGTAAATAATAATATAAATAATAATAACAATTAAGTATGATAAGCAGGTATTCATTTGTATTGGACTACAACATGTCTGAATAATTTCGTTTGTAACATTACCTTCAGTAGCATTTGTTTTATTTACCCCATTTTAAAACTTTTTATATCTACATAGATGTTGTCTTTTACACATATGTGTCCTAAATGTTTTTTTCAATATCTCATTTATTAGCATTTTTTCAAACGAAAATTTGTGATAGTTTAAAATGTCGTCTGCTGAAAATATTACCCAGAGTGCTAAGCGTTGAAATAAATTGACTGCAAAGGATTATTTTGCATTGCATTCTGACATTCCAAATGTGTTAAAAAATATACTTACTTCTTAATATTTTCAGTGTTCTATTTTATATATATATATATATATATATATATATATATATATATATATATATATATATATATATATATATATATATATATATATATAATCCTGTGACGTCCTATTATAGTATCTGATATGACATGTCATTCACCTGATAAGACGTGCCAATCGTTTGATAATACCTGTCATTCATTTCATTTCAGACTATCCTAAATCTACTGGCCGGTGAAATCCATAGCTGAAAAGCTTTGCAGTCCACAGAAAAAAAATCAAAGCAAAGCTCAAATATTCCTATGGTGATTTTAAATTATTTTGTTCAATTTTAAATTTTTCACTGTAAAAACGAAAAATAACCTTGACGCCATGTGAGTCACTGGAATAAACAAAGGTTGAAAGAAGTTAACAACATATTGAAAGATTTGGGACATAGACAACGCATTTGTTTTGTGTGTGTGTGTATTATATATATATATAATCCTGTGACGTCCTATTATAGTATCTGATATGACATGTCATTCACCTGATAAGAGCAAAGCTCAAATATTCCTATGGTGATTTTAAATTATTTTGTTCAATTTTAAATTTTCACTGTAAAAACGAAAAATAACCTTGACGCCATGTGAGTCACTGGAATAAACAAAGGTTGAAAGAAGTTAACAACATATTGAAAGATTTGTGACATAGACAACGCAATTGTTTTGCCGTGTGTGTGTGTGTGTGTGTGTGTGTGTGTGTGTGTGTGTGTGTGTGTGTGTGTGTGTGTGAACCTACAAATAAATACAGTTACGGGGCATTAGTTATACCATGGTTCCTGCGCATGTACGATGTGATAATGCACAAGCGTGTTAGTATAAACTGATTTAACACATTTTAAGTAGATCATCCTTTTCCCCAGATATTTTATGCTGGATGTTCGGAAGTTTGGCCACTATGTGATAAATTTAGGGCATCCGCGCATTCTGATCTGGTTCGTTTCTGCTCATCTGTACAATGCCTTACTCGATACGATTTGCCAATAGTTTGGCACATCATATTCTAACATTTAACTTATTGTAGACTGAATGAACTCGCCCACACTATATATTGGAAGATTCTAATTTCGATTTTAGGTATGCCAGGCTATATTATTTAATTATTCAGAGAAACACATGGTTGAACTAATTGCCAACAGTGGAGACCCTGATCAGACGCCGCGTTCTGCGGCGTCTGATCTGGGTCTCCACTGTTTGCCTATTACCGTTTTAAGGGTTTGTGGACTATAATGGGTTAAATACAGCGTGCTTTAAATGAGAAATTCTAAATTAGTCTAATATTTAAGTATAGCTTGCAGTATGCAAACTCCATGCATTTTGATCTGATTTGTTGCAGTTCGTCTGTACATTGTTTTTTGGGGTTTTTTTATTTATTCGATATGATCTGCTGTTACTCCAGTGCATTGTCTTCTAACATTCAAGTATAGCTTGCAGTATGCAAAATTCTAGATTACAATGTGCATCCGCGCATTCTGATCTGGGTAAATGCTACTCGTCCACACATTTGTTGCATTTGATGGATCTGTTAATCCAGCACGTCGTCTTCTAATATTTAAATATTGCTAAATATAGCGTGCTAAAGGGTTAACAGCTTTGCATTATCACACCAAAAATGTTTTCATAGTGGAATATACACTTTCACGAAAGCCCTCCAGCAAGTTATTCGCCGACTGACCACATAATTGTTCCGATGTGCACAGTGCATCGTATTTGAAAAATAATGGTCCAAACGAGTAAAAATGAACCTTTTACATTTTATAAATCTGATCAGTCTGTGTATAAGTTGGATACTGTGCAATTCATGTATCACAGTATTTTATACTATTAATACCTAATCAGTGAACTGAGTGGACACCATTATGCACTAGACTGCGTCACGCACTCTGATCTGAATAATACATATGCTCAGAGGGAGATTTTCACTTGGTAAAGATCTAATAAAAAGATTACTATTGATGATACTTAATTATAGCAATATATTTCAGTAATGCAGATCATCTGTTCCAGCACTATTTGTTTAAACGTCAGTGCACACTTACTTCTTAATATTTTCAGTGTTCTATTTTATATATATATATATATATATATATATATATATATATATATATATATATATATATATATATATATATATATATATATATATATATATAATCCTGTGACGTCCTATTATAGTATCTGATATGACATGTCATTCACCTGATAAGACGTGCCAATCGTTTGATAATACCTGTCATTCATTTCATTTCAGACTATCCTAAATCTACTGGCCGGTGAAATCCATAGCTGAAAAGCTTTGCAGTCCACAGAAAAAAAATCAAAGCAAAGCTCAAATATTCCTATGGTGATTTTAAATTATTTTGTTCAATTTTAAATTTTTCACTGTAAAAACGAAAAATAACCTTGACGCCATGTGAGTCACTGGAATAAACAAAGGTTGAAAGAAGTTAACAACATATTGAAAGATTTGGGACATAGACAACGCATTTGTTTTGTGTGTGTGTGTATTATATATATATATAATCTTGTGACGTCCTATTATAGTATCTGATATGACATGTCATTCACCTGATAAGAGCAAAGCTCAAATATTCCTATGGTGATTTTAAATTATTTTGTTCAATTTTAAATTTTCACTGTAAAAACGAAAAATAACCTTGACGCCATGTGAGTCACTGGAATAAACAAAGGTTGAAAGAAGTTAACAACATATTGAAAGATTTGTGACATAGACAACGCAATTGTTTTGCCGTGTGTGTGTGTGTGTGTGTGTGTGTGTGTGTGTGTGTGTGTGTGTGAACCTACAAATAAATACAGTTACGGGGCATTAGTTATACCATGGTTCCTGCGCATGTACGATGTGATAATGCACAAGCGTGTTAGTATAAACTGATTTAACACATTTTAAGTAGATCATCCTTTTCCCCAGATATTTTATGCTGGATGTTCGGAAGTTTGGCCACTATGTGATAAATTTAGGGCATCCGCGCATTCTGATCTGGTTCGTTTCTGCTCATCTGTACAATGTCTTACTCGATACGATTTGCCAATAGTTTGGCACATCATATTCTAACATTTAACTTATTGTAGACTGAATGAACTCACCCACACTATATATTGGAAGATTCTAATTTCGATTTTAGGTATGCCAGGCTATATTATTTAATTATTCAGAGAAACACATGGTTGAACTAATTGCCAACAGTGGAGACCCTGATCAGACGCCGCGTTCTGCGGCGTCTGATCTGGGTCTCCACTGTTTGCCAATTACCGTTTTAAGGGTTTGTGGACTATAATGGGTTAAATACAGCGTGCTTTAAATGAGAAATTCTAAATTAGTCTAATATTTAAGTATAGCTTGCAGTATGCAAACTCCATGCATTTTGATCTGATTTGTTGCAGTTCGTCTGTACATTGTTTTTTGGTTTTTTTCTATTTATTCGATATGATCTGCTGTTACTCCAGTGCATTGTCTTCTAACATTCAAGTATAGCTTGCAGTATGCAAAATTCTAGATTACAATGTGCATCCGCGCATTCTGATCTGGGTAAATGCTACTCGTCCACACATTTGTTGCATTTGATGGATCTGTTAATCCAGCACGTCGTCTTCTAATATTTAAATATTGCTAAATATAGCGTGCTAAAGGGTTAACAGCTTTGCATTATCACACCAAAAATGTTTTCATAGTGGAATATACACTTTCACGAAAGCCCTCCAGCAAGTTATTCGCCGACTGACCACATAATTGTTCCGATGTGCACAGTGCATCGTATTTGAAAAATAATGGTCCAAACGAGTAAAAATGAACCTTTTACATTTTATAAATCTGATCAGTCTGTGTATAAGTTGGATACTGTGCAATTCATGTATCACAGTATTTTATACTATTAATACCTAATCAGTGAACTGAGTGGACACCATTATGCACTAGACTGCGTCACGCACTCTGATCTGAATAATACATATGCTCAGAGGGAGATTTTCACTTGGTAAAGATCTAATAAAAAGATTACTATTGATGATACTTAATTATAGCAATATATTTCAGTAATGCAGATCATCTGTTCCAGCACTATTTGTTTAAACGTCAGTGCACATTTCATTTAAAAAAAAAAATATTACTCAAAACAATAATAGCAATTCACAGGTTTGACGTAGTTCAGTTTGGTGCAGAACGAAAATCTTTGATCTTGATCACGCTGCGATGGTGATCTGGTTGAATATATATTTGAGCCCCTTCAAAAAGAAATGAGAAACGACCTTATGGTATTTAAGACCACCTTAGACCAAGATAAACCGGCATTTCCGCGTATTCTGATCTTCTGAATCTGCACATATCGCCAACAAAATGCAGCTTGTCAACGATTCGTTGTCCAGTTGAACCTTTATCACTCTCTGGGCTAACTCAGCAGATGATCAATTCATGAACTGTTTTCTTATTTTCTCCCATACAACAAGTTTTGACATTTCACGCAAATTACTGATCTCGACTGAAGACAATTTGCATAGGAAGTCATATCCTGTGGAGATAATATGTATGAAATGCCGACACCTTTTTCAAGGTAACAGAAGAAAAATACTTCAAAATGTCATCTGCTGAAAATTTTGTACAGTGTACTTATAAGCCTTAAAACATTTATCTGTCAAAACAAGTTGATTGTGGTGTGAAAATAATACTGGGCTTCACAAAATATAATAATTCTTTTGAAAATAGAAAATTTTCTCAATAAAACAATAAAATATGTTTTTGCAAAAAAGTAATAAAAAAAATACAGAAAATGACAAAAAAAAAAAACAAAAAAAAAAAAAAAAAAAAAACGTAAGTAAATATTATCTATTTGTAAAAAAATGTGGTTTTAATATGATTCAATAAATGAGAGAAAAAAAAACAAACAAAAAAAAAACAAACTTCAAAATGTTATCTGCTTAAAATTTTATACCGAGCACTACGCGCTAAAACATTTAATTGTCAAAAGAAAATGATTATCATGATTGTGTAGTGTGAAATATTAGACTTCACAAAATATAATAATCAATCACGTTAATTCGTTTGAAAATACGAAATTATCTCAATTATAATTATTTTATAAAAAAAAAATAAAAATAAAAAAAGAGAAAGAAAATACAATAAAATAAATACAATTTTTATATGTAAACTCATATTACTTTAGTTGTAAAGACATGATTTAATACGGTCCAACAGGTATTTATTATTCGATTGGTCTATACATACAAACGGTGCAAAACGGTCATATGATTGGCCGAAACGGAAAACAGCGTTTCGATAAGGCCAGATGATTGGCCGAAACGGTGAAAAGCGTTTCGAAAAACGTTCGTAGCTCTTCAGTGCGCATGTGCAATTTTAGCGTTTGCATGAGACGCTTTGCTCTGTAATTTGATTGGCCGAAACGATATGAAACGCTAGAAACGTTGTCGAAACGCAAACGTTATACAACGATTTCAAAACGCACTCCAAACGCGTAAACGGACAAGAAAAACGCTATCGTCCCTGTATGCGAATACCGAAGGTCCAGATAAGTCTCCACATCCGCGCTGTCCGATAAGAATATTCACCTTTAATCGATATTTTCTACCTATATTACTTAATTGTGTAGGCGGGCAGCAAAATCTCTGAACATACCGTACGGATGCGCAAGGTGATCTGAGCCTTCATTGTTCGCATTACGAAAACATGCCTATTCAAATATACTGAAAAATTCACCACTAAAAATGATTTTGTAGAGTAAATCAACACCAACACGAAATTATCTTTATCATATATTAACATAAATCACTAAAAATAGATTAACAGCCAACCACTAAAAATAAAAATTTCCAGATAAAATTTCTGATATTTTTCATATTTCTGCTCAAAATGTAGATTGTAGGTACTCGTTAGAACCTCCTCGACGAGGCGGTTCTAATGAGTACCACATTATATGTTTTTGAGCAGAAATAAGAAAAAATAATGTATACCCCTGTAAACCCCAGTTATACTAATAAAAGTGGGCTTTAAGGGGGTCAAAATTATATAGGCGTGTTTTCGAGATGTCTCTGAACAGATTGCACGGATGCACAAGGTGATCTGAGCCGTCATTGTCCGCATATGATAAAATACTCTTTTCTCATGTTGCTCAGTAGCGCATTTCTATTTAGAAGAAAAGACTTAAACAATAGAAGAAAATTCATTTTCACTACATTTGAGGTCACTGTACTTTTATCATTGTATAAGAGCACTAAACAAGACACGACTTATCAATATACTGAAGTAATAGGAAAGTAGGTTTGCATTAAAACTTATTCCCAAGAGAATAGAACTTAGAACCCTACCAGAAGTATTTCTGAACAGGGAAATAAATATATAAGTCGAATTATAAAGTTTTACTCTTGCAGTTACAGGCAGCTAATAACTCAAAACATTTGGTATTGTCATTACGAAAACACGCCTATTCAAATACACTGAAAATTTTACCACCAAAAATAGCAATTTTTCAGATAAAAAATTCTGATAGTTTTCATATTTCTGCTCAAAACATAAATTGTGGGTACTCGTTAGAACCGCCTCATCGAGGCGGTTCTAACGAGTACCCACAATCTATGTTTTTGAGCAGAAATAAGAAAAATAATGTATACCCCTGTAAACCCCAGTTTTACTACATGTATATAAAAATGGGGTTTAAGGGGGTCAAAATTATATAGGTATGTTTTCGTGATGTATGTGTCAAGCCAATACTGTACTTCCATGTGCGTACGCATTATCTCTACATGCCTGTTGATGGAATAAATGCACTATTACTACTCATTTCTTTAGGTAAACTACTTAGTCATGAAATAGCGCTGGTCTTCGATTAAAGCATATTAACCCTTTAAACACCAATCACAAATATAGCAAACGACATTTCATCACGAAAACATACCTATATAATTTTGACCCCCTTAAACCCCACTTTTATATAGTAACACTAGGGTTTACAGGGGTATACATTATTTTTCTTATTTATGCTCAAAAACATAGATTGTGGGTACTCGTTAGAACCGCCTCGCCGAGGCGGTTCTAACATGTGCCCACAATCTATGTTTTGAGCAGAAATATGAAAAATATCGGAATTTTTATCTGAAAACTTTCAGTTTTTTGGTAAATAATTTTTTCAATATATTTGAATAGGCGTGTTTTCGTTATGTCATTTTTTATTTTTAATTTTCAAAGAAAATAAGTCTTCACATTTCACGTGAGTCGTCTGCTTGGCAGACGAGTCACATGAAACGTCAATACTTATTTTCTTTGCAAAATTACACAAAATAGATTGTCATCTGCTACAAATTTTGTTTGGCGCTTTAAGAGGTAAAACACAGCCGCTAATACTACTGATAAGCGCACGTATGATTGGTCTAGACAGACATGTTGTGTCGTCATTGTTCTGCGATAGAGCGTTAAGAAGCAGACCAAACTATAGCTTTTAGCCTAAACGTCCAATGTAAAGTTTTGCTCTGGGACACTCAGCGGCTGAAAACGTTTATTTCATGAAAATAAATTTGCACAAATGAAAGGAAGACAAGCAGTACATGCTATCGATCATGAGAATGAGCCTTCTAGAGAGTTTTTCTCCCTGGGGATAACATCTTGCCCTGTGAACAAAATATTTTAATCATGTTATTATTGCATTAATGTCATTCTTTATCAAAGCGCCTTAATTAATAATCATGTTGCTATATATAAATTAACCATCACCACGATGCCTGTACTTCATCTATAAAAGCAAAGTTTAATAAGACTGTTTTCAAAGTAAATTCAATACATTGTAAGAAGTCATACATGCCAAATCTAATAGACGGATGAAATGTTATCTACGCCATCTTTCTTCTACATTTACTTATAATTTTATTCAAATGAGCTTTCTCATTGGCCAACTGTATACAACCCTGAATCCAAAGCAATATTCCTTCTGATTGCAACAGCGAAATTTCCTTGGATTGTGTATGGTTGTTGATAAATATATGTCATTTTGGAGAAGATTTGCGTTACACTCAAGCTGAATCTTTCTTTTCTCTATTACTCACTGGACATGCTGTTTGTGTTTGAAGTTCATTTGCCTTAGACGATCTACAGGTTCTTGTCAGCTACAATAAATATGCTGGCTACATTCATGGCTATCAGGTGTGTTCATTGCTGTAAGGCTTACTTGTCATTAAGGTGACTGATACACTTTCATGGGGTTGGGTGTAGGAGTGGGGCGGGAGTGGATGGGGGAGGCAACTGTGTCGAAATCTGGGGCCTATTGTTAAAGTTCAGAGTGGACCCCTTTTCAAACGCAACATGGTCTGCAGAAAAGCAAACGGAAAACCACAAAAATTGTTTCCCTTGTACAAATGTCGGCACATACAACAAATGTATGTAATCCCCTAAAGATTACCCCCTTTCGTTAAATGTAATGTTTCTGTCTCTTTATCTATTGCCCACTTCATAGACTGCATTTTTTTTTATTTTATTTTTAAAGTTCATATGCTTCAGACATGTACATGTATAGGTAAACTACAATAAACATGACTAGATTCACGGCTATCAAACGTATTCATAGCTACACGGCTTACTTACATATGCTACTTGTAAACATCGAAAATTTAATGGTTTGTAGAAATATTTATAACTGCAAGCAGATATTAGAAATTAACAGAATCTCGCCAATCAATATTTTTATTATGAACGACTGCCAGTAGTAACTACTTCATCACGTCAATTTATCCATAAAATTCATACCTCCAGAGATTATCGTCTTTGCCCTCAAAATACAAGGAAGAAAGGAAAACAAAGGTACTCCTATGCATTTGCGTCTAAGGAAAATTATCTGCTTTCAGATAGACTGATGATTTACCATTGCGGTAGTAATTATCTCTGCACGGAAGTGAACTGACTGAACCGAAACGTCAGATAACGTACCATCATGTTCGCCCAGCGAATATTCTGATCAGCCTGCGCATTCGCGCAGGCTGATCAGAATCTTCACTGACCGCATTTTAGATAGCCAAGGATGCAAAGTCTTCATATGGACAACGAAGACTGTAAAGATACGCAGGCTGATATAGTCTTTGTTGAGCGCACATGTCAGACGGTACGGTTCGTCACGTTGCGGCTCCATTCATCCAGACAAGTTTCTCTTTTGTATCTGACATACCTAGCTCTAGATAATGTTTTATAATATTAATTAAGATTCGCAGTGATATTTATAAACGCGAAGATTACATTGTCTTTGAATATGGCAAACGTCATACGCGGAATTTGTACAAGATAAGACTTTTTTCTGAATATTACCAAAATCCCATTTGGTATTGTTGTAGCTACAATGAGTAATACGAAAACAACAATCATCTCGAATTGGTCTTGTTTCAAGTTTTAGTAGCGCTGCATGTATAAAGAGTTTTTGCTTGTATATATTGTTGCGGTTCTTTTCATACAAATGCAAAGAAGAGTTGTACATAAAGACCCGACATTATTCCAGCAGTGATATTGTTATTCGCCCGTTTCTTTATTGTGGTTGGCTTTGTTGAGAAATAAAACACAATCTATGGCGATATTTAATCAAACCTATGAAATGGGAAAGCAGTCGTTGACATTATTTATCATTTCTGACGGTTTGACACAGTCTTTTATAAGCAGGGTTAAACGTTTACCAGTGGGACAATTACTCATGATTTCCGATACTGAGCAGTTGGGCTAACATAAGGAAATGAGAACAAAGAAAGTAGCAAATCGAATTTGAAAACAGGACACAGCCATACAAATAAACATGGCACATTTTCATATATACTAACAGAAACATGATAAACAAGATTATATCTCAACCGATGATAATCACATAACTTCAATGATTTTTTAACCGCTTCCTCTGCCTTCATTAGATACTGTTGCTATTTTACTACGTTGCAAACCTTAATGTACTTATACATACATGGTGAAGTAATAAACAACATTATTGCATAAAAAGCAGTGTTGCACGTTATTAACAGCCGTGCATTAACCGGCGAAAAGTCATGTATTAACAAGGCAATTCACGCGCTGTTAATGCACGGCTACGCAACTTTCAATATGATCGTACCGGGGCCACAGATTTGCTACCGTCACGAGATCTGTACTGCGCGGCCCTAGAACGAGCATAGTCCGTGGTAATGGCGTTCGCGAGACATCAGTGAAAAGGCGAAACAAAATAGTGCAAGAAATAACGCGAAATGTAGCAAATGCTTTTACTTTTACGCAATAATAGCGACCGAACATGGTTTTTCAATGCATTAACATTCGCCAGGTCCCTAGGGAGATGTTGAAAACCGCGGCCTCCGGCCTCGATTTTCAACACCTCCCTCGGGACCTGGCGAATGTTAATGCATGAAAAACCATGTTTGATCCCATATAGTAAGGCTCATCCATTGTGCAAAGAAGTAGATTCAATCGAAATATAAGGTGTCGTATGAAATATGTGAGCAACGAAGTCCAAGATCGACCTGTGTATTCGTTTTCCAATTGATGCATTATAATATTTCGAAAAACTTGAATAAACTGTGCGGATGCGCAGGCTGCTCTAGGCCTTCGCCATTCACATATAACATAATGGTCATTTGTCATTTCTTGCAATACGCATCAACTGATGGGGAAAAATGATAGTTAATCATCTCGTGCCTACAAATCTGAAATAAATGCCTGACTCATTCAGTTCATATCGTTTCTTTATTGAATACACATTATTTACAAACATATACAAAGCCAAAACGGCAAACTATCACACAGCATTTACATGCTTCAACTGGCATCGGCTCATTGTCAACACTTCCAGACGTTTTCATTGTAGTTTAGGCATGTCCTTTTTACGCATCAATCCTCTCTTTAGCCACTGAACTCTACGTTTGTCTTTTCATGTTTTCTCCTCTGAGGACGATGCCTCTGTTAAAAACGTTGACAATAGCTTAATATCTGTTGAAAAAGAAACATCAATTTCGTTGGTTCATTTAATGCCTCTTGCGTGCATATGATGCAATAAAAGAAAAGAGCCCAAAAGTGCGCAACGAACGCCTAGGTCAGCCAGCAATCTAATCAGGCTTTATTGTCCGCTTACTGAATAGAGGTATTCTGAAGTATTTACTGATGAACATTACATGTAGAAGGCCTTAATCAGACTGAGCGCATGTACACGTAGATCTGAGCTTTCTTTGTTTGCATATGACTCCTATATACACCTGGTAGATTATCCGACACTTTTACAAGAATGAAAAAAGGTAAGAGAAATGTCCACGGAGTGCCACAATCACAAACCGCAGCCCTTCACAGACACCAAGAGGAAGAGGAACCGACAAATCCAAACAAGCACAAATCGAACAAACGTACGAAAAGCACTAAGATTAGCTATCTCTTCCCCAAGCGAGGTAATCGCAATGCTTAAAGGACTGACAAACACAGGAATAAAATGACACAAGGTAAGACATAAAACAAATCGCCTCGTAGAATAAACCACAAAGCAACAAAGAGTAAGACTAACACCGGGACTACCGCCTTAGAAAGGTCGGTAGAGTAAACCACCGGTGAAACTTTTTTTGTGACTTCCTGTTTGCTCGCCAGCACACCAGGCCCCTTGTTAAATGTGATCTATTCGAAAAGGGAAACAAAATATTCGCTTTTAGAGTAGACCCCTATCAGAAAATCATCGAGTTTGGACCTCACGCATTGGTCTCCAGGACAGTTACCCCTGTTGGACCATGGTCATTCTTCGTCGACATTACAAAAATATAGTGAGTGTTCGGAGAGACGTTTTACGACCGCAATATGGCACAAAACACCAGCTGTAATGACGTCAAAAAATTTGTATAGCCATTAGTAAGAGCAATTCCAAGAGATGTAAATGTTTTTAATATTTATATTCTAGGTCTACCGTTACATAATTTGTAATGAAGCACGATGAAATAGAATATGTTAAACAAACCAGACGGGCCATCAAAACAAGACTTTTTTATAAAAAAAAATCAAATGCATATAATAAGTTTCTTAATAGATATTTCAAATATTTCGGTAACTCTACGATTGACATTTTGATTCAACCTGTAGGCAGCAAGGAAGACATTGATTCTTTACCCGAATATGCAATACTGGCGGTGTCCTTACGCATCAATTATTCGTATATTTCAACGTGATTTTCGACTTTTCTATACCAGTATTTTGGTTCCCGCGATATAGTTCCATGAAGTCAAAAAGCAAGAGGACAATTAGAGGTTTATTGGATTTTCTCTAATCTTAAAAAAATACCAGTTTGTTCTCGCCATGTTTTCGGATTTAAGGATATCGATTTCAGTTTCATTAAGCAGCGGGTTCGCTTTTTTTACTGTTACAGTGGAAAAGTTTTGAAGAAAAACATTTCAGGACAAATGTAGGTGATGACAGCCCAGATCAGAATAAAGCTTGCACTGTCTTCCCTTGATGTTGTCTGCAGAATCCTCTGAAGTCAAGTCTTTTCTGAGCTATCGCCTTCGGGACTGTCCAGATACCATGTTTTCCCATGACGCGGGTCATTTGTCATTATGCTTTATTTCCCATTACGCTTCTAAATCCATGGAATTCAAAGAAAATAAAATCAGTGTGCTAATAAAGACATTTGTGTCTTAGAAAAAACAGGAACATAAGCCCATCTGACATTGATTTATTTCATTGTTAATGAGTGGCAAGTTTAATTCTGGTTGAAACAGGAAGCTTAAATGGCATAATAACCCATATTTATTATTATTAGATTCATCTCAACAATCTGTGAAACGGAAGGACCTTCAGCCCAAGACAGTGCCAATATATCATACTATGGAGTTATTAAGATAAAGATGGAATAATGAGTTTTCCGTTTGAAGGAGTAAAATCTTTTTTTATTTTAGAACTGAATAGCAACATATAATAATTGCAAAGGAACTCAATGTTCACTAACACAACAAGAAGTGGAATTGCAATCTTTGCTGAACTACTTGGTGTTCTTGTCAAATATCACATTTCAAGTCATATGCCGCCCTGCATCTTACAAAACTATCCTAAGAAGAGTTTAAATAGAACTGAGACTCAATTATTTGTTCTTTAATGTGTTCGGTGTTTTCAAGGCCAGCCTTTATAAATTGTATTATATATGTTCAAATCACGGTTGGAACTATCCATTTCAGATATTAAGAGTAAAAGGATTTTTTTTTCTTTCTTTTTTTATCATAAAGGCAGTCGAAGATGATAACAAATAAAATTAACACTTTTATGTTTAAACAGATTTTTCGACACTGATTTTCCTCTTTAGGCAAAGTATTTGAACCATTTCTGATAAAATGCCTTTTCGTGGAGACCATCATGATTCACATTTTTGCATAAACTTTGTATCTAGTGCCTGGTAGAGTGCCTAAAACAGTCCAATATGTCTGTGTTGTTTTCGCCATATCATGGCAGTTATTTCTCAATATAAATGTAATAAACTTCCTCTATAACGGAAGAAGAGAAAATTAATTATATTTTATAAATTGCCATACATGTATGATGCCGTCTTGGTTTTGTGATTTAATCGAACAACTTGTACTCAATTAATCATCGTGAAGATATAAAATGGACCACAAAGAACGTAACCGCACTGATATTCAGATTTGACTGCTCCTCATGGTATGCCATCATATCTGCCTTTTTCTCACACAAGTTTAGAGCCAATAAATGGAATTTTCGAAAACTAGATATGTCTTGGACTGTGCTATATACAAAACACAGCTTCGCTAGCGAAACACGCTTATACGTCTTTCGCTAAACTGGGACCTGTTTTGATCTTAGAATAACGGATCGTAGCTTCTCGAAAGTCTATAAACTAAGCATGTCTTCGTCTGATAACATTTTGCAGCTTCTGTTATGTTTTGAATACAGTGTGTATTTGTTTAATGAATCTTATAATAACTTGACTCTCACTAACAGACAGCCATAAAAATGCATCTGGGCTTCTCTGCGTAAACAACTGTATCTTCGGGTACATGCCGACGGCGACGGCCAAGAGCTAGCCAACCCATCTGCGCAGTCGAACTAAGAAATTCGCTGTCCACTTACAGAATTCGGAAAGATATCAAAGAATAGCAAACCCCCTTATCAGGCTCTACAGCTTTTCTGGCCGATGTGGATCTTTACTGTTCGCATATTCCCTGAAGATGTGTTTTTTCTCATTGCGCGACTCATCTGTAAGTATACTAGGGAATCAGTCAGTAAACCTGACAAACGGAATTCTAGAGAATGATGTAGATATCTCTAAGGACATATAGTCCATGAATTCTGTTCGCACAAATTTAGATTTATTGACCGGAGAAATATCCTGCGTGTTTCACAGACTTTATTGTACATAACACTTTAGCGTAGGAAGATAGTATGTTTCAAATTCAAAGAAATCTCATGTGATTTGCCTTTTATTTCGAGCGAATTGATTCAATTATATTTGAAAACAGTGTTTCTTTACGTTGTAAATGATGATTTATGTCATTCATTGAGAGGTATTAGAAATAATTCAGTGAACTAAGTATGCAAAGTTCTTCAGAAGTTTGAAACCGGTGCAAGCCTTGATGATACAATATTGATGTTTGTTTCTTTCCTGTAACACGGTCTACATTTTGCAGTAGAAGTTGTTTTGGTGTGAAAATATATGTGATCAAAATTGTCTGAACTTGAAAACTATTAAAAAAGATATTAAGTTGTTGTTCGACATATATAATCTCCCTGTCTCTCCTTCTCTCTCTTTCTTTCTCTAAACTATGGTTGTATGGATACAGCCTTAAGATAGCTATTGAATCATTAAGCTGATTAATTTATATTGGGTATACCTTACCAAATGATAAAATTGTATCCGCTCTTAACGGAACTTGCAATGGAGTACTCTGTTTATAACACATTAAATTTAAGGGAAAATAGAATACCCTGCGTATTCTAAATGAGAACTAAATACCTTGTAATGAAGTGGGATATGCTAAACGATTTCAGTATATTAATAAACGTATTTTGCGTTGATAAAAATGCTTCGAATGAGAATTTACAAGGATATAGAATGCTATAAATATTTTTACTATCAAAGATATTTCCTTGAGGGTTGAATGTTTGTATACTGTTTTTATACTAGATACTCGGGGATGCAAACCTGACCAAACAGTGTAAACAAGTCATCCAGTACTTCAAAAAAGCGTATCATTGCGTAATAAAATGGACATGTTAAAATACTAGAAGAACTTTGGTAAGGACGTAAGGTGTCCGAATACTTAGGTTAAATACGATATGTTAACTCTTTCACCCCTAAGTTTCTAAAGTGTTCTCTTCCATCTTTGAATTTGGGTGTGACCATTATTGCTAAAAGAGCATCGGTCAAAAATCAAGAAATTAACGACAAACACTGTAGATCTGGATCTGCACTGTTTGCAACGGTATCTGTATTGGTCTGCAGTGCTGAAAGTGTTAAGACTGAACAAATAAATATTTAGATACTAATCAAAGACCACAATTCAAAGAAAATAATACGTCAAAAGTACCAGATAAGGGTTGAATGACGTAAAACGACCTTTCATCGAATAAAAAAGACATAAACAAATGAGAAGAATCTGCATTATAGGTATCGTCTTAGAACAGTCAACAGCTGTGTTAATATTAAGGTAGTTACACATAATTTTTTTTTTCAACCATATGCTAAATCTAAAATGAGGGCAAACTGGGTCGAAGCAAAGGAACACCACTAGCAAAACCCACTATGTACCTAAACACAGACTAGTAAAATCCGGTACAAGCAGTCTACAAAAGATTAAGGATTGAGCCGTAATTGACACTGAGGCCCGACCTACCGTCGTGCAGTTGTTATCTTTGAAGCAATCCATGTTTTGTCCTACCTTTTTATAGCGCTTTATATTTGTTGTGAATTGTCCAGATAAACCTAACCTAACACCAACTATTTTGAGTTTGTAAAGTAAGTCGTCATTAAAGTCGGGTTATGATAAACCATACTAAATCAGCTTTCCCAAAATAGTAATGAATAAACCGAGGTAGTGACAAAATAACGATGTACTGCCTTTCTGAGGCACCGACGGAAGAAGAAATGAGGCACATACAATCAATGAAAAAAAAAGCATAATACACAAAAAAAGAAAACGCAACATGTAACGCCCCCGTTATATTTAGAAATAAACTTCGAATGTCGACGATAGAATTTAGAAGCAGTTTTACAAAGTTTATTTTATCGATAGCCTTGTTTTGGAATCTAGCAGCTAGTAGTTATTACGGTTATTGATTGCATAAATATAACTAGATGCTTTGGTAAAACGAATAAGCTGAGAATTGTATATGTACCACATGACGTAGCACGCGGTGCATTTACCATGTTAAAACTAAAGTCATTCCATTTGTCATAATTTTTTTTGTTGTAGTTATACCATTAGATATTGATTTTACATCCAGAAGTGGAGCTTAAGTATCAGAAGAATGTGCCTTATTCGAATGAAGTTATATACTAGGAAAATCTTATCAATCGTTTGTTCGAGGTGTACATTATCAATATAATCCTCTTTAATAACAAATAATGCAGTCATTAAAATGGTAGGGGTTTACTTTCCGTGATCTTATGACGGCAATTTGCTCTTATATCGTATCGCTTGCAACATATAATTCAAATTCAAAATTCACGTCATAAACATCACGAAAACATGCCTATATAATTTTGACCCCTTAAACTCCACTTTTATGTAGTAAAACTGGGGTTTACAGGGGTATACATTATTTTTCTTATTTCTGCTGAAAACATAAATTGTGGGTATTCGTTAGAACCGCCTAGCCGAGGCGGTTCTAACGAGTACCAACAATCTATGTTTTGAGCAGAAATATGAAAAATATTAGGATTTTTTAACTGAAAATTTTCATTTTTTGGTGGTAAAATTTTCAGTATATTTGAATAGGCGTGTTTTCGTAATGTGGGATATGATATAACACTTTCATTGATAAAAACGAAATTCAATGAACCTGTATTTCCGTTGAAGTTTAATGTTTTATGTAAATGGGCCAGATTCATCCTTTTTTGCAGTTCTGTTACATTATTATACTAAAGTGCATGGTTGTAGAATTATACGTGTCTTTAAGTTTGACTATTGCTGTCTATGATCGGACACATCGTGAATCAACTTCTGGCTGTCGTTTGGTCTGATTTTTTTATCATTGCTTATGATTATTTTTTACTGCAATGTTTGACTGAGGAGATAGGGAATAATATATACGGATACAACACATATTTGTAATTTGTAGCTGCAACAGAATTTAGACCGAGTTTTCGAGTACAATTGAGTTTAACCCTTGTCCTGGTGAACCCGGATAAAACATGTTTTTGCAAACAGTATAGATCCAGATCAGTTGGCTACTGAAGAGGCCAACTGATCTGGATCTGCACTGTTTTTCAATAAGTGTAAGAATTATTTGTATCAACAGCCTGGATCAATTAATCTGATTGGCAGAAAATTAGAAGTGGGCGTGGCATCTTAATTTATTCAGCAGGACAAGGGTTAAAACCCCGCTTTTTTTTTTTTTTTTTTTTTTTTTTTTTTTTTGCCGGCCGTTCCTGTGCAGTTCTTTTGTTACGAATTATGTCAGTTATTGTAAATGTGTCATAATGTGTCATTATATTTCGTCATTCATTTTTCTTTCGGTGCATCGGCAATGTTGTGCTTGGTGAATGTGGTAGTCTCACTTATACAGTCAAACTTCAATAGCTCGAACACTGATGGCTCGTTTACCATGGCTTATTCGAACTCATTTTTGAGTCCCTACGGAATTTTTCCGATATTTCAAGATAACAAATATTGAGTGAAATTTTCTTATTTTATTATGAAAATGTATGTTGTGTGTACTCATTATAATCGCCTCATCGAGGCGATTGTAATGAGTACACGCAACATACCATTGTTTTGTTGAAGATCGAATACATTTCCATAAATTATCGCCATTTGCTTCCTGACCTGGCGTCATGATTAAATCTCATTGGCTCGAACTACCCATCTCTCGAACAAATTTCTATGATCCCAAAGATGTTCGATCAATTGAAGTTTGACTGTACTTTGAAACTTAATTAGCTATGTATATTCGTTGAAAATGCGTAGCATATTACCCGAAGGAGAAAATATACACATTAATAAGTAAGCAGGTTCGATAAACACAAAAATGCGTAAATCACTTATGCATCATTAGGTGTGGATCCTGGAGAATGAGCGTAAATGAATAACTAATAGTGTATCTATTGGGATATTAGATACTGGAAGTAATGTCTACAACATATATTGCATATAACTAAGTCATTTTGGTTTTATCAGGAATCTCCCGTCTGATATCTGCGTCTGTAAGTAGATCTTTGCGGTTAGTGTTCGCTCGAGTTGGGTATGTACTGCACACATCTGCACGTCAACTGTTTACTATTAATTTTTGTGATCTGGTGCCACAGATGAAGATTGATCAAGTTCTTTTAGCCGTACTTTTTCGATCCGCAAAGGGTTCCCTAACTCATCACTGGAACAGCACAGAAAAACTAACAACAACATATTTATAAAGAAACTTCTCAACACTGATGTAAAAGAAAAGATGAAGACTCGACTACGTGTTGAGCCAGAACAAACAAAAGCCACCAGTAGAACTATTAGTTCTACGGTTAACAGCTGTTTTAGCTTATTTACTGCTCCCTTTTCCTATCCGAGCTCTCTAATAAATACAAAATAAATAAAAACGAACAGGGAATATTAACCAGGCAAACTGTGGCAAGTCTATAATTGCCTCTATTACAATGAAATACACCTGAATATGTTTTGGCAGCCGCCAGGTATATTTTGTTCATACCTTCAAAGTTTCCAGAAATAGATTCTGACTGTAAGTTCAGCTGAAATTCTCTACAAGAATGAAGTTTGTTTTGCCATCATTGCGGGATTGTCTTGATATACTCTTTATAACATATTACGGCTATCCAAACATAAAACCTGTAAGGCTTGTAGCTGACAAACTTGAGTCCCTTCCCAAAAGTTAAAATTGATGATATATTGCTTCCGCGTAAACCTAAATCAGCCTACGCATTAGCGCAGTATAACTAGTCATCACGTCGTGGCGACGTACAGACGACTACGTTACGACGTTATGTGTAACCTGAGTATCGACTTAGAAAATTTTGCTAGACTCTAAACAGATTGCACATGTGGCTAATTTGAGCACATAGTGACATCATGCGGTCGAGCAGAAGAAAACCACTAGTTGGACCACGGAGGTCCGATCAAGGGCCTTTGTGTTGAAACATCAACCATTTTATATCGGTTTACGAGGGAGCCAGGTTTTGTTGTTGTTTTTTTCAGAGGACCGACCAACAGACGCCCATGTGACAAGGAATCAGTCAATCATGACTGGATTCACCACCAATAGCTTTGCTTATTGAGAAGTGCTATAGTGTCCTATAAATTTTCATAACGACACAATTGTCTCCAACTGCTAAAAAGGTACAATTATATACAAATACCATAATGGTAACGTATTACATACTATTGTTTAGTCAGTATTTGGCAGCAAATACCTCATCTATGGCTGCAGCGGGAACAACTTACGAGAATGTGGAGTCACATAACCTTTTTGAACTACCAACATTGTCAATGGCATATGGGCTTATAACCTAGATGCTACTATTATAGGTTTAAGTATAATCTAATCCGGTGACGTATGACTTCTGGTTCCAATGTTCTGTATGCCACAACACAGCTTGGTAAAAGAATTCTCGGGTGACCGGACAAGGCCCTAATTTTTTCCTATACTAAAAGATATACAAATAAATTAATAAATAAACCGCAACAAAGCTGTGTGTTTAATCAATTACATCCAAAACAGTGGCATTAATGAATAGTTCGCTTTCTGTTTCTTGTGGTAGGCTGAAATTCAAAGCAATTTACTTCTGTCGTTATTAGACTGATATATATGTATTTCTTACAGGTTTAAAAGGTTTTCTTTGTCGACTAGCTATTGATCTAGAGTTTATAAGCTATAACAGAGGCATTGTAGGCAATAAACTGGCCAACAGGAAACTTTAAGTTGAGCAGCGTATGAAAAGGGTCCTTATGCCATATGAGACCTGTAAAGGTCCATATAGGCTTCTACTTCCACGTATTTAGATCAAAACCTCCTCTGTTATTCAATCATGTTTAGCTAAGCGGAAAACGAAGCTCCTAGTGAGACTGTGTGCATGCTGGTCAGTACTTTGTTTCATACAGTTGACTCGCGTTATCTCGAACTCGCTTATTTCGAATAACAGCTTATCTCGAAGTGAAAATTTTGTCCCTGCCTAAACATGAAAATCTAACAACAAGTAAAAATATTGTGGAAAAGAGAAATTGCTCCTAAGGAGCAATTTCTCCTCTTTTCAACAATATTTTCGATATATCTCTAACGTTAAGAGTCCAATTACATATAAGTTTGTTAAATGTGGTTGTTCGAATTATATTTTTCCTCAATTCTGAAAATCTGATATGTCGAGGTACGGTTATCTCTAAGTGTTTCAGAGAGTCCTTTGGAATTCGAGATAACGAGAGTCGACTGTATTTGATAAATAAAAATACTTTTGCCATCATAATTTCTGATGTTTACAACCCAACAATAAGACAAAGAGCAGGACGCACATGAAAAGGCGCCACAGCGAACAACCACAACCACAATCAACCCCAGAACCGCGGCTATACAACGGCTGACAGTAGTTTCGAATATGCAGTATTCTTTTGGTAAGATCGCTACCGGAATATTTATGAACAAGTCAACAGAATAGAACCTATTCATAAGTTTGAATGTGTAGTTTGGTTTAACAAAGTATATCCGAATGTATCCGATTCGTAACATTCAAACAACGCTCCAGCTCTGGCCAAAGTGTTGCTTTAAGCCCATCACGAAAACATACCTATATAATTCTGATCCCCTTAACCCCCACTTTTATATGGTGAAACTGGGGTGTACAGGGGTATACATTATTTTTCTTATTTCTGCTAAAAAACAAAGATTGTGGGTACTCGTTAGAACCGCCTCGGTGAGGCGGTTCTAACGAGTACCTCAGTCTATGTTTTGAGCAGAAATATGAAAAATATCAGAATTTTTATCTGAAAACTATCAATTTTTGGTAGTGAAATTTTCAATATATTTGAATAGGCGTGTTTTCGTAATGCATGCAGACTACAAAATGCAAAGTTGTTGGTGTCTGGACAATTTCCTGATCCACATGTAGACCTGAACCGTCATTTCTCCCATTTGGAGGGGGGGGGGAGGTACTGTAACTTAGTGCGTTACTAACCAATTCCTCTTTCCTCTTCAGCAAATACCATAAATATACTAGGTAGTATGTTGTCATGTTTTTACATCATATCTGACTAATCACAGCGTGAAAAAGCGTATCCGCGACTGCAAATCTTTCTGGAACATAAAATTAATGATTTAGATAGATCACTTCTTATAACTTGCTGTAGTTTACGGTTATTTTAGCATCAACTACAATATGTAGTCATTTCAAGAATCACTAAACGCAATGTCTTTAAGTTTTGTACAGAAGCTTATGCCTTATATACCATAAATATTCGGATAGACAGGCCTGAGCAATCTGTATAGACTCAAATCAGAAGCAAAGGATAAGGTTCCATACCATTTGTCAATTATCCAGCAGTTTGAAAAAAGATGTATTTATTCTTATGTTAGAACACGTGTGGTAAAGAATAATTTGTCCGATTATTTTTCTTTTTTTCTTTTTTTTTTTTTTTTTTGTAGAATTATGTCTCACTTCTGTTAAAATGATGACAGAGACAAGCGTTTTGGAAACTGTATGGTTTAGTCATAACAACCAAAAGCATGCATGTCATCTTGTGACAAGTCATAATCAACTACCTTTTGCAGACAAGAAACGTCTTATTTGATAATGGCTTTCTAAGCCACTCTTTCAGAACTAATCTTAAATATATATAGCTTAGCATTTACTTTGAAATTCCCTTACATTTTAGACGTAACGAAAATATGAGTATCGAAGGATCTGACTGACGAAACGGCTTGCACGCCATCCTTGTATTAAGTGCAAATGGCGCACCGACGTATATAAAATGTTGTGTGAAAAGGAATCCGCTGGGAACAAAGAGCACACAGACGAAATAAAAACAACAAACCCTCTTTTACTGTGTTTATGAGCAATATAAAAAACTAGTATCAGCTCTGACAATTCTGTCACACTATTGTACAGAATGCTTTACTGATTTTCCTTTTGAGACTCTAAGGCAACACTGGTGTTGTACAGTTTCGCGCAGCTATTCATTTTGCAGATACCGGTCTTCTTATAACGTATTGCAGAGCTGTCAACGCATTGGTGGATTAGATAAGATATATCAAAACTCTGCCTCGGAAAGGCTATGCTTCGTGTGTTTGGCTTTCCTGGATATCTTTACTTTTATTTTTGAACGACTCAGCGTTCACGTTTCAACCTTGGTGGTTGCTAATCAATGTTGTGGTTGTGGAGGAAAGATGCAGATGACTTAAGTATCAAACGGTTATACATGTAAGATAATCGTTCCGATAAGTTTTTTTACGGCATCTATCATGCCTGTTTAGTTAATTTTTGGGCAAACATCGAAAGTAATATATGCAGAGACACCTAGGAAAGGCCATAATACTCCTCCTTGTTTTACTTGCATGAAATGACAATACAAAAACTGCACATCGTCGATAGCAGAGTGAACACATAATTCTGTAAAGGTTGCCTTTGGAATCAAAAGAACTCATAAGAAAAACGAAAGTCGGAATTCGGTTTCATTGATACTCTTCGTAAACCCTGATTTAAGAATATCCAGGCATAACCATTAATCTTGATAGAGTTCAAGCTATACATAACTGTTCAGTCCGCGTAGGACTTCCGTAATTTACCAACGGATTAAAACAGAAAACAATTATACGCAAATACCACACTATTGGTTATTATTGTCTATTTCATGCAAACATTCCTCAACAAATGACTTCCGACAGGCTACAGATATCAACGAAATTTTACCGCAACATTACACGCAAGCAAACGCATTCTGGCCAATTCCATATAGACACGCATTATGCCGGTGTCTGCAGGAACATCATTTCACAGGCTGCAGTACTAGCATAGGGAGCAAAGAGTTTCTAGCAGCAACCCAGTAAGCATTCTTTATAAAACTACAGCGGGCCGTCATCGGCCCGTCAGGGTAGCTGACGGGCCGATAACGGCCCGCTGTAGATTTATAAAGAATGCTAACTGGGGAGCCATTAAAGCATAAATATTCGCTTTAAAAGCTTATGCGAAGTACTGTCCATAATTAATACTATTGGGTCGTTTTGTAATTAATGTAATGTGTATACCTGCAATGTATACATCACGAAAACATGCCTATATAATTTTGACCCCTTTAAACCCCACTTTTATATAGTAAAACTGGGGTTTACAGGGTTATACGTTATTTTTCTTATTTATGCTCAAATACATAGATTGTGGGTACTCGTTAGAACCGCCTCGGCGAGGCGGTTCTAACGTGTACCTACAATCTATGTTTTGAGCAGAAATATGAAAAATATTAGTCTTTTTATCTGAAATTTTTCAGTTTTTGGAGGTGAAATTTTCTATATATTTGAATAGGCGTGTTTTCGTAATGTAGACGTTTGGTTTAGAGCTGCATATGGTTAGGACTCGGGTTAGGAAGCTGCTAGCACGTAACGTAATGTATTCAACACAACCTTTCTTGATGTTTCCTTATGATTAAATTTGAATTTGTACAAAGACTTAGAGAAGAGGATTCCAATGCAAATGATCCTTGATTAGTCCATCCGGATATTAAATTAATACTGTAATGAAAGCAATTTTACAGTAAGAGCAAGCCCTTCCCTCCCGCATTGCTCTTAAGCCTGCCTTTTATTTTGTGATGCACTTCATTTAATTACTATAATATAGACCGCGTGAAGCGAAAAAGTGCCTTCGAACATGCGAGAAAAATGCACAGAGTCGGGCCATCGCATGCGCAAAATATCATCCGGGCCGTTATTCTTAGTCCGTACCTTCTGTACTATTTAATGATTCTGTTCGCGGATAGTGAAGACGCTGATCAGACTGCGCGGATGCGCAGGCTGATCTGAGTCTTCGCTGTCGTTATATGCTCGAAGACACGTTTTCGCATTGCGCGGCCCCTTTCACAGCATGGCGTAATCAAACCTCGTACTTTTTATTTCTTTTCAGTACAAAATGCCACACAGATGTTTCCCACAATTTCTGTGTTGCTGTTCAGTATCAATAATTACTAACAGAATATTTCAATTGGACCGCCTCAATCGAAACAGTGTCTTCAAGCATTTGTGAAATATAAAGATTGACATCATCTATTTCAATATCCGTTAAAACATTCTAAAGCATTTAGTGATAATAAAAGCGGACAAGGAAAGGCTCTAGTCAGACTGCACGAATGTGAGGCTGATCTGGGCCTTCACTGTACGTTATCATCGAAGAATCATTTTCTCTTGATAAGGCCCGATTATTAACAACATTTTTCAGTTAAGGGACTTGAAACACTTTGTACAGTTTTCGCAGTTTTGAACAAGGGAGACAAATGTTGTCATTTCCTGTTTGCTTTTCTGCATATGTGTCCCCTTCAGAAAGGTGTCTACTCTAAAAGGAAAGAATTTGCTCCCCCTGGGAGCAAATTCTTTCCTTTTAGAGAAGACACCTTTACAGAAGGGAGGCAAAACCATTTTGACAGAGTTACGCCCCTTTAAAGTGTATCCAGTTCCCTTAAAATCGAGATTTACATGGCAATTCCGAGATGAGCTTTTAGCTGAGCTTCGTCTGTTGACATAAAATTCTAGCAGCGAAAAATGCAAACAATGAACTTAAAGGCATTTCACAAAATTGTTATCACAAGAAATTGATGGACACGAAGCAAAACATCCTGTAATCTGTAACAATGTTCACGAACTTAGTTTGCAGTGAACACATTGATGATATTGATATTTAAAATATGCAAAAGAACATGAACATCGTAGTCCTGTAAACTGCGTTGTATTTGCATACATATTCACTTTCACTAGTATCTTTTTTTCTTAAATCTGACATCAGAAGATGCATTCAGTGAATACATGCAATTACTTAAAGCAAGCTTCTCCGTGCAGGAACACCCATTGCAGGAACAGCAACAATCTACACATGTCCCTTTGAAGACAAAATGAGCCGCAGATTAAGAAAACATACCTTCTGACATGTGCGCGTTACAAAGATTCAAATCAGCCTGCGCATCCTCAAAGTCTAATCAGAGCCTTCTTTATTCGCACGGAAGACGTGGATCCTTGGCTATCCAAAATGCACCCAATAAAGATTTTGACAGATCTGAAACTTCGCTTGACGAATATGTCCAAATGTATGTTTTCTGAAACAGTTCCAGCTACGTTATGGTATCAGAAGGCATACACATATTTGACGCTTGAATAATACATATTTGAGTTCTTTTTATGCGAACGCTCTATGTCATTAAACCAATATAGACCCATTTACGTCGAATTGACTCTTTTACCTTCTGACCGCTCCATTTCCTATCAAAGGGGTGTCTGGTTAGTTTTTTATTAGCATTTATGCAAACAGTGTAGACTCTGATCAGTCGCCGCATTCTGCGGCGTTTGATCAGAGTCTACACTGTTTGTCAATGTCCCACTGATGGGACGCTATAAAGGGATGTCTGGTTAGTTTATGCAAACAGTGTAGAACGCGGCGACTGATCAGGGTCAACACTGTTTGTCAATGTCCCACTAATGGTACGCTAGGCATGGATTAAATTGCTTTGAGGGTTGTGTTACTTTGCTCTCCTTTTTCCTGGGTATCCCCGTATTTATGAATTTTGTTATGGACTCTTACTCGGTTCTCAAACACCACGGTTTATGAATGTAGTATTGAATCACTGAGTCCTTTTAAGTAATTATGAGAATAGAGTAAGTGTGAGCAGAATTGCATAGTACAGTACTGCTCATGAACAGATCATTACGAAAACGCGCCTATTCAAATGTACTGAAAATGTTACCACCAAAAAAATTGAAAATTTTCAGATACAAAAATCTGATATTTTTCATATTTCTGCTCAAAACATAGATTGTGGGTACTCGTCGAGGCGGTTCTAACGAGTACCCACAATCTATGTTTTTGAGCAGATATAAGAAAATAATGTATACCCCTGGAAACCCCAGTTTTACTATATAAAAGTGGGGTTTAAGGGGGTCAGAATTATATAGGCATGTTTTCGTGATGTTTTGTGGAAACGAGTCGACGGTTTTCTTTTCTGGACTATCTTCTTGGTTTCTGAAGTACCCATCGTTTCAGAATTTATTTATTGAAGCTAAAAAGACAAACATTTTCACCACTAAACATAAACAGCAAAACAATGAGGCATTATCCTTCTGACCTTTTGATCACAGCTTCTATTTTCTACTTTTACATTCACACATGGAAAATGACCAGTTCACATCAAATCAAATCATCAATGACATAATTGAATAAAGAGTGTCATTCATTTTGTACTTTACGTGCTCAAGAGGTCTTGTCAAATACAATATAATCAGGCGAAATATTTGCAATACGAATGAACTCTCATAACAAATATAACTGCGATAATTGATTGCTTGCTCCTAAAAAGTACATTGCCTGGTCTGAACATGGAAACCCCCTTTACAAGTCAAATGTCATAAATGTTATTTTGAGATATATGCTAACTGTTCAAACCAAAGTCCACCAAGCAATCCACATAAGCCCGCAACAGTTTTGTAATTTTGCTATTGACCATTTCACTGAGGTATTTCTGTTACAGAGTCTCTTTGTCCATTATGTTTCATAGAATGTGTTCTTTGCTGTCATTGTGTGTGCGTGTGTCTTTATGTTTCATAGAATGTGTTGTTGTTGCTGTAATTGTGTGTGTGTGTGTGTGTGTGTGTGTGTGTGTGTGTGTGTGTGTGTGTGTGTGTGTGTGTGTGTGTGTGTGTGTGTTAATTTCATGTCCAGAGATTTGGGAAGTCTGTGTTCTGTTTTTGGTACATTTCATGGATTTATCCATATTTATGTGTTCCGTCTAGTTAACCCTGCCTTAATCTAAGATAAGCGTCAAATTTAAGGATTTTTGCTATTTCGAGAGTCAGCAAAAACGTCTCTTGTGTTTTTTGTGAACACTTTGCAACAATTTACTTTCAACTCCCACAGGCATTTAACCCCTCATTAAACTCTCTTCACATCAATCATTATGTGAAGTATTGCAGCAGTTGCAAACGACTGTGTAGGATTTAGAGCTTCTGAGGTCTTCTTTAGGAGGCGTATTTGGTTATGATATTGGACAGTTATTCCTTATTACACTATACAAAAAAAACAAGTTATGTGTACTCCTTATAAGCGCCTCAGAGGCGCTTATAATGAGTACCCACAATATATGATGTATGGAGAACGTTAAAGAATTGTCTCAGAATTATCACCAAATACTCCTTAGCAAGTCCTCTGAATCTTAGAGACAATATAGCTAACAAAAAGAAGAGAATATTTATTGTAAAACTACGCAAGTATTTTATCCTATTTAATGTATTACTCGCCCACATATCAGATATATTGCAAGCATGAAGAAGATAGTGGAGAAGGAAAAGATATATATTTAAGTTAGAAGCTGATTAAATAATGCAATATCCACAGTGGCAATGTAATGCATTATAACTACATTTAATAAATTTGAAGGTGGTTTCTTATAAACATTTACTTTTGGGTTATTATAATATACCATTTTGTTGGTCATAGTTTGTTGCTTATCTCTTTTTCATTCGATGCATTAAGAAGGCTGTCCTTCCTGACTTACCTCATTTATATTTAGTTCATACCGTCATCTTTTGTTTGAGGGGAGGGGCGTGGGAACACGGCGGGTGTTACTATACAGTAAAGAAGGAGTCCTGTCGTATGAAGGGGTAGTTCATCCTAACCAACGAATGACCTCCTCAACCAGTGTCATGTTCTATTTTTAAGATTTAAAAAATATAAGTGAAGATACCCAGGAAATGTAACAATCACGAAACACAGCCCTCCCGAGACACCAACTGAATGAGAGATGTGGAACAAATAACAAAACAAATGCCCAATATGAAAACATCGAAACAGAAACAAAGAAGAGCTGCAACAGAGGAACTGCCTTGGAACAGTCAGTAGGAAACCTACTGTGGTATTAAACCAGTTTTACTCGCGCGAAACCTCACCCTTATCCACTGATGCAGCTCCAAACGGTTCAGCAATACAAACAGAAAGGAACCAGAAAGCAAAGCCACAATTTGCTGGGATGTAATGTAAGGATCTATCATTGGTGTGAGGAGTAGATAGAAAAATAAAGTCCCGAGGAACACTGTCTAACATCACTTGCCTCGTGATGCCAGACAATGATCGCGAGGGACGTACTTTTCTATCTACTCCTCACACCCATGATAGATATTTTTTCTTGCACAACTTTCATTTCTGAACGTAGATTTTTTAATAATGCAGTCACTTCGATTGCTGACGTCACTTCGATTGTTTTTAACACTCAGTACTCTAGGTAAAATTTTCAGTAGACAACATATTGAAATATTTTCTATTTTTTCCAGGAAATAGAATTGGCATTTTAAACAAATTGGAGACAATTTGCATGATATGTCAAATCCTGTTTTCTGGGATCGGAGACAGTTTCACATGACCTGTCCAATCTTGTTTGTTTTCTGGGAAAAATAAGGAATATATCATCAATTTGTCGTCTGCTGAATTAGCCCAGAGAGTGGAAAAGTTTAAGAGACAGGATGTTATACCAGCTGTTGGTATAAGCCATACATATTAACCCTTGTCATGCTGAATAAATTAAGATGCCACACCCACTTCTAATTGTCAGCCAATCAGATTACTTAATCTAGGTTGTTGAAACAAATTCACGTAGTGAATGACAAACATTGCAGATCCAAATCAGTTGGCTTAGCCAACTGATCTGGACCTGCACTGTTTACAAAGACAGGGCTAATCCTGGTTCAGCAGGACTAAGGTTAATATAATGTGCAAGCAGCTGTGGTTGTCAGCTGTGCTTCGTGATTGTGGTTGTATCTGGGTATATAAACTACTTGGGACTGAAACTACTTTTATTCTATTGAAACTGCGATCTAATTCTGATGTAACCGAAAATTTACATTTATGTTCGGTCCGTGTAAGATCCTCTGACTAGTTAAACGCAAATAATAATGCAATAATATACTGACTTTACGAGGCTAGACATTGGCAGAATTGATCGGGCATTTATTATGTCTGTCAGATACTGATACAGCCAGTAATGTTTCTTCGTTACAATAAAAATCTAATAGCTTGCCTTTGGGAAGAAAAAAAGAACACACAAAATAACGAAACTCGGAGACTCGGTTTTATCAAGTCTATTCACATACAGTCGACTCTCGTTATCTCGAATTCCAAGGGACTCACAGAAACACTTCGAGATATCCGTACCTCGACATATCAGAGTTGAGAGAGTGAGTAAAATAATAAATTGAACAACCACATTTAACAAATGAATATGTAATTTGACTCCTGAAGTTAGAAATATATGTATATAAAATAATGTGGAAAAGAGGAGAAATTGCTCCTTAGGAGCAATTTCTCCTCTTTTCCACATTATTTTGTTACCTGTTGTCATAGTTTCATGTTAAAACAGGGACCAGATTTTCACTTCGAGATAAGCTGTAATTCGAAATAAGCGAGTTCGAGATAACGAGGTTCGACTGTACGAGTGTAGTTTTCGAGGCTGCATACACACCTTTCTAGCACCGGTTTACTCAGTATTCAATTTTCAAACTAACAAGAATGGGCTCAATGATTCCAAAGGAAACAGAAATATAAAAATAAATCATTATAATTATAATAGTATAACAAATCGTGTTTCCTTCTCATAGCCTTCTTTCACATTAAACCAATGGCGGTATGTTTTAGCTCGCAATATTTTGTCTAGTTCACATTATATAAACAGTGTCAATTCAATGTAGCTTACACCAATATCTAGACTGCCCAATGCTGGATGAGTAGCAACTGGGGTACACCAGACACCGCGTCCTGACCTGAGTCTACACTGTTTGCTTAGGCCTGTTTGTCCTCAACTTAGGGTATAAACGGTGTGAAAAATACATCGATCTTGTAAAGTCTGTGTTGTCTGATAGTGGGTTGTTGGTAACAAGAAGTTGTTGCATTATTGAAACTGTATTCTACTTTTCATTACTGATATTTGAATTATTGGTAAACATCGTGTTGAAAGCGGGATCCTTTGGAAGCGAGGAGTACCACAGTGATTTGAGCAGACATGTAGCAGATTTAGTCCGTGCATGAACAATTGCGTAACATGCTGAGCAGAACTCTATTTTGGCAATTACACAAAACGGGCTCAGTGACCCAAAGACCCATACAAAAATTGCCTACGCTACAATGAAGGATGGGGAGATGTTTTACGACCGCCACGGCACGTAGCACTAGCACTTATTTTTAGTGAAGTAAAGCCTGTTTATTGTAAACACCTCGTGAAACATGTGTACAGAAATAATATGAATTTAATAGGTGCTACCTATATCCGTGCGTCCAAATTATCATCACATGCTTCATAAGTGGGTTGGCCAGATCTAACTGAATTTGATTTCAGACCAAGCTTAACTTCTAGTCCACTGCATGAATTGCGATATAACGTCCAAAACAATATTTCAGTACTTCAGAGACATTGCCTCCAACTTTGTGGAATTTCTACCCGACCCGATCAAATGAATTCGGGTCCCGCTTAGTTACTAGCAGCTCTGCCATGGTCGGGGCCATGCTTTCTGAATACCGAAAACTAGTGTAAGCCGATGACAAGTACAACGACAGTATACTATCGTTCGCTTGCCTGCGTCGAAGTGTTTTAAGATTATCACGTGAAAAGCGCGTAAAGTCTATGTGTTATCTAAAATTCTACATCAAAGTGTACCTTATGCACAAAACGAATCATGCTTAGCTTGTAAATAGACTGAGAACGGATAGAAATAAAATTTGAAGTGAAGACAAATTTCAAAATGGCGGCGATCGCAAATTTTGTAGGCTGACGTCATAAGTCTCGTGATTCAACCCCTTGCAATTGGAATACTTTGCGTTATTGGCTGTTTTGTTGCTATTATCGGTACGGCCGCCGTGTCAATAGTCTCTGCCAAATCACGGAATGCTTATTGTTTTTCAGGATAAGCACCGAACCACCCAAGCGTTTGTTGGACCATCACATTTTTGGTTACATACATCACTGGTCACATCGGTAGTCTATAGTAGTGCGTCTGCACGCCGAACCGCTCCGCGGTTCGGTGAACTGCTTCGCAGTTCCCGTTGGACGCACTTATAGATTATTTAGTATGCATAACCATGAAATATCATACAGAACATATGAGCCTCTTCGTCAGAAAACGTACCTTCGGTGCGTCCAGCGAAGATCAGATCAGCCTGCGCATTCGCACAATTTGATCAGAATCTTCATTATGCACATTTTGGATAGTCAATGATACAAAGTGTCTTCATGTGAACAATGAAGACTAATTAGACGGCGCGGATGCGCATGCTGATTTGAGTCTTTGTTAGCCGCGCATGTCTCATAGGTCAGAAGGCGCATTTCTTTTCGCGTCACGGGTAATACACCTCTTGAAATATTTGATGATTTTGTATATGTAGCAGAATTTATCACACATAAAATACCTAACAGTCATAGAAAAGCAGTTACTCATAGACAATCAACATCTGTTAAGTATGGTTCTTATTACACAACAGTCGAAACTCAATGGCTCGACAACCATTGGGACCATGGAAATTTGTTCTAGATATTGGTAGTTCGAGCCACTGAGGATTAATAATAGCGCTAGGTAAGAAGACAAATGGGAATATAATAGGGATATCTTTTCTTTCTTCTGTGAATTAATGGTATGTTGTGTGTTCTTATTAGAATCGCCTCGACGAGGCGATTCTAATAAGTACACTCAACATACATTTTCTTGATAACAAAGGAAAAAATCCTAAAATCAAGACAAGAAAATGGCCTTTATGCATGTGCGAAAAGTGACGGCACACATTAGCCTGCGCATTCTCGTTAGTCTGATGAAGCATTCTACCGTATCTGTTTGTTTTGAAAGCTGGTAACGGAGGTATGTTGATTTTTAGAGAAATTATTCCACAAGTCCCTTGTATGGTGATTCGACAGACATTGGTCAGCATATTTGTAACATTAACGACCCATGGCGAGGTTTGTTCAGTGATGCTCTAAATATGTGCGTGTCACCACAAAATACGAATTCTCAAAGCACACATATGCAGATGATGAAATGTTCCCTTTATTTGAAAAAAATCCAATAAATGACTCACTTCAGCAATTCTGTTCCCTAATTTCATTTTGTTTTATGTAGCAATGGTGTATATATTTTCCCTTAACGCGCCAAGAAAACCTGCATCTGAAAATGCCGTCTGTTTATGTCGTCTGCTGAATATTCTTGCAAACTTTTCAAATCTGTTTTGGCATACAGGCAAACAGTGTGGACCCAGATCAGACTGGTCCACACTGTTTGCAAAAAAGACTTTTAAAATCACAAGCAGACGACATAGCAGACGACAATTATTGTGATTGGCAGTTTAAGGATTAAATATGTCTTGACAAAATGTACCCAGTGCGTCAATGCTAGTCCATGTGAGCCAAATACAGTCGTAAATCGATTTGACTTTTTGTCATATTACGACTCTATTAGGGAATCCCGTCTTCGTATAATGAAGTTTTAGTACTGTATGGTCATGCTAGATGACAAAGCACACAGATGTATCAGTTTTAGTTTGGCCCCAATTTGAAAAGATGTACCTTCGGACATAAACGCTTTGCGAAGACACAGACCTGTGTTATACCTGGTTTGGCACAGTCTTATTAGACTTATCGTTGTCCGCCTGAAGAATGATTGACTGTTCACAGAACATCTATTGAAACATCTGAGCAGACTGCGTGGATGCTCAGATCAGCTGCGACCGCAGGCATAAATGGTTAAACTTCTAAAATAGTAGCCGTCATCGCGTGTTGTGCAGTTCCAAAAGGGAGGCAAACTTAGGAACCATGCTAATAAATTTTACAAACTATTGTAGGGAAATGACAAATGTACTCTTTGAAATAAGATAGCTCTGTCGCAATTTTGTTTCTCTTCTCTAAATGGCTCAGTTCTAAATGGAAATAGAATGTGGTCCTCCTGGAAGCTAATGCTTTCCTTCGAAAGAAGACCCATCTTCACAAGAGGTTTCATTACGAAAACACCTATTCACATATACTGAAAATTTTACAACCAAAAAAGGAACATTTTCATATAAAATTTCTGATATTTTTCATATTCCTTCTCAAAACATATATTGTGGGTACTCGTTAGAACCGCCTCGGCGAGGCGATTCTAACGCGTATCCACAATCTATGTTTTGTAGCAAAATAAGGAAAATAATGTCTACCCCTGTAAACTTCAGCTTAACTATAAAAATGTGGGTAAAAATTGTATAGGCGTGTTTTCGTGATGTGAAGCGCAGAAAAACGAACGAAGTTGTTTCCCTTGTTAAACTTGGTGGATAATCTAACAAGTGCAGCCATTCCCTTTAAGTGTTGTTCCTAATAACTAAACTAAAATAGCTGGGTATTTTTGTTAGTTTTATTATTATTATTATTATTATTATTATTATTATTATTATTATTACTATCATTATTATCCCAGTTCCCTCCTGCGGTTGTGTTTTCTTCCGTCGGTTGTTGGAGTAGTGCTGTTTTGTTGTTTCTGTCTTTGTTCCTTTTTGTCGATGTCTCAGGAAGACTTTGCTTCATAAATGTGGATTTTCCCGGGAAACTTTAAATGTTTGGACGATTAATGTCATAGAATTATAAATCTACTAACGGGGCTATCAGCTCCCCAGTACTGGTGTGCAACATGCAGTGTGCGGGTTCCGGTCATTTGATTGGCTGCTGACTGAGAGTTTTTTATGAACACAATCTAGTTCTCTTAGAGAAACTGATATGATAATAGCTTCAACCTCTGCAGTACTTCGTCAGATGTTTACAGGAATAATGATTACACATGCCAGTTGTACAGTCAAAGAAGAAAATCAGCAGACGACATTTTGAAATATTTTTCTGATTTGTTCCACATTTCATGCAAACTAAGGCTAACAAAAGGTTCAACAGTGAGTTGCGCTTTCCATTCTTGTTCTAAGATACACAGATCACATCATAATTTAGAAATACGAAAAAAACCTAGTGGAACGATAATTGCGATTAGAATTAAAGATTCAGTTTTCTGTTAGACAAAACGCCATACAATTTATTGTTGCAGAATCGGACATTTTCTGTCATTTATTTCGCTTACAGTACCCAACGTCTCGTATGTATGTACAAAAACGTATCACAGTGACAGCCTTTAAAAGGATAATTAAGGCCGAGCCTCGTGGGATATTACTCATGATGCCTCGGTATTGTTTTTGCACATCCGTAAAATTTCCTTAATGAACACTGACAGATTCTATGAATGCTATAGTGAAAAAACGTCTTTAGGGGAAAGTAAATCCCTTCCAATAACGAGTTAACAAGTTACAGGAATCTATCCATACTAAATTGCCACTACTCATGACAAGCTGCCCAACTCAATTCTCCAAATGCATCCTAGAAATAAAATAACAATTAAGAAGAATAAAGGAATGCAAAATACAAAAGTTTGTGGAAAAAAAGATATTCGTTTAAATGTGCATGTGTATGGTTAACTGCGTACGTATAATTAAACAGTCCCATAGTGAAATTGTAGCCAGCGGGCACATGGCGATTATACAACGTCGCATTAACGTCCATGTATAAACGCCATGTGCCCCCTGTGTACCTTCATTACTTTATGTAGGACTAGCAAAATGAAAAGCAGAATAACAGTAAATGTTATGGCATCATATTTTTGTCAAATCTGTTCCAGAATCTTCCGGAAATTGTAATAAATTCCTTTTGGCAACAAAATAACATCCACACACTTGAAATTGACTATCCAAAGAGTGCCAGGTTATTATGTTAACATGCCTTTTTTGTAATGACGTTCTCAGATTTTCACTATTCATAATGGTGGGAAATGTTGCAACTTTGGTTATCATGTCTGCCAATAAAGATTTATACAAAGGAAATAGATGATAAAAATAAATAAAATTCGAATTTAATTTAGCCTTTACAACAAAGCAAACAAACAAAAAATACAATAAAACACGCGCAAGTTAGCTTAAATGTGTATACCCCCGTATGTCCCGGTTTTCATTATATTTTACACGGGAACACCAGCCTGGTAGGCTGGTTAGCTAAGACTCTGATCAGATGAGTCTCCGCATGGTGCACATGCCGAAGGTACATTTTTGTATGGTTTGGATCATTAAACAATTTCAAAACATTATATTCAATTTGTGAAAAACATAGCATTTATTTGCCATTATTGCTGAGATATTGGGAAGCAGTGTTGTCATTATATCGGAAATGAAGCACATGGTTTCTGTAGTATCACCATGACACATAAGATCTCCAGTTACATCATCAATTACACAGCAACCATCTGGTTATCAATCATTATACAGGGTAAGTTTATAGCATGTATGGATGTTGTCGTCGCCTTTGGTGAGTCAGTAAACAGTGCCAACCTAGATCAGACTGGCCTGGAGATTATAAAACTTTTCTCATGCTCAACTCAACTGAGCATGAACTTTTCTCTGCTAATAGACATGAAAATGCCAACTATATATATATATATATATATATATATATATATATATATATATATATATATATATATATATATATATATATATATATATATATACGAAAATGCCTACAATAGTTGGCATTTTCATATTTATTAGCAGAGAAATGTTCATGAGATATGTTAAACAAGAAAGTATTTGCGATTGTTAGTGATTTGAGATTTATCAACAGGACAAATCCCATGCTCAGCTGAGCACGAAAAATATTTTATAACCTTGGAGCCTGCTCGTAGTGTTCTACTCTTCGTCCAATCAACAGACACTGTTTAGACACATTGTTTGGTAGTCAACCGAATGTTTTTCATCTAAATTTACGGTAATTGAGATGTATAAATATTTAGAGGATATCGATTGTGTTAACACGCCTATATGAGGCTCGATTATAGAAATCCGGAAGTTCGCGTAAAAGAAAGGTACAGCCTAGTCCAGCGCGAAATCAAGGAATCATGCCGTTTTCCGTCTTGTAATCATTTATCACGAAAACATACCTATATAATTTTGACCCCCTTAAACCCCACTTTTATATAGTAAAACTGGGGTTTGCAGGGGTGTACATTATTTTTGTTCTTTCTGCTAAAAACATAGATTGTGAGTACTCGTTAGAACCGCCTCGCCGAGGCGGTTCTAACGAGTACCCACAATCTATGTTTAGAGCAGAAATATGAAAAATATCAGAGTTTATGTGTCTGAAAATTTTCAGTTTTTGGAGGTGAAATGTTCTATATATTTGAATAGGCGTGTTTTCGTAATGTAAGTTTTGTACTCTTGGTGTCTGGGAAGGGCTGCGGCTTGTGATTGTGGCACTCCCTGGACTTTTCTCTTACCTTTTCTTTTAGTAGGCTAAACAATCAGAAATAAGAAAATTAGTGATTAATGTATTTTTCGTATTCATCTAGTCAAAAAGGAAATATTTGCTGCCTAGGTGAGCACATACTTCATTATTGAAAAAAAAACCTTTATCAGAAGGCGCTTGATGTACAGGAAAGCAAGCAGGAAGTGAAAAAATTGTCGCCCTTGTGAAAAAAAAAACTACCAGTGTATCAAGTCTCCTTATGACTTCTTCGAATAAGTGAAGGAAAGAATTTTTTGTTGAAATGTTTTAATTAGTATTCTTTCTAAATGTTATGTTGCTCACATCCTCTGCTTGTAATATCTCCGGAATACATCTGCATTCGAACAATGGATTTATTGTAACAAAACCACAGAAGCTTGCCCAAAGCTGTTCAGCGATGTTGGATTAGAATTTGGAATTTTAAGTGCTGTGCAAATGTCACATATAAACCCACGAGCCAAAAAGAAACAGATTCTGCAATATTCAATTCAGTGCTTTGTGCTGAGACAAATATATCGTATTTATCCTCAGACCGACATGCAAACAGTGTAGATGCATATCAGGCGCCGCAGAACATCTGATCAGGATGTACACTGTTTGCAACTCATACATGTACAGCATGTTTAGACATACCACATATAGTCACTTAGAATTAATCCAAAAGTAAGCACAATTATACTCGGTACATTATCATATAATTTTATGCGATATGTGCCTCCACTAGGGCTTATCAAAAATAAAGCCATTCACTCAGCACAATCTTCACGGAATATTTAGCCTCAACATTCGGACACCATATATCCTTACCATTCTTGTCTTTAATTTTTAACAAGTCCATTGTTCTCCCTGTAGATATGTCTAAAACATTTTGGATCAATTAAACAAGTCCATTTTACTCCCTGTAGATGTATTTCAAACAATTCTAAATGAGTGGCACAAACTGTTTGCCAACACTTATCTGTTCGAATACTTACTGTAAACATGGTAGCTGACATACAAAAAAGACGTCGGTATTTGCCCGTTGTGTTGCACAGCGATCACAATACAAGTGTAATGAGACACGCCACGAGAACATGTCCCTATGGCGCATATGTGAACAGATACAGTGATGCCTAGCCTAGCTACTAGACCAATATATAAGTATGTTTGTCACTTTTGTTTACTTATTATTATTATCATTATTATTATTATTATTCATTTATATTCTACTTTTTGATTCAATGTTTAGCTAGTCTACGGGCAAACTTTTCTTCTGCGGTTGTCATATTATCTATAGACTAGCCACAGAGCTCAATAAGCCAAAAAATATATATGTATATATGTATATTTCTAAGCCTTGGGCAAGGTTAAGCTAAGTGATGCCGTACAATCGGATACGGACCGTTGCTATGTAGCGACAGAACTGTAGGTGGATAGCGAAGCCCATGATCAAACTGTGACGCTTCGCAGTTTGATCAAGGCCTTCGTTGTTCGCGTATGCCCGGAAGGCAGATTTACACTTGTACAGCTCAAGTGCATCGTTGCAAAAACTAAGATCAATGTTAGAATAATGATATTTTTCCATGCTCTTGCATGTTGATCTTGCACGTGCCCTTTCAGTGATCTTGTTTGCACTTGCTTACTTAATAAGTAGCTATTACCAGCTAAAATCCACCAGGTTTAAATGCTATAATTAAATTAATGCTACCATTCGTTTGGTGCTTAATTTGCACGAGTGACATAGATAATTATAGATAATGTCAAAATAACCATCAATTAGAGCAAAGGCTGAAAAGAAATAATCGATGCAATAACCAACATTCGCCACTTTTTTTAGACATTTATAGCACCGAAGAAACATACAGCAAATGTAATCAATCATAATAAGCCGCGCCATGACAGAATATAAGTGAAGACACCCAGGAAATACTACAGTCACGAAAGGAAGCCTTTCTGAGGTACGGAAAGAAAAGGAGACAGTAAACAATGACAAAACGAAAGCCACATATGACACCACCGACGGCCGAACAAGGAAGAAGTGCAACAGAGGAACCGCCTTGGAACAAGTTATGCCTTGCGAAAAATCAGTTTTGCCAACAATCTTTCTGAATTTGTAGACTAAGTCGCCATAAAATTCACGTACGAACAGATTTTCTTGCAGAAGCGTTTTTAAACCAATGTTATCTTTGGACAATGATTCATTAACTTAGAAAATGTTTACATAGTCTATAAAACAGCCAAACCAGTTTATGACAGATGATACAAGCCGCTACTTACTGGAATAGACATATTGTATGATTGTCAGAAACTAAATATAATAGGATGTATATGTTTCCTCAGTCTTTGATGGACAAGTCTCCAGTGACCCGAACATGACCGATCCATTCAGAGGCTAATCAATCAAACGTCCATTATCAGTGTAAAATTCCAACTAATGCCCCGAATGTCACCATTAGATTGGATAGTGTCGCGGACATTAAATTTCAGCCGGGGCACAGCATTTACTACAAGACAGCGTGTGCACCTAGCGAATCGTCAGATATTCCTGCGATTCCGCGAAGTGTGATCAGTCTTCGCAGGGCATTCTGTGTTTAGCCAAAGCATTTTCAAGCGGAGAGCGCAGACTGATCAGTCTGCGGTTCTGTGCATGCTGATCTGTGTCTTCGCTAAGCGCGCATGAAGTTTTGTAGGACTGACTCAGTTTGCTGACTTCTAGGAATTACTGTACATTACTGTGGGAGATTTTTCCTTTCATTTTCATTAAAATCGTATGACACGTACAAGGAGTTTGAAAACCATAAACTTTTCCACACTAAATTACGTTGAACACATCAATGGTAAGAAGATAGGGAAAATGAACGTGTAGGTGTCTGTTTCATGCATTTCCACCCTTTGATGTGTCTTAAGATGTCGTTGCAAGCCTGTGCAAAAATGTCTACGAAAACACTATCTCAAATATTTGAAATGTAAATTCATATTTGATTAAACATTCATTACGATAACCGTCTTTTAGGATTTACTGAACAACAGCTAGAGAATGTGTAACATTAGCCGGGACTCATTTAAAACGTATAATACAGTTTCTCTTCCGCCATGCGGAGTTACTTCCATAAGCCCGGGAATACTGAAACCAATTAGAAAATTGAAATCATCGATTTCGTTATATAATATGACAAGAAAATAAATAATGGATCATTTCTTATATGTAATGGGATTTGGTGAAACAATTTATCATCAAGATATTAAATTTATGAATTTTCTATAGCTGGGTATATTTTATCAAATAACGCAAGGATTTGTCATTGCTATTTTGAAATAAACACTACTCATTATATTAACATATCTTTCGTAAAGTGTATACTTTTTAACAAAAATATCGTTTTTTTTTTTTTTTTTTTTTTTTTTTTTTTTTTGTTGTTGTTGTTGTTTTTTTTTTTTTGATTTTATTTATGTTTTTTGTTTTTTGTTGTTGTTTTTTTTTTTGTTGTTGTTTTGTCTTGTTTTTTTTTTTTTTTTTTTTTTTTTTTTTTTTTTGTTTTTTTTCTATTTCCCGAAAACAAAACAAACATACGTTCTGTGTACTCATCAGAACGTGAGAAAAGTGTCTGTGATGATTTCTTATACGCACCCACAACGTATGTTTTTGTGAAGAAATAAGAAAAAGATTTATCTCGATACCCTCTTATATAGAGCTATTCAAGCCGTGTCATTTTTACCGTATAATGTAGAAAATGAGCAAAAGTTTGGTTATTAAGTGCATTAGACATATTAATGCAGTATACAAAGTTACTAGAAGTAAAAACACAATTAAAAGCTTGATTAAAAATCCGCCTAACGATGTAGATCCCTGTTTTCATTTCGTTGTTTAGGGTCTTTTTGGTATGCTGCGCACTACGTTTTTGTCTGGAGCCTGACTGGCGGCATTATAATACCGACGCAGCTTTAAGTTTTATAAGGGATGCCGCAATATATTTATATTCATTAGATGTTTTATAAAATGCCTGTCATTCTGTCAGTAGATGGTCTTTTGGTTTGTAAGGAGCAGTGAGCTGTGTATTAAGAATATTTCTGTTAAATCTCTTACGAAATTTTATGATTATGAGATTATCTTTGGTCTCAATTTGCTTATTTGTAAGCGCTGTCAATTTGCACATTTTCCACATGTCAAATAGGCTTTGTATATCCCAGCTAGGATTCTACATAAATCTGTAGCGGGCCGTAATCGGTCCGACAGGTAGCGGACGGATCGATAACGGCCCGCTATAGATTTATGTAGAATGCTCATTGGGATCCCGCTTATTTAGTATGAACTACGACGTACCAAGGTCCAGGGAGGTTCCTCCATTGCAGTTCTTCATTTTTTGTATGTCAGTTATTGAAATTCACTGTTGTGTCTTGTCTTCGTCGTTCCTCACCATACGTTTTACGAGGCGTATCTTTTTACGATGTCTCGGGCAGACTGTGCTTCGTGATAGTGACATTCCCTTGGTAAATTCAGTTATATTTTTACATGACAGAACAATCAGTCAAAATTAATGGCCGTTGGAATTTATTAAAGAAAGGACCTTCGGAAAGTACTACCTAATGTACCTTTGGAACGTACTGGATAATGGACCATTGATACTTACAAGATAGCTTATTAGATAATGGACCTTTGGAACGTACTACATAATGGACCTTTCGGTTTTTCGATTAACTAGATAATGGACCTTTAAAATTTATCCGATAAAGGACTTGTAAACTTACTAGATAATGGGCTTTTGGATTTACAAGATAATGAACATTTCAACGTGCTAGGTAATGGACTTAAGGAATTTGTTTGGTTGTGGACTTTTGGAATTTACTAGATAACAGGCCTTTGGAACTTACTAGACTATGAAACATTGGAACTTCCATATTGAAAGGGTCCATTGAAGCTACAGTTTTGTTTGAGGTTATAGCTCAGTTCTACGATTGTTTAAACGTTGTTGTGAATGACAGCTTCCGAATCGAGGCTCTTTACAAATAAATAATTAATCGCTTTATGCTTTCTTTCGAAATGTAATCATATGAATTAGAATTTAGACAAGTCGATTATTTTGAAAGGTATGTTAGACAAAATTCTAAAACAGAATGACAAACATTTTAGATCTGCAAAATAGTGTAGATGACGTTCAGAAAGAGTTGCAATCACAAAATTAAGCCTTCTCGACTTGCGCCTTTTTTTTTTTTTTTGCAAAAGATCCCGTTCATGGCTTATTATCTGTGGCGTTGAAAGCTATATCTAAGATGAAGTTTGTGTGCCTTTTGGAACTTGTACATCATATTCCTTTCATTTAACTCATACTTGACCAATAAAAGAATATTCACAAGAAAACACTCATTAAATACTTTGTTATACCCAGGGCTTCAAGTAACTGATCCTTTCATTCGAATGTTCTTATTTCTCTTTAAACACATATTTATGGAGGCCCGTATCAAAAACTGATCCTCCTGAATGATTATAGATAAATGAACAGATGTTGGCGAAGAACTTTGACATTGGTTCCCCAAATAACAAGTTAACATGGAACCCGTATAATCATGAAACAAATAAAAAGAAAATGAATCAGATATTGTCTTTCTGTAGCTTTTAATTACAGAAAACAAACAGCATCGCGTGAAATAAGTTCGTTTGCTTTTCTTCGACAGTGATTGTTAGTAATTGAGATGTTGTTAGTTTAATCTTTTCTAGTGTTGGATGACGAGAAAATACAATGTTCGATATAGGCGATCGGTTTGCAAACAGTTGAGCCACAACGTAACAAAACGTACCTTCTGACATGTGCGCCAAATGAAGACTCTAATCAGCCTGCGCACACGCGCAGTCTGATCTGAGTCTTCGTTGTCCGCATAAAGAAACATTGCATCTTGGCTATCCAAAAGCAGCCCAGTGAACAGTTTGATCAGACTGCGCGAATGCGTAGTATGATCAGAACCTTTTTTGGGCCCACATGTGGGAAGGTACATTTTCTGACGTTGCGGCTCATGGGGTATACGATCATGTACATCGCTACCTTTTAGTATGACCTAAAATGTGTTTGTTTGCTACCTATAAGTATGACCTAAAATGTGTTTGTTTGCTACATGTGTACCCATTGGTATGACCTAAAATGTGTTTGTTTGCTTCATTTGAACCTATTAGTATGACCAAAAATGTGTTTGTGGTTGTTTTTTAGATGAGCCAGCGCACGACAAAACCTACAATAAGACTTATGTGACCAGCAAAGACTCAGATTAGCCTGTACATTCCCCCGGTATGGCAAGGTTATTCCTCTTTGGATAGCCCAGAGGCTGTTGGAGGCACATGCGATCAGCGAAGACTTGTGCGACAAGCGAAGACTAAGATCAGACTGCGCATCCGCGCAGTCTGATCTTAGTCTTCGCTTGTCGCACAAGTCATAATGTAGGCCTTGTCTTGCGCTGGCTCATACAAGACAAGAAGAGCAGTCCTTGCTGTGCAATAAGAATGTACATGTTGATCTGAGGCGTAAGTTTTTGCATGTGCCATTGCTTACATTTTCCCATGCCACGATTTATTTATGTTCACCATTAGACATAATGATCAATATCAAAAATAATGAACAGTCATCCAATACAGAAACCAATTTATATGGAAATACTCTTGCGTGCATGTGCGGATTAAAGATTTAACATTGACTTCAAAACATAAATTGCTTCGCCCAAAATCTAGTATTATTCTCAACGTTCTGACTTACTTTTGTCTTATGACAACTTTATAAAGCGATGCATATCATGTCTCTGCTGCAAACATATACACTTCCAAATAAAGTGATGCTCAGATTAAACAAAACTAAACCATATCACTTTTTATCTGCTGAAAAAGATATTGTAAAGACATTGAGTCCATGATCAGACGTAGCAGTATCCGATCGGGCCTGCGCTGCTTCTATTTCACCTAACTTGTGACAGTTTCGACAGTTTAAAGCTATTTTAGGAAGCAAACTAGAACTTACTAAATCTAGAAAATGTGATAATATTCATTCAAACAACACGTCTTTTCATTGACTATGTATTGATACAGCTAAGAATATCCAGTATGATTTAGAACTGTTTGAAATATTTGCAAGCATATTTGGAAAGTCGTCATACAATGAATATTAAATTTAAAAGAAAGGAAAAGAAATTTATGTTGCACATATGTGTATAACTAACAGAATATTTTTACATATGTGCCTAAAACAGTAGGCTAGTTCTGTTAAAAGCTCATTACTGACTATGGCTATGAAACGCAACTTTGCCATTGAACACATTCTTGTATCTTGAAATTCCGCTTATTCCGGTGCTAGACCTGAAAACCCTAATGCTGTCTTATGAAGTGTTCCATGAAACAGACACACCGATTTTCGTTTCTCTGTGTGTTTGTTGTTTCCAAGGGCAACATTTCTTAATCATAGTTGACGTCACTACAGCTGGTGTGATGTGCCGAATGGCGGTCTCGTAGTGCACATTTTATTTGTATTATTTCTAGGGACCATTGTGAATAATCTGGTATTATGTAGACATTACGAAAACATGCCTTTTCAAAATAAAAGAAAATTTCACCTCCAAAACCTGAAAATTTTCAGATAAATACCTTTGATATTTTTCGTATTTCTGCTCAAAACATAGATTGTGGGTATTCGTTAGAACCGCCTTGATTAGGCGGTTCTAAGGAGTATCTACAATCTATGTTTTTGAGCAGAAATAAGAAAAATAATGTATACCCCTGTAAACCACAGTTTTACTATATAGAAGTGGGGTTTAAAGGGGTCAACATTATATAGACGTGTTTTCGTGATGAACCGAGTTCCGCTGCAAACTAAAATACAATCATATGAAAAGTCTCAATGAAACCGTGACTCCGATTTTCGTTCTTTTTTGTGTGTCTGTTGTTTCCACGAGCAAAGTTTTCAGGTTTTATTTGACGCCACATTTGTTTTATCTCATATATTAAACTGCCTTATTTTTGTGTCTTTTGCTTTTTGGAGCCATGACGCCCAGCACATGTCCGCAGAACGATACATACTTAGCTAACGTCTACTGACCGAGGCAGTCTTGCCATAGCAAATAAGTGATTTTCAGTTGGCATCAGCAAACATTTTTCATATCATTACTCGTATCATAACTGAATCAAAGCTACTCTATATGCATACTTTATAAGAACAAATTATCCCTTTCGATTTTCCAGCACCTAATTAAGCACATATCAGAGCTTTCGATCAAACCAATATATGATAATACTGTCCTGAGTTGAACAAGAACTCACCACTCAAGGCGTAAGTAATCTAGTAATTCAAATGACTTAATAAGAAAAAAGGGAGACTATTTATATACGTTATATAAATGTCATTACGTTCCATTGACGTTAATGTGACATTGTTTAAACGTCCTGACGTTGCATTAACGTTAATGCGATGTCATATAAACGCCATGTACCCGCTGTTGTGATAGACTAAATTTTACTGTTATATTTAACATGAAACACCGTTAACTATAAAGGCGTAGTACCCTCCTTTCAGAAATATCAAAATGCATGGGTATGGTTTCTAGCACGTTAGCCTCACACTCTTTTCACAGTCTGACAATCGCTTGGACACCTTTTAACGCTTAAAATGCCTGGTAAAAAATCGGCATACGGCAATTTGAAATATGTTCCTTATTTTGTCGTAGAAAACAGGCTTTGGCATTTCATGCAAGCTGACAGTTTGCATGAAATGTTACAGTCACTTTTCTGAGGAAAAAAATAAGAAAAATATCATCAGTTTGTCGCTGCTGAATTTGCCCAAGGAGTGATGACGTTTAATGTAACAGTAATGTGTCATAAAGTAGGAATTTCATATTCAGCTACTATTAGAGAGGGCTTATACAACTTTTTCTTGGTCTCTTAAAAAGAGAGCAGGATATGAGACTGAGCATCAGTGTGTTTTAATGTTGTCAAGGTTTTATAATTAACCCTTGAAGCGCCAATCACAACTGCAGCAGACGACAATTTTTATTTTATTTTATTTTTATTTTATTTCATTTTTTATTTATTTTATTTTTTTCAGAGATAACAAGTTTTGACATTTCCTGTGAATCGTCTGCTACAAATTTTGCTTGGCGCTTTAAGGATTACATAACGAAGATGTGGCCTTGCTCTATAAAGTATTCTGCACATCTTAATATGCGATTTGAGAACTAGCAATATTGCGGTTTTCAAAACATACTTAATCAAAAGTCGCAAATCCACAAAAGACAGTTTCAGTAAAACTCATTAGAGCCTGAATATTGTTCTGCAATAACTGGCTTACAAGTTTTATTAAGTGGCACCGTAAGCCCGTCAGTGCAAATGAATTGGAACAAGAATTGATTATATGAACATAGAAATATTTTGAAATACAATTTTGAAAAAGCATGATTTATCAAGAATTTAGCTGACTGTCCCTTAGAGATTAAGTTGAACTAATGAAATTAGCCGATTTTAAATGAAGCTCGTCCAAGTGTCAAGAAAGTAAATGCCATGAGTCATCTATTTAATATTCTGATTTTTGGAGTAACGTTTTATCTATAATATAGTCGAACTTCAATGGCTCGAACATCTTTTGGACCTTAGAAATAAGTTCAAGACATGGTTAGCTCGAGCCAATGATTATTCACAGCGCCGGTCAGGTGGCAAATGGTCCTACATTTGTAATTTAGGGGTGTATTTTTAGCTTATATTAAATTATGGTATTATAGGTGCACTTATTAGATTCGCCTCATCAACGCTATACTAAAGAGTACACAAAACATACATTTTCATGATAAACTGATAAAATCTTCTTCATAATTTCTGAGCCCGGTCACTCCCACCGTAGTTATCCACGTGTTTTATATTGACCAATGTAATCAAACCGCGCGTTAGACGCAATCCAGGTATCAGTTATTTATAGCCGCGCTATTTTCGTCGCTGTGATGTCAGAATGCCGTTGATAGTGGGTTATCTATAAAACCTTGCCTGGGACATTTTGGACATTGGCAAACAGTGCAGATCAAGATCAGACGCCGCCGAACGGGGCGTCTGATCAAGATTGGCACTATTTGCTTAAATTAGAGGAGGTCAAGGGTTGAATGAAAAAGACTTAAGTCCCTGTTCAGGACATTTTCCCAGCCTACAAACAGACACAATCAACCTCAGTGCTGTCAGTACTTTGATTAAAAACAGTGGTGAAATGGGGGTAAATGTAAGGATACAGGTAGTCCAAAGCCTTGCGGCGGTAGGTACGTTGTGAATTAAGAGCATTAGGCTACAGCATATTAAACGCGAAAATCCTCTTTTCGCTAGCTTCATCCTCCCCGTGAAAGTGACCCATTCAGTGACAGGTGAATAGAAAGTATTTTAATTCGCAGCTTAGAGCTGCGCTCGAACCCGCAACATTCAGCACCGTAGTCAAACGCTCTAACCACTCTGCTACGGTACTTATGTGTGTAAATTAAGCATTTCCATCTGTGGCTATGTTAGTATTCTGTTCCAAATGACAACGTCATAACCAAGTAGATATAAGATATGGAAAAGAAGGTCCCCTAGAGAAAACAAGGAGAAAAACTACTGAAATGACATCGTCATTATTTATTTGTTGAATATTTCTCTTTATATTATTATAATTATTGTCACAGTTGCAATTTCCATTAACATTATTATCATTGCAATTTCCATTATTATTATTATCAGTATTATTATTATTATATAATATATATAATCCAACTCGAACAAGGTAGGTTCTATTCAATTTCTACATAGCAGTGTCCCCATCACTCTATCCGAAGCAAGTGTGTGTATTTGAGTAATTATGTTGGCTCTTATATCTCTGGGACAATAAGTAATCATTTAGAATAGTATTCTGTTCCGAATGACAACGTCATATCCCAGTAGATATAAGATATGGAAGTAAAGGTCCCCTTGAGAACAACTCGCTACCTCTTACAAACAACAATTCTAGTTAATCAAAGAGATTAACAGTTAGAACCCTCTCAATGCTCAAAAAATCCACTGGAAATTGCGCATTACGAAAACATGCTTATATAATTTTGACCCCCTTAAACCCCACTTTTATATAGTAAAACTGGGGTTTACAGGTGTATGCATTATTTTTCTTATTTCTGCTCAAAAACATAGATTGTGGGTACTCGTTAGAACCGCCTCGGCGAGGCGGTACTAACGAGTACCCACAATCTATGTTTTGAGCAGAAATTTGAAAAATATCAGAATGTTTTATCTGAAAAATTGCCATTTTTGGGGGGTAAAATTTTCAGTGTATTTGAATAGGCATGTTTTCGTAATGATGGCTAATTTTGTGTAAGCACAATGGAGATGTTCCGCAGTTAACGGCTCAAATTTTAACCCTTTTTGATATATAAATAGCAGCAGACATTTAAAATAGTTTCTTACTTTTCACCGAAAGTAAGACTTGACGCTTCATTCAACCTATAAAGAGATTCGCTTTCACATTACATGCCTATTCAAATATATTGAGAATTTTACAACCAAAAAATGAAAACTTTCAGATGAAAAGTTCTGATAGTTTTCATATTTCTGCTCAAAACATAGATTGTGAGTACTTGTTAGAACCGCCTCGGCGAGGCGGGTCTAACGAGTACAAAATCTATGTTTTTGAGCAGAAACTTGAAAATTAATGTATACCCCTTATAAACCCCAGTTTTACTGTATAAAAGTGGGGTTTAAGGGGGTAAAAACTATATAGGCGTGTTTTCGTGATAAGAAGGGGGTCGGTGGGCAGGAAAGCAAACAGGAAGTTACAAAATGTGCCTCTTTTGTAAACAGTGGTACATGTATCTCCCCAAAAAGGGTAATTGGCAAACAGTGCAGATCCAGATCAGAGACCTCAGAATGCGGTGTCTGATCAGGGTCACCACTGTTTGCAAGTAGTTTAATCATTTTTCTCTAGAAATACCTAAATTGCAGAGTCCGATATACGTAAAATTGAACTTGGACTATTCCAATATTTAGTGTTGGGAAGTTTATTCAGTCTAAAATAAGCTAACGTGTATGAGATGGCACCCTTAATGCATGACTGACGCGACGAAGTTATAATCTTCATTTTCTGTGTAAGAAAGCGCTGTTAATTTCACTTGTTTACCTTTTACATTTTCAGTTAATCTGCAGATGCACTGTAGAACCTCGCGGCAATGTGTTCCGTGTCTCTGTGAATAAAGATAACGCTATTTGCATATCAGAAATGTTGGAAAGATCAGATTCTTTACATTTCACTGACACGAACTAGATATATGGCACATCAAGCACTCAAATTGGGAAGTTTGATTCCTTGAAATTTCAGTGCAGTTCGTACGAATTTGCAGGTTTTCGAGATTTCGTGAACGATTTTGATTAGTTTTAAGGAATGAAGTCAGTAGGAGAAACAAAATATAGATGTTAATACATTGATTAGCTTAACACTTAGCTTACTGGGTAAATTTTCAGTAGACGACGATTTAAAATATTGCATGTATTATTTTCCAGAAAACAAGACATTTCATGCAAATTGTCTCAGGAGACAATTTGCTTGAAATGCGGATGCCTATTTTCTGGGAAAAAATATGAAAATATTAATGTTTTGTCAGCTGAATTTGCTCAGAGAATGGTATAGGTTAATAAATATCCTTTGTACGGCTCCAGCAAGTATAATATTGTTTTCTTTGTCTCAACATCTCAGCATATCAGACCGTTCTGTTACTTGCATAACACATATCGTATTTTCCCTAACAGAGGGCAACTTTTGATATACAACACGATGTAAATACAAATATACAGGAGAAAAGATAATTTTCAGAAGTAAGCTCATCAATATCGAATCGTCATTGCTCAGTAGATTGATCATGCTGACAAAAAGAAAACATCAATCATTCGCATTTCGTTTGCTAGCTCTGTTGTACAAATATGCCATCACAAAAACATATCTATATAATTCGGAACCCCTTATACCCGAATGTCGAATGTCTACAGGGAATGGGGTTTACAGGGTTATACATGTTTTTTCTTATTTTTGCTCGAAAACATAGATTGTTGGTACTCGGCGAGGCGGTTCTAACGGGTACCAACAGTCTATGTTTTGTGAAGAAATATAAAAAATATCAAATATTTTTATCTGAAAGTTTTCAATTTCTGGAGGTGAGATTTTTTTTTTTTATATTTGAATAGGTGTGTTTTCGTAATGTATGCCATTAAAACCCCCATTGTTAGCCACGTGGTAAGTGTTTATTCGATGTGTTTCTGCACTTCAAAGTATTCCTCTTTTCACAACTTATATATAAATTCCCTCCATATTATGGTCAGATGAGTAACGAAGTCGGAGTATTCCCCAGTTTTGCTCAGGCGTCACGATTTACGTATCAAAAGCAATGCAAAAACGCAGAAGACATGTAACATTCTGTTAAGCATTAATATTTCGAAAACTATTTTCTTTAGTCACTATTGCATGAATTAATAAGTAAACATCTTTATGTGCCTCCGTGATTGATTTAGCTAACACATTGTAGGCAAATTCAGCCAACATATTGTTGATATTTTTCTCTCTCTCTCTCTTTGTTTTCTAAGAAGGGAGGAGAAAATTTGCATGAAATGTAAAATCGTATTTTCTGGGATAATTAATGAGTATATTTCAAAATATCGTCTGCTGATTTGTTTACCTAACATGCTATACTCATTACGTAAAGCAAAAAAATGATATAAAATCTTAAGTATAAAATCATATGGACAGATACATGGATATTGAATCATTGTATGAACTCTAGTGCAATGTTTTGGTACAATCACGGCATGTAAATTACGTAATTCCTCGGTTGAGTAGTAGTATCATACCGATTACGTTATCTCTGGGTTCCGTATGTATCCTTAATATAGGGATACGTTCTCCAATTGCCCTAAAGTTTGAACAAGATAATTTTACTCTCTGTTGGTTTGCCTATATCCTGCTAGATTAGTGGCAGACGGTGTAGATCCTGACCATCCTGTGGTGTCTGATCTGGGTCTACACCGTTTGCACAAGTCTGTTTGTCCCAATACTTAGGGAAGATACGGTAATACATGCAAATTAAATTGGATGCATTTCAAGAATTATAACATTCAGCAAATCTGACATGAACACCAGCTGTATGCTGTTTTAGCTTTAACTGTTTCGGTGCCAGATTTCTGACAATTTGTCGTCTGCTTTTTTATTTTATTTCATTTTAACAAACCATCGCTTGGAAAGGAGTTTTATGTAAAGTTGAAAGACTGAATGTCAAACAGCGTAGATCTAGATGAGACGGCTCATAATGAGCCGTCTCATCTGGATCTATGTTTTTTGAGAAAGCCTATTGTTATCGCCTATGGCAGTGAAAGAGTTAAGTTATTTTCAGTTGATTTTTCCATTGTTCTAGTCGGAGAGACATTAAATAGAACATGCCAATTAGTAACTTGATTGCTGAATGCCATTGCAAACAGTGCCCTGTCACATGTATGCGTCTACATTGTTTGAAATGGTCTCTTTTTGTCAATACTTTGCATTAATTAACGTGTTTCGGTCAATAATGATGATTTGTCAACATTTTTATGTCGTTGATTCTAATAGCAAAAATTTTACCCTGATATAGCTTGTATCTTGGGTTTAATCCGGCAGCATTAAGCTTCGAATATATTCGTGATAGTTCATCCGTTCCGTGTATGGTGCGGCTATAATTCAAGCCGTGTCCGAATCATATCAGATATTATACAGTCATAGTGGCTACACTTTGGTTTGACAGACAAGAACTGGTCTATCAAATATTAAACTATGATAAACTGACTAAATGGAAGATATCACTACCAATATATGGTATTTCAGTGATAGAGCGTACCAAATGCCAACAGTGAGTTCGCTACGACATCCATACATTGTCTTAGTATGAGCGATGACTTGAAGAGGTCAGAGAGAGAGAGAGAGAGAGAGAGAGAGAGAGAGAGAGAGAGAGAGCAGGCACATACCTACACACGCCATAGTCTTGTTGCTTGTTCAGAATTCAACGGCTGCTGTCGCTGAAATGAATATCGTATTTACACCAAATTTTCTGACCTAAAACTCTTTACCATTTTGCTCACCTGAGCCGAAGACTCAGGATGAGCTATTGTGATCACTCCCGTCCGTCGTCTGTGTGTCTGTCCGGCCGGCCGTCGTCCGTCTTCACTTTTGACAACCTTTTCTGAAACCCCTGGGCAATTTTCCTCAAACTTCTAGTGGAGCCTTCTGTCAAAGGGGATTGAAAACTTATACAAATGGTCATGGTTCGTTAAGTAAGATGGCCGCTATGCCCATATATGGTAAAAACACTAAAAAGAACTTCTCCAGAACCAAGAAAGCGTTGAGGCTGAATTTAGGTATATAGCATTGGGGACTCAAGGTCTACCAAGTCTGTTGAAAAACTTGACCCTAGGTTGAACTTCGGCCTTTTTTACGGCAATGTCAAATTTGCAACACAATGCAATTTTTTGTGTTGAAAATGTTGAACAAAATCAGTTTCTTAATATGTATTTAAGACTATGGCTAAAACTTACAATCTATGATCAAAATAGCAAATATTTTAGTTACAAACAAAATTTTTTCCCTGGGCGATATACGTGTAAGAAATCGCATAATCTTTAAAAAGTCTTCTTCTATGAAACAGATTAACAAATTTTCACCAGATTTCGCATAGGACCTTCTGTCGAAGTGGTATTGTCAATTTACTATTAACAAGATGGCCGCCTTGTCAATATATGGTAAAAATATTTAAAAACGCTTCTTCTTCAGAACCAAGAAAGCTTTAAGGCTGAATCTTGGTATATAGTATTGGGGACTCAAAATCTGTCACGTTTGTTCAAACGATGATCCTAGGATGACCTTTGACCTTTTTTTACGACAAAATTAAATTTGCGTCTGCATATTTTTTAATGGGGAAAATGTTGAAAAATCATTTTCTCAAAACGAATTAAAGACTGAAGGCTGAAATTAACAATCTTTGATTAAAGTAGTAAAACTACTAAGTTACAATCAAAATATTGTTCCTTGGGAGTTATCTGCCTTTGCTTTTGCTATATACACGTATAAAATCGTGTAACCTTTAAACATCTTATTCTCTGAAACCGCTGGACTAATTTACTCCAGATTTCAAATGGGACTTTCTGTCGAATGGATATTGACAATTTGTTCAAATGGTTTCACACCCTTAAATGATATGGCCGCAATGTCCATATATGTACCAAATTGCACTTGAAAGTCTTCTCCAGAACTAAGAAAACCTTGAGACGGAATCTTCGTATATAGCATCGGTGACTCAGTGTCTACCAAGTTTGTTCAGAAGATGATCCTAGGATGACCTTGGACCTTTTTATGGTTAGGTCAAATTTGCGTCCCCATACAACATGTTGAAATATCATTTTCTCAAAAAGTATTAAAGACTAATGGCTGAAAATTAAAATGTATTATTAAAATAGTAAAGCTTTATACTGACAATCAAACTTTCATTCCCTTGGGGTTATCTGCCTTTACCACTGGACTATATGCATGTATAAAATCGTGTTATCTTTAAATGTCTTCTTCTCTGAAACTGACTGCTTGAACAATTTTCACCAGCTTTTACATGTGACCTTCTGTCGAAAGGGTATTATCAGTTTGTTCAAATGGTTTTGCACTATTGGACAAGCTGGCCGCCATGCCAGTGTATGGTAAGAACACTTAAAACTTTCTTCTCCAGACCCAAGAAAGCTTTAAAGCTGAATCTTGGTATATTGCACCCGGGACACAAGGTCTACCATGTTTGTTCAAATGATGAACTTCCTTTTTACAGCACGGTCAAATTTCTGTCCTAATTGCTGTGGCAATACTGGAAGGATGTTGCATGGCATCGGCAGATATGCAATGGCCGTTTTACTCAGGTGACCGAATCGTGGCCCATGGGCCTCTTTTTTCTTTTAATATTTGAACCATCTCTATGCGACAATCTTGTGATCTGTCTAAACTATACAGACTATCAAACGCTACATACCTTGATCAAAGGATCAGTTTTACCTCGGTCTCTGATTCTCAGATCAATCGGTTGTTCAGGCAGTTCTTGTCGCATAGGTTTGTTAAATACGGTATGATAGCATTAAAATATAATTAAACGCTGCATTGACTTTATAATCGTTGAATAAACGACTGCTCAATTTAGATACTTCTAAAATTCATTCACTTCTCAAACTTCATGTTGCATTTTGTGTAGCTTCTCTAGAAACACATAGTGTGTTAAACCAAAAATTGTTGATCCAAGATTGCATTGTAGTTAATGGATATATCATTACAGAAAGAGTTACTAGCTATATTATAGTCTGATTGCCATGTTGCTATAATGACTCTAATAATTGCACTTCAGCCTGTGCTTCATATCTCTCTATCATATACGCCTATGCTATATACAAGCAACAAAGGTCACAATCAGACTGCAAATCACAACAGTTTAGTTACTAATAGACATGCCAAGACCAGACTTGAAATCACGACAATCTGGCCACTAACACATTCTGATGACGAAAATGCAAAAGCCTATTTTATTAAATCATTATTGCTAACACAGATTATTCAATACAATATCAAGATGTATCATTGGCAACCTATAGAATGATATCTAAGCCGGGCGCAGCATTGACTACTAGACTGCATGTGGGCCTACTAGACTGCATGACGGCTGGACTCAGATCAGCCTGCGTATCTGTACAGGCTACTCAGAGTATTCGCTGTCCACCTGGAGACACTGTGGCTCCTTGATTACCAACAGAGTTTCTGCGAAAACTCTGATCAGACTGTGCGGATGCGCAGACTAAATTTGGTCTTCTCCGGGCGCAAATGCAAACTTGTAAGAAATACTGTATCTTGGCTAATGTAATTAAAATGATAGATGATATTTCTGTGCCCAAGCGATAATCCGTCCTCTACTTATTCTCGTTAATCAAAATGTCAATTATCAATATAAAACACATCTCAGTAGCAGAAACCTATCTTAAGAAACAAATGACATCGTATAATTTCTCCGTAACTAGACAATTGTAATATTCCTATCCATAACCTATGTTCTCCAGCGGACTCAATCCCGTGACCAGTGACAGCGATTCCCCGATATATTTTGAAAAAGTTCCGGGATATGTTTTTAATAGAAATCTAAAAGGCTGTCTTTGGAAACAAAGAACACAAACACACACAAAAAAAAAAAAAACAAAAAAAAACAAAAATCAGAGACTCGGTTTTATTACTCTTCATATGCAGCAATCGTCACGAAAACTTGTCTTTACAATTTTCAGTTTTGACCCCCTTAAACCCTATTTTAATATAGTAAAACTGGGGTTTACATGGGTATACATTAGTTTTTTATTTTGCTAAAAAATAGATCACGGTACTCATTAAAACCACTCGTCGAGGCGGTTCTAATGAGTACCCTTAATCTATGTTTTGAAAAGAAATATGAAAACTATCAGAAATTTTTATCTGAAAATGTTCAGTTTTTATGTGGTAAATTTTCAATTGAATAGGCGTGGTTTCGTAATAGTAGTTTGCGAAGCTGCATACGCCCCCAACTTGCACCGGCTTAAGCGGCTTAAGAAAGTCTGTCCCATGAGGAATCTCGTGTTCGTTCTTATCATGCTATTTATCTGTTCAGGATATATACTGTTTTCGGATTGTACTGCTGCATATTTGTTTAAGGATCCGAAATATTGTGAAGAAAAAGATTAATAAACATTTCTCGTGCAGACGGCGCAGGTCTATTTACTGGCATGGAAATATTTGCATCCTTTATAACTGGCAGAGGGGCTGTCCTTAAAGGAAAGAATTTGCTCCCCTCTGGGAGCAAATTCTTTCCTTTAAGGACAGCCTTACTTTTTTCAAGGTTTCAAGCACTAGAATGACAAGTAACTGTCCTCAAATTTGTATATTTGTTTCGAGAAACCATGGTTGGAGCTTTTATATGTATCCATTTATCAATCAAGGCGTGCTATACACAAATTGCATTTTTGTCTAATTTTGTCTGTTATTGTAAATTTCAAATGCCATTGCACACAGTGCGGAACCTGACTAGACGCTGCGCTTTGTGGCACTACAGTAGTTGTAAAGGTTTATTATTTTGGGGCCGCTGGGAATTTCATACTTCTACTATTTCATATGTTTACTATTTCGAAACAGAAGTAACTACAGTAGCTACTTTAGTAACAAAAAATCTTCGATAAATTTAGTTACTGTTCGAGTACTGGTATCATAGGAAATGTGGCACTGATTCTGTTCGAAAAGCTGCATTTTATAGAAAGGGATGTATGCAGATTTGATGTTCCAAATATGTGTGTCAAACTGTGCAGTGTCAATGACAGTGCGATATGTAAACATTGATTGGATGCTTTAATGTTTAAATTAAAGAACGACTTGGAAAGCAAGCGAATTGGCCTCAACGGTAGACAACGTACCTTCGGACATTTGCGCCCACTGATCAGAATCTTCACTGGACGCATTTTGAATAGCTAAGAATTAACAGTTGTTGTTTTTTTTGTTGTTGTTTTTTTTTTTTTTTTTTTTTGTGTGTGTGTGTGTGTGTTTTGTTGTTTTCTTATGCAGACAATGAAGACAAGTGCACAAGCTGATTCCAGTCTTCGTTGGGCTATACATGTACGAAGGTAGGTTTTATCACGATGCGGCCCAATTAATGATGAAATCAGTATTTAAGACGATGAGATTTTTGGTGAAGTAAACATTCTTATTAAAAGTGTGGTAATTGATAGTTAACAAGTATGTCAGTGGAATTAAATGCTGCGTTGCATTTTTTTAAAACTGGGTTAGGATGTTAGTTGCTACAAAATGTATGAGAAATATTTTATGCTGCGTACAGCACAGTGTCTCAGACAGGATTAATTGACACTGTCCACGGGGACTGGTTTGGTCTGCGGTATTAGTACTGTTGTCAAATCATTGATGAATAAATATTCGTAACTACAGGCATGCATACTTAAATATTATGGCTACCACATATGACACCTGAGGTAAGCTGAATACATACATACATACATACATACATACATATATACATACATACATACATGTACAAAGACAATTCTTAGTTACGCTAGGTAACATATTAAACAAATTTCACCACGTATGAGAGGGTTTCACGAGCTTTGAGCAATTTAAATCACTTTGGCTGCTCAATAAACACTGATGAAAGGATCTCTGCTAATGGAACAGGCATTCTGCTGACAGGCTTAGATGGCTTTCAGTTTTTCTGGCAATTTTCGATACCAGTGTCGTGTCACGTTAAAGCGATGGTGAATTGTCATGGTGATATAGGGATGTCAAGATATTATTTTCTTATTTCTCCACGTGGAAAATATACAAAACAATATCAATATATATATTATGTTTGAAAAAGTGTCTTATCTCGAGCGACGACTAAGAAGTATATAAAGTTCCGCTATTAAGACCCCATTTGGTACAACTAAAAATGGTCCTACTCAGTGGTGGAGCGGCCTTAATTTAGAAAATAGAATAATAAGAAAAACCGATTTGGGACTGCAAAATGGTCCTATTTTTTAGTGGTCTTAATAGCAGAATGTGCTATAAGTGTATTAATCGTTACCACTCTGGACAAATTCAGCAACGATAAATGGATGATACTTTTCTTATTTTGTTCCTAAAAAATAGGTTTTGACATTTGTCAAAACCCCTTTTCTGGCAAAAAATCGAAACATATTTTAAAACGTCGTTTGCTGAAAAGTTTATCTAACATGCAAAGCGTTAACATAATGATGCCTAGGTCAAACTATATATGAACGTCGCTGTTTGTAGAAACTTTAAGCGTTATTTTTACGTAAATAGACTCATTGTAGCTTTAGTAGTGGCCGCGACGGGAATAGAACTATAAATGATGATTTGAGTCTTCAAATTCAAAGAATAAAGCAGCTGACAATGCAGTCTATAGATCATCATTCAGGGGCAAATTTAAGTGGACCGAATACGCTTGGAATTTTTCTCTACTATATTTTACAAGGGAGAAAACTTTTATGACTTCTGTTTCATTTCCTGTACACTAATCCCCTTCTGGAAAGGGGTTTACTCTAAAAAGAAAGATTTTGCTCTCAAGGGGAGCAAATTCTTTCCTTTTAGAGTAGACGCCATTTTAGAAGGAACGCAAAGCAATTGTGTGCGAAAGTGTATGAATTCCCTTTAACTTTCAAACTGTATTTTGCCTTTTTTCTTTAAGCAAGCAGTCGACGTAACTAGGTACAAATCAAGCTCATGTGTGTTGGGTTTATTTTGAATTAAGGATCGTGTAGAAATGAGGCTCAAAGGTAGCCAAAGGAATACTCAGATCCGCCTGCGCATTTGCACAGTATGAGGAGACTCTTTACTGTACGCTTGATGGTAGCCAAGAACCCATTGTTTCTTCAGACGAACCGCGAACACTCTGATCTTGACTTAGCAGATGTGCAGGCTGATCTGTGTCTTCTCTGAGCACACGTGTCTGGAGGTACAGTTTCTCGTGTTATGGCTTACAGTGAAAGTCGAGATTAATAAATCTAAAAGGTTGCTTTTGGAAGCAAAGAAAACACACTTTACGAAAACACGCCTATTCAAATATATAGAAAATTTCACCTCCAAAAACTGAAAATTTTCAGATGAAAAACTATGATATTTTTTTTCTGCTCAAAACATAGATTGTGGGTACTCGTTAGAACCGCCTCACTGAGGCGGTTCTAACGAGTAGCCACAATCTATGTTTTTTTTTTAACAGAAATAAGAAAAATAATGTATACACCTCTAAACCCCAGTTTTACTATATAAAAGTGGGGTTTAAAGGGGGTCAAAATTATATAGGCATGTTTTTGTGATGAAAGAATGAAAATCGGAGACACAGTTTTAATAAATCTCTTCATTTGCAGCAGTATATAGTTTTCGAGGCTGCATACACACTCTGTATATAGCACCGGTGTAAGCAGTATTCGATTTTCAAAGTAAACAAAAATGGGCTCAATGATTCCAAAGGCAAGGAAAATATATATGCACTTTGAAGAATTATGGGGAGACGTTTAACGGCCGTCGCATGGCATTTAACACCAAACGCAGTGAAGTAAAATGAAAATCTATGGAAACACAGAACACACAAAAGAACGAACATTTGAGAACTGCAAATCCACACAGGTTTAGGATGTTCATTCTACATTCTACTGTATCCGCGGTGTCTGTTAACGCTAATGGACAAGCTGATCTGCATCTTCACTGTCCATCTGTATGTATGCATTTATGGGAATGAATGCAACCTGACGTATATACAATACCGCATCAATGTCGATGCAACGTCATGACGTTGTATCGACGTTGATACGACGTTGTCTCAATGTTGCGAGCCAGTTGGGAACTGATGTGGAAATATTTACTTACGTCTCCCTGGTGGATTGGCGGCTAATCTTTAAGGAATGGCGCTGGTTGCTTCCTCTTGTAGTCCGAAGGTCTGATCATCTTTTCTTTCAAGGCTGCACAGAGGGCGTCACGAAACAGCAATTCCTATTCATACGCAACGGGTGGAAATGGCCCTTATGTTATGCCAGAAACAGAGGTCACAGATCTACCTGTGTATCTCGGAAGTATGATCAAGACCTATTGGACTATAATATTCATTGAATTTTCAAGAGAGCAACGAACATCAGGATCCCACCACATGAATGTATATGCAGAGGCTGATCTTGGCTTTCTGTGCCTGATTGTGGTAGCAGACTCATTTCCATGCGTTGATCAATCGTTCATTGAAGATGCGCAATACTGAAAAAAAATGCAGAAAAGAACAAATTGTTTTATTATGCCAATCCTGTGTTTTTCACATTAGAATGATTAATAAACAAATATTGCGTACCCAACTTGGTGTGTCAGTATCTGCTGCTGACGTTACTGTACCTTGCAAAACCCCACTGTGTTTATCCTAAATATTTGAGCCGACGTGTCTGAGCCTAGTGTCTGAGCAAGCAATGTACACCTGGGCCCAGTTGTTCAAAGCATCTTTAACGCGTTAACTGTTGCAGGTGCTTTCAAAAACATAGATTTTTTTTCTTTTTTTTTTTTTTTTTTTTTTTTTGCTGCAAAAATATGTGTAGAATGCAAAAGCTACTCACATTTTTTTTTCAGCAAAACATTATCAATGTATTTACCATATTTCAAAATTGAAATTTTATCGTCACGTTAGCTGACAACTTCGTTACGTTTTAAACAACTGGGCCCTGATCTAATTGTGCTTTAATTCATTACACAAATATCTCCAGACATATTTATATGTAGTCAAATGGATTTGATATGTACGGTTAAGGTTTACTGTTGTTGCAAAGTTCGTGCTATAAGGGTATCAGATGTATACGTTATTGCTGACACAATACCATGCAGACTAAGTCGTCAATACCAATACTCGATACAACGACAAAATTCGTCATAATGATAATTCGACTGGCACGAACCCTTTGCTCAATAAATGACAGTTAATCAGAAACTATGCAAGAATTTTGTTTTTATTACATAAAGAAACATATGTTTGAATATTTTAGAATCGTCTCTTTGAGGCCATTCTAACAACTATCCAAAACATATGTTCTATGAGGAAATAAGGAAAATAAACCCATTTACATATTATTCTCATCACGGCAACATCTTTGAAAAACATACTGTCGTTTTAACGAGGGTTCACTGTAGTATAAATGATACAACTAGAAACCACGGAATGCACAGGGATGTCTTTTACAATGTTTAAACATGTTTTAAGTGGCTTTGAATAGTGTCCTACCAATGCATTTTGAGCCGTTAAACTACTGTAGTAATGCCGTACTAGTGATTGAATTTAAACACGTTCCATTAAAATGCCGTTTACAAATTAAAAGGACAAACATACAGCGCGATATTGTGCTTTTATCCGATCAGTCAATTAAGTGCCAGAAAATTCGCATTTAACCCTTAAAATGCTAAGAAAACCTGCATCTGAAAATGCCGTCTGTTTATGACGTCTGCTGAATATTCTTGCAAACCTTTCAAACCTATTTTTGCATACAGGCAAACAGTGTGGTACCTGAGCAGTCTGATCTAGTCTACACTGTTTACAACAATGACTTTTAAAGTAACCGACAGAAGACAAAGCAGACGACAATTGTTGTGTTTGGCAGCTTAAGGGTTAAACGAGGAATTTTATCCATTAACACCCACCGAGCTCTGCTGTCTGAAATTGCAGTTGGTTTCTCAAAGCTGTTTTATTGCGTGCTTTGTCTTATTTGAATCGCTTCATGCATAAACGGCCCTAGGCACATATGCACAGAAAGAATGTCCTGCTCAACCTGCGCATCCACAGGACCTTCATTTTCATGTTTAATGATTCTACTACATCCGATGTTTCTGTCATCAAGTAACGAAAGTAAAGATCCAACGACTTTCCTGTGCAGACTGCTTTTGTTTATATGTGTTTGTACATAAACAAACTGGTTGCGTGTCGTGGTTTATTAATTTTCTGTTTACATTATCACAGCGAACAACTGTATTGTAAAGTATGTCAGACGTGCAGACTGCCACAATGTACAGTAATGTTACAAAGCAGATGAGGTCACGGACTGCTAAAATACCGAGCACCAATTAAATATTTCCTAATTGTTTGCCTGTTCTAAAGTGTTTGTATCATGCTTTGATGCCAGAATAGGTCAAAATGCATAATTTAGGCAATTTTGCAGTAGATATCAGCAAAACTGTATATTTTGTTTGGTTGCTTAGAATATGAAAGTAGAAAAACATCTGGAGTACAAATTACCCTTACACCTGCTTGACCTCTTACAAGATCTGTGTCAGTGTCTTTGAAGAGGCGGAAGCTGATTACATGACACATAACCTACCATTCCGTGTCTTGTTTTGAAAATGTTACAGGGACTGCTGTCAGGTATGTACCGAGTATTGACCTTTTAAAGTCAAAAAAAAAAAAAAAAAAACAGATGTGGGCTGTAGAGCATTTGGAAAAATATGTGGTCTACACGGATGATGATTGCCACAAAACAAATATGTATAGTTAACCATGGTCCTGCTGAACCGGGTATGCCCTGCCTATACAAACAGTGTAGATCCAGATCAGTTGGCTTCTGAAGAAGCCAACTGATCTGGATCTGCACTTTTTTTCATTAAGTATGTAAATTTGTATCAACAACTTGGATCAAGGAATCTTATTGGCTGAAAATTATAAGTGGGTGTGGCATCTTAATTTATTCAGCATGACAAGGGTTAAAATGTGTTCTGCTGTGATGTTTCACTGATGAGACAGAGGACCCTACGCGAACCGAACACATATTTGTCATTTTGAGCTACATCCGAATTAAGGACGAGATTTCGAGCGAGTAAAACTACTTAAAGATCCCTCCCCCTTCCCAAGTGGTTGGTTCTGCTGACCTTTCTAAGACAATTCCTCTACTGCGGTCCTCTTCGTATTTCAGTTTTTACACCTGTGTCTTTGTATCTTGTCATTGTTTGCTCATCATCTCTTCTTCTTTCGGTGCCCCCGAGGAGGCTATGTTCCTTGACTGGGGCCTTTCCTGGGTAACCAAAACAGAACAGAACAGAACAGAGCAAAACTTTATTGATTTAAACGGTACATAGTGTCTCATCAATACAAACACTTTTATACATCTTTTACAAAAGAAATGCGCAATTATGAACTTATACTTTTTTATTAATATACAGAATATATCAGAATTTAGGAAAAGACATCAGAGGATGAAACGAAAGTGAAGCTATCTGAGTTGTAAGTAATTTCTGAAAGCAAAAGCTTCTTAAAGATATTTGCAGAAATTTAGTATATTATTCTTGGATGATTGAAATAATTCTGTGAATTTTAACATACTTTTCTTGGCGGTATAATACTTGTTTTATATACTTTGCCCTAATAGCTGCATATGTTTTACACTCGATTACAAAATGGTACCTGTCTTCTACTGAACTTTAATCACACAAATATATAACCTGTCTTATCTTTCTACAGGGTGCCTTGCATACCGACCAGTTTCAATTTTCAAAATATGTGACCAAGTCATATTTATTGTATTGCAGCTGTTGTTTCTTCGATTCATACCATTCTTTGTTGTCATTAATGATTGTGTTTTAACTATTACAGTGTCAAAACAGATAGCTGTCTGTAATTATGATTTGTTGGTAAGATCGATTTTGCTGTCGCACATGAGAGAAATGGAAGGAAGAAATTAGCAATAAAGTTAACGCAGTGCAGGTCCATGTCATAAAGCCAATGTCTTCTTTGGCATACGCTGCTTGTTTTGCAATCAAATAACGTCCAAATTTCACCATGAAAATAATCCCTAAGCTCTTCTAAAATCATTCCTCTAATGCTTTTTATAATTGAGCCGCAACGTGAGAAAACGTACCTTACGTCATGTGCGCTAAACGAAGACTCAGATCAGCCTGCGCATCCGCGCAGTCTGATCAGAGTCTTCGTTTTCCGTATGAAGAAACTTTGCATCCTTGGCTATCCAAAATGGACCCAGTTTTTATTTCGATCAGCTTATGCGAACTCACAGGCTGATTTGAGTCTTCTCTGGTCGCACTTGTCCGACGGTACGTTTTCTGACCTTTCGGCGCAATTAATTCTTTACAGAATGTCTTGTGTGTGAACAATGGATGTCTAATATCCCGTGCTCATATAATGACCTAACATGATGTCAATGTGTTAATTCTTGATGAAGACATGATACTGTCCCTTGTGTAACAATAGCAGGCAATAATTATTGATGTCTGTCTTTTTCAGTGCAATATTTATTGACCAATATCAAATTTGCCATCTGTCGGACGTCTTTGACCAGACAATAATAAAGAAACAATAATATTATTAGTCTACCACATGAATCACTTTAATTGTTGTTTGGGTCAGACTTTCATCTAGGCTGGCACTGATATACCCTAGTGTGAGGTGCAAACAGACTGATTGTTTCCTTAGGGATACAAATGCAGTAGCCCATGTTAACGCTTATAGTTTTTGCGATAGGCCGATATGTAACATAATGACTACTACACAGCCCATCTAAGGTATTGCATGGGTGTTAAATTACATGAACAGAACAAAAGATTATTGAGCCCAATCTGGGTACTTTAAAAATCAAGTCGGTGCTGGGGGCGTATGCAGCCTCGCAATCTACATAGCTGTATATAAAGAGACTTAATAAAAACCGAGTTTCCGAATTTCGCTCTTTTGATATTGTTTGTTTCCAAAGACAATCTTTTAGATTTTTATTTTCATATACACACATGCTCAAATTATATCAGATTGGAGCAACACTATCTTGTTATCACTATTAGAAGATTAGAAATGATTAACATATATGTTACATACAGTCCTTTAAAATAGACTTATTGAAAGCAAAACTGAGGGGACGTATATTAAGCATCGATGTGATCAGAGCTACATATAAGGTAGTTTTTTCAACCAAAAATTACTGATATTTTTCTTATTCAACCATTAAAACATATGATGTACATTCAGTTTTTGCGGACAACGCAGGCCAAGATCAGCCTGCGCATTCGCGCAGGCTGATCTGGGCCTTCGTTGCCCGCTTACAGAACCAATGGATACTGAAGTATATGTCGACTAACAGAGAATATCCAGAGCAGAGTGCACGGATGCGCACGCTCATCTGGACCTTTGTTGTTCGCATATGGCACTCGGGCATTTTTCGCACTTTGCGCATCGTATATTGTCGGCACTTATTAGAAGCACGTCGCCGAGGCGCTTCTAATGACTACCCACAACCTATGCTTTCATAGAGATTTTAGAAAACTATTATGTGGATACCACTCCTATCTGGAGCCTAATGTGATCATGACTCTTTACCATTCTTGTCCTGAAACTTGAACAAGTCTCTTTGACTACCTGGAGATCTATCAAAACAGTTCTGTTGTATGACAAGTCGTGTAGACCCTGATCCGACGCGGTGTTCTGCGTAATCAAGCTTGTCTGTTCAAATGCTTTGCGCGAAAACGGTATTCGGATCAAATAAAGTTTTGCCATTCCTAGACTTCGATTCACCAATTTTATATTGTTTCATACAAAAGACCGCAGGCCATCGTTTATCGCAAACAGGGTAATCCCCGGGAGACGGTTGTTACTAAGAGGCCCTTTTAATAATTCTCTTTGTAATGCTCTTAAAGTCTTTTGTTTTCGAAGTTTCAGTTGAGTATTTGTCATGAGAAGATGGTGGCTGTGTGACAATTTTGACATTTCTAGTATTGATGTGCGGTTAGGGATTTTACACTATTAATTAATCGGATGTTATGGACAGTTTTCATGATATTCATTAATCAGGATTAGCGATTAAGGGTACTCTACACACATGATAGATTTTCCAAAATTTTTATAAGAGAGATAACTTTTGAAACGCCCTATTTGCTTTCCCGGATAACAGTTCGCAGCTTAAAGGTATCTACTCTACAGGGAAATAATTTGTGTCATCTCAGAGGTTTTTTTCCTTGTAACATAGCCCCATTTATAGAAAGTAGAGTTGTTGTTTTTTCTGACAAGAGATGCCGCCCCTGAAAAATTATCAATTCCCCCTAAAATTGCGAGAAACCAAGACAAAACAGAGCGTTTCAGAGCTTCTGTGGAATGATCCTTTGAGCCGTTACCTCTGATAATGTACATGTACCGTCGGATATGCGCGCCCTGCGGAAACTCATATTAGCCTGCACATCCGTGTTGTCCGTGCAAGCCATGAAAACATTGCTTTCTGTTAATTAATTGCTGCATTCATTCAGTTAAGGGGATTGGATACATATTAGATTTTGCGAGCAAATTCTTTCCTTTTAGGGAGACACATTTTCTGAATGGGGACAGACCAGTTTCGACAAAGCACCCCTGAAAGTGTATCAACCCTCTTTATTGCTTGACTTGACGTATTGCTACATTGTAGTTTATCTTATGGATATGATGTGTGGGCTTTTCACTCAGCAACTTAAATTGAGAGAGATACCAGTAATTAGTAATATTCTTGCGGTGAGGCCGTAAATAGTTTATGATGCTGTTTGTGGGGAACTGGGAGGGTACATCTATATGCTTTTCGAAATGAGAATTAATGATATTTGAGTTTTGTTAGAGATATGAAAAATCCTAAATCACATTTATAGGAGCAGATATAAAATAATGGAACTGTAATTGGGCAGTGGATATGAAATAGCTTTTAAACGGCTTAGGCTATTGTTATTTATGGGATAACGACAATGTTTCAAAAAGACAGTTGAGATGAATTACATGTATTGAAACATTCTAGGAACAATATTAATATATACACTGTGTAGTTGGTCTGTCTACAAATGAAACAATAAAAGTAATGTTGGAACTAACTATCAGTTATTACGCAAGAGAAAATAAGCATAGAACAGAGTGATTGAACTTTAGGTGCTATGTACATGTTTTGGAAATGAAAGAAGTTTGGTTCCGTACAGCTAAGAGAAATCAAAGGTTCACTGACAAAAGTAAACGTTGAGAAACCCAGAAAACCCCATAACAAACACAGCCCTCCCATAACACCGGGGAAGGATTGAATGATACAAACCGACATCACTAAAGCTACAATTTCATCGAAAATAGGACTAACAAACGAGAAGAAGCCGCAACCGAAATACCGCCTTGGAATGGTTACCAGCACAGCTGTTTGGAGACAATTTTATTTTTCATTTAGGGTGTAATTAAATGATACAGTCAAGAAACCATGCCCACCAGTATACTCAGTTAAAGAGGGCAAACGAGTTCACAGTTTAAACCGGAATTTCATAAAGAGGATCTGCAGACCAAAATAAATACCTATGCAAACAGTGTAGATTCAGATGAGACGGCTCGTTATGAGCCGTCTCATCAGAATATACAATGTTTGCCATTCTGTTTTTGATTTTTGACTGAAACCTCTATTTGCAAAAGCGGACAAGCCCTAATTCAAACGATGAAAGAGTGGTTCACTTCAGAAAATAGGGTTGAAAGGATTAACATTCTTGGTTGTCTTGAAAGTATCATACCGTAGTAACCCTAATTATTGGGGCAGATAGGCCTTTGCAAACAGTGTAGACACGGAGACTGATCAGGGTCTACACTGTTTGCCATACATATAGCAAGGTAGTAGAATGGAATATTTCAAAATTTAGGTCAAGTATGGTAAGTAGATACATGTAAGGTGTCCCAGTACTTACGGCAAATACGGTAGGTCACATGGTATTTGTGCTAGTAAATGCAGTGCATCTTGTATAAACCGACAATGTGTCGCCCTCCACGTACATAACTAGGTTTCCAGCAGTAAATGGTCTTTATTTGGCTTCTTTGCCGTCCAAACGGAACTTTATGTGAGGAAATTCCTACAATTTGTTAGCTAATTTGCCTGAAGCAATTTACTTAACTAGCAAATTTGGACTAATTTACAACATTTCTCGGGCGAGTTCAGGCATTGTATTGACAAGCCGGTTTTGCATACTAAGCAACTGGTTGGAGAGTGTTGAATAATCATACAACCTCGAGACACGTAGGCACAAAACGCAAACCTCAATATACAGTAGAACTTCAATGGCTCGAACATCTTTGGGACCATAGAAAATTGTTGGGAGACATGGGTAGTTCGAGCCACTGAGGGTTAATCACGGTGCCAAGTCAGGAAGCAAATTGCGATAATTTAGGGATTTTTTATTTCCTTCACAATCATTGTATGTTGAGTGTACTAATTAGAATCGCCTCGATGAGGCGATTCTAATGAGTACACACAACATACAATTTCATGATAAAATAAGAAAATTTCCCTAAATATTCGTTTTCTTTAGCTAGCGGAAGAATTTCGTAGGGACTCAAAAATGAGTTCGAATTAGCCATGGTAAACGAGCCATCGGTGTTCGAGCTATTGAGGTTCGACTGTATATGAGCCGCAACGTGAGTAAACATACCTTCTTACTTGTGCGCCAAACGAAAACTCAAATTGCAGATTTTTTTTTTTTTTTTTTTTTTTTTTTTTTTCGGAAAACAGGGTTTGACATTTCAGGCAGAGTGTCTCCTTAAGAAACAGTTTGCATGAAATGTCAAACCCTGTTTTCTGGAACAAATCAGAAAAATATTTCAAATGTCGTCTGTTGATTTTTTTCTTTAACTGTGCAACTGGCATGTTAAATTATAATTTCTTTAAACATTTAATAAAGTACTGCAGAGGTGAAAGCTGTTATCAAACCAGTCTCTCTAAGAGATGCAGATTGTATTTCTGATAAACTCTCAGCAGCAGCCAATCAGATGATAGGAACCCGCACACTACATGTTGCGCATCTATACTGGGGAGCTGATAGCTCCATTAGTAGAATATTACGAGCCTCTGATCAGTTTTACTGGCGCAAAAGCTTCACCCTAGACTTAACCCATTGTAGTCGGGAGACCCGTAAAAGGATAGTTGGCAAACAGTGCAGATCCAGATCAGACGCCGCAGAACGTGGCGTCTGATCAGGGTCTCCACTGTTTGCAAATAGTGTAATCATTTTTCTCTAAGAATGTGTAAATTTCCTAGCCGAGCGTACCTAAAATTGAAAATGGACTTTTCCAATATATAGTGTGGGAGAGTCCATTCAGTCTACAATGGGTTAAATATTATGAAATACAAAACAAAATTGTTCCGCTCGCATAGAGGCTCCCTGATCAAAAACGTTAAACATTACAGAAACAGCGTGTAAATAAAATGAAATCACTGTCAGTGATGAAAGAAGGATAATTAGGCAGTGGCATAGCCAGAAGGGTATTATTATTACGCATGCCCTGGAAAAATCTTGAAAACTATGCCTAGAATCGCTTCTTAAATAGGGGATACTCTAAATGAAAGAATTAGCTCCCAGAGGGAGCAAATTCTTTCCTTTAAGAGCAGCCCCTATGGTAAAGTAGCAATTTTTTTATGTAAATGTCGCTTTATTAGGAATATTTTTTACGCATGCTACGCACATGCATACTATGCGTAATCCACGCTACGCATATATTAGGGGTGATTAGGGGTGCAGATACCGGGGATACACTGGTTGCCACTAATCCAGCAATTTTAGACGCATCAACGATAAAATGCACATGCAATATTGGTAAGGATTTATTGTTTCCGAATATACTTAGGGAACATACGATATATTCAATACGATGCTCGCTCTTTTAGACAAAAACAATTGTCGATATCTAACTTGTATAAAGAAGACACTTTTACTTAAAAGAAAAATACATTTATTCTATAAATATAAAACACTGCAGTCTCTTTCAATTTAGGCGTGATAAACGGATTAAGTTCTCGTCTTGACACAACGCCATTACTTGTAGTTGTTTAAAACCTCACTTATCTAGTCAAAGCGGTTTCCAACCTACAAGTAATGTGTGTTGTTTTTACTTATTTCTAAATATTATGTTGTGGTGCCATTAGAACAGCCTCACCGAGATGTATCAGTCATTGCAAATTAAAACACTGCGCCACGGCTATAAATTATGCTTCTCTATAAGCCATTAATTTTAAGGTTGTTGCTGTTATTGTTGTGGATGATGATGATGATGATGATGATGATGATGATGATCTTTCACATTGTGCAACTCATTTAGGCCATTTTTGAACAAGAATGTTGCATTTTCCTCTCAAAGTATCAGCGCAAATAAAATGAAGCGTATTTTACCAATTATATTATTTTTTGTTTGCAAGCTTTTGGAGTTGAAAATAAGAAACCTACAAATAGCCACAATCAATTAATACAGCTATCGAGCCAACAAAAATGGAAGAAATACGATTATACGCACAACAACACAGCCCGCGTAGACAACAGAACAGCCAACTAGATAGATTTGTATACAACGACATAAAACTCGAGCTATAACCTACAGGCATTCCATGGTTATAAACTTGTTCGTATTTCTTAAAAATAATTTGTTTTGATATATCCAGATAACAGTTTTCGATACAGCAATAGTCATAGTCTACGTTGGAAAACGTCTCTTTAGACCGAACAGCAACGCTGAAGTCACATATTTAGTAAATTGTGCATTCATTTCATGGCCCCTTCCTCTTCACACATATGTACTTCGAAAGGGAACGTAGCTGACGAAAACTGGAAATGTCAAGTATATACTTAACGCGCTTTGTTCTGTTAAATACATTATGCAATTACTAGAGTGCCAGCTACAGACTGAGACAACAAACAACTTGTCAGTCTTCTAAATATATATTTCTTCGGAAAATTCCTGATTTGCAGAACAGTTTAATGACGCATGGATGAATAATCAACAACTGTGCCTAAACTGTAACTATATTTAAGGAAACTTACATATATAAGCCCAGCTTGCTTACACACATAGAACGACAAAACCTACAAGAAGACCTGTGTGACCAGCACAGTATGGCAAGGGTTCTCATTTATTCCTCTTTGGATAGCCCGGAGGCTGCAGACGGCACATGCGATCAGCGAAGATACTGATCAGACTTCGCGGATGCGCAGGCTGATCTGAGTCTTCGTTGGTCGCACAAGTCTTAATGTAGATTTTATCATGCGTTAGCTCAATTTTGTCTTCATTCCGTATTTTATAGCTTTTAGTGGATCATGCGAGACTTGTCAACGTAGATATATAATTGTGTTTTACCGTGTAGACAGAATAACGAATCAAGAACTCGTATATGTGTCTTTGTCTGTCTTTACTTATATGGATTGTCACTTTAAGCAAATTTCTAATGACACTTGCTGCATTAACGCTTAGCTTTCTGGGTAAAACGATCAGCAGATGACATTCTAAAAAGAATTTTTTTTTTTTTTTTTTTTTTTTTTTTTTTTTTCGTTTTTTATCCTACAAAGTAGGTTTTAACATTTTATGCAAATTGTCACACTAGGAGACATTTCGCATGAAATGTCAAACCTTTTACCCTCGGTCTACAGCTAATGTGCGCGGACAGCATAGGTTCTGGCGATATTGCGCGGATGTGCAGGCTTGCCTGAACCTTTGCGGTTCGCATATGCTCTAAAGGCTCTTTTCCCATGACTACTTAAATGGGCCGGCCTCGTTGGCTCAGTTGGATGTGCGTCTGACTGGTGATCAAGAGGTTGCGGGTTCGACCCCAGCCAGGTCGGCCTCATTCCGTTGTGGATATTGATCATGAAATATTTTCTACGGTCATTCTCTCCCTTCCGCTGATTCAAGAAGGGCAGTTGTCAGTTTCTGGCAAAAGAATGTGCAGAATACTGGTTAACCTCTTAGAGGACTAAGCCTGCCCAGTAAACGTGTGGTTAGGTAAACTGACTGCGCTCGACATGACCCAATGGGTTGACTGGGCCGTAAAACCTCAACACAAGTAAATTCTACGCAAATTATTGTCTCTAAAATCAATTATTAAAAGTTAGAAACTGGAGTTTAGTTGTGCTTAGAAGCGTATGAAATACAACCATTATAGCAAGGTTCGTTGTTTTCTCTTTGTGCTGTTATGTTGGTAAATAATAGGCTGATTCTCTATAGATATTGTAGGTCTTAATTTACGCCATGGGACTCCAGTTTGTGTTTCATATTGATAATGGACCTTTGATTAATGATGGCTTGCACCGGAATTCGCACGATAACGACATTGTGAAATAGATCATCACCGAAACGAGAGATTCAGTGCCGTCAATTAGGTACAACAACTTATTGAACAGCAATCTCAGTCCTGATGAATTGGTGGAAGAAGCCTTGACTGATACAACGCCTGCCATTGCCTGGAGGATACAAATGGTAGAATTTTCGCCATTTTTAAAAGAGAGACAACGTTTCTGTTTGCTTTCCTGCCCGCAAAATCCTTTCTGAAAAGGGATCGCTTCTAAAATGAAAGAATTTGCTCCCAAATTCTTTACTTTTTGAAGAGATTCTTTTTTAGAAAGGATGCAAAGTCACTTTTACAGAGTTGTCTCCCCTGAAAGTGTATCCATTCTCCTTAATGGAAACACAAACATGATAAAATATTCTTTTCAAATCTTTCCGCACTGAACATCCAGTATCTCAGAAAACATTTGCAAAAGCGTTACAATTATGAAAGTGCATTGGATAGCTCAACTCAAAATTGTTTGTATTTGTTTAATGCTTGATTAACGTCATGAGTGGGCGACAGATTAAGTAGAGTGCTTGGCTTGGCAGTTACAAACGAATACGCTTGACTACACATCAGATGAGGATACTTTAACTCAATTTCAAACATTTTCTGTTTGTTACCAGCATTCTGTTTCTTAACTAGGCCTTGTCACTCAAACCTTATTCTCACACATTTACCGAGTGCACAAGTACGTCTACATGTGAGTCCCGGGTTTACACGTATAAGTCTATGAATTCCTATCACGCCCTTTGGGTAAATGAGTAACAAATGGAACTGGTATACTTAGAGGGGAGGCAACTCTTTCAAAAAGTGTACGTCCCCTTCTGAAAAAGATCTACAGTAAAAGGAAAACATTTGATTCCCTTTGGAGCGCCGTCCGTTTTAAAATAGACCCTTGTTTGTGTGCAGGAACGCAAACAGGTAGTCACAAAATTCCGTAACCTCTGTTAAGTGTATCCAGTCTCCGTACCTGCTATGCATAATAATAAGGATTAATTTAAGACTGGCTCCAGTCTCCAGTGACTAAATATTGTTTTCTTAAAATCCTGTTTAATGATCCACTAAAATAAAACCAAACATTATATCATACACAAACTGGCGACCAGAGCTAAAAAAAAAGAAAGAAAACTTCAAACAACATCTCCTCCATAACTACTTGGCGGATTTCAACAAAACTTGATAGGATTGTTTCTTGGGAGGTCCTCTACCAAAATTGCTCAAATCGTTCCGCTCCACTGCTCAAAATGGGGGCCACAGCAAAAAAAAAAAAAAAAATGAAATGACATTTTCGTAACCACTTGATGGATTTCAACCAAACTGGATAGGATTGTTAGCTCACCTGAGCACGAAGTACTCAAGGTGAGCTATTGTGATCGGTCAATGTCCGTCGTCCCGCGTCCGTCGTGCGTCGTCAACAATTTGCTTTAAAAGCCTACTCCTCCTGCAGCCCTGGGCCAATTAACTCGAAGCTTTCCCTTAACCGAAAGGCCAATGGACTTGAAACATGGTAGGAAGAATCAGGGTGGCTTGAAGCTTAAAAATAGGCAAAATTGTTCCGATCGGAAATCTAAGATGACCGCCATGGCCGCCATCTTTAAAATCTATTTTTAGCTTCTTCTCCTGAACTGAAAGGCCAGTTGACATGAAACTTGGTAGGAAACATCGGGGTGACTTGTAGATAAATATAGCTAAAATTGTTCCGATGGGAAATCCAAGATACTTCCATGGCCGCCATCTTGAAAATCTATTTTTCGCTTCTTATCCTGAAACAAATGGCCGAAACGTGATAGGAAGCATCAGGGTGACTAGTACATCAAAATAATTAAAATCATTCTGATCGGAAAACCAAGTGGCCGCCGTAGCTGCTATCTTAAAAATCTATTTTTCGCTTCTTCTACTGAACCGAAAGGCCAGTTGACTCCAAACTTGGTAGGAAGCATCAAGGTGACATATAGATAAAAAAAAAAAAAAAAAAGAGAGCTAAATTCGTTCCGATCAGAAATGGAATTCTATTTTGCACTTCTTCTCTTGAACCGAAAGGCTAATTTATCTAGTATTCAGGTGAGCGATACAGAGCAAGCTTGGTCCTCTTGTTGTAAGATATAGATACTTTTTTATGCTGATTCTTATATCGGTCAGACGAGAGCCAATCTAGCTCCCAGATTGAACCAGTACTTTCCTTTTAGAGTAGACCTCTTGAATACAAAAGTACATGTAGGGAAGACATTTTGACAGTTGCCTCTCTTGAACGTATGTACCCGAACATTTCCCTAAAGTCATCCGTTGAGCTAACGGCATATTGTCTACGTGATGAAAGCACTTACTACAATAAGAACTTGGCCAATTCTGTAAGGAGTAAATAAGAATTGATGATATTCAGACGAGAAGTCGAGACTGACCAAGTTCGGTAATTGATACAATTGAGCCTGAAGGTCAGAAAACGTACCTTCGGACATGTGCGCCCAGCAAAGCTTCAGATCAGCATCACGAAAACATACCTACATTGCATATAATTTTGACCCCCTCATCACGAAAACATACCTATATAATTTTGACCCCCTTAAACCCCAGTTTTTTATATAGTAAACTGGGGTTTACAGGGGTATATATTATTTTCTTAGTTCTGCGTAAAACATAGATTGAGGTACTCGTTAGAACCGCCTCATCGAGGCGGTTCTAACGAGTACCTGCAATCTATGTTTTGAGCAGAAATTTGAAAAATATCAGAAATTTTTATCTGAATATTTTCATTTTTTGGTAGTAAAATTTTATGTATATTTGAATAGGCATGTTTTCGTAATGCTTAAACCCCACTTTTATATAGTAAAGAGTATGTTTTTTTTTTTTTTTTTTTTTATTATTTCTGCTCAAAAACATAGATTGTAGGTAATCGTTAGAATGGCCTCGTCGAGGCGGTTCTAACTAGTACCCAGAATCTATGTGTTTGAGCAGAAATATGAAAAATATCAGAATTTTTATCTGAAAACGTTCAGTTTTTGGTGGTGAAATTTTCGATATATTTGAATAGGCAGTTTTTATAATGGCCTGCGCATTCGCGCAGTCTGATTAGAATTTTTACTTGGCACATTTTCGATTAGCAAGGATGCAAAATTTATTCATGAGGACAACGAAGACTGATCAGACCGCGCGGTTCCGATCAGCCTGCGCATTCGCGCCTTCATTAGAATCTTTAATGGGTCGTTTTTCGAAAACTCATCTTGTAAAACTTATTCATGCGGACAACAGAGACTGATCAGACTGCGCGGAAATGCAGGCTGATTTGTCTTTGTTTGGCGCGCGTGTCCGATGGTACGTTTTGTCACGCTCCGGTTCAAATATTATGAGTTCTATATGGTCCTTGCATCCGCGATGACTTGCGTGTACATCTTTCGAAGAGAGTTCTGTTATGCAAAGTATGTTTTTGTGGACATGAAATTGTCTCGCGTGCTTAACAAAACGAACATTTTATGGTTCAGTCGACCGAAATTTGTCATTTTCGCTAAAACGTCTAAGTAATTAAGAAACAATTTGATTTTCGTTGCGGAAACGAAGCAGTCTATCACCACTTGGGGTTGCTCCCAAGACATTCCGTACGTCTGGATCATATACGATTTACATATTTTCCTTTCCAGAACAGTTTTGGTGACTTTTTGTGAAACAATGACGCTTTCGGTATGATTAGAATATTTAAAGCCCTTGGAGGCTATCTATAAATGCGTTATACTAGAGTCTAAAAGGCTAAACGCCTTTTCTATTTAAGAAATAAATTATTCCAAACTGTGCTCAAATGCCTAAGATAAAGCACAGTTGAGTTTGGGTTGTACCCATTTGAGCACGAGCGAGCGCTGCGCTCGCTCGTGCTCCAATGGATACAACCCAAACTCAACTGTGCTTTATCTGGGGCATTTGAGCACGGTTCGGAATAATTTATTTCTTTTCTAACACCCCTCATTGAGCGAGTTTGGCATAAATGATTTTTTTTTTTATTTTCATTATTATATTTATTACCTGACTTCCCCTTTGGTAGTTGACAATACCTCTTAAGCATTGCGTCACGCGGTTACGTAGTTACAAGGTTCGATGACGAATATTCAAAATGGCGGATAACTTAAGCGAATCAGCTGACGGTGTAAAATATAAACGATGTATTAATATCAAAAAACTTAAATCCTGTGTTCATGAAAGAATTGCAGAAAACGTATGAAATTTGAGTGCCGCGATGGACTTTAATAAGGACAGATATAAAACAGCAAATAAGAATGTTAACCGACTTACTTTCGTTTTCGAACGTCAACAAATACACGATTGCAACAAGAAGTAAAACGCATGTGTTTGAATGGTGTAACCTGTAGAGAAACTCATCAGGTAAAAAAAAGTCAAAGAACTGCAATATGCTCATAGATCATTTTCTGTCTTAATAAATAATATAATTTATTATGTGTACATGAATGTTTCGGCCAATATTGTAAGCTAATCTAGCGTCCATAGTTACCAGGGGGCGAATTGGTTTCCCGTCGATAGCGCGCGACGAAATTCCGGTGCTCAAATACCTTAGATAAAGCACGGCCAGAAATGTAAAGACAAATAAGGAACAACACGTGCAAGGGTGTTAGAATTACAACTCAATTACCGTCATCCTAAAGGAGTATGTGTGTGGCTCATATATTGGGAAATATCATATCCATCATCTTCAGTTACCATTACGAAAACATGCCTATTCAAATATATAGAAAATTGTACCTCCAAAAATAGAAAAATTTCAGATAGAAAAAACTCAGATATTTTTCATATTTCTGCTCAAAACATAGATTGTGGGTACTCGTTAGAACCGCCTCGGCGAGGCGGTTCTAACGAGTACCCACAATCTATGTTTTTGAGCAGAAATAATAAAAATAATGTATACCCCTGTAAACCCCAGTTTTACTATATAAAAGTGGGGTTTAAGGGGGTCAAAATTATATAGGGATGTTTTCGTGATGTGACGTACATATTCCAAGAGTGCCCGTATTGCTTTGAAAAACAAAAAAAAAAAACAAAAAAAAAATCATCTTTCCCAAAACGTGTTTCTATTAATTCAATAAATGGCACATTCTGTCATTAACTAGGCCAAGAGAACTGAAACGTAAATAATATTACCCTGATGGCGCATTGCCTACCGAAATATAAACTCGTTGCTTGGATGGAAACATTAATATTTCATCATTTCTCCTGTAGTCCATAATCAGAAAGAATTCTATTGTACTATTGGGAGCTTCTGACAGATTGTACGTATCGTTTTATGGTTCCCTTGAGTATCGGGAAAAAGCAAGAAATAAAAGAGATATTCTTATTTTACCGCTGCGTTGGTTGATAAAAAATAGAAACAATGAGAAAGAGGACACTATGGCTATCTTCTCGTGTTCATACTTATGTGATGTTTATTGATACATATAGGATGCGCAACATAGCAAAAAGGGCCTTATGTCATATGCTGGCAATTAAGGTCCAGATCTTAGCCTGGTCATTCGCACACCAAGGCCCAGATTTCTGCCTTACATTCATGCAATCTGATAAGGGTTTACAGATTCAGTGACTACCGTAGAATACGCTCTTATATCGACGATTATAGAGGGCATTAATGAGATTGTGCAGATGACTTGGCCTTAACTGTTGGCATATGCTTTGCTTTCTTTGCCATATACGTATACTGGCGTTTATTACATATATTAGATTGAGATGTAAGCGAAAAGATTGGCTGTGTTTGGAAGCTCGCTGACGTCATTCATACACAATCTGTAAAGTGATGCTTGACAAGAGAAAAATATGTTATGTCCACGTGTACGTGAATGCCCAGGTCACTCTGCGCTTTCGCACAGTCTGGTTAGGTTCTTCACACTCATTGATTTGTTTTCCAGTTTCGTTGCGAAAACACGCCTATATAATCAAATATAAAGAAAATTTTACCTCCAAAATCTGAAATTTTTCAGAATAAAAACCCTGATATTTTTCTTATTTCAACTCAAAACATAGATTGTGGGTACTCGTTAAAACCGCCTCGCTGAGGCGGTTCTAACGAGTACCACAATCTATGTTTTTGAGCAGAAACAAAACAAAATAATGTATATCCCTGTAAACTCCAGTTTTACTATATAAAAGTGGGGTTTAAGGGGGTCAAAATTATATAGGTATGTTCTCGTGATGTTCATTGATTCTGTAAGTGGGCAGGAAAAGCCATTTTCAGGCATGCGAATGCGCAGCGTGATCTAGGCATTCACCTCCCGCATATGCGATAATATCCCCTTTCAGTCGTGGGCGTCTCACATGCATTACGAAAACAAGCCTATTCAAATATACTAAAATTTTACTACATGTACCAGAAATTGAAAATTTTCAGATTTTTTTTTTTTTTTTTTTTTTTTTTTTTTTCATGTTTCTGCTCAAACCATAGATTTGGGTACTCGTTAGAACCGCCTCGGCGAGACGGTTCTAACAAGTACCAAGAATCTAAGTTTTTGAGAAATAAAGAAAATTATGTATACCCCTGTAAACCCAAGTTTTACTATATAAAAAGGGGTTTAAGGGGGTCAGCATTATATAGGCATACTTTCGTGATGGGTTTAGATGGTTTTTGTTGTTGTAAACAGTTATGTGTAGGTGTTTTGTTTGTGACTGTGTGTGTGCGTTTTTTCTTTTTTTTTTCTTTTTTTTGCTATTGTAATATTTTTAGGCTGTTGTGAACTATACATGTAAAGTACAGTCGAACCTCAATAGCTCGAACACCGATGGCGCGTTTATCATGGCTTATTCGATTTCATTTTTGAGTCCTAACGAAATTCTTCCTATAGCTTAAGAAAACGAATGTTTAGGATATTGTTCTCATTTATCATGAAATTGTATGTTGTGTGCACTCAGTCCTGAGAATGGTAAAGTTTTTAATAAGAGGATTTGTCCTATATCTACGCTGTAATTAGAAGCTTATACATGTAACGGGTAAGTCGTGCGGGTTTCGGCTAAGTTTTTTTTTTTTAACATGGAGTCGATCTCAGCGGGGAAATATGGAGTAATTCAATACTGTTGATTTTTGGTTTGGGCGAAACGCGTTAAATTGTTGATGAGACTATCGTATTATCATGACGAAAACACGCCTATTGAAATATATAGAAAATTTTACCTCCAAAAACTGAAAATTTTTGGATAAAAAACTCTGATATTTTTTCTTATTTCTGCTCAAAACATAGATTGTGGGTACTCATTAGAACCGCCTCGGCGAGGCGGTTCTAATGAGTAACCACAATCTATTTTTTGAGCAAAAATAAGAAAAATAATGTATACCCCTGTAAACCCCAGTTTCACTATATAAAAGTGGGGTTTACGGGGGTCAAAATTATATAGGTATGTTTTCGTGATGTTATTTACATTAGCTTATGTTTGCTCATGAGGTTGTATGGTGTTCTACATGTATAAGCGCACTGAAAAGCTGTACTAACGCATGCAACCATACACAATGATGGCCCACCATGACTGAAATATTGTTGACAGGGCGAAAACCCATCAGACCCACCAAATCCAAGGACAGGTTATTGCATAGTTTTAAATGTCGAGCCGTCAGGCGAGAAATTAAAAAATATGCAAAAACTAACTTGTCGCAATAATCCTTATGACCATATCTCACAGATGCCATAATGAGATTGACCACAGTGTACACCGATTATGTATTTAATCAAGGCTATTACTTTTCATTTAATGGCTTATTGCGACAATACTCCCTGTGTAACGTATTTCCCTTAATTCCTTGATATAAATTTATATAGAGAATGAGTCTTCGATCACAAACAGGCACAAATAGCAATTGAAACTAAAATATAATAATATGCAATATAATCTAATTATATATATAGTCTCGGTTCATGCAAGAAAAAAGAAAAAAGAAATACGTACAGTCGAACCTCAGTGGCTCGAACATCTTTGGGACCATGGAAATTTGTTTTAGATATGGGTAGTTCGAACCACTGAGGGTTAATCATAGCGCCAGGTTAGGAGACCAGTGGGAATAATATATGGATGTATTTTCGATCTTCTATAAAATAATGGTATGTTGAGTGTACTCATTAGAATCGCCTCGATGAGACAATTCTAATGAGTACACACAACATACATTGTCATGATAAAAAAGGAAAAAATCCTAAAATATCCCTAACTATTTGTTTTTTGAGCTGTCGTAAGAATTTTCTAGAGTCTTAAAAACGAGTTCGAATTAGCTACGGTGAACGAGTTATCGGTGTTCGAGTCTCTGAGGTTTTACTGTATTTCAGTCAACTAAATCTTTACTGGAACGAATGTTACTTTCCTGATATTTGATCAGGTGAATAAAATCAGTTATCAGATCTTCTGTAAAAGCAATGTAATATACATTACGTCTTCTATCTCATATAAATCTTAAGTTTTAGCACTATGTAGCTGTTTGTATTTATACATGAAGTTAGCAGGTTAAAGCGTGTATATTTTTAATTTCGGAACCTATCTTATGTGCTTGCGCAAAATTATGCACTGCCTTTTTCATTTTGTGGTTGAATTAGCAAATATGTTCCATAGACTATTATTGAGGGTTTCAACCCAAAAGTATGTTTCGTTTTTCTCAGAATCTTTTAAACCTTCAATTCACTGGAGTAAGAAATTATGAGGATGTTCACGTGACGAGGACAGACAAACAAGCTTCAATTCAATTCAGTCAAAACCAGGAACTGCATTGAATTGTTGAATGAATCAGAAACTGTCCGCAGGACCTATAATTGTTTTAAGAATAAATTTACATTCCGATATCCAGCTTGTAGCACTATGTGGGCGAAATCCGTGCATGTTTAATTACTACTACATTTCCTACTTTTCTAAGGAATAAAAAAAAAAAAGAATTTTCATTTCATCCATGCCCTCTAAGGAGAACAAACTGATCAGAATAAAATGTCAAATGCTATTTTCTTCGAATATTAAGATAGATATTTGAATTTGCATACAACAAGATAAACGTCAAACTGTTTCCATGACAGTGTTCGTGTTTGGAAAAGATGGCTAATGGAAGACAGGAGATTACTAACACGTTCAGTTCACACGTATTCTGTTGTTGTTTTACCACTGGGACAGATTGTGTCAATTAAGGAGGAAGAGGTTATTTCCGGCAGGGTGTCAAAACAATTTACTCTGTCACCCACAGCATTGTTTTCTTCTATTAAGAAATTGCTTCAGGGCTGTCAATGATATGCAAAACGACGTTGCCTATAATGCTCGCCTGTTCTTGCATCCATAGAAATTTTAATCGGATTTCATTACATAGCTAAAATGTCAAGACAATAAAACTTTATGAGCTGGGGCACTGCATTTCCTATTAGATCGTGCAGTCTGATCAGAGTCTTCGCAGGGCACTCTGTTACAATGTACTAGCCAAGGATCTAAAGTGTCTTAAGGTGGACAGCGAAGACTCTGATCAGCTTGCGCAGATGCGCTGGCTAATCTGAGTCTTCGCTGGGCACATATGTAGTTTTATAGGAAATGCTGTGTCTCGGCTCATATAATATGTACGTTAACGTTAGGCGTCATCTTTGCTAGGCATTAGGGATTGGGATATGCTAGAATACCAGTATTGAGACCCACGTGATAAAGTACCTGCTTGTTTGTCAAAGAGCCTCTATCAAGCCTGTCAATAATCATAATTGCTGTAACACCAGGAAGCCCGCAAACAAATGCAATATTTGAGCTCAACATGATAAAGCGTACCTACTGACATGTGCGCCCAACGAAGACTCAAATCGGCCTGCACATCTTCGAAATCTGATCAGAATTTCATTGTCCACATGAAGAAACGTTGCATTGTTGTCCATCCAAATTGCACCCAATAAAGATTCTGATCAACTGCGCGAACTCATAGGCAGATCTGAATCTGTACTGGGCGCTTATGTCCGAAGGTACGTTTTCTGACGTTGTGGCCCATTTGCATTCCATTAGGAAACATGCTTCTTTCGAGAACTTTTGAGTTTTTGTGGCTGATTATCATTATAATAGTTTCTTGCAAATATGCTAAAACAGTGTTCCATCCTTTGGATCAGAACGTTAACTGTTGAACATCTGTAGATGAACTGGCATTCCTTAAACGAGGTCACCTAGCTTTAGAGGTCCAGTTTGCTAACAATGGCGTACTGCTGCCAGTGGCCAGCGAAGTCATGATTAGAATGTGCGAATGCGCAGGCTAATCTAAATGTTCGCTGGGCGTACATTTCAGTTGTGAGAATTGCTGTGCCCGTCTCCAGTGTGATACTCATACTTTGTGTATTGTCGCTTATAAAATGTAGGTCAGTAGATAAAATGTTTGGAAAAATGGGAGTTTTTGAAGTAAGCATTCATTTGCTTTGTCCACCGATGGACAAAGCACGAAATGACCATTATGTTATATATTGACAACGGAAGCCTAGATACGCAGCCCCTGTTGCACAAATGTGTGCTTAACATCCTGGAATTAGTCATCCATTACGAAAACAAGACAATTATCCAAAAACTGAAAATTGTCAGATAAAAAGCTCTGATATTTTTCAAATTTCTGCTCAAAACATAGATTGTGGGTACTCTGTGAGGCGGTTCTAACGAGTACCCACAATCTATGTTTTTGAGCAGAAATAAGAAAAATAATGTGTACCCCTGCAAACCCCAGTTTTACTGTATAAAAGTGGGGTTTAAGGGGGTCAAAATTATATAGGCATGTTTTCGTGATGAATGCCGCCTAGTCTACACCTGCTGGGTAAGCAATACACGTTCGTTTCCGTTGTGTATAATTTGTCACGATTAAATTAAATGAAAGTCACTGCTGGAGAAAGTGATCAAGTCCACTGACAACGCCTCCTCTAAATGAACAGCATGTTGTATTTGAAAAAAAATATATATATATATTACTTTTTCTTTCTTGTTTTTTTTTTTTTTTTTTACTTGTTATAAATGTAGTTACTGTGAATGCATCTAAGTAACAATCTTAATATATATTATGATGGAAGTTTAAGTGCCAAAAATACAAAATGTGCTATTAAGTTAACACGCCAATTAAAAATTACCGTATTCGAGCTAATTACCGGACTGTGCACTTAGATTTGTTTCAAAATTACTGGGAAGACTTGTAAAATTTGTATCAGCCTATACGAAGGGTATACTTAAGAGAAAGGTCACCAAAGGACTTATCTAATGATGCTTATGTGATATTTTGTTTCTTCTTCTGATTTTATAAAAGCATCTGTTGTGGGAACTAATTTGAAATGCATCGACAAGTCGATGAAATTCAAATGGGTACCCAAAACATATGCCTTTATAAAGCAGTAGACAAAAAGTACACTGGCCTTAATCTGAATACGGAATTGCATGACTGTGCGTTTATAGGAGTATATGCAGTAATTTAAGCGAATATGGCATATCCCTTATTGCCATAGCACTAGGTAGGGTAATTGGTTTCAAACAAACATTTTGTTGTTTCTTTTCTTTCTCCACAAGGTAATGATGAGAAATCATTAGAAGCGGTTAGGCAGCATTTGGATACATTTCATATCTAGAGTCATGCAAGTCGCTGCATATTTTCACCTTATAATATGAGGAATTAGAACAATTTAGTATTATTGCATAAAAAAGCAGTGTCGCACGTTATTAACAGCCATGCATTAACCGGCGAAAAGCCGTGTATTAACAAGGCAATTCACGCGCTGTTAATGCACGGCCACGCAACTTTCAATATGATCGTACCGGGGCCACAGATTTGCTGTCGTTACGAGATGTGTACTGCCCGGCCCTAGAACGAGCATAGTCCTTGGAAATTGCGTTCTGAGACATCGGTGAAAAGGCGAAACAAATTAGTGCAAGAAACAACGCGAAATGTAGCAAATGTTTTCAATTTTTATGCAATAATAGCGATCGAACATGGCTTTTTAATGCATTAACATTCGCCAGGTCCCTTGGGAGGTGTTGAAAACCGCGGCCTCCGGCTTCGGTTTTCAACACCTCCCACGGAACCTGGCGAATGTTAATGCATGAAAACCCATGCTTGATCCCTATAATTATCATATTAAGGTAGACTTATGCAGTATAAATGGCTGTATATTAGTATTTGAATAGCCATACAAATTACGAAAAAAAAAAAATCTCATTCCATTTAATAACAATAAATAGTTATGGGCTATTCTAATCATAGTATTTGCATAACGATTTGAGTCTACTGAAGACGACAAATATTGCCTGGCGTCTTTAGGCTACATTTCTGCTACAGTAAGTAATTTCGCAGTAATTTGATTTTTTCATCAAGGAAACCAAAATCAATACTGGTCCGTCTGGTATTGTGACTTGAAACCGCTACCGTCTGGACAAAATCATTTACTTATATTTAGGACATCCCAAGGTACCATTTGTGACTATTAAAGCTTTTACAAAGATGAACTGAAGTGAGAATGAAGCGATAAAATAGAGTTTAATGTTGCAGTATTTCTACGTCAGTAGATGACGTGTGTGAGGCCGCTAACGATAATATAAATAGCCGTTGTGAAGGATGGGCGATTTGGTGTACACACTTCTTGGTTAAACGAGTTTTTTTTTTTTTTTTTTTTTTTTTTTTAATCAGCAGATACTGATCGGCAATACTAGACCAGATTGTTTTCTACTTGAATGTTTTTGGGGGTTTTTTTTGTTTGTTTTTTGTTGATGTTTTTTTTAAATGCATTTTCGTAACACGGTTAAATGCGTGCCAAATTATTCATTTCTTGGTTGTTCTTTCATTCGCATATTAAGTATATAATTGAGTTGGAGCACGATTCGGAGATTTAACAAATTTAGTAGCACATATAATAGAGCGGTAATTTACTCTAGTGTACCTAACTCAGTTCAAACAAAACAAAAATAATCCCAACGTGACAAAACGTGAAACATGTGTTCCAGAGAAAATTCGGACTGGTCTGCACTTCTCTGCAGTCGGATCAGAGTCTTCGCTGGCGTGCTATGCGAATATGACATCACGAAAACCTACCTATATCATTTTGACCCCCTTAAACCCCACTTTTATATAGTAAAGCTGGGGTTTACAGGGGTATACATTATTTTTGTTATTTCTGCTCAAAAACACCACAATCTATGTTTTGAGCAGAAATATGAAAAATATCAGAATTTTTTTATCTAAAAACTTGCCATTTTTTGGTGGTAAAATTTTCAATATATTTGAATAGGCGTGTTTACGTAATGGACATGATCAATGGCTTTTTCATCTCCTGAATTTCCTCATAATTTCTGAAGCCCCCTATCCGTGATTCACTTTTTATGACTATATAAAAAAATATTTGAAATGGTGAAATGGATGGCGGGGTTTCCTATTTTATAAGTATTAGCATTTGTAGCGCTGTGTTTAAAAACTCATAAAGGATATAGAAAACTGGTTTGTTTATTAAATTGTCCAATTAAAATGGATGGAGCGTTACTAACGTTTTTGCTGGCAAAGTCCCGAATTTGGAAGCTTGAACTTAAACTGCTGACTGTGATGAAAGTAGACCACATTCAAAAGATAAAAAAAAAAAAATACAATTTGATAGAAATATCAAATCGTAGTTCTTGGAAAAAATACGAAAAAATCCCATTACTGTTCTTTTGATGTTTGAGCCTGCAGAATGCTAAAGCTTACACTGAATAATTACGAGTTGCAATATGTAATGTAAGACATACAAGCAACGGAGGTAATTGTCAGACTGTGCATATATGTTGGCTGATCTGAGTCTTCGTAGGACGCACATGTAGTAAGATAATTCAGCCGCAAAGCCAGAAAACGTACCTTCGAACATGTGCGCCCAGCGAAGATTCAGATCAGCCTGCGCATTTCTCGCAGTCTGATCAGAATCTTTACTGGGCACATTTTAGATAGCACCTCGAAAACACTCCTATATAATTTTGACCCCTTAAACCCCACTTTTATAAAGTAAAACTGGGGTTTACAGGGGTATACATTATTTTTCATATTTTGTTGAAACAACATAGATTGTGGGTACTCGTTAGAACCGCCTCGCTGAGGCGGTTCTAACGTGTACTCACAATCTATGTTTTGAACAGAAATATAAAAAATATAAGAATTTTTTGTCTGAAATTTTTTCTTTTTTTGGTTGTAAAATTTTCAATATATCTGAATAGGCGTGCTTTCGTAATGCAAGGATGCAACGTTTCTTCATGCGGAGATCAGACTGATGATTTGAGTCTTCTTTGGGCTCAAATATTCTGAAATCGCTGATCAGATCACGGTACGCAATCAACCTGAAAAAAAAGCGTGATACACAAGATGTGCTAGGCATGAATTGCAATAATTTCATGAAGCATTATCGCCATCAGTTTCATTCCTATCATTTACTTGGAATAAAATCTAAACCTAGGCTATTATATACGTCGTTGGAGGAAATTAAACCGATTTCGTCTATCCTGCAAATGTGAAGTCAAGTCAAAAAACCATTATGGATTAATGCCTTTGAAAATATATGGTATTTTGTTCTGTCAGACAATTTGGATGCATTACGATTTCCATTAGGGCGAGCGGCTTTTAAAATTAGTTTGCAGCTGAATTCGAATGTTTAGAGAGAAGAAATTACAGTCGACTCTCGTTATCTCGAACTCGCTTATGTCGACTAACCGCTTATCTCGAAGTGAAAATCTGGTCCCTGCTTTAACACAGAGATCTACCAAAAGGCAACAAAATATTGTGGAAAAGAGGAGAAATTGCTCCTTAGGAGCAATTTCTCCTCTTTTCCACAATATTTTCAATAGATCTTTAACTTAGGAGTCAAATTACATATTCATTCTGTTTAAGGTGGTTGTTCGATTAATTGTTTCCATCAGTTCTGCAAACCTGATATGTCGAAGTACGGATATCTCGAAGTGTTTCATAGAGTCCCTTGGAGTTCGAGATAACGGGAGTCGACTGTATATTATTATTACTGAAATAGTTCACTTTGAGGAAGCATATGCCGTTATTGTATATACGTACGAGTACTTTCGAGAAATTGGTTGTTACATGTAAACTGATTTAAACCGCTTTTTGACTCATGACAAAACATGTTGTCAGATAGTTTGTACAGTCCTGTTAGAACATACATACAGTAATTCTTTGGTTTCAAGAGGAATGGATATATCTTGTATATTTTCCGCCATTTTTAACAATGAAGACTTTTTTTTTACTTCCCGTTTGCTTAAGTATAAACAAATCCCTTTCTGTAATGCGTCCACTATACCATCACGAAAACATGACTATATAATTTTTATATTATTTTGACCACCTTAAACCCCACTTTTATAGACTTAGATCATAATATATAACTATATAACTTTTAACAAGCTCAGGATAAAAGGCGAGGTACAACCAGATCTTTTGGTACCAGTAGGCCCATTTGAAATAATCTAAAACGGATTATGCTAGGTGATATGAGTATTGTTGCGGGTTGCTTTGAGGTTTGTAGGCAGAGTCAATAGCCTACTGCTTTCATTTGGGTATGTTGTCATCAAAGGGTCCATATTTTCTCAGCTTATAATTAGGTTCTTTATGGCTGGTGGTCGTAAAAATTCCCCTGTACCTCAACATAGTGTTGATTAATCTTTCTGGTCCTTTGGGATCAGTGGGCTAATTCGTAATACTTTGAAAACAGACTATTGATGAAGCCGGTGCTAGGGGTATAGGTTAAGGCGCAATGTTGCGGGTTCAGTTGCCGTTCGTAGCATCAAGAAAACACGTCTATATAATTTAGACCCCTTAAACCCCCACTTTTATATAGTAAAACTGGGTTTACAGGGGTATACATTACTTTTCTTAGTTTGCTCGAAAACATAGATTGTGGGTACTCGTTAAACCTGCCTTGCCGAGGCGGTTCTAACGAGTACCAACAATCTATGTTTTGAGCAGAAATGTGAAAAAATATCAGAGTTTTTATCCGAAAATTTTCAGTTTTTGGAGGTGAAATTTTCTATAGATTTGAATAGGCGTGTTTTCCTAATGCAGAAAAGGAATTGGTTTCAATGGGGAACAGTTCCTTATCTTTTAGTGTAGAACCCTTTTGAGAAGGGAGGCTAAAATTAAATAACTTTGGCAGAGTTGTCTCCCCTGAAAGTTTGTACTCATTAAACTTAAAGGCCAAATAGATTTTTGGTCAAGCTGAGCATGCATTGGTATGGACATGCATAGTGCAAATAAAGTTTTTGAACCCTCTGTAAGCCGAACTTATTATTAATTGCTGCTCCTCGGGTACATTTCTGACGCATACTAGTCAAAGATGTCATGGCCCGTTGACTGAAACACTGAAAATGGTATAATATATCGACGAAGAGAAAAGGACATTAATCATACTGCGCGGATAAATAGGTTGATCTGAACTTGTGATCTTCGCATATAGCGTCAGAGTCATTCACCAACGTTCCTTATTATTGTCTATAGAGGCATAGACTATATAGGGTTGAGGAGAAACACGGAAGAGATCCATTACTGATCCACAATGCATCATTGACCTCGTGCTTGCTTGTTGTCTACAACTTAAACTCAGGACTAGTTGTACATTGTAGCACTGAATAAAATGAGATATGTAATTTTTGGGGGGAAATCTGCATATACAGAAGATGTTCTCCATTCACATGCACTGTTTCAGCACACCGCACTAATGTAGATGTTATAAAAGGGTAGCAAATTATTTCCTTTTAGAGAAGACCCTTTTTAGAAGAGACTAAAACAATTTGCAGAGTTCGTTCTTCTGAATGCAAATCCTTTACCCTTAATAAAGTTTAGGAAGCGAATAGTATGCAATATTAAAGCTGAAAAATTTGGGTAAATACATCACGAAAACATGCCTATATAATTTCGACCCCCTTAAACCCCACTTTTATATAGTAAAACTGGGGTTTACGGGGGTATACATCATTTTTCTTATTTCTGCTCAAAAACATAGATTGTCGGTACTCGTTAGAACCGCCTCGGCGAGGCGGTTCTAATGAGTACTCACAATCTGTGTTTTGAGCAGAAATATGAAAAATGTCAGAACTTTTTTTCTGAAAACTTTCAGGTTTTGGTGGTGAAATTTTCAATATATTTGAATAGGCGTGTTTTCGTAATGGGTACTGCTTCATGCAGCACACTTGTATTCTGCTGTGTTTGTTTATCAATCAAATTATAAAAGATTGCGTTGTTTGTGAAAAACTGAAATCGCGCGATCAAATTATATCCTTGAATTCATCAGGACGTATAAATGGATAACAGGCGCAGCTATGACCTTGAAATGGAACAAATCGATCGTAACACCAAATCAGGACTTTAGTCGGGCTGTTGCTGCATCTGCAGTGTTTGATGCTCATTGGTAGGACTGTAGAAATGATTCTGAAAATATGATCAGTTGGAAGCAAGCAGCACATCAAATAAACGATAATAGTAGGTTCTGCTTTTTTTTTTTTTTTCATCTTCTCATAAAAAAATATGTGTCGTTCAACACGGATCACGCCTTTTTGCCCTAGTCTGAACAGTCATGTATCGTCGTGTCACTCGCTGTCCATGAGTCTTTTTTTGAAAAACTATAGCCGCGAAAATATGTTACAATAAATGTCCTAAAATTTCGTACATCAATTTCCAATATAATTCCAGTTCCGAACAAAATGCCATGTGCAAACAGTACAGTCCCAGATCAGGGTCTACACTGTTTGCCATTCCACTAAATACATGTATTCTAAGCAACAACTGTATAAAAAGCAAACTTACGGAATAAAGTGTTCGAAAAGTTAGGACATTTACCGTATTTCAATTTTCAATGTTACCTGTTACTCGAATGAGCATACATGTACTTCTCTGTTTGCCAGACTAAAAGATAGTGGCTATTTTCAGAATGACAAGACAAGCCAAGCCATAACTGAATCGGCGATGAGTTGAGTAACTGATTTGAGCCCCATCGTGAAAAAACGTAGCTTTAGACGTGTACGCCCAACGAAGACTCAGATCAGCCTGCGCATCCACGCAGTCTAATCAGAGTCTTCGTTGTCCGCATAAAGAACCGTTGCATCCTTGGTTATCCAGAATACACCCAGTGAAGAGTCTAATCAGATCGTGCGAATGCGCAGGTTGATCTGAATCTTCGCTGGGCGCACATGTCCGCAGGTACGCTTTTTGACGTTAATGCTGATTTAATTTTGGAACCTTGGTGTTTCTCTTTACGCTGCAGAAAAGTTTCATGATACTAATAACCATATTTGTTGATGTCAAATTGTAATACATGTTTTTATGGGTAATTGAATGATAAATCAATGTGCTATCTGCAGTTATATTAGTTTCTCGCTAGTATAAATAATGGTTAAAATCACCACTCTGACAATGAGTTGCGTGACTGGAAGTTGATTCACTCACAGGCTTGCAGTTGGATTGTCCTTATGGTGAATTTATACAGTTACAGCGGAGGCAACTCTGTCAGAATGATTTTGCCTCCCTTCTGAAAAGGGATCTACTCTAAAAGGAAAGCAATTGTTTCCATAGTGACTGAGTGGCATTTTTCTTGCTACTCTCGACTTGAAAGCGGAATTTCGCTCATGCTAAAACGTTTTCAATGTCTATACCTATTTCATACTCAACGTGCCCCGTATGGCGTACAAATGACACAGATAAACGGACATGGACTGTCCATTAAAATAAGATCATACAATGCAGGCACATACATTCCTGCAGCCTCTCTGTGCCTCGAATGAGGCCAAATGAAAATAGAGTGATTAGGGTAACATATTTTTAAAAATGGTAGGGTGGGTAGGGTTTCTTTTTTTTACATTTTTATGTAGAATTAAACCGTAATTAAATATATTTCAATTTTTCAAATACTTCACATAAAATTTTACTAAGTCCGTTTGGCTATCCTTAGATGTGTCTGAAAGTACTGATAGAATGACAAACAGTGTAGACCATGATCAAACTGCTCCTTTAGGAGCAGCTTCATATGGATCTACACCGTTTCCTCAGACCTTTGTCCGAATATTTTGCATAAATATTATATAAGTTAAATAGGAAAAAAATGCTACTATCCTTTCGACATCTCTTGGAAAGACGTTTTTTGCATGGCGTTTTATTTTAAATGAAAATATTTTGTTCTGATTGACCATATCTTATCAGAAACCATTTGTCTTTTCTGTTTCTGGGTTTCGTTCTCAAATTTTTACAGTAAAATTAAATTTACGACCAAAAATTGGTCTGACCTATGCAATTTCTATAGTAAAGTGATTTGTTGGAATTTTTTTTGTCTCAGAAAAAAATTTTTTGTTTTCTTTGTTGGATTTCAATTATTGATGTTTCACAACAACATTGTGAAAATTTCAGAAAAAAATTAACAAGCAGAACTTGTTGAAAATCTGCCTCCAAGTTACCTACCCTACAGATTTCTACATAATTTGCATTTATTTTTACTATGGGAAAAAGTGAAAATATTTGAATTTTCAAAAAGCAATGACTAGAATAAAACTTTTGTGCATAGGTAGTCACGACAAATGGTTTTGCATTAAATCATGTCAAAAGTTTGCAAATTTACTTCTTCTATGTAAAGCGCCAAGCAAAAAACGACTTTCTGAAAGATGTCGAAAGCACAGTAGGTAGAAAATTAGGCTTACCCTAAACATACTTTTTTTATTTGGCCTGACTGATAATGTACAAGTACGCAACAATAATTATTTATAAAGAAAACTTAGAGCATACATTTATTGATATACTTGAAGTGACGATCTACAGGTACATGTATTCTCGAAGTGACCATCTCTGATTAGACAGCTAGAATGCATAGACTGCGCTTCTTGTTGTTTGCATATGACGTAATGACGTCTTTTCTTAAGGTTCGAACCATATGATAAATGGTATGAGACTACATGTGCGCCCAGCGAAGGTTCAGCTCAGCCTGCGCATCCGCGTAGTCTGATCAGAGTCTTCGCAGGACATTCTGTTGCAGCCAAGGATCCAAGACGTCTTTAGGCGGACATCGGAGACTCTGATCAGACTGCGCGGATGCGCAGGCTGATCTGGGTCTTCGCGGGGCGCACATCCTATCTTATAGGAAATGCTTTCCCCCGGCTTATATGCTAAAAACGACGCCATATTGAAATACAGAATATAGTGTAAATGGTATTGCTTGGTTATTGGCGAGATTTGTAATTGCATGTTCCTGTAAACTCTGAAGTCTCAAAGTCCATACAGACAATACTGTCATTCTGATCGCCTTAATTGATAAACCAGTTCTCCCTTAGTGACGAAGAGATTCTTAATTACGCCCAGACTATTATAAGCTTCTAATTCAATAAAAATGTCAAGAAGACAGCGGCTCTCTATGATTTACTTAATGAACCAATACTTCTATAGTCCGATGACATGCTCTCTGGTAGTTTATGAACATCAGTAGATAATCAAAATTCCTGAGAGTGACGTGTTCTAGAGCGCACTGGCAATATTCTGTTTGTATTTCTTATATTTGTTCTCATATGTTGGTGCAATAAAGTCAAACGTTCATCCTAATATTGGCCAAATGTAAACTTTTTCAAATTACTGTACATGAATTTACCCAGAATACTCGAACAGACAGGCCTGGGCTAACAGTGCAGTCTGATCTGGGTCTACTCTGTTGGTCATGCATCCGGTTTTTAGAACCATCGCCAGGTGGTAAAATAGGTTTAGTTTTTAAAACAAGTATGGTAATAATTTAAGATATCAAAATACTTGGAGTAAAAACGGCAGTCATAGGAAATTGAATCACTGGCTATAGCTGCAGCATTGTCTCCAAAATTATCACAACTGAACAGATATATAATAATGATAGTTTACACTTCGGATATGTTTTCTAGCTTTAGGCATGGCCAGAGCGTCCTACTGTATTTACGCTAAATATTCGGAAACCTTTACACTTTACTTATCCTAAAGTTTCAACAAATTCATTTTTAATGACAGATTCTATCTGTCATTCTTCGTTGCCACGCACGGTTTTAGAGAAAGTGACTTTGACTACTATTCAATTTCGTATTCATCCACGCACAAAAGTAGACCCAATGTTTCAATGTGTGTATATTAGTACGCCATTGAAGAGCTGTCCATACAAAAGTTGTGCAACTTGTGCTTGATCTATGTGCGAGAGTCGCTGAGAAAACCTGCCTTAATATATGTGCGAACAACAAAGGCGCAGATCAGCCTGCGCGTCCGCGCAGGCTGATCAGCGCCTTTGTTGTTCGCTATAGCTCGTTTGTTTGTTTTTTTTTCGATGAAGAAGCGTCTCACAAACTTAAATGGAGTACAGAATGATACCTGGAATTTATTAGTTTCTCATAGAATCTGTCATTTCAGGGCTATTCAGCCCTTTGATTCTACATGCTGGTGTGTCTAAACACTGCTGGATGGATTCAATAGACTATAGTATTTTGGTTTCCACTCAGCGGACAACAGCGTTAATGAACAGGAATATGTTTTGAATTTCATTTACAATGGACTGTCCTCTAGAAACAATCGTAGATCCGCGAATTGCCATTACCAATAAGAAGGAAAAGAAGAGAAAAAGAAAGAATGAATGAAGAAAATCCTACTGTATTTGTGGTAAACTGTCTGATCCGAGTCTGCATTGTTTGCCCAGACATGCCCGAAGACTTAGTGTAAACATTATATTTCCCGCCTTTTGTGGAAACATATACATGTACATGATTGTATATGTAACAGACCGAATTCCATCGGTAATGCGCAAGCTGATCAAGGTCTTCACTATCCGTACACGACTTGAAGAACTTATTTTGTATGCCATGGCTTTATTCATTCGTTTAACTCTTTTACCCCTGAGTTTCTGAAATGGACTCCCCCGTCACTAAGTTTTGACACGCCCACTATTGCAAACAGGATTGCAGTCACAATTCAATAACAAAATGGCAAACTGTAGATCCTGATGAGACGGCGCGTTACGAGCTGTCTCATCTGGATCTGCACTGTTTGCAGAGGTATCTGTTTTGGTCTGCAGGGATGCGTTAAGCGATCTATTTTACCCTACTTTCATTAAAAGCCGTAAACATGTTTACAAAAAAATGCGGACAAATTTAATACTGAATGATGTGTTTGAATCAAAGGAAACGCACTTAAAATTCTGATGAAATTCGTCTTGGTTGACAATACTGAAAGGAAATCCATGTACTAGGTTTTGAACAACGCATTCTTAACAAAGTTGTACATGTAATATGTTGACGCTATCCTTCCTATATAACTAATGGCCAAGGGTCACAGCAGTACATGTATAAATACAGTCACAGGAAAGGTCACAATCGAGAAGGACAGTCTTATCGAGGCATCAAAAGAAGAATGAATGAGGAAGAAACAATGACAAGAAACAACAGACCAGTTGCAATGACCGACATACCATCACGAAAACATGACCTCCTTAGACCCCGCTTTTATATAGTACATGTACGAGTAAAACTGGGGTTTACAGGGGTATATATTATTTTTCCTATTTCTGCTCAAAAACATAGATTGTGGTACTCGTTAGAACCGCCTCGGCGAGGCGGTTCTAACGAGTACCCACAATCTATGTTTTGAGCAGAAAATAGAAAAATATCAGAATTTTTATCTGAAAACACAGTTTTTTTTAGGCGAAATTTTCAATATATTTGAATAAGCGTGTTTTCGTAATGCAAACAGAAAAAATAAAAAGAACAGAAATGCAATAGAGGACCCGCCTTGGAACAATCCGCAGAAACAACTACTTGAAGTGTATGCGGGGTGGGTATGAGGCGTGCGACTAAAACATGTTTTACTCTATCGAAACCTCGCCCGTAATTCTGACACAGCTTAAAAGTACAAAATGTATTCGGTCCTTACCAGTTACATAGACAACGAAGACCCAGCTAATCCTGCACGTACACCCGAGCAGTTTTCACCTTTTGCCAGATGAGTATAGTATGTTGGGTTCCTCTGAGCTAACGGCGTTAATGAATTTTATAGACTGTCCCCTACCAAAAATCATAAGACCTCAATTTGCCACTACAGAGAAAGAAAGAAACAAGCAAACAAACAAACAAAGCGCCTAACATGATCACACAGTAGTTTTGTCCGTCTGTCTGGTATTTACCACACAAAACGTTTCTGTAGGATGTATTCCTTAATCCCCCTTTTTTCACCAGGGAGCGTTTTGAAAAGCTTTTGTTCTAGGGAGTTAATTCTCAAAACAAATATATTTGGCAGAAAGTATTCAATGTTTGCAGTTCTTTATGCCCTCGTGGGAAAGTATCAAATTTTAGGTTTTTCTCTGTAATCCCCATAAACACTCATTTTCGTCATATCGTTTGACACATAAACTACTCACAGTGAAACATGAACTTCTGCCGTTGAAATGATGCTTCTGAAAGTACATATTATTGTAAATGCAGATATTTTTTCAGCAAGATTTAGTTCAAGAATTGACGTTTTTAATATGCGGTGTTGTACATGTACAGATGATATGAAAAATCTCCGATCCTGACTTTTTGGCTGTACAATATGTTAACCCATTTAGACTGAATAACTTCCTCACTATATATTGGAAGAGTCGAAATGCAATGTTAGGTATGCTAGGCTATGTGATTTTGATATAATCTAGAGAAAACTAAATGGTTAAATTATTTGCAAGCATTCTGCGGCGTCTTGCCTGGATATACACTGTTTACTAATTGCCATTTTCGGGGTCTCCAGACTAAAATGGGATGAAGTAGGCAATGCAAACACGTGTGCCTATTCAAAATAGAAAAGCAACTTAAAGGAACTTGACAGACTTGGTGCAGTGGTAGATTATCTGCCATTTTCACACAGAGACACTTTTTGTGAAAAAAAAAAAACGTCTGAAAAGAGTTCTACTCAACAGGAAAATAGTTTGCTCCCGAGGGAAACAAATTCTTTCCTTTTAGAGTAGACCTCTTTTCATAAGGGATAAGGTACTATTTGTTGCTTGTTGTGACAGGTTTATATGCGAACGAGAATCCCTTATTAATACCAGGTTATTAGAATATACTAATCCAATACAAATGTCAAAGAGAAACCATCGTCCCAAATGATTTACTTAATGAACCAATACTTTGGAGAATGATCCTGTGGCATGCGTTTCCATTTTGGTTTATGTGAGAACTCATGAAGGAATTCCAGATGTCTAAGTGAGCCCCTACGTAAGGAAACCGTACCTTTGGGCATGTGCGCCCAGCGAAGATTCAGATCAGCCTGCGCATTCGCGCAGTCTGATCTGAATCTTCACTGGGCGCATTTTGGATAGCCAAGGATGCAAAGTTTCTTCATGCGGATAGACTCTGATTAGACAGTACGGATGCGCAGGCTGATTTGAGTCTGCATTGGGCAGAAATGTCAGAAGGTACGTTTTCTCACTTTGCGGCTAAATTAGTTTTCAACAGATACTATTTTATTCGCACGAAAAGGGCCCTAATGTAATTCGCGGACAACGAAGGCCCTGATCAGCCTGCGCATAAGCGCAGATTGATCTGGGCTTTCGTTGCCCGCTTACAGTCAGTAGATACTGTAGTGTATGTAGACGAGCAGAAAATACCCAAATTAGACTGCACAGATGCGCACGCTGATCTAGACCTACGTGGTCCGCAAATTGCGGAAGGGCATTTTTGGGCGTTGCGCATCAAATATGAATAAAAATACATGAAAAAAAAAGGAAACTAAATGAACAAAATAAATAAATTGTCTCCCCGTATGTTTATTCTTATTGCAAGGTTTATTATGTTCAAATTCTCAACTACAAACTTAAATAAGAATGCTTATCTGACTGGAGAAAAAATACTACCAAAACAAAAGACGGTTATATGGTGATTGACTGGCTCCAGTCGTTTTTGTTTTATATCTATTTCTCTCTTTCTTTATACTATTTTTTTATCAGGACCTTTTAAATCAAACTTCAAGTTACATGTACCTATGGCTGAACCTTTCTTTCTAGCCAAGGGACTGAGATAAAAAAAAAAAATTATCAGCTATGCAAGCTTTGTGTCCCTTCCAAAAAAAAAAAAAAACGAAAGAAAAAAAAGAAAAGAAAATAAAGAAATGGTCTGGGACCAGACTAATAGGGTTATTTTGCAAAAATCCCCAGCAACGCAGTTGAAATACTCTGACAACTTCAAATGACGGGCTAATTGTCATTACTTCTAAGTAGTATTTGCTATTGAAAAAAAAAATAGATTATTAAATCTCAAAACATTTCGTGTCTACAGTAAAACCTGTGTAAGACAGCCACCTTTGAAATTGACCTTAGTGGTTGATGTAGAAAGGTGGTTGTCTTATAAAGGTACATGTCATGTAATTTTGCAAGCAAAATTACATGACATGTACCTTTATAAGACAGACAACTTTTTCCACATCAACCATTATTTAAAGTCAGTCTTGAAGGTGGCTCTCTTACACAGGTTATACTGTACATTAAGGAGAATGCATACACATTCAGTGAAGGTAGTCCTGTCATAATTATTTTTGCTTCCCTTCTGAAAGATGGTCATCTCTAAAGGGAAAGGATTTGCAATTCTTACCTTTTAGAATAGACCATTTTAGAAGTGCTTGGTGTACAGAAAACGTAAATAGGAACTCACTGAAGAGGTCATCCGTGGTGGAAACCACAAAACATAGCTGCGTACCATTGGGCCTTAATTGATATCGATATCTACTTGACGCTGTGGTCTATTGTGATCACCGGACATACTTAATGTCGTTTGTTACATCGACTATATTTCCATTATATAATACCTAACTTTGGAAAAGGGCATTTATCACATGTGAGGACAATGAATACCCAGACCAGCCCCTCCCCCTAACCACGCCCCCCCCCCCAACACACATACACACACACACACACATACACACACACACACACACACACACACACACACACACACACATTCGTTGCCCACTTTCAGAATTCATGTAAACTAAAGAATATAAAGATGAACAGAGAAGTACATGTAACAAATCAGACTACAGACGCAACACTCATTACGAAAACACGCCTATTGAAATATACTGAAAATTTTACCACCAAAGCAGGAAAATTTTCAGAAAAAAATTTCTGATATTTTTCATATTTCTGCTCAAAACATACCCGCAGTCTATGTTTTTGAGCAGAAATAAAAAAAAAATAATGTATACCCATGTAAACCCCAGTTTTACTATATAAAAGTGGGGTTTAAGGGATCAACATTATATTGGCAGGTTTTCGTGATGTGATAAGGGTCTTTGCCACACTGTATCCGCATATGTTCCAAAATACCTTTTCTTCCACACTGAAAACGGATTTAATGAACCAGGGGATTAAGCATAACTGCACATAAATGACCTGTTTTCAATGGTGTCATCAAGTCTATCAGACTTACAGGATCAACTAGGTTTAACTTTTGCTTCCTGACAACTGTAAATGACACATTTATAGAGGCACAGGCGTTGAAAGAATCGTTAGGTTAACGAACTTTCTTCTTCTTCTTCTTCTTCTTCTTCTTCTATTCGTGTTCTTCTTCCTCTTTAAAGAACTACTACTCACAATTTGGCGATAATGTAAAATGGTTATAGTAATAGTTTCATTTATGATTTCGTTATCTTCATGTATCCTGGACTCTAGCAGGCTAACCCTAAAAGCGCCGATCACAACTGCAACAGATGATAATGTATTATTTTAGAGCTTTGCTTCTCAGAAAAAATCTTCAGAATGTCGTCTTCAACAACATTGCCCGGCGCTTTAAAGGTTAATTGATTACTGCACGAAGTGCGTCACTGATGCAAGCCAAGGAGACTTGTATAGCCTTTACCACACTCTGGCCGAATTTAGCAGACCACATACATGTATCGATGATAGTTTCCTTATTTTGTCCAGAAAATAGACTTTGACATTCCATGCAAATTGTCTCCTAAGGAGACAATTTGCATAGAATGACAAAGTCTATTTTCTGGGAAAACTACGAAAATTATTTTAAAGTGTGATCTGCTGAATTTTGTACCCATCATGCAAAGCGATAAATTATGAGGTTCTGTGCCAGCTAAATGCTAGTCCTGAAGTCATGGAACTGACAACAGCCTAATTGGATTGTTGTTTTGCATGCGACACTCTGACAGCTGACAGAGAATTCAATTTCACGTCGTTTTAGTCTGCTTATTTCCTGCATTTTTTTACCTTAAAGCACAATTGAAAATAAGCCCTTCAATTAATTCAAATATTTAAGATCAAAACATTCCGTAGTTTTTAGAAATTACATAAGGACACACGGTTTCGATCTGTTAAAGTGATTTTAAACTACAGTGGAACCTCGATAATTCAAAGTCCAAGGGACCAAACAGTTTTGTTTGAATTATTGAGACTTTGAATAACTGAGGGTTAAAATGCATACCGTTTTGTTGGTTTTGTCGTGGTTTTGATATCACATATAATCCTAATATAATTTTAAATTACAAGAAAATATTTGACCATATTCGAACTTCCTAACCATTCAGTGCACCACACATACGCACGCAAGCACACGCATGCGCGCAAAATGACTAACTACAACTACAATAAAACTTTGTCGAGTGCTTAACGGCGGTCTGAGTCAGAATGAACTATTAGTTGGGTCACAAGCCTCAAGCCTTCGGAGGCATACTGTTATTGTTTCTGGGTCAAGAGCTTATTAGACTTATATGCTACTTGTTCTGGGTTGATTTTATTCAGATCTCAAATATCATGAACGAATGATAATTCCCATGTGATTATTTCTTCTGCGTGTGTACAGCATTAGTGTAATTATGGAAAAAAGTTATAGTCTATTACCTCCATAAATTAGTTTAGAGGACGTTTAGATCACTTGTTGCCTGCCATATACATCTTCATGTGGGTCGTTTTGTGTATTTCTCATTACATCACGAAAACATACCTATACAATGTTGACCCCTTAAACCCCACTTTTATATACGAGAGTAAAACTGGGGTTGACAGGGGTGTACATTATTTTTCTTATTTCTGCTCAAAAACATAGATTGTGGGTACTCGTTAGAACCACCTTACTCGTAAGGACTACCTCAGTACCCACAGTCTGTTTTTTAGCAGACACATGAAAAATATCAGATTTTTTTATCCGAAAACTTTCAGTTTTTGGTGGTGAAATTTTCAGTATATTTGAATAGGCTTGTATCCGTAATGATAGTTGGCGTCTTCTGTCACTTTACTATACAGAAATATACAACTTGTCTTCTACAGTATCGTTTGGAAGATTAAGAATACCCAGTACAGGGATTAAACATGATAAGCACATATAAATGTTAATCAAGTTGGAGAAAGCCTTTAAAAACGCGAGTCACAAGGACGACTGTTTAAACCTACCTGTTTAAGAATATTAATGCATGAATAAACGTGTTTGATCATTACCATTAGTTACATTTTTAACTTTTATGCAAGCATACTATTCAGGAAAGAAAGAGCTATAGCAGATTTTTTATTTCACGAAAACACATTTGACTGCAGCTGACGTTTTCAGTTGTCGACCTAATGTCATATTTATTGCCTTTCTTTTCGGAACCCAACGTTCCGTAATTGATGTTTAGTCATACATTAATGCATACATGTATCTTCATAAAGCAAACCACATTTTAACCAAACATGAATTTCATTGTTGCATTGTAATACATGGCTTTTAAGTCGTTATTTACTTGCTCGGATGTAATTTCTAGTAGTGTATCTGTTTTCTTGTAAATACAAGAATGATGTTGCCCCGCTCAGTTAATGACTACAGTTATCATATGACGACGCTGTTCAGCGGCGTAAGGCCATGACAAATATCGTATGACTAAACGTTACATAACGCTTTGGCGGGAACAAGTAACGTCATGACGCGGTCCATGTCAACCATGCATTTTCTGTTGAACAATTGTCAACTTTAGATGCGATAAAATCCTATTTAAAATGGTCATATGATAAACAGAATCTTACACTCGTGGCCATTTCATATAAAATTTATGAATTTCGCTGAAGGCTTGTTTCATAAATTTCATATGAATTGACCACTCGTGTAAGATCCTCTATATTCTTTCAAAAGCAAAAACACATTACGTGATAGTATGGTTATCGCAAATGTGTCTTTTGTAATTTAAAACTGATGGTATGCCAGTTCAACTTCTACTCTGCTATAATTTACATTTTTTTTTTTATTGTTTATTGTTTTCTTCCATATAACATCCTCCAACAGCGAGAACTATAAAGGGACAACTTGCAGACAGTTTTGTATGGCATTAATTTTAATTAAAACAATTTAACACACCCTCACCAATTAAAGCCTCCTAATAAATCACCCCGCAATTAGACAACCGATTCTGTAAAATTCTTTTGTTAGGCGCCCTTTGAAGAATATGAGAGTCTGTAATTGCTAACCGCTGCACTCTACGGCTGCTCGCCACAAAATTGGATGACAAGCCGTATGTCATTTTCAGTTTTAAAAGCAAATGTGCTTCTAAACGACTTGTTAAAATATCAAATGCCGCAGAATTTTGATTTTTTTGTATGGAGTTTATCAAATATAACTTATGGTGATTACGATTAATGCGCAAAATGCGATTAATCATTTTTATAACCACACTCTTGTGAAATAATTATGACATTAATGAACCGCTCCACACAAAAATCAACTCTGTGGCCTCTGCAAGCGAAGACTCATAGTAGCCAGCGAGAGCGCAAAACCTGGTTAGGGTGTTGGCAACTCGCTATATAGATACGCCATGTTATGTAGATTGTTCATATGAACGATGGTGCATTGCTAGATTGTTCGGATCGTCAGCTAAATCTAATGTTTCCCTATCCGCAAATGTCACAGTGCTAGTTTCCCTGTGAGCTGCTTCCTTTTCAATATTAATCCTTGTGCTGCTGAACCCGGATACGCCCTGCCTTTGCAAACAGTGTAGATTCAGATCAGTTGGCCTCTGAAGAAGCCAACTTATCTGGATCTGCACTGTTTGCCATTAAGTATATGAATTTGTATCAACGACCTGGATCAAGTAATCTGATTTGCTGAAAATTAGAATTGGGCGGTGTATCTTAATTTATTCAGCATGACAAGGGTTAATTCCAAGCCTCTGCTCTCAATGATGGTTCCTTGAGAATCTATTTATCTTCACAACAGCTAGGGTTAGAGCCTTACGGTGACGGTAAAATGGCACCCATAGTTCACACCAGTATGTGTTTTATGGTCCTTTGTGACTTTTTTTAAAAAAGATAAGTAAAAAAAAAATCATAGTAGACTGGGTGAAGTCACGGATGAGACTTATTTAACCAGAAGTAGCTAGTCTGACGCCAAAAGCATCAAAGTTTCAGCTATTTTCATTTGTGTGTGTCTTCATTGCTCCCAAGGGCCAAGTATAGCTTCCTTGAATCTATTTCCAACTGTAAGACAGTATGGAGTAATTACTTAAACCGTATGATTATAAAAAGCAAGTAAACTACAATAAAACTATTTTGACTAGTAACAAACGACACAACAGTAAACTAAAATAAGAGATATGTATCGTCTCAACAGTTTTCAACCAAATATACACAACGCCATAGTGAAGTGCTTGAAAACGAATTTCGGCCGCCAAACATCACCTATATGTAAAAGTAGCTGTCTCAGTTCATAGCCCTGTGTATGTCGTGAAAAACTGGTTCTGCTTAGTGGCAGACGGTAGAGTATGTGCTGTAGTAAAGTAGTTTGCAATTGTTGTCTACCGTTGTTTACACGGGCAAACTTTCTTTACCAAAGAAAAAGCTATACCACATTGACTGTCGAATTGTCATGTGGTATAGTTAATGGGACCGTGAAATTTGCTCATATAAGCATGAACGTTTTATATATTTTATGTTTGTATAAATTCATGTACTAGGAGTTCATTCAATGCGTTACTCGTGGTAGAACACCGTGGCACTTTTTTTTTTTTTTTTTTTTTTTTTTTTTTTCTATAGCGTATTTGTTGCAGTTTCATGGTCATGTTTAATGTGGCAAAAGTCTTTACTTGTGTAAATAAGGCTTCAAGCCTAACTGTTGAAAGATGTCATCAGGTATCAGCGAAATAGTTTCTGTAAAGAGTTCATCAGGTGACCAGGGCCCACTTGTTCAAAACTAATGATGTCGTTAGTTTACGTATCGTTAAAACTTTGATCATTAAACACGGCATATAAGCTAATATTTTTGCTGAATATATTATTATAGCATATAAGCTAATATTTTTGCTGAAAAAATGTGAGTAGCTTTTGCATTTGCAAAAACTACTCACATTTTTCAGCAAAAGTACTTGTGAATTATATATTGTACTTACTAGAAGAGTTAACATTTTGACCACTAACGAGCTCGTTCAGCTAACGATGCTTTGAACAACTGGACCCAAACATTAAGGGTATTATAGGGACTGAATACTGTACCCTATAAAGGGGAGCAAACTCTTTTTCTTTCAGACTGGATCCCTTTACAGAGTGGGCTTTTTCTGCAGAAAAGCAAAACAGGAGGTCACAAAATTTTTCTCCTTTGCAAAACTGGGTGTAAATCTACGAAGTGTATCGCTTCACCTGAATTGTCAAAAAAAATATTTCTTTCTGTATTCCAGGTGAGCTACACGACCTTCTCCACCGGTGCCCCGATGGATCGTTTGGCTACAAGTGTAAATACAGATGTCGCTGCATGGACGACGAACCCTGTGATAAAGTTACCGGCACGTGCTATAACGGATGTCGCAGTGGATTTTGGGGACCAGGATGTCAATTATGTAATTAAAGCCTTATTTTGTTTATTTGTTGGTATTTTCATATTTATTAGCAGAGCAATTTTCATGCTCAGCTATGTTTAGCAAGAAAGACTTAACAATTGATAATAATTAGTGATTTAATAGCATGTCAAATTTCATGCTCAGCTGAGCTGAGCTTGAAAAAGGATACATACTTGGACAGTTGTAGCATGGAATTTCCCTAAATATTCGGACAACTTCCCAGCGGGCAGATGACGCCTATACAACGTTGCATTAATGTCGTTGCAGCGTAAAGATATTTTTATCATATGACGTCGTTGGTATTCAGTTGATAACGTCATGTTATAAAATTATATGACCACACGTTACATAACACTTTGGCAGGAACAAGTAACGTCATGACGACGTCTATGTCAACCATGCATTTTCTGTTGAACAACTGTCAACTTTAAAGGCGCTAAAATCCAATTTAAAAGGGCCATATGATAAACAGAATCTTACACTCGTGGTCATTTCATATGAAATTTGTGAAACTCGCCGAAAGCTTGTTTCATAAATTTCATATGAAATGACCCCTCGTGTAAGATCTTCTATATACAACGTCGCAATAGCGTCGATGCACGTCATGACGTTTATACAATCTCGCATTAACGCCGATGCAACAGTTTTGCGTTTATACAACGTCGCATTAACGTCGATGCAACAGTATGACGTTTCACAAAATTGCATTAACGTTGATGTAACGTAATGATATTTATAAAACGTCGCAGTAGCGTCGATGCTCGTCATGACGCTGATACGACGTCGCATTAACATCGATGTAACAATATGTGTTTAAACAAACCGTCGATGAAACGTTACAACGTTCATACAACGTCGCAATAACGTCTATTCAACGGCATGACATTGACCGCATTCCGTTTCATCTGGTTTAGATTTATCTGTTTTCTCAGGACATCCTGTCTTCCATAAATATTCTGAAACCTTAATTCCCTTCCATTCTGGATCTTGGCTTTGAATAAGACTGTTTTAGAACCCGGTGATGTGCCTTAAACTGCTTCAAGAGTGCAAAAAGTGTATACCCTGATCAGATGCTGTATTCCACGACGGCTCAGTTGCATTAATCGACATACAAACGAAAAACGTACTGCAATAGAAGAACTGCTCGGAACGGACGCTTAAAATACTACTCTGTGGGGAAGAGGGAATTAAACTAGATGTAGTCGCTCGAATCCTCGCCCCATTACGAAAACACGCCTATTCAAATATACTGAAAATTTCACCACCAAAAACTGAAAGTTTTCAGATAAAAATTCTGATATTTTTCATATTTCTGCTCAAAACATAGATTGTGGGTACCCGTTAGAACCGCCTCGGCGAGGCGGTTCTAACGAGTACCCACAATCTATGATTTTGAACAGAAATAAGAAAAATAATGTATACCCCTGTAAACCACAGTTTTCCTATATAAAAGTGGGGTTTAAGGGGGTCAAAATTATATAGGTGCGTTTTCGTGATGCTTAATTCAAATCAAATTGCGCGTACGCATACTTTTAGACTGATTTTGAGATTCCGCATTTGCGAAATTATTTAGGTTTAAATTCTCTGGCTCTTTCTTATCTAATAAAGAAAAGCGAAACACCAAGACTGGGAGCTTGTGTATTACTGTACGATGTCATTACCGAATAGCTCCTAAAAACACCGATTTTCGGTAGATACCGTATTTAGTCTAAGTACTGGAACAAAGAGGCCTATGCACACAGTATAGACCCAGATTAGAACGCGGCGTCTGATCAGGGTCTACACTGTCATTCTTCCAGGAATTTTAGATACATCAGCAGATGAAAAAATAAACAAGTTCAATTTTTAGGACAGTTATGGTAAGGTGGTAAGATGTTCCTATATTTACGGTAAAGATGGTATGCAGTGTTTGTAAATGAGGACATGGTGGATTCTCCGCCAGAAGTCTGATTTGATTTACATTTAGTAGGAAATGAAATTTAATTATTTTTCTTCCTAAATTAAATTTATCTGAAATTCATCATTCAGAGATCATTTTATGTGTTAACGAGCTTACGTTAAGTCTTAAGTATGTAGTGTCCCCGAAAAAGGATTTTGACTAACAGTATAGAACCAGATGAGACAAACTGCTGAATGTTATTGCAATCAGAGCAGACCCTGATCAAACGCCGCGAAGTCCTGTTTGCTGTGCTGTTTGCTATGGACTTAGCAATTTGCAATTACATAAAGTTATCTAAAAGCAATTAATGCAAGTTCTATAATATGCCCTTTTTAAGAGAAAGCGAATACTTTCGACATGATTCATGATTCATGATTGAAGATATCCAGGCGTTAATGTGTTATCCGATTTATGTCCTATCGTATTAGCCCTCAATTTTTTCGTCATGTCCGTATGGTGTGTATACATGACGGTATGGATGCACGTGCAATATATTCATAACGAAAACATGTCTATTCAAATACACTGAAAATTTTACCACCAAAAAAATGGCAATTTTTCGGATAAAAAATTTTGATATTTTTCATATTTCTGCTCAAAACATAGATTGTGGATACTCGTTAGAACCGCCTCGTCGAGGCGGTTCTAACGAGTACCCACAATCTATGTTTTTGAGCAGAAATAACAAAAATAATGTATACCCCTGTAAACCCCAGTTTTACTATATAAAAGTGGGGTTTAATGGGGTCAAAATAATATAGGTATGTTTTCCTGATGTGTGCCATTCCATGTGAAATAATTACAGTCGACTCGAGATATCAGTACCTCGACATATCAGATTTGCAGAATTGAGGAAAAAATAAAACGAACCACATTTACCAAATGAATATGTAATTGGACTCCTGAAGACATATATTGAAAATATTGTGGAAAAGAGGAGAAATTGCTTTCTCCTCTTTTCCACAATACTTTGTTACCTGTTGTTAGATTTTCATGTTGAAAACAGGGATCAGATTTTTACTTCGAGATAAGCGGTTATTCGAGGTAAGCGTAGTCGGAATAACGAGAGTCGACTGTATGTGCTCTCTGGGCATGGGCAAATAGTGAGAGTCTAAATTAGATTGCTTGATCCGCGTCATCGCCGCCCGCTTGCAGAATCATTGAGCACTTTAACCTTTTCAGCACTGCAGACCAAAACAGAATAATGGACGTGAGCAGATTCAAAGATGGAGGAATTCTCTTCTAAAACTTAAAGGTGAAGGGTTAAGATCTAAAGATTTACATGAAAATGTCCTTATAACTCTGTGCTACCTCTCAGACTGATCTGGGTTTTTACTGTTCGCATATGTCTTTTTTTCTAATGCGATGGTTAATTTATTTATCCGCAGCTGATAACTGTTTCTACAATGGACAAGCTCGGCACTACCAAGGTCACGTATCGGTGACGTCAAACCTCTACGTATGCCAACGCTGGGACGTTCAGACACCACACCGACATTCCTACAACGAAAGGGATTTCCCCGATGACACGATTCCCGATAACTTCTGTCGGACGACGAAAGACTCCTCACGACCATGGTGCTATACGACGGAAAAGAAACATAGATGGGAACACTGTAGCGTAAACAACTGTAGTAAGTAAAATGTTTAAATAAATACAGTAAAATTTCAATAACTGGAATACCGATGACTCGAACAATGATGGCTCGTTCACCTTGGCTGCTTCGAATTCTTTTTTTTTTTTTTTTAATCACTAGGATATTCTTTCGATAGCTCAAGAAAACAAATATTCATGGATATCGTACGGGAATTTCTTATTTTATCACGAAAATATATGTTGTGTGTACTCCTAAGAATCGCCTTAACGAGACGATTCTAATGACTTGCACTCAATATACCATTATTTTATAAAAGATCGAAATGACATCCCATCTGCCTCCTGACCTAGCGCTATGTAACCCCAGCTACCTATATCTACTACATATTTGTATGGACTAAAAGATGTTCGAGCCATTGAAGTTCGACTTTCTTCGGATCGTCATGCAGGGGGCAAACACAGAAAAGACCCGGATCAAAATGCTCGTGTGATGAGGGGTTGTCTGTTTGCAGCTACCTGATCAACACATGCACTGTCTGTGCTTATTGAGGCCGGTAAAATATAGTTGTATGCAATGAAAAATGGTGATAGAAATAATAAACACTTTTAAATTAGATTTTCAGTTTCTTAAATGGTTCTTTGCTTTCAAAGCATGCATTTTGCTCTCCGTATGTAATTACCTTTTCAACATCTGCCGGTGCTAAGTGCAATATGGCTGTGGTAAAATGCCTCCCCATGGTGAAGTTTGGGATCAATGAGCCCATGTTGAATCATTTGAAAGTAGAATATCGCCTTAGTTAGTGATATAGGAGGCGTAAACAGTATTGTAAATTACATTATTGCCCATCAAACAGACGCATTAAAACCAAGTCTGCTGTTCCTGCTTTCTTTAACTCTTTCCCCGCTAGTGGCGACTTTTGTCGTCTGCTGATAACCTTAACAAAGAGTTTGGACCCAGATCAGGCCCGACAAAACGTCGGGCCTGATCTGGATCCAAACTGTTTGACACTCTGATGGTATTTCTGAAAGATTTTATTTGAAAAAGTTAATAAAAAAATCAACAGACAAAAAGCATGCAAAATAACCCAGCATGCAAAGAGTTAATGTGTTCTCTATTTCATCTATTTCATGTGTTTTCTATGTTTTCTCTGATTAAATTTAATTATTTGCATCCCTAGATTTTTCAAATGGACTATTCCATCTCTGTATATGGACACATCCATTGTTGCATATAGGGATTCATTTTAATTCAAAACAATAACAATGACAAATAATGTAGAACCTGATGAGACGGCTTGTTACGAGCCGTCTCATCTGGATCTACACTGTTTGCAAAGGTATTTATATTGATTTGCAATAATGAAAGGATGAAATACTATGACACACACATGTAGAGGCAAATTGCCAAATAATTCATACATCGGCGTTCCCAGATTTTACCATATAAGCCAACTATGATTTAACACGATTATGTACAGAACTTAGAAGTTTGAAGATTATAAGAATCTATCATGGGTGTGAGGGACAGACAGAAAAAATCCGTCCCTCGGGATCACTGTCTGGAATCACGAGGCTTGCCGAGTGAAACCAGACTGTGATCCTGACGGACGGACTTTCTATCTGTGTACCCCTCACACACATGATGGATTTATTTTACATACCTTTCATTTCTGAACGTGGATTTTTTTATAATGCAGTCACTTCGATTACAGGCGTCTGCCATATTGTGATAACATTACGTGATGTTCATAGACGTCATTATGTTCACTGACGTCAGCCTTAATGATGGCGTACGTGACGTCCTATACAACCAGTGTATATCAAAACACTTGAGAATTCTCGATTTTTATCTTACCCTGGGTAGAATAACCTGCTTAGGATAAGAATTTCTATCTCAGGAAAAAACCCAGAATTTCCTTATCTGATGTGCAAGAAATTTGACCATGCTTCGTTGTTTCAGATTTCAGGACATGCATGATAAATAGATACTAAACGGAGAGTAGTGAACACGCTTACAAAAATAAACAGCTGAAGGGTCCATTTTCCCGGACCAGACTAGCTAGTTCATGACAATTTCTGAAAAACTGTTTGGGTTGTTATTTCATATATGGTGTTTTGTGTTATTACAGATTGTCCCATCGGCAGATTTGGACACAACTGTAACAAGGAATGTCATTGTCAAGACTCTGGGGAGGCATGTGATAGTATCATGGGAATGTGTCAGTCCGACTGTGCCCCAGGCTGGGAAGGCTTTGACTGCCAAAACCGTAAGATACAATTGCGTTCTAAATATTATTGTACAATGTATATACCGACAGCTCCATAGTCCTCAAAAGTAGACACTTTATTGTCCAAGCATCACGAAAATATGCCTATATAATTTTGATCCCCTTAAACCCCACTTTTATATAGTAAAACTGGGGTTTACAGGGGTATTCATCATAATTCTTATTTCAACTCAAAAACATAAATTGTGGGTACTCGTTAGAACCGCCTCGTCGAGGCGGTTCTAACAAATATCCACAATCTATGTTTTAAGCAGAAGTATGAAAAATATCAGAGTTTTTTTATCTGAAAATTCTAAGTTTTTGGAGGTGAAATTTTCTATATATTTGAATAGGCGTGTTTTTGCAATGGATTGTACAATGTATGTACCGACAGCTCCATATTCCTCAAAAGTAGACATTTTATTGTCCAAGAAAGATTTAATAGATTGACATATGGTATTAAAATAATCATTAAAAAATGGCTCTCTGACAGCCTGTAAAAATTCAGTTAATCTCTCATTCTTGAAATGAAATGACTTTTTACCATATCTCTGAATTAAAGTTGGCAACATTAATTTTAGAGAAACGATAAAAAATCATTTCATTTTTGATCCAGTTCAAAAACGAGAGACTTACTGAAATTTAACAGGCTGTCACAGATGCCACATTTTATGATCGTATTAATACCATATATCAATTTATTGAACCTTTCTTGGTTAAATCAATGTCTGTTTTTGAGAGATATGGAACCTTTAACGGTAATTTGATAGCTATTTTCATTTGTTAAAAACGTAAAAGGGACTTGGTAGATTTTCTGTCATATTTGCACAAGAAATACATTTGTGTTGGTCTCCTGTGCAGGATGCTCTTTCTGAAAAAGGGGCCTACTTTAAGAGGAAATATTTTGCTACGGAGGAGGGAAGTAAATAGTTTTCGTTCAGAGCAGTCACCTTTTCAAAGGGAGCTAAAATAATATCGAATGGAATAATTTACTCCCGAGGAGGGGAGTAAATAGTTTCTTTTTAGAGCAGAACCCTTTTCAAAAGGGGACAAAATACTATCAACAGAACTGCCTTCTCTTTAGATGTGTGCACTCACGTAAGTTGACAGTCAGTGGCCAGTAGGATATCCCAAGACGCATATATGGTTCATTATACTGACATCCAGAAATCAGCCAATTTGCTTCTTGATGATTTGTTAATTTAGCAGAACGACAGAGGGCAAGGGAACACATTATTTCCTTTAAGCGTAGACCCATTTACAGAAGGAAGGAAAAGAATGAGAGAATTGCATGTCCTGAAAATGTACACATTTCTCTTAAGTACGTAATTTCTGTCAACCTTTGTTAGGTGTTTACAGTAATATGTAATCTCGTTGATACCATTTGTTACGTTGCAGTCATGAAATTTATAATGTATGAGTAGTGGGTTGATTCTAGCTATGGAATAAATTGATCTCTAGCAATGGACTTTTGTTCATAGCTAACGATGGTGTACTGCCATACTGGGACCTATCCTCTAGTGTAACCTACATTGTAACAGAAACTAATCATCACGAAAACACGCCTAATTTTGCTCCCCTTAAACCCTACTTTTATATAGTAAAACTTTGGTTTACAGGGGTATACATTATTTTTTTCTTATTTTTGCTCAAAAACATATATTGTGGGTACTCGTTAGAACCGCTTCGCCGAGACGGTTCTAACGAGTACCCACAATCTATGTTTTGAGCAGAAATGTGAAAAATATCAGAATTTTTAATCTGAAAAATTTCCTTTTTTATTGTAAAATTTTCAATATACTTGAATAGGTGTGTTTTCGTAATGAACTAATCAGCCTAAGCAGAAAGAAAGCTGTTAAGGTGGATGTTTTAATTTTCAAAATCTAGCATAGTTTGTGTGATTAAAATACCTGCTAGTCAGGGGCCAGTCTAATTGTGCAGAAGTGGTACGTTTTCAGTTGTTATACGTACATGTAAATGTACTTGCACGTGTAGGATCTGTTTATCATATGTAACAACACCTACTGCCGGCCTCGGTGGCTCAGTTGGATGCGCCGTCCGACTGGACACCAGGAGGTCGCGGGTTCAACCCCCGCCGAGGTCGGCAACATTCTTTCGTGGAGATTGATCATGACATAATTTCTACGGTCATTCTCTCCCTTCCGCTGATTCAAGAAGGGCAATTGTCAGTTTCTGGCGAAAGAATGTGCACAATACTGGTTAACCGCTTAGAGGACTAAGCCTGCCCAGTAAACGTGTGGTTAAGTAAACTGACCGCGCCCGACATAACATTAACTGGGCCGTAAAACCTCAACACAAACAAACAAACAAACAACGCCTACCAATAGATTGTAACCTCTTTTTCAGCTGTTAAATGTCCTGCAAACAGATACTCCTGGGATTGTTCCCAGCGATGTTATTGCCGGAATCCGGATCATTGTGATAGGTTTACAGGCCCTACTCCACTCTGTTTATGTGAGGACGGATACTTCAACGACCCTTTCTGTGAACCAGGTATTATAAACTACTCATGTATTGGTTGTCGAACTAAGTCCTTAACACATTGATGCCTAGCGAACAAAAGGAACATATGCAAACAGTGTAGAACCAGATTAGACGTCACAGTACGCGGCAAAATTTATTATGACAGTTCTCAACAATACACATTTAAATAAATAATAGGTACTTCCATCAAGCCTGAAGGCAGGGTCCAATGAATATACCCAAGCATTAATGGGTTAAAATGATGTTTAGGGTGCATGTTATTTCCTTTCACAAGCACATGAACGGTTTTTGAGAAAAGCTGTTTTTCTGGGAAAATACGAACAGTAAAGGTCGAGATCGGTCAGCGACGCCGTATTATATATACATGTATATATATTCTACCTAATTAACACACTTGCCCCTATAAGCGCACAGTCAAGCTCTTCTGTAGTCTTCAGATTGCAGCCCATTTTCTTTTATCTCCTTCTTTATAAATCATATGTTGTTGGTACTTATTTGAATTGCATCGACAAGTCGATGCAATTCAAATTAGTACCAACAACGCATGCTTTTATAAAGAAAATCAGAAAAAAAGCCCTCAAAAACAGCGCATACGGATCATTAGATAAGTCCTTCGCTGATCGTTTTTCAAAGTGTACCCTAAGTATAGATAAATATATATTTTACCAAAAGTTTTCCCAGTTGTTTTGAAAGACCTAAGCGCATATTGAGGTAAAACGTCGAATACGGTAGGCACTTTGGTATCATTCGTTATATTCCATAGTGTCCGATAATTCTTTAAGCATACAGCAAAAGCTTTTGTTATGTTGTGCAAATGCATAGGCTGATCGAAGCCTTCACTTTTTTGCATATGCCGTCAAGACATTTTTCTTTAGGTCACAGCTTACATACATTCCTAGAATTTTAACAGTTCAATTTTACTATCTGTAGATATGTCTTATACTGTTGGATAAGTGAAAACAGGGTAGACCCTGCTAAGTAGCCGCGTTATGGATCTACAGTGATGCTTAGGCCCGCCTGTCCGAATTCTTAGGGTTATTATGGTAGTGAAAATTCGCAGAGAGTAATCAGACTACGTAACTACACGTCAGCAATCATCTGCTATCCATCAGGAGACAAGACAGTCTCTTATTGTTTTCCTAAACAAACTTTCTTATTTTCTGATAGTCTCGAAACACATTTATTGCCTCTCGTCAGCTATAGGCCGCGGTTAAAAATATTTAAGTTCAGACATTTCAATTTGTCTTAATTTTCCCATTGAAGTAGAAACGTCTGTCAATTATATTCCTCTTGAGAAATTAAAATGTAAAAAGCAAAGAGTAAATTACTTTTAGTTTTGCTAAAAATCTAATTGAGCTGTATCTGTTTATATCATGCTTGATTGCAGTAGACAGCTGAAACCGTCCTGCTTCATACATATCAGTAGCAACGTGATTGAAATCGTTTTTCTGTTTGAGTCTTGAATTAATCGTTTGCGGTAATGCTGAATGCACATATATTCAGAGATAGCAGCCAATGAAAACGTTCACGCGCGATTCATTCTGCAGAAAATGACAGAATGCAGCAGTCACCCGTCACTATGCTGCAGTTTATATTTCCTGCATGTGCATTCAACGTGATCATTCTGTGCATTTGTTGTTTCGCAAGTTATTTGAGAATTTATATAAAGGCCACTGATAAGGCCTATCGATACTAGCTAGTCTGGCCAGGACAACATTCACACTAGCTCTTTCAATGCTTGTTTGTAGGCATTACTCACAAGGGGCATTCCTTTAGAATTAGTCTGGGTTTAAATTAAAAGAACAAGCAGGCATTACGAAAACATACCTATTCAAATATATTGAAAATTTCATAACAAAAAAAACTGAAACTTTTCAGATAAAAATTCAATATTTTCATATTTCTGCTCAAAACATAGATTGTGGGTACTCGTTAGAAACGCCTCACCGAGGCGGTTCTAACGAGTACCCACAAACTATGCTTTGAGCAGATATGAGAAAAATAATGTTTACCCCTGTAAACCCCAGTTTTACTATATAAAAGTGGGGTTTGAGTAGGGGTTTAAATTAAAAGAACAGGCAGGCATTACGAAAACACGCCTATTCAAATACATTGGAAATTTCACAACCAAAAAAACTGAAACTTTTCAGATAAAAAATCAAATATTTTCATATTTCTGCTCAAAACATAGATTGTGGTACTCGTTAGAACCGCCTCACCGAGGCGGTTCTAACGAGTACCCACAAACTATGTTTTAAGCAGATATGAGAAAAATAATGTATACCTCTGTAAACCCCAGTTTTATTATATAAAAGTGGGGTTTGAGTAGGTCAAAATTCGTAATATCGCAGTAAAGCTAAACTAAAAATCTCTAAAATTTCAGTTTTCATGTTTTGTTCTGTTCGTTGTGTTACTGTTATGTTTGCTGGATCCTGTCCGACGTATTGTGATTGACATTGTGATTACCTCATTAGGAGAGAAGAAGCTGATTGCTTTGTTTTTCTTTGGGGCGTGTTAATGGTCTGTCATGCTTTTCTTGCTCTTCCTCTTGGTAACATTGGTAGGCTGTGCTCGGTGATTCTTGGACATCTTCTATTTTTCAATATATTTCTTAAATTTGATACAGCTTAAAATCTGTGCGCTTATCAATGAAAATTTCCTAAATACTTTATTATCCTAAAACTCAACGGTTTGATACCGTAGTCTGATATTTAGAGTTAATATTATATGCATGCAGCGCTTTACAATGCTGACCTCTTTTTAACCCTTTTAGCCATACAGACCAAACGAGACACCTTTGCACCACACTGTGTCTATCCAGACTGTGTATATCATAACGAGCCGTTTAATCTAGATCTACACTGTTTGCCATTCTGTTCTTGATTTTTGACCGTCATCCCCATATGCAATAATGGATGTGTCCGAATTCTATACCTGAAAGTGTCCACGTTGGAGACTCAGAGTGAAAGGGTTTATATCAGACCGAAAACAATACTACGATATATGAATATATGAAGCATTTGTGGTGTAAGAAACTGTTGAAACATTATAATATTATCCGCTCCCTGAGAAATCTGTCTTCGGGGCATTTGCAAAATAAGCAGTTGCGTTATAGGGTTATTGCACTGGTATTGGTGAATATTGTCCCGAGTTGGGATATCGAAGGACGCGAGCTTGCGAGCGTCCGTAGTTATCCCATCGAGGGACAATATTCACCAATATCAGTGTAATAACCCTTTTATTATATAGCTATGAATATTTATTTCATTTCCCGGTGTTTCTAACCTTTAAAACGCTGTTTTAATAACAAAAATGTGAATTCTACCAGTGTGCGTGATAAGGTTTGGCGCAACGTCACTGCATTACGACGTCATCAAAAGCAACGTAATGTAACGGTAATATGAGAAGGCATCCAAGTAAGTGTGCAATATCGAGTAAGTGTGCCGATATCATGTGATATCGGCACGCTAGCTCCTCGGCTTTTATCGCACATTTTAATCATTTAATATTCATAGCTATATAATAAAAGCTGATATTGATCTTTGTTATACATGGAATGCTCAATGTCCAATGATAGTGTTAGCGGACAGATAATGCCTTGTTCAGACTGCGCTGATGCACAGGCTGAAATCGTCTGCAGGCACTTTTTCTCAGTTAGTGTCGTCTGATGAACGCATATTAGGTTCCTTAACTATATCTAGCGTGTTACGTACAATGTATTGAAGTTTTCAAAATTGGTAAAGCAAATGACGGAACATATCGTACTTTAGGCAAAATTTCTTCAATTCCCAAGGCGGTGGTTTTCCTGTAGGATCTTCGGTAACAGTCTGTTTCGTTCATGGTCAACTGATTTTAAAACACAGTTCATGTTATGAATTGACGAGGATGATATAAATGGGAGGACATATCTGGATTCTTAGCTCGATAAGACATACATTATATTTTCGTATCAATACTGTTGAACATCTCTTACACCAAGGTAGCTTATTTAATCGAAGTGTTACATGGAAATAATGTATTTTGCACATGCTGGCAACGAAAGCCTAGACCGGCATGTGCATTCAACGTGATCATTCTGGGCCATCACGAAAACATGCCTATATAATTTTGACCCCCTTAAACCCCACTTTTATATAGTAAAACTGGGGTTTACAGGGGTATACATTATTTTTCTTATTTCTGCTCAAAAACATAGATTGTGGGTACTCGTTAGAACCGCCTCGCCGAGGCGGTTCTAACGAGTACTTACAATCTATGTTTTGAGCAGAAATGTGAAAAATATCAGAGGTTTTTATCTGAAAATTTTCAGTTTTTGGAGGTGAAATTTTCTACATATTTGCATAGGCATGTTTTCGTAATGATTTGTTGTTTCGCATATGGCAGTTGAGCCATTTTGGCTGGTTAGATGATTATATATATATGAATGATATTTTACAGTGACAAGGCCACGTATTATCCATTTTGGCAACACCAAGGTGAACCCAGGACAACCATCAACATTCAACTGCACTGTGGCTGCATTTCCAACACCACGTGAGAACGAAATACGACTTATAGCGCCGATTGGGAAAAGAGTTACGCTAATTCAGTCCATAGTCTTCGAAAATAACATGTACACAAGAAGTAGCCTGTTTCAGGTTCGTATATGTAGTCTGTTGTCTAGTCCGGTAGAAGTAGAAATACTTCCAATATATGATATAGTACAGACGCGCGTATAGAAAGGCTCCATTTGCCAGACCTGGAAATAAAATGTTGCTTATGGTAGTGTTTGGTACATGGTTTGCAGCAGGAAAATATACATGTTCCAAATGTTTTTCAGTGAGTAATCAAAAACCATAAAATATACATAAAACAGTCCAAAAAATAAGAAATATCCTACAAATCTTGTTCCAGTGTATAAAACTTCATTTGTCTCATCGGGAAATGGGGCACATGATTGGGCGTCATTTACATATAATAAATATATGAATCGGTCTATAATTTGGTTTAAGCACATCTGTATTAATTTACACGGTTTCCGCACCTCGCTCTTAGCTCCTTTCCGCGAATCTCTAGTTTGTTTTTGTGATAATAATACATTAAAGGTCACCGCGACTCCATTACGAAAACATGCCTATATAATTTTGACCCCCTTAAACCCCACTTTTATATAATAAAACTGGGGTTTACAGGGGTATACATTATTTTTCTTATTTCTGCTCAAAAACATAGAGTGTGGGTACGCATTAGAACCGCCTCGCCGAGGCGGTTCTAACGAGTACCTACAATCTATGTTTTGAGCAGAAATATGAAGAATATCAGATTTGTTTCATCTGAAAATTTTCATTTTTTGGTGGTAAAATTTTCAATATATTTGAATAGGCATGTTTTCGTACTGCCATGGAAAACTATAAGTGAAGATACCCAGGAAATGCCACAATCAGCCCTCCCGAGGCACCAAAAGAAGAAGAGAATTGGAACAAATTAGGACGAAACAACTGCAAAATATGAACCACAGACGCACAAACAAATGAGAACTGCGACAGAGGGACCGCCTTGGAACGGCCAGTAGGGAAACTACTAGGGCAGGGGACTTCATTACGAAAACACGACTATTCAAATATATTGAGAATATCACCACCAAAAAAATGAAAACTTTCGAATGAAAAGTTCTGGTAGTTTTCATATTTCTGCTAAAAACTTAGATTGTATGTACTCGTTTAAACCGCCTCGCGGAGGCGGTTCTATCGAGTACTTAAATTCTATGTTTTTGTGAGCAGAAATAAGAAAATTAATGTGTACCCCTGAAAATCCCAGTTATGCTGTATGAAAAATGAGTTTAAGGGGGTCAAATCTATATAGGCATGTTTTCGTGATGTAAACCAGTTTTACTCATGCAAAACTTCACCGTCCATGGAGTCGCGATGACCTTAAATAGTTTTATTATACTAGTTTCCTTGCATACGTCATCTTCTCGTTTTGAGTAGACCCTATTAAGAAGGGAGGCTGAGAGCGAACACATACTCCTTAAGATCAGGTTCTTTAGAAAAGTAATCGTGATTTCATCAAAAATCCAGAAATTTGCCATAAGCGATGTCGGTGAAATGTAGAAGAAGGCCAGCAAACTAGCATTCACATAATATGATTTTCCAGTCTATGGTCAATCAGCTTCTGAGAAACCTGAATATTTAAGTCGTTAGTGTACTGTTTTTCCGCCAGACGTCAATCGGTGACATTAGTGTGTACTCTCCCTTAGCCAGTCTGGCAAAAGACATAACCATTTGGCAAAGAGAAGTTCTTGGAATTGCCTCTATTAAACCCCTAACTAGATTTTTAAGGGATAATATACTTACATGTATGCCCTATTGTGATTACCACAGAAACCATCTACTTCACGTCACGATGGGCAAATACAGACATGTTGAGCTATGATACACTATTTTGTGTGTTACGTGTTATATCCTCCTTTGTGAAGAAACAATTGTAAAAGCAATTCTGATCAAGAACTTAACTCATAATAATTCGATTACGTAGCACTGGGAAAAGAGCACATATACATGTAGTCACACTGAGACGTGTTGCAAACTTTACTGTTTAATATAATGTTAGACATTCTGGCTTTACACCCTGTCAAGCAACAACTATACATATATGTGCTAAAATTTTAATTCATATGAGATTTTATATATCTGAATTATTATGTTACAAACAGTTGCAGGATACGGCCAAACCAGACATTGCGGGGAATATTGACTCGATTTCTCTCGGTTCCATTAATTTACAATTTATGAAACATTCATTGTATTATGAATGAATACAAGTAGGAATCAGTGTCATCACTATCATTCGATGATGGTCATTTTCAGGAACAAATAATTTTAAATGTAGTAACGTATTGTCCCTCGACGCACAGGCCTGAGCAAAAAATGTAGACCCAGATAAGTCGAGGCAGAGAGCGATGTCTGAATAAGGGTCGGTTGCACTGTTTGTAACTCATCCAGCAATTTTACATGCACAAATATACAGTTATATGAACTGGCGGAAATGTTAGGACGAGTATGGTAAAGAATTAGAACGTCCCGATATTAAGGATAAATACGGTTACAAGGTAAACTTTTACGGAATGCGAACACAACGACAACAGAATGAATGACCCTTTACTGGTACAAATGTTGATGCTCCTATTTTTTCTTTTCATTAAAACATAATGACATATAACCACAGTATTCCTAACAGATGTACCGTATTTACCCAAACTAAGGGGACATCTTAACTCATTACCATACTTGTGCTTTAGTTTGAACAATTCCACTTTACTTACTGTTTATATGGCTGAAAGTTGCTAAATGAGTGGCAAACTGTGTTGATCCTGATCAGATGCCGCTTGCCTCAGCATCTGATTTGGGTCTACAGTTTCCTCAGGCCTGTCTGTCCCAATACTGTTATTGTGATAATTAATAGGATATCAAAATTATGTAATTATGCTTATGACGCTATATTTTGTCTGGATTTTCTCACCTGGTGGTTAGAATAATAACGACCCTCCCAAAAGGAATAACGTACCTTATGACATATGCGACCAACATAGATTCAGATCTATGCGTCCTCACAAACTGATCTGATTCTACCATGGTCACAATCATACTATATGGACATCAAAGCGTCTTTAAATTGCCAGCACTGATCTGTGTCTTCGCTGATCGCATATGTCATATTGTGGCTTTCAATATGGAGGTGATCTATTGCAGGTGAATTCTGTTAACTCTGATGAGAAATATAGCTGCGTTGTCCATGCAACAGCCGGAGATGCTTCCTTCACCACCGTCGCAAACGTCTTTGGTACGTAAATTCGATTATTTCGTACCTGATGTAAGGGGATAGATATAATTTCTCAGGAGGCAACTCTTTTACATTTTACACCTCCCTTCGGAACATGGGTCTACTCCGAAACGAAAAAAAATCTGCTCCCAAGGCGGAAAATTGGGGATTCTTTCCTTTTTTGAGTAGATCCTTTTAAACACGAGCCTTGCTGTGCTGGTAAGCAAACAGGAAGTCATAACAGTTGTCTGCCGGAGGAAATGGTGGAATACAAGCTAGCTATGTCTTCAAGATCTGTCTTGTATACAGTCAATCAGAAAATGTAAATGTTGAAATCATGAACGTCATCCTATATGTTTGTTTTTGTGTTGCAAACTATAAGACCCAAAGATTAGTCGCATACACTTAGAGATATAAAATATACTTGTTCAAAAATACACTAATACATAAAATAAAGATCTAAAATGTTGCCTTTGGAAACACAGGACACACAAAAGAACGAAAAGCGGAAACTCGGTTTTATTATTTTTATCATATGCAACAATTTAGTTTGCGAGGCTACATACGCCTAGCACTGGCTTAAGCGGTATTCCATTTTAAAATGTTAAAGAAACCAGTATGAGCGCAATGATTCCAAAGGAAATAAAAAATATAATCTGAACTATGATGAAGTACGGGGAAATGTTTTACGGCCACCACACGGCACTTAACACCAACTGCACTGAAGTAAAATAAAGATCTAAACGGTTGCTTTTGAAAACAAAGAATACGCAAAAGAATGTAAATTGGAAAGTCTCTTCATATGCAGCAAGGTAATTTGCGAGGCTGCATACGACCACCCCGCCCCCTCACCCCGCGCACACCCACACACTCCATTAACTTCGGCTTAAACGGTATTCGATTTTACAAAAGACTTGCTGTGGGATTTTAACATCGCCTGTGTTGACTAGGTAATAACCAGGGCAACCCATAAATCATGCAATCAGATTCATCAATGAGAGTATTATCTGCGGCGTCGTAGGCAGGCACCAAAGGAAATGCCAAAAATGTGTTGCTTTAGACAGATACATTTCAAGCTGTTTACCTTTAGTGGGATCTGATATTATTGAGTCACTACAAGGCAATACGGTCTTAGGCTAATGATAGGCATAGCCTACAGAAGTAGACCTGGATCACATTGTACAATTGTGCAGTCCGGTAAGTGTCAACATTTCTCCTAATTAAATCTATAAAGTTTATACATTCTTTGGTGGCCAGTGTAGACTCTGATAAGAGATTTGGAGAGATTCATATATTGTACTTAGAGAAAGCCTAATACATTTACACATTTTTCTCGAAAGATGTTGCCAATAAAACGAATTTGCTGTTGTAAAAATATATATATATATTTAATGAGCAGAATGATATGTAAGAAAATAGAAAGGAAGGCTATGATCAGGAATCGATACAATTACCTTTCGTCCAATACTCTAAAGGGAAAGAAGGGCGAACTTGAAGCAACGGAACTACAATCAAAACACTACAAGCAGAAAGCCAAAAAGACAGTTTCTTTCCCAAATAATTGGCCAATCGGCTATCCAAAGTAAACAAAAAAACAATCAACCAGAACATACATGCAAAGACATACAAGCCTTGTGTTATTTTTATTTCTTCATAGAACATATGTTTTGGATTTTTGTTAGAATCCCCTCAGTGAGGCGAATCTAACAAATATCAAAAACATACGTTTCTTGAAGTATTAATCATTTTCCTTGTGTAATTTCTGATGAACTGTCACCTAACGAACGAAGGTTTTGTGTCTGTCAAATTGTCATTATAACAAACTGTCGGTTTATTGAGAGTCGGTATAAAGAGGATTGACTGTAATTGTGTTTTATAATGCAGAACGACCTATGCTTCTCCATCCGCCTAATGTCATCAAACCATCTGTCACTGGAACTGAAATACCTCTAGAATGGCCGCCATGGAGTAGGTCACGTGGTGATACAGGTGATCCGCCTATTATGTGGTACAGCGTCTGGCTGCGGACTATTGAAGAATCGTCTTTCAGGTAAACTGTTGAAATACATGAAAAGCAGGCTACAAATTTGTCCTCGTATATATATTTTACTGATATCACATGCGTATTTTAAAATACTTTCTAAAACGAAAAACCAATTACGGGAACAGTATATGTTTGACGCCGTGCAAGGAAAAGACATTATCCACTCTCCAGACTTCAGAACAACGACAAAATATGCAGTACATGTGAGATGTCGTTTTAGTCGTCCGAACGTTTTCCAGCCAGCGAGAATGTATCCAAATGTTAATAAGAACACCGTTGGTATTCCTTGCATCAGAAGGTATAAAATATTAGAATTAAATTATAAAGATATTATTAATATTGTAATGCATTAATCGAAATGCCCAGCATTGACTACCAAAATACGCATTTGATGTAGTAAAATTTGATCAATTTGCACAAACGTTAAAGTTTTCATTTTACTAAAGTTTAAAGGTGCTTCATTTAAACCAAAATTAGTACAAAAAAGGTAAGAGAAAAGTCCAGGGAGTGCCACAATCACAAACCGCAGCCCTTCCTAGACCCCAAGAGGAAGAGGAAACCGACAAATCCAAACAAGCACAAACCGAACAAACGTACGAAAAGCACTAAGATTAGCTCTCTCTTCCCCAAGTGAGGTAATCGCAATACTAAAAGGACTGAAAAACACAAGAACAAAATGACACACGGAAAGACATACAACAAATCGCCTCGTAGAATAAACTACAAGCAACAAAGAGTAAGACTAACACCGGGACCACTGTCTTAGAACGGTCAGTAGAGCAAACCACCGGGGGGTTTAAAGCACTTTTACAGCTAGCTAACTTTGTGCAATTAAAGAGTGAAGCATAGCCATCAACAATGATTGGGTTGACAACTAGGCATGCAGTCTGCCGCATAATATCCAGGCTATAGCCAAATATTCACAACAGAGAAAACATTTCCCGCAATAGAATATATATATTAGTATCGTGAACATTTTAAATCCTCTTTTCAGAATGATAGGTGTTACGCTGCAAATGTCATGCAGTGAGATTTCATCTTGTAACTATACGATAACAGACATGGCGCCAAATACTGACTATGTTATATACATATCCACTAGAAGACAGGGAGACACCATGGACGGGCCTCCAGGACCATCTGTTTACGTCAGGACTGCTTGCACTGGTAAGTTCTTTGTTCTAATGAGAGGTTCAAAGATACCCTACTTTATTGTATTGAGTTGGCCTGACAAAAAGAACGTTAATTTGCACAGGATTTCATGGACTATTGCACTACCCCGGCTTCGGCGTCGGCGTCGGGATCGGCATCTTCACAACGTAAAAGATTTTTTAAGACCACATATGTTCCGAAACCACACGATGGTTTATATTTTGAATGATGATAGATATAGGTCGGAAGTTTTATTCAACAATACTCCCAGCCAAGCCTATGGCCTTAGATCAAGGTCACGGACTAAGAACTTTTATGTTAGAGTTTTGCCTTAAAGGTTTTAACAGCTCATATTTTCTAGACCGAACGAAGGATTTGGTTTATATTTTGTATGAAGATCGATGTAGGTCCAAAGTTTTATTCAGCAATGTTCCCAACCCCACCTTAAGGCCAGGTTCACGGTATGAGTTTTTAACAGTTCATATTTTCCAAACCATACGATAGAGTTGGTTAATTCTGCATATATTATATTGTAAACATTTTTCTGACTTGTTTTTTTTTTGTTTGTTTGTTTGCTTACGTTTTGATTTATGCTGATGTCATATTTATAGTTCTTTTCGTTCCATTTAGAGCCACGTGATAGCCCTATTATTACCGCAGTGGCCGGTGCGTTCCAGGTCAACAGTACATATCCTAAGACAAAGCTTATTGTCAAATGGCAGGTATGAAGTATTATATGTTTTATCTTGGCAATTTTCTAAATAGTTCGGATACTTTATTTGAAGAATTTTATTATACACAGAAGGCAAATCAGCGATGGCTATTGCTACACAGGAAAATCTGTCACTATCTTAATTTTGCCATTGAGAACGTACATATTTGTAAGTCTATTCTTGGAAAGAGACTGTTGTTGTTTTTCCCCTTATGTATTATATATGTTTTATGCAAATATTATGAATCATAGTACAGAAGACGTCCAGGACGAGAAACAATTAGTGAAAATAGCCTACCAATGACACCAATGGAGTCCAAAGATGTTTTTGCTTTTAGTTCAAAGAAGAAAACAAGGAAGGATAGAGTTTGTTTATTTGACATGTAAGAAGCTACCATTTCTAAAATACCTTATTCCATGATATTTGCCAGATTTTGACGCGTATAAAAGCAATATAGTCTCCTAATGAATTTCAAGTTTATCATAATCCCCGCATACGACCCCCGTATACTGTTTTGAGCTTGTTCGTGATTCCGTCATGAAGATATGACGGAATGACGGAATCACGAACAAGCTCAAAACAGTATACTTGGGTCGTATGCGGGGGTTATGATAAACTTGAAATTCATTAGGAGACTATATTGCTTTTATACGCGTCGAGATCTGGTAAATATCATGGAATAAGGTATTTTAGACATGGTAACGAAATCGTTTCCGCTTAATATCCTGAGAACGAATTGATGGAATAAGACCAAGTTTTGCATATGCATTGATGCTGACCAGATCAAGTTTGGGATGGTTTCGCGTCAGAATTTCGTTTCCGCCCATATCTTTAAAACAAAGTCATGGAATAAGACCAAATTTTGCATATGCATTGATGTTGACCAGATCTAGGTTTGAATGGTTATGTGTCAATTTTCGTACATTAACAACAGAGTTATGGTCCTTGATGATCGTCAGAATTTCGTTTCCACTCAATATTTTGAGAACGAATTGTGGATGCATTGACCTTTACCAGATCTAGGCTTGAATTGTTACGCGTCAGCTTTCGCAACTATACAACACGTTTGTTGCCCTTGGTTACTGTCAAACTTTCGTTTTCGCTCAATATCTTGTGAACGAATCGATGGAGTTTCATCAATGTTTGCATATGCATTAACCGTGACCATTTCTAGGTTGGGATTGTTAGCCATCAATTTTCGAAAATTTACAACAGTTATGGCCTTTGATTATCTTCAGAATTTCGTTTCCTCTCAGTATTTTGAGAACGAATTGATGGAATGAAACTTTGCATATGTATTGTTAATGACCAGATCTAGGTTGGGATTGTTACGCGCTAATTTCTGCAAATTCACAACACAGTTATGGCCTTTGGTTATTGTCAAAATTTCGTATTCGTTCAGTATCTTTCGGACGAATCGATGGGGTTTAATTAAATTTTGCATATGCACTGATCTTAACCAGATCTAGGCTGATATTGTTACGCGTCAGTTGGTCGCAAATTTACAACAGAGTTATGGCCCTTGACTATCGTCAGAAGTTCGTTTCTGCTCAATATCTTGAGAACGATGTGATGGAATTAGACCAAATTTTTCAGATATATTGACCTTAACCAGATTTAGATTGGGATTGTTAAGCGTCAATTTTCGCAACTATACAATACAGTTGTGGTCCTTGGTTATTGTCAACATTCCCTCTTGTGAAAGACTCGATGGAATTTGATGAAATTTTCCTTGTGCATCGACCTTAATTCATTCTAGGCAATATTTTTTTACCCGTTTATTTTCACAAGTTTACGACGATCACGACCCTATATTATGGTCGGAATTTCATTTCCGTTCAATATCTTGAGAACGAACCGATAGAACTAGACCAAATTTTGCACATGCTTTGACGTTGACCAAATCTAGGTTTGGATTGTTACACGTCGATTTCCGCATGTATACAACACAGTAATGGCCCTTTGTTATTGTTAATTTTGTTTCCGCTGAATATATCTTGGGGACAATTGATGGAATTCGACCAAGTTTTGCATTTGCATTGGCATTGATGTTTACCAGATCTAAGTTGAAACTGTTACACATCAACATTTAATACCCCTACAAATACAGTTTGTGGGGGTCTGTACTGTTTTCACATCCGTCCGTCTGTCGCCCGTCCGTTACGTTTTGGTTTATGAGCGGGGTAAATCTAATAAGCACTGCTTATTGACATTTCTTGTTTTCAAAGCAACCACTCAAGACTAAAAAATTGTTCCAAATCTACAGCTGATCTGCCTGAATTATACTTTATGGAGAAATGTTGTCATCAACGTATGTAAGAAAAGCGGCGAAAGAGGCAGAAATGGAACTCTTTATTACAGAACTACATTCTCATATAACCGTAAACAGTGTCCTGCGATATTTAGTACCTCATAGTGCAGTCAACCGTTTGTATACCGACAAAAAATCATTATAATTGTTATTTGACTGGCACGAAACTTTCGCTCGAGGTGACAGATAATCAGACGCTTTGCAATAATTTAATACTTAAAGAGACATATGTTTTGGATATTTTAGGGGCGATTTAAAACAACATCCAAAACATATGTTATGGTCTGTTGGGAGATTAAAAAAAGATAAGACCTTTCTTACATATTATTCTGCACACTGAAGATTCTTTAACAATAGCATTTTTTTTCAATGGCATGATCTTTGAAGGCACATGTTGTCGTTGTAACGAGGGTTCACAGTATGTAGTTTGCTAAATAAAAATTGATTTTGAAACCGATATTACAATAAAACTGAGACTGTAAATGTACGAATAAAAAATAGTGTCTGTGTTAACATTCTTGAAGTATTTGAACGAACTGCTTGTTATTGCAGGATCCCCCAAGAAATTCCTGGAACTGCAATTCTATAAAACGGTACCAGATTCTTGTCTCCAGTCAAGAACCGGAAGTGCTCATTACTCATGTAGCCGGAAATTCGCAGAAACAGTTTACCATCTTCGAACTAGAACCAGCTACACGATATTGTGTTCGGATGAAATTTGAAAACAACAAAGAATTATTCAGTCCTTTGTCACATGAAAAATGTGTAACTTCACCATCAACAAGTGAGTGTGTATTTTGTTGTTGTTGTTTTTTTGTTGTTGTTTTTTTGGCAATGTTTTACGAAATAAGTAGTCAAACAGCTTTCTAAATGTTAAAGCCAAATATATATTGATAGCTTAACACGTTGTGTTTACCCTGTAGCACCCGTTCTATGAGTTCAGTGGGAAATTCATTATCTGTTGTCTCGCATAGCCAAAACAAATTACCAACTTTCACGTTACCATACTTCTTTATATGCTCTTAAAATACAGGGCCCAGTTGTTCAAAGCTAACGATGTCGTTAGTTAACGTTTCGTTAAAATTTAAATCAAGTGATACGCAAATATGCTGAAATTTTTTGCTGAAAAAATGTGAGTAGCTTTTGCAGTGCAAAAGCTACTCACATTTTTTCAGCAAAAAATATCAGAATATTGCATATTGAATCTGCTAAAACAGTTAACGAAATGACCCTTCACGAGCTCGTTAAGCTAACGACGCTTTGAACAACTGGGCCCAGGATAAGTACAGCTATAGGATAATATTACTATAATGCACAGATGTGTCATTTTTATGTGTCCATTTGAATATTCACGTTCTGTTTTTTAACAGAGCAAAACAAGTTATCAACTCTCCGTTTACCCCTGTTATTTATATATTTTTTTCATGCCGGATATAGCGTAAACACAGCGATATGACAATTTTACTATAATACACATGTATGTCACTTGATAGGCATTATCGGTTAACATGCGTTAATATGTTCATTTGTAAAGTATTGTATATATTGTGCGTGTTTCGGCTTGTATTTCCGTTTGTGCGGACAAAGTTGCAGTTTTGTATGTGCAGAGATACTTAAAAAGCGCATGTTGCCTTTATCGTGTCTAGCCTCAGGGTCGAGAGTAACTGACAATGTTTCTTCTTATGCTCTTTGTGTGTGTCAACTTCATCCTTATCTAATCCCATCCTCCCATGTTTATTGGTTCTTTTGAATCATTGAATCCGACTTTAAACACTAGTATATTGGTCTTTCTATCTAGTCATCATCAAAATTCCAATGCGAACCGTAATCAGAAAAAACTTATTGTAGGTAAATACTGAAAAAAACATCAGAGTATACATCTAAGATTCTCGTGTTTGTAGGTTCTGTAAATCTTGTAACTTTGGTGCAATAGCGGTGTATTTAGCCATAAATCCAGTGGTGCAGTTGTAAGTTAAACATTTTGAAGTGGTTATATGCTAATGATAAATGGATCCTTTGAAGTTTAGGATCCTGTAAAACTGGTTTAAACCCCTATATTTTCTTAAAATGCTGGCAGTTCTGGTACTGCTTGTTCTTTGTTTTAACCGATGTCCCTTTGTTTCAATCCTGTTTGGTGTTTTGTTCTTGTGTCTACTCTATCGCATCTCGCTTTGTGATAAGAAGGCATTGTTAGCTTAGCTAGTCGTTTTGTTAAATGTTCTGGCTGTGCCTGTTCCGCCCCGCTCGCTTTTCGTCACGGTATCGGAGGTAATGTGCGGTCTGTGACTGTGGCACTTCCCGAACCTCGCAAACAGTCTTGTCCCGTATTTCACCACAATGCAAATTATATTTTTATTTTCTTTGGGGTCATTCATCACATTCTGGTTACTTTGAAAATCAAATTCCGCTTAAGCTAATGGAGTGCGTGGAGGAGGGGTGGGGTGTAGCCTATCAAACTACATTGCTGTATATGAAGAGACTTAATAAAACCGAGTCTCCGATTTTCGATGTTTTGTGTGTTCTTAGTTTTAAATTTTCAAATTAGCTAGTGAGTTAAAGCCAAAATACAACACTGCAATTTTTACTCTAATGTACGAGCACTACATTTGTAATACATTCTGTAATACATAGATGTTAACAAGGAAGGTCGAGCTCGATTGAGGTAACAAATGACAAGATACTTCGCCAACTTGTTGCTGCCCTGTGAAAATGTCATTTAATTATGTAATAAATGACCCATTCAAATTATAATATGAAAGAATCAAAGTCAATATGACAATTTATCCACCAAACTGATGGTGCAAAAGAACTCAACATACATTTACATCTTCTTTGATTAAGCTTCGCCTTAAACCGAAAAAGTTGGGCATACAAACCGCCACGCCTTTTCGCAAAATAATGACACAAAACCTAGCAGAATAGCTTGGTAGGTGTCAGGGGAGGATGGTGGGTAATCAGAATTGTGTAAATCAGTGACGTCTTTTTACAAATATTGATCCACCGAATTTATCCAGACTAGCAAGTAATACGTAAACTTGCGACTAGTGAAGTATAACAAATATGTTTATTTAATCAATAAGCCCCATTTGTAATACATTCTGTAATACATAGGTTTTAACAAGGAATGTCGAGCTCGTTTTAGGTGGTAACAAATGACAAGATACTCAGACGTGTGTAAATGTCATTTATTTATGTAATAAATGACGCATTCAAATTGTAATATGAAAAAATCAAAATCAATATGACAATGTATCCACCAAACTGATGGTGCGAAAAATCTCAACATACATTTACATCTTCTTTGATTACGCTTTCGCCTTAATACGAAAAAGGTGGGGCGTACAAACCGCCACAAGCAACAAGCCTGCGAAGTAAACTTCGCCGGCTTTTTGCTGCCACACCAAAGACCTTCCTTGTAAAGTACACAATATACATAATTAGAAAAATTAAACATTTATATCATATCAGATTAGGTATGAAATGTGAGAAACCATATGAAGCAGACTTATACTGACCTCTTTTTAAGACTTAGATTGTGACAATATTACAGTAGAAAAGAAACATAAACGAAGAATTATCTTCATACACAGCTGTCATGAGAGCAGGCTTATTCTGACCTCTTCTAAACAATTAGATTATGACATAATTATAGCGGAAAAAACAGAAACAAAGATTAATCTTCACAACGATAATGTACGAGCACTACATTTCCTTTTTCAATTTTTTTTTTTTTTTTTTTTTTTTTGACTTTTATTATCTCAGCGACAGTATATTAACTACGGGTTGGACGCCTCTGTTCTCTAGATACTTTTGCCAGCGACTTGAAACACAATTTGATTGATGATGTTTCCCAAGTAAATAATGGACTACTCGCTCAAAAAAGTTGTTGTAAAATCTGACGTCTCTTTATACACATATATTCGAATTGTTCACTGATATTGTTATATAAAATTACAGTACCGTCAGCACCAACGAACCTAGTCCTTCGACGGAAAACAAGTACCACGTTAACGTTTTCATGGCAGCGACCTTTAGATGCGACCGGAAACATGACTGTATATACAATAATTTATTGGAAAAACGTCAGAGAACTTTCTACAAAGAAAGGTGTAGAGTGGAGATCATCCAAACCACAAGTGGAATATACACTTACAGGTCTAGAACCGTACACCAGTTACAATATTCAGGTTAGTTTCGTTAGACTATGCATCAGAGTGGAGAGAAATGATGCATTACAGAGGCCATAGAGATTTACTTTTCTTTCAAGCAGCTTTTAAGGCACAATTCATAGCATATTCCAGACTTTATGTATGAAACATAAGTTCGTCCAGACAAAGCCTGAAAATGTTTGACACCTGGACATAATTCTAGCCTCTGTTCCCGATAGAATTTGTTCCAGTATATGATGCGCTTTCTGTCATTTTATCCATACCTTAGGAAGGCTGTTATTTGTAATTTGACATTTTCTGGATATCTCCTTGTTTAAGTTTTTATATCTACAATTCGTCCCAGGGAGTCTCGTTTAGCCCTCTATACCATCCCCAAGAATAAACACATAGTGTACATTGTATTTCCTCTTTAACAGTGTAGCTAACGTATTATAGCACACAATATTTGAGAAGAATTACACATGCAGCTCATGTTACCTCGTTATAATGGAAGTTACATAAGTGAGCACAAACAATCTGGTCGTGAAGGTGGCGTGTATAGACAGAAACGTGTTATTACGTAAAACGTTTAGAGTGTTATTAACAATGAGTTGAACAGCCTCTATTTTGCACAAAAGTACAATCGGAGAAGATAATCTTGAACAAATTAACGTTCTGATCAGCTATTCAGCCAATAAGTAAAATAGTTTTAAAATAAATGTTGTGTACAACCAATCACTGAATATAAATGTAGTTACACAATTCCCTAGTAAAAATATACTTCAGAACTAAAACAACATGAAGTCTTTATGTTTACATGAATATATTTTTTATTATATTTGTTTCATTTTCGTCAGGTACAAGCTGTAAACGTTGCTGGGGCCGGAGACTATAGTAACTTACTTACCACTATGACATCAGAGGACAGTGAGTATGTCAAACGTTTAGAATTGAAAACTTAAGCACCATATGTTCCATTGACTCTGCCCAGTCTTGTTCACACACATCCTGGCAAACATATTACACCTCTGCAATAAAATATGACACGCTAGGCAGGTCCTCATTTACTGACATTGTCTTTGTTAAATGTTTTGATTTTCATATGACCGAGTTTTAGCTTTAGTTCATTCTTTGGAAATATATGCTTTAGACCGATATTATAGAATAGTTCAGTTCTAATTCTGATGACTTCCAAATGCCAGTTAGGCAGTTTAGTACCGATATATATTTTTCCTTTCGTAGTAAATGACTTCACGGATTCGACCTCTCATCGATGCATGATGAATGATACTACTAAAGTAATGCGTGCTTACTTTCAACAGACACCTGATTTCATTTTCAGATAATGAACGTTCTTGTATTCGGTATAATATTTTAACTATTTAGTCATACTACATAGACTAATCGCATTGGACCTATGGATGTCGCTACCGAGTTTCGCTTTTTTCTGTTTTCCTTTTTTTTTACTTAGAAAGGAAGGCTGTTTATGTCATTTGAGAATTGTGCAGAATCGGGATGGGAAGAATTAGAAAAAAAAGAAAAATAAGGAAAAAGAACGAGAGCTATTGTTTCTATTTTAACATCCAGTGAAGTACAACGTATTTTTTTTTTCAGAACCAGGCACGGTTGCTAAATTTCAGAATATATCCAGGACACAAACTTCCATCTTGTTACGTTGGGAGGCGCCGGATAGACCAAATGGAGAGATTAAGAAATACCTGGTAAGCATCAAATGGAATAGTTTAAATAAAGGCTTTAATTAATGGCTCACGGAGTACGCTACATTTTTTTATTTATTCTGTCTCGTGTCTATTTCTGCTTATCAGCTGTATACTTTTACCACGAAAATCAAACGAATCAAACGGTCATCAAATGTGCAGTACAAAGCTCTAAAAGAATACATGGTAGTGCTAGGCTCATATAAATGGGTTTAAATTCTCTAGAATTCTAAATTTTAGGGCGCCCAACCTCACTACCGGTGCAGTTTAGAAATTCATAATGTAGCTACCGGTATAACGATCTTATAACAACATTTAATTATTGCATTAGACCGTACAAAAATTAATTTTTGATACAAAAATATAAGCGAATATTCCCAAGAAATGTCACAGTCACGAAGCACACACCTCCGGAGGTACCAAAAGAGGACCAATAAGGACAGAGTTGAGGACTTGATGACATCTAATGACAGAGCAAACGGAAGCAGTCAATGGGACCACGAAAGGTATGTCCGAAGATGAAGCACGTCAGGTACTGTCATCGGATACTGTCAGGGAGACCTAATCATTTAGTTTGCTGAACCACCACGCACTTAATTAGGACACGGAACAACCAGTCGTAAAATAATTAAAAAAAAAATTAGACATGATGTTGGCTATAAATATCTATGTTGTAGCCATTTTTCTACATTTATATTAGGTTATGGTCGTCTTGAACGGGATCAAAAGGAAAACTAAAACTAAGAACAAAATATTTTATAAGTATTTATAGTCATGTACAAGCATTCCGTAGTTTTGAATTATTTCAGGATTGTAGGCAGTTACGAGCACGTTTTACTATTAGTTTTCTTTTTTCTGATAACGACTACATGCATATTGTCTATGTATGACCTATTCTAGCTACACTGTCGACGGCTTAAGACACTATCGAACACGGCTGCAGAATCCAACGAACCATTCAGACTTGCACCCGGTACCACGTATTTTAATTATACTGGATTAGAGCCCACTACACAATATAGATGTGACATCAACGCTAGTACCAGCAAAGGATCAGGTCAGAACACATCCCTGATTGTATGGACAGAAGCTACAGGTAAGGAATTCCACGCCCGTTATCCGCCCTAGCAACGTCGTTTACATTTTGAATATTGCAGTATTTTTTTCTGCTTACTAACGGGTTAATTCACGTTTTCATCCTTGTGCTTCTGCAGCGATTTTTTTTTTTAAATTTGGACAGAACAAATATTCCAAATGGTATTCTTATTCAAACAAAATCTATACTGGTTGCTGTTTGAAGCATAGAACACATAAAATAACGAAAATTTTAGTCTTGCTTTTATTGAGACCCTTCATATGACAGCATTGCAGTTTGCACGAAATAGCAAAAAAAAAAGGTTAAAGGAAAAGTCCAGGGAATCCCACAATCACAAGTCGCAGCCAGTCTCTGACATCCAGAGGAAGAGGAAAGAGACACAAACCAACACGCACAAAACAAACAAACGCACGAAAAGCACACAGGCCAGCTCTCTCTTCGTCAAGCGAGGTGAACGCAATGCTAAAAGGACTGAAACCACAAAGACAAAACGCAAGACAATATTAAATATAAATCGACCTGTGGAATTCACCACAAAACTACACAGAGTAAGAGCATCACTAGGACCACCGCCCTAGAACGGTCAGTTAAATAAACAACCAGGGTTTTAAAGCACTTTTATAGTCGACTAACTTCACCCTGGGTCCTGATGCTGCTCTTAATACACAAATACATAAAAGTTCGATTCGCATAATGGCTCCCAACTTAGTCAATGCATCATAGCGAAAACGTAAAATCAAAGTCAGTATCATAAACAAACAGGAGTACTCTTGGATATTCTATACTCACTTAGTGTTTACATTTAGGTAAATAAATTGTTGGGAAATCAATGTTTAGAACAGACTAGAAACGTTAGGAAAGGATAGGGAAAATGCAAGTAATGCGACAGACGCATGTTTAGATTTTAACCCAATCATGGTTGAAACCTCTGCTTTTCCACTTTAATTGCACGATGGCGTCGTGTCTTAAACTTTCTGAGGATGCCGACTTAATCATTAAATTAAAGGATTCTGGGCCCAGTTGTTCAAAACTAACTATGTCGTTATTTAACCATTTGATCATTAAATATTGCATATACGATAATATTTTTGCTGAAAAAATGTGAGTAGCTTTTGCATTTGCAAAAGCTACTCACATTTTTTCAGCAAAAAATACCAGTGAATTAGATATTGTACTGTCTAGATCAGTTAACATTTTGACCACTAACGATTTCGTTAAGCTAACGACGCTTTGAACAACTGGGCCCTGATGTTATGTGTTTGTTTGGGCCTTCCTTGGTGGTTTGCAACAAGCACTTATGCCTTGCTTATCATAGCGGTTTAATTTGAGTTATATGTTTTTTGTACCCCATCAAACGATGGTAGCGGGGTATTATGGTTTCACGTTGGACGTCCGTGTGTCTGTCCGTCCGACAGTCGTACGTCCTTCCGTTCGTATTTCGTTTCCAGATGATGATAACTTGAGTAAACGTCAATGGTTTTTCACCAAACTTGTCATGTGAATTGATATTGTAGAGATCTGGTTTGGAATCGCTAATGGGAAAATTTCGTAAATTTGTGACAGAGTTATCTGCCCGCGACGCGATAATGGCTGGGTATTATCGTTTTACGTTTTCATTTCTGTGACGGTTCACTGAGGAATTTCTGTGCGAGTTGAATCATTTTTACATTTTTTAGCTTCGGATGTATATAGGATTGAAACATCCCAGTAGGTCTCGCAGCTGTTCTTTCTTAGGCGGTAGTTCGTTCTTGTAGAGATATCCATTGTCTTATTGCTGTGTTTGGTGGGTCCTGTCTGGCATTGTGATAAACGCGCTGAGTACGTTTTGTGTGTACAAAATTACCATGATGTATGCTATTTACCGTGAAGATATACATGCTTTCAGTTGACCCGTCAGTTGCAAGTGTCGGTTTAGCTTTTGTCGGTTAATTTTCACATTCTGTCACAAAGCGCAATCTGTATTCTTATTTTCCAGATCCAGAGGAACCACCCGCTCCTACTATACTTGGACGATCCGAGTCTACAGTTACACTTGATTTAAAACCTGTTCCTAATGGGTCTGTCAGGTACATTTTCTTACTTTGTGAACAAGCTATTACTGAGCAAACAATGACTTGATATCTGAAGCTGATAATACTATTTTTCTACAACATTGGTACTCTAAAATATACACCTTATACCTGAAAGTACGGTTCGCTTTAAGCAATTTACAAACGAAATTTTCAGTGTCTCAATCAATGGTAACTCGTCTATCATAAATCGTACAGGTAATTTTAAATATAAATCTAAATTCTTCACAATAGCAATCAAATTATTATTATTGTAAATATAATCAATGTTTAGCTACACGTCTTAATATCTAAAAGATTAGTTGAATTAAATGTGTTCACACCATGTGTTAACTTCTTTACGGAAAACTCAAAAGGACAACTGCCATAACGGCAATATCAGACATCAAATATGGAGGCACTCAGGAAAGACCTAAATTGCGGAACACAGCCATCCTAACGCACCAGACAAGGGTTTTAGAACGAGGAAACCAAGATGACTTGCAGCAGAATAACGCCTTTTGAAGGGTCCACAGCCACCCTTTGAGTAGCTTATCAGCAGAATGCAAATGAATATGGTTATACCCAGCACACGCCATATAATGGAACATAACCTTCCCAAGGCACCAAAAAAGGTCTGCAAGATACGAACTGACATCACAGAACATTATTCTACGAAAATAAAACGAACAAAATGAAGAGGAACTGTAAAAGAAACACCACCAGCAAAAACTGGTGGGGTTAAACCTGATTTTATGAGCGTTCCATGTATAAAAGGTAGGTAAACGTTACGTTAATAGATTTCTCTCGTTTCGCTGCAGTTTCTACCGAATCATTGTGGAGGAGGTTCTAAACATCGAAAAGAGAAGTCTTCCAGAAACAGTTATAGGTGCGGAGGCGGACTATTACAAAGCGAAAACAGAGGGATCGAGGGTATATGTAGCTGCTCAAATAAACCGTGATAAGGCTTCAGGGCCATTCGAAGTCGGAGATAATAAGACCTACTCGGGTTTTTATAATGCGCCACTGAATCCAGACAAGAAGTATAATATTTGGTTTGGAGCCTATTCGGCAGTCGATGGGGTATGTATGCACAAATATTTACTTATCTATAAATAGTTTGCTGCTTAACAGTAGATTAATTTCAGTATCGGAAACACGTGATTTTATTTTACATACACATTCTGTGAAACATAGTCAGTAGCTATTAAAAGGGCTTGTATTAAATACTTCAAAGCTGCAGAAAACCGTAACCGAACTTATATGTCAAGAAAAGTAACTAGTTTTATTAAAGCAAAAAAGTCACCAATAATTTGCATGTTAGTTCTTGATACTGATATAAAAATATAGGTCTAGTTGTTTTAAAGTAATTCAGATTCAGATTTTAACATTGTCCTCATAATTACCTTTTGGCAAAACTAATATGAAGATACCCAAGAATTGTCTCTGTCACGGAATACAACCTTTCCAATGCACCTGATGAGGTTTTAATTACGACATGACAACACAAAGGAGCATAACATCGAAGCAGCACAAAATCGAAAACAGAACGAACACACAAAGAAAGAATGCTCAAACGAAGGGACACCGAAACAGGACATACTTCTATGCAAATATATATCTTAGTTGCTTTAGTTTAATTATTACAGATGATATAAGTCTGATAATGGAGTTCTGCTCATGTATACGCTAGAGGGCGTAAGCAGTGTTGCAAACTTCATTACCGCTTATGTTTTTTTAACTTATAAGGCTATGCGAACTATGAACTATTATTTCTTGCCTAGACGAATAATAGTAATAATAATAGTTACAGTTTTTCATGATAAGTTTATTACCTTCAGGTACATAAAAAAATCTATATTTATCTGATCATTGATTTTTTTTTTCAGACACTGCGAAAATCTATTGCTAAAGCTGAGCACAGATCAGTTGGTAAGTGCATGTCCTTCTGGGTATTTAACATATTTTATGCGAATGGTTTCGTGTATGTGGATACTATGTAAAGAGAACAATTATAAAATGCATATTTCCAAATGCACCAAATACGATTTGAAGCTTTCTACTTTTAGATACCTACATGACAAAGCTTAATATTGATAGTATTTCTGAAAATATCGAAACGAAGAGAATACCATAAGTCAGGAGACGATAAGCTATAGTAAAGAAACACCTGCTATCTTAACTCATATGTAATTATAATTGATTGCTGACATGTTTTTTTGCTGTTTGTTTTTTATTTCAGTATATTTAACTCAGATTTGAATAAATTAAATTATATAAATACCCTTAATTAACAGGTTCAGGGGTTCCTGTCAAGAATATATATCTAAGTTGCTTTAGTTTGATTATTGCAGATGATATAAATGTATACGCTAGAGGGATTAAGCAGTGTTGCAAACTTCATTACTGCTTATGAAGAGTCTCAATAAAACTTAGACTCCCATTTTCTAATCTGTAGTGTGTTCTTTTTTCCAAAGGCAATCTTTTAGACATTCATTGAACTTTAATCTTTATTATGCATGTTTTCGGTTGTAGACTTTTACAACCTTTCCACTCTTTATATTTGTAGACATGCTATAAATTTATAGTTTCTCCATAAATTCAGGAAATTTATTATATAGAGTCGCGCGTTGGTATTAAAAAAGTAAGAGAAAAGTCCAGGGAGTGCCACACTCACAAGCCGCACTTTTTCAAGTTGAATTTGTATTTGCAGAATTTAATGGCCGTACCGCATCATTTGTTCTTTACTAAACCGTTTCAGTTGTAAAAATATTTTTACCCTTCCTTATTGTATTTAAGTACTGACTGTTACCAGTATACATTTTATTTTATGCTACATTTATCTCTTATTTCATATTCTATATTTAAGCTCGAAGTGCCATTACAGCAGCACCGCCAACGAATCATGTTCCTGTTATTATCGGAGTGATAGTTGTCTTTATTGTTCTGATCCTGGTCGTGGCAATGCTACTTTTTATATGGAGGTAGATTTGTACTGAAATTCGAAGCGGTTATCCATTATTACATTTATCTCAGAATCAGCAAACAAGTAATAATGTGATTGTACAATGTGCATCGTAAAAGTCAAGGCTACGCTTTCAAACCTTTGTGGTTATATTTGCTAGTATTAAACTTGTTTTTACTACATGTGTCGTCCTCAATATCTGTTTATTTCATATGTAATCGACATGCCTAAAGTTTACCTGACGCTTCATATCAACTATGTTAACTTATCGAAATACAAATGTTCTCTTTATTTTAACACATTTCGCATTATTGGAGACGTGTTTGATAAGTTTCTCATAACACACGGTATAAATGTGTGGAAAACGGAATGACGTATATTATGAATATTCCCCTCCAAAATAGTTAGTGGTGGATGTTATACAATATTGAAACGTCCAAGGAAATTCAAAAACAAAATAAAATCGATAACCCAATAGTTTTCTGGACCAGACTACCTTGTTTCGGCCAATAAGGCCTAATCAGTCATATAAATTTTCAAAAGTCCCAGAATGGGCTTAATAGGATGGCCAGACTAGCTTGTTTCGGCCAATAAGGCCTAATCATATAAATTTTCAAAAGTCCAAGAATGGGCTTAATATGATGAGTTAGACGACCTCCACATGGACCGAACAAATATATATTTTTTCCACTATGGAAGCTGAGGGTGAGGGTTGGGATCCCGTAAAGCTAGCTTAAGTCCCCCAGTATTTCATTACTGTCCGTTCCAAGACGGTACTTTTATTGTGGGACCTTTGTTAATTGTTATGTAGTGTTCTACTTTCTGATGTTTATCTTTTAGCAATAATGTATGTTTTAAGATATATTCAGTTAAGTTTGGGTAACAGAATTGCCACCTTTGAGGGAAGGAGGTGCCAACTCTGCTTGCCTGCCATCTGTTCATTTTGTGGCTGCTTAATTGAATTTTCTTTCCCTATAGTGTTGGAAGCCTGGTATGGATCTGATTGCATTAGTTCCTGTGTTCACTTATTTACTTTTAATGATCAGAAAGGACCTGAAAAATATAACTACACTATATTGAAGTATGGAGAGCCTTATTACGGCCGCCACACGGTGTGAACACCAGCTGTAGTGAAGATAAGTTTATCAGGAATGTCCAAAACTATAAATGAAGATACCCAGGAAATGCCATAATGACGAAACACAGCCCTTCCGAGGCACCAAGGAAGAAGAGATGAGGAATTTATAAGGACACCACAAACGCCACACATGAAATCACGAAGCACAGCCTTCCCAAGGCACCGAAAGAAGACGAGACGAGATTAAGCGAACGCACGTATTTAACTATTACATCACACCCTTGTAAGAAATCTCGTAATTTATATATTTCAGAAAGCGACATTTACAAGCTGAACGTGAAAAAGCCGAGATGCCTAATTTTGGACCAACCATTATTCCCGAACCCGATCCAACTCCGCCATCTACTCCTATTGGTATGAACATTATAGTATTTCCTTATTATGATTTTGTATGTATAAAACCACAAACTACTTTAAAACTTTTAAACACTATTGATATGTGTAATGAATGTCTTATTCTGTTATCCATTATTCACGACCATACTCGAAGAATGTTTTACATACTGCACCAAAATCAAGTTTTGTCCTTTTGTTTGTGCTACCTTCATATATATTCTGTGTGTCCTTTTGCATAATTTATTGCTACAATTTCACGGTGAATATTAAGTTTAATTTCTACCTACGGAATGCAAACGGTTTGACTGTGAAGAAACAAATGCGACTAGTCAACAAACTACATTGTTGTCATGAAGCCCCTCAATAAAATCGAGACTCTGATTTGGTTCTTATGTTAGTAAATATTTCAATTAACGATGCTCCTTTAATATTTGTTTGATATGTAATATAATGGAAGCGCACCCGTAAAACAACCAGAGGTCGAGTAATCATATATATACACTAAGTAAATAATTGACTAATCCATATATTTAATATATGTTGTTTGATTCGATCTGGAATTATCTTGAAGCATAGTCAATTTTCAGCTTCCATTTCCGTAAGTCGGCGTCCTGGCAAAAATTGGTCAGCCATACCATGTGAATCACCAACCTCAGATATATGCCAGGGGTAATGTTTTAGTTGCGCTATTTCTTTGTGTTAAGAAAATCTTGTTCGGAGTCCAGTAATGCAGCATAACACCAGAATGCGTTTACGTTTTCCTACCAGTTGTCTGCAAAAATACTGGACTAGCATTAGTCTATTTATCTACAGATATCTTGTACGGAGTAAAAGCAATAATATTTGTATGATACAATCTATAAAGGTTGCCCTTGAAAACAAAAAGCACATCAACGGATGAAAACTGGAATACCGTTAGCGTAAACTTAAACACATTTACACTGTTACTCATTCAAAATAATATAGAAGGTATCCTTTGAGACGTCCATAGCCGACATTTTAGCATCAAACAGCTATCATTTAAAAAACATGCTCGCTTGAAAGTTTTAAAAAAGATTACAAAAAATATTTTGAAACTTTCTATACGAAAAAAAAAACGTACCATTACGAATCTGTGAATAATTATGTTGACTGTTGTAATTTGGTTACACTGTTCTGTACTAGTTTCAAGATGACTTTTTCTGTAATCAATACCTGTTCAATCCATACCGTTTTACTCATTCGCATTCTGCAGGCGAAGTCAAAAGATGAAGCATTAGTAATATTTTGAGTTTGAGTTGTAGTTTATAGACCCAGTTAACACTGTTAAGATCATAACGAGCCGGTCAGTTAACATAGTCACACTTTTTCTAGCAGACTTAGTCTTAATCCCCTAAGCGGATAACCAGTACTTGTGCACACACACCTCGTCTGTAACTGACAACTGCAATTCTTAAATCTGTGGAAGAGGGAGAATGACCATAAAATGACTTCATGCCACATGAAAGTTATGTGACCGAGCTGGGATTCGAACTCGTGATCCCTGGATCTGCAGTCAGAATCTCTACCGACCGCGCTATGGGACCCGGCTTTAGGAGTAGGCGAGAGTTTTAATTAATTAAAGCAACATTATTTGTGGACTAATAAGATACATTTTATAAAACTTCTGCTGTTGTTTGTCGTCTGCAAGGTTAATGTTAAAAGACGCCCTGTCTGTATACAATTTCGGATAAACTATGTTCTACTGGCTGTAAGTTTGGGTCCACCTGTTTCCAATAAATTATTTCTGTGGTTTCAAACTAAGCAACAGTTATGAATGTTGTCTTGATTTGAAAACTCGAAACATAATGGTACTAAATCTAACTGCACCGGAATTGATAGAATAATCTCATAAACAAATGTAAAAGTGGAATCGATAATCTCAGAAATTGTAAGGAAGTTTGTCGGTGTATAAGAAATTTCGTCCGAAGTATAGCTCTGGAAAATCTAACATGCTTGGCATTATATATTTTTGTTTTCATTCAATTCTACACATTTTATTTATGCATGCGAATTTCTGGATTTTCTTTTGGTAAGTTTGCTGCTGTTGTATACTCAATAAAGATTGTATGTCCACTTTTACTCTATATTGTAATTTCTATTTTTACAATACAATCCACACTGAATCTATACGCAATATGTCTTGCTGTATTGAATATTTATTAAACATTTAATATGCAAAACTGCTGTCAAGAACTTATTTTCCATCATCTGCTGTATATAAAGGCTACATAAATTTTAGCGCAGTAATGGTGGCTATCTCGTGACAAAACATATCATTTGAAATATTTCATTTATTTTACCGGGATTAACTCTTCTGAGTCAAATTTAATATTTAATCTCTGCTTGTAGCTATAAATGTACTTCTAAGCACTACTTTAATCACATATTGTTTCCCTTTAAATACCTGGATTAAATCAATGTTCACGGTACATATGAATATCTGTTCTGTCCTTTCAGATACTTTTGAGCGAGAGCCGTTGCTAGAAGCCGCATCTGGCTCCAGCAATGAATCTGAACCAGTTTATGGTAATATAGGTTACACCGTGTCACCAGTAAAAGTCGAAGATCTATGGGACTACGTGAAAAATAACAAATGTAATGATTGTGAGGGACTTAGAAGAGAATACAAGGTATGTGTTTGACGTTAGTTTATAGATACCAATACACTACCATTCTTAAAGGGAAAAACGTTGTTGATAAAGAGTGTATTTGGAATAAAAAAAAATAACAAACGAATCTTTTTGGTACAAGTTGTATCAAACTCGGAAGAACAATACGAAAGTTATAGGGTTTTGAAGATTTCAAAATGGCTTTTGTGGGCTCTGCCGTCTAGAATATATAATTAGAATCTATGATGTCATTAAGTTCTAATTAAATATGCAAAACCTAAACAATAAAATGTGCAACAATGTCTGACCTCTTTATTTGAGTATATAGCTTCTTCTCTAGCTGTTTATTGGTTTTACTTGAAACTGCGCTGTTTTATGTCAAAACAAAATTTAATATTTTGCTCGTTTGAGAGTCTCATTAAATAGTCAGATTGATGGCGCCCTTGAGAACAGTTTTCCAATTTTTTAAACACATTAACTTTCTTAGATTTAATCCAATTTTGATCAGTTGCATCAAAATCCACATGTTGTCAAGATCTTTCGTCCCTGATACACTCTTTGCGAATGTTGCCTTTCCCTTTTAGATCAGACATGCCTTTATATGCAAAACGCTCTCCAGGCGATAACGCAAAATAAGGCATGTAAATGAAGTTTGCGGAAAAGTTTGGATCATAATGCGCATGTGAGATGTGGTCATGGAATTCGTGTCGTGGAATCCGCGCTGTTACATACCGTGATAACACAGTCACATACTTTACGAATAATTAATCTGATCTGAAATGTTCGTTAATGGTAATGGGCATCACAGTTAGTTTTTAACACAAGCCGAGCGTTTTGAAGCGGACTCGTAATCACTCTTGTGCATACTACTGGAAGTTCCAACAAATTATTTGTTAGGAGACCTCTACGCGGACCGAACAAATATGTTTTACCTCGATGGAAGCTGATGGCGAAGGTTGAAGTCCCGTAAAGCTAGTAAAGCGCCCTCCCTCAGTAACTTATTACTGACCATTCCAAGGCGGTTCTTTCATTGTTGTACTTTTTGTTAAAAATTCTATAGTGTTTCAATAACAATTTCCCATTGATGATGAGAACTTGATAGGGATCTGATTGTACCAGTTCCTGAGCACTTATTTACTTTAGGTAATTGTTCGTGCGAAAGTGTGTGTGTGTGTGTGTGTGTGTGTGTGTGTGTGTGTGTGTGTGTGTTTGAAAATACGATATGTTTTTTTGTTTTTGATGTCATAATAACACGGTACTATGAATTTCCTCGCACCATTATTGATGTAATATACTTATCTCCAGTCAAGAACTTTTGTTTGCGTGTTACGCTAATACTATTCATAACTGGAATATATAATGGATCAATATAATCAGGAGATGAAAAGTATTTCTTAAATGACACGCTGAACTCTAATGACCTATATCAAAATGCGTAATAATGTAGTGCCAAATTGTTTTTTTTAAAAAGACCTTTATTCTTATTTTTTCAGCTTATTCCAGCCGGCATTACAGCATTGTGTGAAGCTGCTAAAAAATATGAAAATAAGAATAAGAATAGATACGGAAATATCGTTGCGTGTAAGTCAGTTTTTTTTCCTTTCTTTATGTCTGTGTTTGCATATAGTTTATAAATATATCCAACTATGATATCTACTAAAACTTAGATCTAAACGTACCCTGCAAATGTCACACTTACGGAACAGGTCCCTACCAAGAAACCGAAAAAACGAGGAACAGATTAAGCTTGAGATATAAAGAAAAAACATTCAGAAATGAATATGGAGGTAAGGGTGTACAAACACACTTTGAAATAGACCGAACAGAAGGCATTTACCCACAACAGAACATTACCTTTGAACGATTAGCACATAAAATAAAAATGTAGTTACCCACGAAAGGCAACAATGAAGCACAACCATACCTAGTACAAGAACAAACAGAGGAGATGATAGTCAAAAATGACAAAACAAATTATTACAATTGAAATGATCGACATACCAACAAAGAAGAACGGCAACAAGAGATTAGCCTTGGGACGATCAGAGAAAAGCTACTCTGGGTGGGTAGGGTGACCTTAATCTAGTTTCATTCCATCGTAACCGCGCCCATAATTCCGATGCAACAAGACTATATGGGGCTAAATTGGATTCTGAAATGATTTGACGGCCAGTGGAATAATATGTTGTCGTGTTTTGATAGTTCTTTGTTTCCATAGAAAACATTATGAATTTAGAAAGCATTAACCATTACCTTGTCAGGATATACGTGTCCATTTTAGCAATCGAAAATAGAAATGAAAGTATCCATGAAAGGCCGCAATGACGATACACATCCTTCTGGACGCACTGAAAGAAGAAACGAGGAGCAAACACTGACATGACGTAACAACAGTTTCCGAAATCGACATACAAATAGTAATTGTAATGTAGAAACGGCTATTGAACGCTTAGCACAAAAAAAAAACAACAATAAAAACCTTATTAGAAGCTGAGTGTGGGAGGAGGCTCAACTTGGTTGCACTGGATTAAAACCACCCTTATCTCCTGAAGCAGCTCCAGCCATTAATACATCATCCAGTATAATCTTATGAGGAAGTATTCCCAATACGTATTTTAATTTGCAGTCTTTCTCGTGTTGTTGGAAAGGGTTATCGGATATTATACGTGCAAATTTCGTACCAGTGTTCTTTAAATGCAACGGGATATATTTTAAATTTTGCATTTCCGAGGAATAAAGTCAGCGTTACATCCCTATTGAAATGTTATTTAAACTGCACTTACTACAACTATTGCTTCACTTTTTCTTACTTATGTTTTGGATTTTACGATTCTGTGTCAATGCCTCGGCTGGTGGTCTTTAACCTCAGTATCAATAGCCAACTATTAAGTGCTGTAATGTTGATGGCGGTACTTTGGTACTGTAATCAGTCAATGGTAGTAATATAAAGTAAACCATAAACCGTTTCCGTCAAAACAACTAAAATACAGCTATGTTTTCATTTGTGAATAACTTTTAGAGGGCGCACGCTGCAAGGAGTATCTTGGACAAGCAACGAACTCTATACAGTTAAAGTTTGAGTCTACAAATTAATATCGAATCCTTGTCGTTTTAAAATGGCATACCAAACATACCTCTATTATCAATATCTGAGCATTCTTTTAGGAGTCTAATACGGGAACTAAACTAATTCTAATTCTATATAATAAACTTTTTCATGTTTCAGATGACCATTCAAGAGTAATATTAAATGATTATGAAGATGATGTAAATGATGACTATATAAATGCAAACTATATTGATGTAAGTATTGACACTGATGTAAACGAATGTCGTCTCTAAGGCAATGAGTTGTAACGTAATCAAATGCACTATACATGTAAACCATCCGGACCAGGTGTACCTGAATAGCAATATTCCTAAAACACTCTTGTGATTTGTACCTGTTAGACTACGAAACATTTGTTTAATAATCTACATTCATATTTCCTCCGATTCACAAATGAATAAATGTAATACGATATCAGTTGCAATGGGAAGTGTTGTTTACTCTTACTATTCGGCAAAGCTACAATTAGGTCTACTGTTTAACAGACATATATTCGAAGACGAAAGCTGACTGTGTCCTAAAACAGACAATTTAATAAAGTTTACATAGAAAAGTTACAATGCCAAAGTACAACATTCCTAAAGCACCGGAGGTGTAATTAAGAAATAAAATCTACTTCTTGCTTACATTCTCTTTCAGGGGTACAATAAGTCAAAGGCATATATCGCTGCTCAGGGTATGTAAATTAAACATTCTCAATTGTTATAGAACATTTTATTAGTTGTAAATAATATATTTTGTTCCTAATTATGTGAAATAAAATTAACTTTGCCAGAGAATGCTGCGGTTATGAAGCAAGCCCTTCAAATATACCGACAAAATATGGTATATAGAATAAATGTTGACACACTCAAACAACAAATTTTCAGTTGATGGCACGGAAAAAGACAGCCTAAGAAAAGCTGTACTGGAATGGTCAACAGAAAATCTGTATCGTTTAAAAATGGAATTACGCTTAGGACGTTGCTTTTGAGTGTGAGGGAGGTTACAGTTTTAAGGCGTTCCTAAAGAAGAGACTCAGTCAAACTGAATGTGCTCTTTTCTATCTGTGTTCTGTATTTGCCAAAAATGTTTCTTTCAGACTAGTATTTTAGAATCCATCACTCGAAATCTCACCCTTAATCGGTATGCAGCTTCAAATTACAAGTTTATATTAATCCGCTTAGTGTTAGTATATGTACATAAGGCTATAACAGATAGATGTTTTCGTCATGATAATATTTGAATACACTAACACAATATATCTTGTGACGTATTAGTTTTATTTCCTGGCGCTGAGGTAGTCTGTTCCTAGGGCAACGTTTAGGCGTCACTGCAGCTGGTATGAAGTGTCATGTGGACCGTAAAAAGTCTCCCGGTACTTCATCATAGTGCAGTTTTCATTTTCATTTTCCTTGACGTCATTGAGCACATACGGATATATTGGAAAATTGAATTCGGCTTAGGTCGGTGCTAGTGGGGTCGTATGCAGGCTGTAAACTTCTTTGCTGCTGTATGACGAGTCACAATGAAACCGAGACTCTGATTTACATTCTTTTATGTGTTTTATGTTTCTAACGGCAGCCTTTATAGATTTAGTTTTGCAACGAATGAATTGTTTATAGGTAGAGCTATTCCATTCTTGCTCGTCTCTGTGAAGTAAAGATAGCACATGTATCTTCCAGGACCAACTAAACAGACATTAAAAGATATTTGGAGAATGGTTTGGCAAGAAAACTCAAAGACAATAATAATGTTAACAAATCCTACAGAGACAGGAAAGGTAGGTACTGCCTTATCTTTAGTATGTGATAAAGTAGAAACGAAAACTATATTTGCATTGGAATACCAGATGCACAAGTATGTACATGAGAATAGTGATACCAAAGTTTCAGAAATCGGAATTAAAGTACATGTGGGACAGGATGCGAACTTGTGATGTTATCTACACGGTGCGCTCTTTATAACCACTAGTATTATTGGTTAAGGGATTTATTAGCTTTTTTGGTGGCTTCATTTAGTGAAAGAGTATCATGTTGCCTTATCGTGGGCCAGTCACTTATTATTTGAGAGTTGTTTGTCTACATTTTGGTAGCTTACATATGGTTTATTATTATGTCTTAAAAAATTATTGTTTAAATAAAATCAGACTTAGTGTTGTATATCGTGCTAACAAACACCCTTATAAATAAAGTTACATTTTGCTTTATGCATCATTAGAATTTACATTAGAAAAATAGCGTATTTTATTTAAAAGATTTATATCTGTGTTGCTATTGGTGACTGTAGTGTCATGATTAGAATGGCAGTCACATACATTGGTATCTTATAACCTCTGTATGAAAATGATTTGTGTTTGCTTTAGTAGATGGTAATGTAGGCTAATGCAGTGCCTTTTGGTTTTCAGAGAAAATGTGACCATTACTGGCCTGAAGATGAAATACAGATTTATCATGGAATAACAGTTGAAATATTGAATACCAGTGATCTGCCTGACTTTACTACTAGAACATTCAAACTAACGAAGGTATGGCCTGTCAGCTATTGACTAAAAATACATGTGTTATTGGACGCATGACGAAGACTGGCGATTTATGTTGAAATTTGGTCCATATAGCAATGTCTTACGTCAATAATTTCCTTTTACATGGCTCCTTTGATGCAATATGCAAAAACATGTGTCTGAGAAGCTTTAACGTATGATGCCATCACGACCCTCTATGCGTGTAGTAGCTAAGGATTTAATACTGCCATTTATGTTTTTGACCCAGTCGTGGTTATAAAAGGATAGGATTAAACATGGATGTAAGGCTACAGAATACACATTTAGTTTGTAACACATGCATGCACATGATTGAGAGCTGTGCTTCCCTCTTTAATTGCACAACCGTGTGTCAGATCCCAGACTATATGACTGTGCCAACCTAATCCTTTCATTAGAGGGTTGAACCTTGATGGCATGTCTTTGTTCGGGTTCTCCGTGCTTCATCTGCTCTGTGATCACCTCTTTGACATGACACACCATCAATCTTTTCATGAACCATAATGTGGACCATTGCAAAGAACTGATGGTATTATATTTTATCATTGTTCGTCTTTTTTAATTTAACTCTCTCTCTCTCTCTTCTGTCAGATTATGGTATTTCCTGGACAGTTTTATTGATATATAGAGAGAGTAAAATAGTAACTAGAATGTCCAGGAAGAGCCATAGTCGCACAGTATAGCCTACTAAAAGCACCAAGAGGCAGAGTAAACAAATAAATTGCGCCAAATTACGACGGACAGCACAAAGGCTACAACACAACAAACCGACGATAATCAAAGTAACAAGCTCCCTCTTCAACAACGGGATGATCACAATGCCAAACAGCTCTCACTGTCAATGTTCACTAAAGAAAACTCTACTTGTGTCAATATAAATGACATATCGGCAACAATGATTTGCTATCTATATTACTAATCTGTATTCTGATGACTGCATATACTAATCTGTATTTTGATGACTGTAATGTTCAAATGTATTTCCCACAGGACGGTGAATCTAGAGTGGTAAAACAATTTCATTACACAACGTGGCCGGATCACGGCGTTCCCAAGTTTAGTAGCTCTCTGCTATTATTACGACAGAAAATAAGGGCACATGACAGGTTAGACATGGGTCCTCCAGTGATACATTGCAGGTATGTGACATTAACATTATGCGTTTATTTCATGATATGAATTGTACTTAAGCGTTCTTACTCGAATTGTTCTTTGAAGCACCTGTATTCTCAATGCGAGAATAAATGCTTTTTTGAACGACATATCTTGCGCAGATGACAGCGCCCCTATACATCCTATATTTATATCCCAGCTTTGAATAAGAGGGGTCTACTAGATTTGCTGTCTTTCATAACATGGTTCTTTAATATATCGGTCCGTCATTCCTGTACACTGAGACTTCTTAACTATGTCAGCGCCTATTCCTCTGACAGTTCAAGTTGGTTTTATGTTAAAACTAACAATAAAATGCAGCTGACCCGAGTTTTAAATTTCTCCAAACAAAACATTTAAAAAAATAAAGAGCCCCAAGAAAAGCCACAAATCAAGGAACGCAGCCCTCTTAAGGCACGGGATGAGGGTTTTATTACTACACAAAACAGCACTGTCCAAAACAGAACAAACAAATGAAAAGGACCTGCAACAGAAATACTCCCTTGGAATGTTCAACAGTAAGACTGTCTGAGGGGTGGCGGAGGGGGATTAAAGGTGCAGGTGGTTAAACCTGGCGTTATGACCATCCAGACTTAGTCTTTAATCCTTAAGACAGGGTTCGGCCTCAGTAAATACGAGTCTACTATTTGAACTTTGTCTGGTTTGTGTGTCCGGCCCACTTTCTCAGACTTTATAAGGCATCTCTATTTGTGTTTTGTAAGATTGGTGCTTCACATGAAAAGAAAGAGTGTTAAAATGGATGTGCTTTCTTGCTGCTTTCTGTGCGCTAAGGATTCTATGTTTCTATCAAGTGTGGCAGCCATGTAAACATAGGGGTAATCCCTAAGGTACACTAAGCTGTACATTTTTGTTACAGTGCCGGCGTCGGTCGGACAGGTACATATATTGCCATTGATGTGGAGTTGGAACGAGCAAAGACTGAGGGCATTGTTGATGTTCATAATTTTGTACAGTTGATGAGGACACAAAGAATCAATATGGTGCAGACCATGGTAAGCTACATTTGTACCCTAAGAAGCACCCTCACTCATTGTAGGTTCCATTTAGCCGAGGCAGTTGGGTTTTGAGTTCATTCGATATACATTTTGTATTCCTTTTTTATCATTGCGAATTGATGTCTAAAAATATCTTGTTTGGCGGTTAGCTGATTGACGCTGTTTTGTGCGATAAAGGTAAATTACTGACAGTATGTTTGTTTGTTGTTTTGTTTTACTGAATACATTTGATACACATTTGTGCTGAATATATTTGATAAATCTTTCATGTTAATGTAATGCGTTTCCATTACGGTATCATATGCCACAGATTTTGTGCTGATGTACGCTTATTTGTTTACCGATATTATTCAACTGTCTAAAATATGTTGCTTTAAACATAATGTGGTGAAACATCAAAGACATAGATGCTAAAGGGCATCTGTTTAGAAAGCCAAAAACAAATAACAAAATAACAAAAAGAAATACGGTGTGCCTGTAAAGGTGATATAAGCAGCACCCTGTCTGATCTGAGGTTTCTATGTGTAAAGTAAGCTTGATGAGGACTACGGAGATGCGCACGCTGATCCTGGTCTTCGCTACATGCACTTGTCTCTAGTAAATTGCTTCATATATGCTCGAATTTGTCTGTAACACTGTGTTCTTTTGTCTACTAGGACCAGTACGTGTTTGTATATGACTGTCTGCTGGAGGCTCTAATCAGTGGTGATACATTGATGATGGCCGAAGAATATCCAGAAATGTTGTCAGAAATGTGTCAGTATGATAATACCATACAGAAAACAAAATTAGAGGAACAATTTGATGTAAGTATTGTAAAACTGATTTCTTTATCACAATTCTCTAGCAAATTTACCATGAGTTTCACAAGGAAGTCAGATACATTCGAATGTTTACACCCTTGGAAGACACACTTTAGCTTGTGTATTCGATGTACAGTCTGACCAATGTATTCTCTGTCCGTCTGAGTTAAACAAGGCTGTTCCTCTGTTTCAGCTGTCGTTGACCTGTAATTATTTGGTCATCGTCTGTCCTTCTTTTGGTGACTCAATGTGGGCGGATGTGCTTCGTGTTTGTAGCATTTCTTTGGTATCTTCACACATATTTTTATACCGCATTCAAAGCATATATACCCTTTCATGCGACGATACCCGGATTTAGAACACTGCACGCTTCAAACATGTCGCTATAATGCGGTAAAAGCTGTATTAGCAAGAGGTTTCATTGACTATGAAAGTATTAATAAAAAGATGGATATTTCACATGTAACTGTTGAATGAACTTGAATTAGATCACTGTTGTAGCACATGCTATCCATTATCTTAATCTGCCTCATTATGTCTTCAGATTCTCAGGCTGATCACTTCCACCATAGAACGGGATGAAAGCACATCAGCGCTCAAAGCTGAAAACCTTTATAAAAATAGATGTAAAAATATTGTACCAGGTAATATTGCTTTTATTTATATGAAAAGTGTTTGTACTAAGGAATACAACATACGTGTATAAGAATATAACAGCACCCTAAGTCTATCCCAATACCTCATCCCTGACTCCCGAATTGAACATGTGGTTACGCTTTAATTGGTCACTATCACAGATGATGTAATATATTCCATTTCTAATCCTCCGGAATTCATACATTAAAACTTTAATTACAAATATTTAAATTACCTTTGGCCAGCATGAAATAGTTTCTAAATGACCCTTGTGAGCACTAATTTCCTAATTAAATTGCTTATGGATGAATTAGAAGACCTCCACGTGCACCGACTCCCGAATTGAACATGTGGTTACACTGTACTTGGTCACTGTCACAAATGATGTAATATATTCCATTTCTAATCCTCCGGAATTCATACATTAAAAACTTTAATTACAAATATTTTTTTTTAAATTACCTTTGGCCAGCATGAAATAGTTTCTAAAAGAAATGACCCTTGTGAGCACTAACTTCTTAATTAAATTGCTTATGGATGTGTTAGAAGACCTCTACGCGGACCGAACGAATATATATGTTTTTACCAGTATGAAAGCTGAGGGCGAGGGATGGGATCCCGTAAAGCTAGCTTAAGCTCCCCGCCTCCACCCCTTCCAACATTAATTTATAACTGACCGTTCCATGGCAGTACTTACATTGTGGTATTTTTTTTTTTTTTTTTTTTTTTTTTTTTTTTTTTTTTGTTAAATGTTCTGTAGCGTTTCATTTCTTTCAGCAATTGTATAACTTTAAAATTTATTCAGTTAAGTTTGGGTTACAGAGTTGTCACATTTTTTGGGAAAGGGTTGGGAAAGATTATAACTCTTTGGTATATAAATGGCCCACAAGCTTCATAAAACTCTGCTTGCCATCTGTTCTTTTTGTGGCAGTTCAGTTGTTTTTGTCTGTCTTTCCCTTTGATGTTGAGAACTTGATGTGGATCTGATTGTATCAGTTCCCGATTTCACTTATCTACTTCTTCTGTTTTAGTGTTAATGAATGGCCGATCCATATATAAACTAATCCAACGGTGCATTTCATTTCACTATATGGTGAAATTAATGGCGTCCTAAGTATTCTGAAATGAGGGTAACTCATTGCCACTACCTTCGGTTATCGTATCTTTTTTTCTCTGATTCGAGAGAAAATAGTATGATTATGGAGAAAATAAATAATCACCAGTAACCGCCACCAGGACATAAAAAATTCGACTAATTTAAATGATGCATAGTAGCTACTGAATTACCGTTGACTTGTTAACATGCAAAATATTCAGCGATATAGATAACTTATGGGGATGAAACCAGCATGGAATAATTATTTTGTGATTTTTGCAACTGTGAGCTGGACGTTTGGAGCTGTTTTTGTGAAACCAAAACTATATTTTGTATATAAATGCCCAAAGGAAAGACACCTTTCTTTTATTTTTCCAGTTGCTTTAATTTGTTAATGATCATGATCTTATGAAGAGTGTATGCTTTGTTTGCCCCATTATTGTTTCGTCCTATATAAGACATTGCAGGAAGCCTCTTAACAATGTGTGTGTGCGTGTGCACGTGTGTGTTGAATGATTAAGTAATTGAAAATGACGAGACAATATCTAGTACATATGAGGAAGTAGTTTTATCTTCTAAGAGATACGAATACTTTACAATTTCAGCTAATAGATGCAGACCATACCTAATGACACCAGTGGAAGGTTACAACGATTATATTAATGCAGTGTTTACAAATGTAAGTCTTAATAGACATTATGATAATTTAAGTAATAATTTAAGTATTTTTTTTTTAAAAATACAAATAAAGTTACCCAGGAAAGGCAGAATCACGAAGCACAGCCTTGCCGAGGCGCCGAAAGAAGAACAGATGAGGAACAAACAATGACCAAAAAAAATGGCCGATTTAACCCTTGTCCTGCTGAATAAATTAAGATGCCACGCTCACTTCTAATTTTCAGCTATCGGATTACTTGATCCGGAATTTTGCTATAAATTCACATACTAAATAGCAAACAGTACAGATCCAGATCAGTTGGCTTCTTCAGAAGCCAACTGATCTGGATCTACACTGTTTGCAAAGGCAGGATATATCCGGGTTCAGCAGGACCAGGGTTAAAATATTCGACGTAAGAATGAAGAACAAGAGCTGCACCATTTCATGTCTCATTGATTTTAGAATCTAACAGTTATATTTGATTATAAATATTGTTTCCACACGTCGAATTAAAAGTTGGTCTCCGGTATGTTTAAATATCGATAAAGAAAGTTCTGTCTTATTTTAAACATGGATTCACGAAATCTTGTCTTGAATGTACAACAAATTGTAAAACATTTCGCATTGCATATTATGTAATTGTAGGCTTACAATATAGATATTTAAAACAGCTACAACCCTTGGCATTGTACATTCTAATGTGTATTCAACTTTGATCACATCATTACAGCTGGTTTTAAGTGCCGTGTGACGGCCGAAAAACGTCTCTCGGAATCTGATAATAGTGTAAATACTTTGCTCCTTAAGGATAACTGAGCCTATTTCAGTTTTATCGAAAGCATAGTTCTACTCAACCCGGGGCTAGATGATGACATGTAAGCTTTGCATAAGCCATTGCTCTATATGTTTACATTGCTTTGGTTTACGTCTTCTTTCCAAAGGATCCCTTGTTAGTACATATTAGATACACAGAGGGGCTAGACGTTTATATGTTTTTAGAATTTTATATTTTGGGTTTGATACTGCTGACTTTTATGTTTAACAGCGGATAAGCATGTACATATATCTGTTCTCCTTTCATGTAGAAGACTTCAGTATATATCAGAATGAGTTCAAAGTGGATCTCACACCGTACACCGAAAAAAAAAAATGTGAATTCCTCTCCTCTACACCTTCTTTTTACAAAACGACAATTAATACTTAATGAATGTCGTCTTTATTTACAGAGTTACGCAAAACGAGATGGGTTTATTATAACACAGATGCCACTTCCAAATACTGTTACAGATTTCTGGAGATTGGTCCACGATCATAATGCTTCATGCATCGTTATGCTAAATGAAGTTGACGAATCTGATGAGGTAAATTAGAAACTACCGATACTAACGACATAAGACTTGCCCAAGTCCCTATACTTGTATTTGTCCTCCTCGTAATCGGAAATGTCTCTTTAAGAACAAAATATTGTAACAGCCTTTTTAGTTTTTATCTCTGAATGTAGGGTTCATTTCAGTACCATCAGATGTAGGATTCGATATTTTCATTTTTTCAATAAATATGAAAACGAAAATCAATGAACAGACATGGGGAAGTCTATAACGACACACAAATTTGATGAACCTGAATTTGAGCCGCGTCTCGTGAAACCGTGGATTCTTGATGCGAGCAACAAAGGTCAGTCAATCTGTCATCCTGCGAATCCTCAGTCTGAAAACGGCATTCACTTACCACTTACAAAATCATTAAATACTGAAAATAATATTGACAAGCACCAAACGATCTGATCAGACCGGTGGATGTGCAGACTGATACGGACCTCTGCTGTTCGCATATGTTCCAAAGACCATTTTTACATGGAACTGCCCAATTTGTTTTTAATTCAGCCTTCCATCATCTTAGGTGCGCGATGCGAAGAGATGCATATGTATCCTATTTTATATCATATCATTGCACTGTTCTGTCTGTTTAAAGCTATTGAAAGCAAATACGTGAACAAGGTAAATGAGAAACTGAAAAAGTCAGATCCACCTCGTTATCACCATCAAATTGAAAGACAAACAAATACAATTAAACAGCAACAAAGAGAACAGAAGGCAGGCAGAGTTTTATGAAGCCTGTAGGCCATTTATATGCCATAGAGTAATATTCTACAATCCCTGTGCAAAATCAGTGCATAATGCTATAGTGCATCTATAAGCGAGCATGGTCATTTCGAATCACACAGATACAGATACTAGTGCGTACCTCACATTATGACGGTTATCCGGCGCCATAATCATATTTTGAACTATTCTATACAAAACGAATAATAACTGTTGATAGTTTTCACATGAACAAATCGTGCACTGAATTATTGCTAATACATATGACATTTAAATATCAGTTATACATATGATTTCATTTTTAAATGTGTCTTGTATCTGTAATCGTATTTTTCAGACGTGCGAGCAATATTGGACGTTGGAAACGTGCGGTGAAAAGCATGGCCCTTTTATCATAGAAACAACAGCGGAAATCAAGTCTGATCCTAGCATTACTGTCAGGGACTTCACCATATCAAATATGGACATGGTAGATATGGTCACTTTATGTTAGAATATGTTATGCTCTGTAATTAGCATGATATTTCTTATAACAATCGAATGAAAGGAAGCAATTGTAGTTGATGTCTTTGTTTCATGAGATGCGTTCCAGCAATAATCTAGTGATAAATGAATACAAGGTGGCTCATTTTTAAGTGATATATGTAAATAAACATAAAAAAATCGTTTTTGGAAACAAAGAACACATTGGAGTCTCGGTTTTATTGAGACTTTTCATTGGGATGTCTGTCTGTATACTTCGGGTAAATAAAGTAGGTCTTAGAAAGTACTTCACTAAAATCTCTTTATAAGAGGATTCATTATAAGATGGTTAGGATTTAAGATGGTTTAAAGGTGGACTCAAAAAGTGTTGTATTAAAACAAAAATGCATAGACTATATAGAAAATGACCATTTATGGTCATTCTTCTATACAATCTAGACATTCCTGTTTGGATACAACATGATTGTTTCGATAACTCTGTTTTCACTTTGGTATCCCAGCAATCGTTTTATAAAGCAGTTATGATGTATTAGGTATGGAAAACAGTGCAGATCCTGGCCAAAGTTCTACACTGAAGGTCTACACCATCACCTCGGGCATTTCTAAATGTTTATGGTTAATACGGCACAGTCAAAAATAGTCTTTTTTATAAACTCAGCCAGGAGTCAGATTATGAAGTCTGATTTTCCACACAATGTCCAAGAATCTGTTGAAAGGTGTACGAGCTGCAGACAAAATTGATAAAGCTAGTTAAGCGTCATATAAAATGAAACGTTAAGGACGGCCGTTAAACGTCTCCCCTTACGTCACGTTAGTGTAATTTATAGTTCTGGTCTGTCATCACTGTTCCCATTTTGGGATTTTCGTAAAGTTGTGATGGTCACTGAGGAGGCCAAATAGAACTGGTCGAACCTATCTTGTCTGATCCAGACAAAAATGACACTCCAGCTAAAAGTGTAATTTGTTTTTCTGGTCGTTTGTGATCACTATTCCTATTTCGGGATTTATGGAAAGTTGAGAGGGTCACTACGAGGGTTATTGAGGAGGCCTAACTAGCTAATCTGATCCAGACAAAAATGACACTTCAGCTTTTTGTTTTAATTTTGTGTGTGTATTCATTTCTCTTATTCCTTTTAGACTTTCAGAAACTATTCGTCTTCGTTCACCTAAGATACTTAACGTACTTCTCCTAAACATTGAATGTCAGTTTCACTGCCTGATAACATGTTTACCACGTGAACTAATTTCGAAAAAAAAACTGAGACACTGTCTCGGTCTATGCTGTTTGCTCAGACACGACAGTCAGATTATATTTGGAGAACACGGTCTATTTGTTTGTTTGACTGCCGTTTATATTTGATGTGGCACACAACGGGCATCAATTTTATGACCCGTACATCATAACCTGTGCGTCAAAGAAGATACAGATCTGCTACATGTTGTTTGTGCATCCCAGGGGTTTATAACGACGGAAAGGCCCTTGAGAGCGTTGAGCAGTGAAGCCTTGGATATTTTGTCATTATTTGTGTTCCAATGGATTCTTTAGCAGGCATAATCCTTTTACTATTGTAATGGAAACGTAACAGAGGCTAGGCAAAAATATTTAGGTGGAAACAATTAACTCCAATTAAAGATTTAGTCGCTTTCACAGTTTTATGTTTAATATGTACTTTTATATTTGCCTTTACTCGACTATATCGACTATAAAAGTAGTTAACTAATGCAATTATTCCAATTGCAGCCCCATGAAATTCCTCGTTTGGTTCGTCAGTTTCACTTTCACAGATGGTCTGAAGGATCCGTTGTGCCAAGTTCTAAACTGGCACTGTTTGAACTGCTGGAAATGGTTGACACGTGTCAGAGGCATAGTGGGAACAAACCTGTTGTTGTACATTGCATGTATGTAATTTTCTCTTTTGTAATTTTGAAGTGTGTAGCGGTACAGTAACTGCGTTTAATTAACTTATTAATCATATCAACTATGCATTACGTTTCAATTTTGATTTAGTATAGGGAATTCAGTACTGACTATTTAATTAGAATCATTATTACCATACGTCAATTTTGAAACATTCCTGGAAGAAACACACTATTTCGATACAACAGTATTCACGATTTCTTATTCAACACAATTTTTGTTATCGTTATTTGGAAGATTTGATCAGCACTTTAATATTAAAATCCTATCATCTGAAACGTACACAAGGTGACAGCAGTTTGTGGAATTAAGAAATAGCTACAAACATCAATATAAAGAGCATACATCTAAGCAATTTTTCTCTTACTAGAGTCTTTGAATGCGCACAGCTTATCTGGAGTGCATTAACACTGCTGGTGTCAGTGAACATTTGTCTGATCCAATAAAGAATACATGTCTTAGCATTTCCTACACCATATGCTTAAATTCTATTTAAACTATTTTGACTATATAACTGTAACGCCTTGATATTGTATTTTCCAGTTACGGAAATAAAACGAGCCATCAAATGGAAAAAAAAAACATACATTCTGACATATGTGTCCAAAGAAGATTCAAATAAGCCTGCGTGTCCGTGCAGTCTGATCAGAGTCTTCGCTGTCCTCATGAGGAATCTTTGTATCGTGGGATATCCAAAATGTGCACAGTGAAGGTTCTGATCAGATATCACGAATACACAAGCTGATCTGAATCTTCACTGGGCGCACATATTCGAAGGTTCATTTTCTGACATTGCGGCTAAATCGTGTTCTTTCTATATCAGGAATGGTGCTTCCAGAAGCGGTCTGTATGTTGCAATAAGTTGTCTTATTGAGCGACTGAGGCTTGAAAAAGAAATCGACGTCTTCCAAACAATAAAACAATTACGGTTGTGTCGTTCTCATCTTGTTGACAATCTGGTAAGAATTTATTTCTTGGAAGCTAACACTTTCAGCCCTGAATTTCTAAAGTGGACTTTTCTGTCTTTGGACGGGACCATATAGGAGTCTCAGTCAAACAAATTAAATTTAGAATACCGAACAGTGAACCTCCTAATGAAACACCTCATCATCGCAGTCTGCATGTATATGTTGGATTTAAAAGGGTGAAAATAGTCTAATAGGTAAACCGACCCCTTGTCAGATGTTTAAATTAATTTGGAATCTACCAGCCCTGGACATCACTCTGTTGCAACATATTATCATTTATGATAACTGGAAAATTTAATGCACTGCACATACTGTTTGCATGTTTAAAGTTAAAAATAGTATAAGACGTCCAAGAGGAGCCACAATCACAGATCATAGCTACCTACCAATGCCCCGCAAGAGGCAAGCAAAAAAACGAAGACAGACTTACACGGGAAGATACCCAGGAAATAACGACGCAGATCCTTCCCGAGGCACAACTGGAACAAATAATGACAAAACAAACACCACATATGAAACCAAAGACGCACAAACAAAGAAGAATTACAACAGAGAAACCGCCTTGGAACGGTCTGTAGGAACACTACTACAAACCATAAACAAAGATAAGCAAAACAACCAGCATCCTTCTAAATCAGAACTGTTATTGTCATTTAGGTATATACTGCCTTCTTCAGTTAAGTCATCATTATCTATTGTATTGATTCTACTTAACAACCAAAACCAGCAAAGTTTCAAACGAATTTGTTAGCAATAACATAGACGTAGCGCTCATGTGCGTAATATGTTTGGTTTTGTCTGTTTCCTCTTCCTCTTGGTGTCTGGAAAGGGCTGCGGCTTGTGATTGTGACACAATCTGGACTTTTCTCTTACCTTATATGCTTGACATGGGTCAGAAAAAAATGACATCATTTAAAGTAAAGTAATTTGCTTATTTACTATAGGGGCTGCTCGTGCAGGAAAGAATTGGCTCCTCTGGGAGCTGATTCTTTCCTGTAAGAGTAGCCCCTATTTTGATAGCGATTCTGCGCATAATTAGTTAAGATATTTCCTGGGTGTGCGGGTGAACAAAACTTCATTCTGGCTACACCTCGGAATAACTTGATATTTCTGTGATTTAGTTATATTAATAAGCTCAAGCCGATTCTGGGTTATACAGCAATTTTTGTTATAAAATTATACCATATGATTACTAATTTTGTAAATGTAAATGTGTTAATAATGATATTTATTCTAATTTCAGGAGCAGTTCAGATATTGTCATGAAATTGTTCTGGACTATTTGAACTCAAACAGTACTTTAAGTACTTTCGCTCATCCATAAAACACATTGGAACATGTGATTTTAGTTACTAAAATTACTAAGCGAAAATGGGTCTTACTGTCCATGTGCACGTCGAGGATCTATATGAGCCGCAACGTCAGAAAACATACCGTCGGGTTTGTGCGTCCAGTGAAGATTCAGATCAGCCTGCGCATTTCCGCAGTCTGATCAGAATTTTCACTGGGCGCATTTTGATAGCCAAGAGTACGAACTTTCTTCATGCGGAAAAGGAAGACTCTGATAAGACTGCGTGGATGGGTAGGCTGATCTGAATTTTAGCTGGGCTCGAGTCCGAAGGCACGATTACAGACATTGCGGCTTATGTCATCCTGTGCATCCGGCTGATCCTCGCTTTACAGTTCTCCAAACCAGTTTACAGTATCCAGCGGTTTTGATAGTGGATAAAGAAAGTCAGATGGAGACCTTATTCTGTTTGCACATGCTGTAACTTCCCTTCCGTTTGGAGTGATCAATATGTCGTTGTCCATGTCATTGTTAAGACGTATTTTTTGAATGGGAAAAGTAAGGAAGAGTTTTCCTCTTATTGTCGTAACATAGTTATCATCATAGATTCCATACATGGAAAGTGTTTACCAATTAAAGACTATTCCCTGTAGAAGACACAAAGGGTTGGCACATAGCTGAAGCCCAGATTATTTAAAGTGTACAAATGTAAGGCGTGTTTATGTAGATGTTTGCTGAGTCAATGCATTTATGTGAAAAACAAACTTTGGCTGTCTATATTCGGAATCCAACTCTCGTTTAACTTCGTCAGGATGAGAAGTACGCGCTATGAAGGCTCAATGATTATTTGTGTTACTGTGTAAATTGTTGCTCTACGCTGGGGAACATTTTGCCGTGTGACATCCGTTATCTTTCTCACTGTGGCGTAATTTTATGGACGCACAGATTTACGTTTAATTCATTTGTATTATTGCTTAGTATACTCGGCAAAAATTCTGCAGGCGACATTTGAAATATTTGTTTTATTTTTCCCCCGAAAAATATGCTTTGAACTTTCGCCTATTATAGACCATCTGTATGAATACACGTTTTATGCACCTGGTTATTTTCGTAACGTTCTACAACTTTTGGAAAGACATTTTTCAGTAGGCATTTTATTCAAAATGTAAACATTTATTTGTGATTGACACTATCTTATTAGGAACCATTTCTCTTTCCTGTATCCACACATGCCTGTTTTAAAAAAAAAAATAAAATTAAATTACAATAAAATTTAAATTGGTCTGACATACGCAATTTGTGTAGTAAATTATAGATTCGGAAAATTTATATTGGAATTTTTTTTTTTCTCTACTGATATTTAATTATGAATTTAAATATGTAACAACATGGTGAAAATTTCAGTAATTTTGAACAAGCGCAAATTGATGAAAAGGTGCATCCACACTACCTACCCTATCGATTAGTGAATAACTTGCAGTCATTTTTAATATGAGAATTATAATATTGGATGTCTTAAAAACAGAACAGAGTGAAATTTTGATGCATAGGAACAAAAGGTTTCGCAATGAATCATCACAAAAATTTGCAAATTCATTTCTTCTGAGTAAGGCACCATGCACAAAACGACGTTTTGACCGACGGCAAAAACAAAGTAAATTTTTTTTCTGCTTACCAAAACTATTTAGTGTTTATAGTGTCTCTCTCTTGTCTAGTTTTCGGCTACCGTTTTAGTTCTTTTTTTCTTAATTTGGCCACTATGCAACATACGACCAACACTTGTACTTATACATGTGTGATAGTAATTATGATTAATTTACGATTACAGTCATGGTTTATAGCAATCCAATGCACAGAGGTGTTGTTAAGGTTGAACAAATGGGATATGTTGTTGTTTTTTTTAATTTCTTCATAATCACTTATGTTATGGGTACGCATTAAAAGCGCTAAGGCGCTTCTACTGTGTACTCTCAACAATTTTTTTATGGAAAACTGTAGAAACTTACCCCAGAATTATTTTCTATTACTCCTCCTTAACAATTCCTCTGAGTGTATCAGTGTTGTTATGCACTGTCCTGTCTAGTCTGATGGATATTTGGTGCAATATAAGTGTATGCAAAAAGCTACGCTGAGTGTAAATATTCCATAATAAGTGAGATACCGTATTCACCCTAGGTATTCTGACAGAAAACAGACAAATCAACGGGTAGTAAAATGGAGTCTCCGATGTTCGTTCTTTTGTGTGTTCTTTGTTTCCAAAGATAACTTTCAGATTTTTATTTCATTACTATAACTATTCTCTGTAATGTAGACCCTTGTTCTGTTGTAATCAACAATGAAAGAGGGGTATTCAGGGTATACATTCTAGGTAATGGTTTAGAATTTTCTCATTTTTTACTCTATTCTAAAAGGAATGACCCTAGAGAGTGTAACCATTCAAAAACTGAAAACAGCTGAAGTGTCAAGTTTAATTTTAATTTTTCTTCGAATATCTTATATGTTTTATTGTACTTATCGAGGAAACGCCATGGCCTACATAGTTCTTAACCCTTGTCATGCTGAATAAATTAAAATGCCATACCAACTTCTAATTTCCAGCCACCAGATTACTTGATCTGGGTTGTTGTTAGAAATTCACGTATTAAATGACAAACAGTGCAGATCCAGATCAGTTGGCTTCTTCAGAAGCCAACTGATCTGGATCTACACTGTTTGCTAAGACAGGGCATGACGTGTTTGGCATGAGAAGGATGAATTAGAGGTATATCCAGATAAATATTTGTTCTTGTTTCCCCACGCAAACATATGTTGTGGGTGCACATTAGAACATGAATGCTCAAAACAAATGTTTTCGTGGAGAATTACATCAATAAATTATGACAATTTAATTGATTTCACTCTGTTTTAATATTTCGGCCCTTGGCCTTAATCGGAAAATTGAAATACAATATATGAAACTACATTATTGACTTGGCCCTTGACCCTCATCAGAAAATTGAAATACACTATATAAACTACATTTTTGACTTGGCTCTTGGCCTTAATCAGACAATTGAAATACACTATATAAACTACATTTTTGAGTTGGCTCTTGGCCTTAATCAGACAATTGAAATACACTATATAAAACTACATTATTGACTTGGCCCTTGACCTTCATCAGAAAATTGAAAAACACTATATAAACTACATATTTGAGTTGGCTCTTGGCCTTATCAGACAATTGAAATACACTATATAAAACTACATTATTGACTTTAACAAGGTAATTTTATAAAATGCATTTCATTTTTTTCTGATGAAGGCCAAGGGACGAAATATTTAAACAGAGTGAAATCAATTAAATTGTCATAATTTTCTTCCCTCTGGAAGATTTTTTACACACAATAAATTATGGTTTCATAAAGCGCCTTATCTACGGAGATGATGTACATTTTTCTCTTTCACATAGTTGTTGTAATGTAACATTAAAACTTTAGGAACACCATGGTAACTATGTGTCCGAATATGTATGGTAAATGCGGTATGTTAGGGTTTTGTTAATATAGTGGTGGCAATATTTGTTGTAGCTTGCAATGAACCTATGAAAATATCGTACTGTTACGTTTTTAAAAGTAGTAATATTTGTTGTAAATTGCAAAAAAATGACGTATCACAATATCCTACTGTTACTTTTATAAAAGTAGCATTATTTGTTGTAGCTGGGAAAGAGTGTATGAAACGATCCTCTTGTTACATTTTATTATTGTATTATGCGTTGAAGATTGCGAAGAACGTATGAAAATATCGCCCTTTTACTTTTATTAGCTCAACTGAGCTTTTAGGCTCATAAATGAGCTTATAGTATAGGCAGGCTCCGTCGTACGTCCAGTCGTCATCCTGTCTGTCCGTCCATTTTCGTCCGTCGTCGCCACTCTCAGAAACCACTGGGCCAATCAAAGCCAAATATAATATGGAGGCTGTATGGGCCGGGGGAACGAAAATTTGTTCGCCACATCTGGGTCACATGACCAAGATGGCCGCCTAGCCCATATGGTGAAAACTCTTTAAAAGTCTTCTCCTCCGGAACCCAAGGGCCAGTGACCCTAGGGCTTGGTATGCAGCATTGGGTACATGGGCCCTATAAATTTTGATAAAATGATGACCTTGAATTGACCGTTACCTTTTTTACGGAAATGTCAAATTGCTTTACATAGACTCCTATAGGCAAAAAATCTTCTTATTTGAAATTAGAAGGCCCAGTCCTTTAATAGTTGGTATGTAGCATTGTCTTGTGCGCCTTTACCATGATTATTCAAATTATAGCCCTGTGTCAAAAAAGGCCTCGCCTCAGGGGTCACTTGTTTTACATAGACACTTAAAGGAAAAAGTTTAAAAATCTTGTCTGAAACTTAAGGCCCAGGACTTTGATATTTGGTATGTAGTTTCATCTAATGGACGTCTATGAAAATTGTTCAAATTATAGCCCTGAGGTCAAAAAATGTCCCCACTCCAGGGGGTCGCTTGTTTCACATAGTCCCATTTAAGGAAAAACTTTAGAAGTCTTCTTGTCTGAAACTAGAAGGCTAAGGACGGATGTTCGGTATTTAGCTTCATTTAGTGGACCTCTACCAAGATTATTCAAATGATAGCCCTGGAGTCAAAAATGGCCCCGCCCAATTGTCTCATTTAACGAAAAACTTAAAAAAAACTTCTTGTCTGAAAACTAGAAGGCCCAGACATTTGATATTTGGTATGTAGCTTCAACTAGAGGCCTTATCGAAGATTGTTCAAATTATGGTCCTGGGGTCAAAAAACTCCAGGCCGGAGGTCTTGTCTTACATAGACTCGTATGGGGAAAAACTTTAAAATATCCTCTTGTGTGAAACTAGAAGCCCTAGGCCTTTGACATTTGGTACTAAGTATTATCTAGTGAACTTTTACCAAGATTGTATACATTATAGCCTTGGGGTCAGAAATGGCCATGCCTCAGGGGTCACTTACATAAGGTAAGTCTTTTACTCAGGAGTCTTTTACATAGATTGATATAGGGAAAAACTTAAAAAATCTTCTTGTGGGAAACTAAAAAATCTTCTTGTGGGAAACTAGAATGCACAGGCTTTTAATATTTGATATGTCACTTTATCAAAGCCATATATTATGTGAAGTTTCAGTTTCGTTAAATTAATTAAAGCTAAATTCCATACCAAGTTACTGCAGGGTAGGAGACCAAATGTTGTTGTATTTTTTCAAACTATACTGGCTACCATACTCATATATTTCATTCTTTACAAATGTTAACATAAGTTTGCTCAGAACAAATAGTCTCAGGTGAGCTACAGATCCATTGGTCCCCTTGTTACAATTCATTTCACTCTTGTAGCATTTTTCTGTGTTATATTTTTCCAACTTGGAATCGTTTTATTAAAGTAAATGAGAACAGCTGGCAGTTTCTTTCGCCATGTTTTTACAAAAGGGACAATTTCAATGATTTCCCATTATTTTTTCCGCATTACAAGCCCCTTCTGAATATAGGTGTACTCTAAAAAGAAAGAATTTGCATCCTCAAAGTCTTTCCTCTTTAAGTATTTTTTTTTTCAGAGGGGATGCAAAAATAAACAACATTTTAATAGAGTTGTATACGTTGAAAATGTATTATTCAGAGGAGCAACTCAAAATTTGTGTTACCTCCCTTCTGAAAAAGAAGCATCTCAAAATCATGTTCCTCATTTCTGAAAAAGATGCATTTAATTGTTTTAGTTTAGACTTCTTCTCAGAAGGGGATTGGTGTGCAGAAAAGCGAATGGGAAGTCTCAAAGTTGTCTTCCTTGTAAAAGTATGACTGAAAACTACCAAAATTTATGTATTCATCTGAAAACAATTTCGCAACATGACCAAAATAGCAATATATATGTGGTCAAGGTCTGCCCAAAGCAGACATAGCTCCAGTTAACAGGTAGTATCCAGATAGTATTTTTCTTATTCCTGCCCGAAAACATACGTTGAGGGTAGTCATTAGTAACGCCTAGCCGAAGCGTTTCTGAAGAGTACTACAAAATATTTTTTTCGTTGAGACAGAAGAAAAGAAAAGATGAAAAAAGTGCCTTATCGGGAGCTATGTCGGTAATTCTCTAGTACTAAATCAGGCAGTAATTCTATAGTACTAAATTAGTCGGTATTCTCTAGTACTAAATGAGTCAGTAATTCACTAGTACTAATTGAGTCGGTAATTCTATACTACTAAATATGTCGGTAATTTTATACATGTAGTACTAAATGAGTCGGTTAATACAAAATGATTCGGTAATTCTCTAATTCTAAATGAGTCGATAATTCTTTATTACTAACTCAGTCGGTAATTCTCTAGTACGAAATGAGTCGGTAATTCTATTGTACTAAATACGCCGGTAATTCTATAGTACTAAATGAGTCGACAATTCTATAGTAAAAAATGAGTCAGTAATTTTCTAGTACTAAATGAGTCGATTTAGATGATGCAGTAATTCTCCAGTGCTAAATAAGTCGGTAATTCTCTAGTACTAAATGCGTCGGTAATTCTGTAGTACTATCTTAGTTCTCTAGTACTAAATGAGTCGGTAATTCTCTAGTACTAAATGCGTCCGTAATTTTATAGTACTGTCTGAGTTGTTAATTCTCTAGTACTAAATGAGTCGGTAATTATCTAGTACTAAATGAGTCTTTAATTCTGTAGTACTAATTGAGTCGGTAATTCTCTAGTGCTGAATGAATCGGTAATTCTCTAGTCACTATACGTTGGTAATTCCAACGGGACGTTCTTGTAAACCCTTGGTAGAACCGTGTACCACATTAAAGGTAAAGGCAGAAGGACGAAAGCAACTACCCGATAAATGATATTTTCAACGGAATTTTCAATTGGACTATTTACTATTCATATGCTAACTCTACCGTAGCTACCTCATACCAGCGGTCTAAAGATGTTCATTCAAAGTCATAACATTACGAAAACACGCCTATTCAAATATGCTGAAAATTTTACCACCAAAAAATGAAAATTTTCAGATAAAAAATTCAGATATTTTTCATATTTCTGATCTAAACATATTGTGGGTACTCGTTAGAACCGCCTCGGCGGGGCGGTTCTAACGAGTACCCACAATCTATGTTTTTGAGCAGAAATAAGAAAATTAATGTATACCCCTGTAAACCCCAGTTTCACTATATAAAAGTGGGGTTTAAGGGGGTCAAAATTATATAGGCGTGTTCTCGTGATGATAACCCAAGCGGAATAGATACACCTTTGAAGGAGACAAGTCTGTCAAACAGTTTGCTCCCTTCTTGAAAGGGTTAAACTCAAAAAGGAAATAATTTATTTTTAGAGAAGACCCCATTTCTGAAGGGGATATGTGTATAGGAAAGTGAACATGAAGTCACAACAGTTGTCTTCCTTGTAAAAACTGACGCACAATTTACAAAGTGGATCTAGTCCACTTTATATGGTTTACCCGCAGAGGTATTGTGAGGAATTGATTGCTGTCTTGTAGAAATGGATTTGTCAGAAAATTTGAAATACTGAATTGCGTAAGACAAGACCATCTCGAAATAATATTTTTGTATATGTATAATCAGAACAACATATTCATTCGTTTTATTCTGCAAAATCTGTGAATAGCTACATTTGTAGGTACAAGCATTATATATTTTCCACTAAGATATATTTCTATTTCTATTATTTCTTTCGATATATACAACATAATTCTGCGCGCGGCTTACATTTAATCCCATATTAATATGGCCACCAGTTTAAAAAAAATGAGGAGGTTTATTGCTTTGGGTATGTTCGTCCGTTCGTTCATCATTCAGTTTGTCAAATTTTACCTTATGTACAAGATATTTCAGAGAAACTTTCGGCTACGGCTTTGTTATTACGCACACTTATATTGGCCGAGGCGTAAATTACCTGATGAACTTTTAAAAATAATTGAGTTAATTATATCATAGTCATGCCTCTTTTCAAGTTAGGAATTTTGTACATGCAAGCATATAGTTGGGGGCACAGTGTTTTACAAACACACATTTCTAGTTTTCAATTGCAACAGTTTTGTATTGTGTTATCATTTACTACATGTATTAACATTGCATCTTTATGTAAAATGCGTTACTTCACATTTATATAACTGTACGTATTTTGCTTAAATTCTATAAGCCTCAACGTGAGAAAACATACCTTCGGACGCGTGCGCCAAAAGAAGACTCAAATCAGCCTGCGCATCCGTGCAGTCTCATAAGAGTCTTCGTTGTACGCATGAAGACACCTTGCATTCTTGGCTATCCGAAATGCGTACAGCGAAGATTCTGATCAGACGCGCGAAAGCGCAGGCTGATCTGAATCTTTGCTGGGCGCATATGTCATAAGGTACATTTCTGATGCTGCAGCTCATATGATTGTGTCCTGATGTCTGAAAGGTTTTTAGAGTTTATAAAATTGTATATGATTTGTCATTTGTTGATAGTAAGCCATGCTTAACTTGTTTATCTGTTTTATACAACGTTATGCCATACGGAAACATCCGAATTGCTCTGATCAAATCGTCGACTGTAAAGAAACTTTGATCTAGCACATTAGGGAAATTTGAAAGGTTACATTTTAACTGTTTGTCCCTAAAACAAAGACACAGATTATGTTGTTTTTTTTTTTTGTTGTTTTTTTTACAAAGAGTTCACATTTCATTCAAATTGTCTCCGCAAGATATTGACCCTCTATTTTATATGTTGCTGCTGTAGGCTGGATAAGTCCGTGCATTCAAACAGTCTAATATTAAGACTCAGTAATTGTTGTAAGCGTACAATATTGGCCTGAAAATTATATGTCCGAATAACTAGACCTTCAGCAGATTGCACATATGCACAAAAGATCTGGGTCTGCGCTAGTGACATATTTGTTGTATGATCGATTTCGTTTTTATGGGAATAGCGTATAACAACGGTACTTGCCATATATGATACACATTACATGTGATGCGCGACGTGGAGGAAAAAAGGCCTTTTGCCATATGCGAACAGCGAAGGTGGACATGCTTGCGCATCCGTGCAGTCTGATCCGAACATTCTCTTTGTCTATATATACTACAGTATTCATTGCTTCAGTAGGCGGACAACGAAGGCCCAGATCAGCCTGCGCGGTCTTCGTTTTCCGCAAACTGCATGGCCCTTTTCGTGTGTTGCGCGTCGTCTGCGAATAGCGAAGGACCTAGTTAGATTGAGTATCCACATAGTCTAAAAAGGGTCTTCTCTGCTTGTCGATATCTTCTAGGAATTCTAGCGAATGTGCCAGCGAACAACGACGGTCCTGGTAAGACTGCGGCTGAATAAACCTTGGTTGCCCGCGAATACCCGCGAATGTGAAACTAGGCCCATTGCTGTCCTTATTTACTCTTAATATGGAGACATCTTAACTCCTTACTAGAGTTGTCCATAACTTTGATTAAGTCCATTTTTTACTACATGTTGGTGTCTAAAATTGCATGAAGAGTGGCAAAAGTGTAAACCCTGATTAGACGTCGCGTTTGTCGGCATCTGATCTAGATCTACATTATTTACTCAGGTCTATCGGTCCCACTAATTTGGTCTAATTTTCAAATGTGTTCGTTTCTGTATGGCATGACATTTTATCGTTTCATATCATGAAATTACAAATGCATCAAGCATAAAAAAATTAAAAATGGATAAAGGTTTTGTTGTATTTTTAATACCTACCTTTTTAACAAATATGTGTTGGTTGATTTGCAAATAATAACATACATGTAAGCAATGTTAAGATTTTGATTCCTTGGAATACTTTCAATGACGTAAACGATATACAGCTTCAGCTAATTTCCCTCAGTGCAAAAGTAGGGACTTCCAACATGAATATTAAATTGTATCCAAAGACTTAACCTATGTATCCAGTTAACATCGTTCATTATAGACTATGCGCCTATAATTTAATGGATATGCGCATAGGCACGCAACGTGTACATGTACACCGGAAAAGTCTTGGGAATATATACTTTCAAGGGGAGGCAACTCTTTCAAAGTTGTTTTGCCTCCCTTCTGAAAAGGGGTCTGTTCTGTGAGGAAAGAATTTGCCTCCCTTGCAAATACTTTCCGATAAGAGTAGACGTCTCCCTCGAAAAATGGCAGAATTTTTAATAGGCGGTATCCAACCCCCTTAAAAAAATATACTTTAATCAAAGCACTGACAGCACTGGTGGGTCGATTGTCTCTGAGAGTAGACTGGCGAGGATTTAAGACTGTTTCATTTAATCCAAGCAGTGCAGACCCTGATCAGACGCCGCGTTCTGCGGCGTCTTATCTGGGTCTGCACTATTTGCCAATGTCCCAGCACTAAGCCCAGTCCATGCAAGTTTTACAGGTAACACTCTTTACACAACACTGACAACACAGCGACAATAATAACGCGGCAAATGATAACCGTTACATGTAACCTGGATTTCTTTGGTCAATGATAATCACGTGTACAACAACTATGGAATGTTTTGGTGTTTGTGTGCTCACAGTGGGGAATCCACGTGACCAAATGACTGAGTTTGTTACTATTTTTAGCTCCCTTCAGGTAGGATTTTTAAAATATCTCGATTTATACCTGATGGAATTTTTTCTAAAGCGCAGAGTATACAGGGAAAATCAAGCTCTTTCTGGTGGTGTCAGCGCTATTCTGCAGTCTGGTCAGATTATCGCAAACATTCGAAGAATGTTTTTCGTCAAAATTCATGGCCATTGTCCCGGTGACCCAGATTGACAGCAAAAACATTCTTCGAATGTTCTCGCAGAATAGCGCTTACACCATCAGGAAGAGCTTGGTTTTCCACGTACTCTGCGCTTTATTTGAACAAATTCCATTCGGTATGAATAGAGATATTCTAAAACATCCTACCTGAAGCAGAGTTAAAAATAGTAACAAACACCGTGTACTTAGTCAATTGGTCAGGTGGATTCTACACACTAATACTATGGGTCGATTGTAACAAGCGGCAAAAATCTGGGAGCGGTTGGATATATACGTAAACACAAATAATCATGTTCGTGATACAGATAACTTTAAGTTTAAATATAACCTTGTCCGTTGATCTGTGACTCCGGGTTTTAATTTTCTGTTTGACGTAATACAGCTGTAAATCAAAAGCCTCAAGTCGCCGGACAAGGTTATATTTTTTCCTGAACAAGTATGGAGACTGTGGGCGATGCGTCCGTCGTGAGAGTGAGACGCAGACTTGTTTGTAAAATTGTCGGTGTAGTTTATTTCAGAAAGCAACGCCCAGCAGGAATACGGCAAAATTGACTTTGGACAACGTTATTTGACTGTTGGGTGTCTAAAATATATGTAATGTATACTCGAAATATGTGTAAATATACAAGAGACGCAACATGAGAAAACGTACCTTTGGACATGTGCGCCTAGCGAAGATTTAGATCAGCCTGATTAGAATCTTCACTTGGCGTATTTTGGATAGCCAGTGGTGCAAAGTTTCTTCACGCGACAACGAAGACGTCAGTCAGACTGCACGGATGCGTTGGGCGCACATGTCAGAAGGAACGTTTTCTCTCGTTGCGACTCAAAATGTAAAATGCCGCTTGGAGAAGACTCGGGGGCGGGGGTGGGTGGCGGGGGTAACTTCCTATATATGACATAGTACGGATGTGCGTGCCGAATGGCCCCCCTTTTCAGCGCTGCCAGGTATATGACTGGCCCCCTTTTTTCAACAAAAATTATATGAATGACCCAATTTTTCTGGATTCCTATGTGAAAGGCCCTATTTTTCTGACATCCTGGTATATGCACATATTTTTCGCTCAGAGATTTTTCGAGGCTGCTTTTTCTCTTGGTATTACATGAACTGACTGTGATATTTGTCTAACAACTAGCAGAAAATGGGTACAAAAAATCAAAGGGCAGTATATGAATAGGCCAACATTTTGGATGATCAAGTATATGAATGGATCCGTTTTTTCAAAGGCCAGGTATATGAATGGGGTAGGTTTTGAAATACTGGCCCGCACACCTGTACCAAATTTACCACTAAGTTATGCCCCCCTCGCCCCCCCCCCCCCACCCGCCCCCCCCCCCCCCCTCCCACGAGGGAGAAGAAATACACAAGCCACTTTCTTGTGTCGAACCTAGTGCATGTAGCTATACAAGGGGCGTAAGTAGTACTGCCTCACACGCAAATATTATGTTGGAGTTCATGTCCATAACTACTCGGATATAGGGAACCATACAGCAAATAATAAGCAGTACATATTAAGCGCAACATTTTGGTAAAAATATGAAAATCGGTTGATAAATAAGAAAATTATTCGGCTTTGAATGTCTAGAAAATGCTGTCATTTTTTGCGAGTTAGTGACGTCATAGCGATCATTAAATATGCAAACATTAAATAAATTACATCAGAAACAATATTTTGTTGTTTATATATCCTTGTAAATCTGTTCGTTTGCATACAAAGTATCAACTAGCGCTTATAAGCAGTGTATTACTTTTATTTGTGCCGTAAAAATTGGATATCTAATTAAATATTCAAAAGGGCACCCATGATCACAGTTATATAAAATATAAATTACAATATCTTCCTTATTCCTTCTCGGATTTTTATCAAATTTTCCCCTTGAAGTTTGTTTTCTGAAGCTTAATATTTTAAGATATATATTGTTTTTTGTGGGCCTTTCCCTGTTAAGACATAAAATTAAAATGTCTCTCAGTCACTGATCACTGATAAGACTCTGGGCACAACAAAACCTAATATACTGTAAATAAATGATAGACAGGTAGAGGCCCAACAGAAAATGAATAGACTGGCTCCCGTCTAACTGATACATAAATCAATATAAAAATTACTTATATTTTACAAAATTCAGTCTTTTGGAATGTCCTTCTTTCTGATTTGGCTCATTACGAAAACACGCCTATTCAAAAAAATTGAAAATTTCACCACCAAAAGCTGAAAGTTTTCAGATAAAAATTCTGATATTTTTCATATTTCTGCTCAAAACATAGATTATGGGTACTCGTTAGTACGAGTACTCATAAGCTATGTTTTTGAGCAGAAATAAGAAAAATAATGTATACCCCTGTAAACCCCAGTTTTACTATATAAAAATGGGGTTTAAGGGGGTCAAAATTATATAGGCATGTTTTCGTGATGAGGCCAATAAAATCATTAGTGAGTGGTACCACTTTTAGCCTCATTTCATAATCTGGTTATAATGACTTGACCGGCCGTGGTCTAAATGTGAGCAAATGACATTGTCTATCACTGTCAAAATGGCTCAGCCTATTTATAAATTTGGTAGAACAGCGTTTCTATTACGTTGGCACTCTCACTCTTATTATATTCGAGATAAATGACTACGCTTGTAGACGCAGTCGGTTGTATACATGTGAATTTGTCACAGATGTGTCCGAAATTCTTCATCGTCCACCTTAACCGTAAAGCTTATACAAATAAAATATTCTTCCTTACAGATTGGACAGGTTCATTTCTGATTTTAGGGGTGTATGTAGTTTATTTATTCTCTTATGTCAGAAATACCTTATTTCACATGCACAGTGCAGGCCCTGGTCAAGTGTGTGCACAAAGGACTGAGTAACCGCTTAAAGAACGGTCTGCCCAGGAAATGTGTGAGTAGGTTAACTGACCGGCCCGGTATGACCCCTAACAGTGTTGACTGGACCGTAAATCCCCAAATGAAACAAGCACAGATTCTGAAAGAAATGACAAAAGGACAAAACGCTTCACTAGAGGATCCAGGAATCTTGGGAAGGTAAATGCATACACTTCCAAGAGAGATGACTCTTGACGTATATACAGTGAACCCTCGTTACAACGACATCATTTGTTCCCAAAGACGTTGCCATTAAATGAATTTGCTGTTGTACAGAAAACTTAATGAGCAGGGCCCGGTTGTTCAAAGCGTCGTTAGCGTAACGAGCTCGTTAAGGGTCATTTCGTTAACTGTTTTACTGGATACAATACACAATATTCTGATAATTTTTGCTGAAAAATGTGAGTAGTTTTTGCACTGCAAAAGCTACTCACATTTTTTCAGCAAAAAAAATCAGCATATTTGCGTATCATTCAATGTAAATTTTAACGAATCGTTAACTAACGATGTCGTTAGCTTTGAACAACTAGGCCCAGATTGATATGTAAGGAAGGTTTTGTTTTGTCCTTATTTCCTCACAGAACATATGTTTTGGATATTTGTATTATATATATTTCAATATAGAGCCACTATCCGTCTCTAATTGCAATCCTGTACACATTATGCTCAACTCTGGACACATCAAGTATGGTTTTGCTATACTATCATCCATTATCTGAACACTTCCAGGCTCGAGTGGGGATGCGAACCCGCAAACCCCGAATTCCAAGTCTCTGGACACATCAAGTATGGTTTTGCTATACTATCATCCATTATCTGAACACTTCCAGGCTCGAGTGGGGATGCGAACCCGCAAACCCCGAATTCCAAGTCTCTCATTCTAATCATTAGGCTAGCGAGCCAACTGAAGATATTATCTTCAGAGAACAAGATATTATCTTTGCGGAAGAAGATGTTATCTTGAGGCCACAGATTTGATGGTGAATGTGTGTACATTTTCAGGGGAAACAACTTTGTTAAAATGGTTTTGTCTCCCTTCTGAAAAGGGTCTATGCTAAAATAAAAGAATGTGCTCCCTTTCTTTCATTTTATCGGAAGATCCGTTTTCGGAAGGGGATTGTTGTGCAGAAAACAAATAGGAAGTACGAAGTTATCTTTCTTATAAAATTACAGAAAAAGTACCAGTTGTATCCATTTACCTAAGCAGACCAAGATCAGAGCAAAGGGGAGCTTAAGGGGACAAGATACACCTGGTAGATTTTACGCAACTTTTTATAAGAAAGACAACTTTTGTGACTTTCTGTTTGCTTTTCTCTTCTGAAGAGGTATCTACCTATTCTGAACAGGCATCTACCTGCTCTGAATAGGCATCTACCAACTCTGAACAGGCATCTACGTACTCTGAACAGGTGTCTACCTATTCTGAACAGGCATCTATCTACTCTGAACAGGTATCTACCAATTTTGAACAGGCATATACGTACTCTGAATAGGTATCTACATATTCTGAAAAGGCATCTCCGACTCTGGATAGGCATCTGCCAACTCTGAACAGGCATCATCGTACTCTGAATATGTATCTACCTATTCTGAACAGGCATCAACTTACTCTGGATAGGCATCTACCAACTCTGAACAGGCATCTACGTACTCTGAATAGGTATCTACCTATTCTGAACAGGTATTTACCTACTCTGAACAGGCATCTACGTACTCCGAATAGGTATCTACCTACTCTTAACAGGCGTCTACCGTCTACCTACTCTAAACAGGCATCTACCTACTCTGAACAGGCGTCTACCTACTGAACAAGCACCTCCCTACTCTGAACAGGCATCTACCTACCCAGAACAGGCATCTACCAACTCTGAACAGGCATCCACCTACTCTGAACAGGTATCTACCTACTCGGAATAGGTGTCTTCCTACTCTGAACAGGTATATATATACTGTGAATAGGTATCTACCTACTCTGAACAGGCATCTACCTTCTCTGAACAGGTATCTACCTTCTCTGAACAGGTGTCTTCCTACTCTGAACAGGTATCTACCTTCGCTGAACAGATATCTACCTACTCTGAACAGGTATCTACCTACTCTGAACAGGCATCTACCTTCTCTGAACAGGCATTTACCTTATCTGGACAGGCGTCTACCTACTCTGAACAGGTATCTACCTTCACTGAACAGGTGTCTACCTACTCTGAATAGGTATCTACCTTCGCTTAACAGGTATCTACCTACTCTGAACAGATATCTATTAACTCTGAACAGGCATCTATATACCTTCTCTGAACAGGCGTCAACCTACTCTGAACATGTATCTACCTTCGCTGAACAGGTATCTACCTACTCTGAACAGGTATCTACCTTCGCTGAACAGGTATCTACCTACTCTGAACAGGCATCTACCTTCTCTGAACAGGTATCTATCGTCTTTTAACAAGCGTCTACCTACTCTGAACATGTATCTACCTTCGATGAACAGGTATCTACCTACACTGAACAGGTATCTACCTACTCTGAACAGGCATCTACCTTCTCTGAACAGGCATCTACAATCTCTGAACAGGCGTCTACCTATTCTGAACATGTATCTACCTTCGCTGAACAGGTATCAACCGACACTGAACGTGTATCTATCTACTCTGAACAAACATCTGCCTACTCTGCACGGAAAGAAATTCTGTTATGGGAACATATCAATATAAAACTTACCTCCAGTCGTTTTTGTTTTATATCTATTTCTCTCTTTCTCTACATTATTTTTTGATCCAACTTCAAGTTACCTATGGCTGAACAAAAACTTTTCTTTCTAGCCAAGGGACTGAAGTAAACAAAAATTCTACAAGCTATACAAATGTTGTGTCCCCTGAAAAAAAAAGAAGAAAAAGAAAGAAAAGAAAAATAAAGAAAGGGTCTGGGGCCAGACTAGCTTCCTATGTTTTATAGTAAAAATCCAGAAATGGCTGGTAGCCCAACTTCTGTCGAACTTCAATGGCTCGAACATCGTTTGGACCATGGCAATTTAGTTCTAGATACGGGTAGTTGGGGCCACTGTGAGCTAATCATAGCGCCAGGTCAGGAGGCAAATGGGGATAATTTAGGGATGTCTTTTCGATCTTATGTAAAATAATGGTATTACATACATTTTTATGATAAAATAAGAAAATTTCCCATTTATTCTAAGCTTCCTTTTGTTCTGACTCGGTTCAATTTGTGTTGCGTTTGTATTATTAATCCTCTCTGATAGGTATGTTTACCATCTGTTCTATGCTATCCTAACTCTGATCCAATAAATAAATACTACCATTTGGACAAAAATCGGAATATTACGTAATCATAGAAATTGTCGCTGTTTTATCGATGACGTCAATTTAGCTTTGCGCAGGCTGGCATATTAGCAGGCTGGCATATTATTTTTGGGTCTTTCTTGTTGCATATTTTTAAAAACATAGTCTCAAAATTACAAACTCCGACATTGAGCTTAAAATGAATGGACAAGGGAGACAACTTTCTGTTTGCTTTCCTGTACACCAACCCCTTCTAAAAAGGGATCTATTCTAAAAAGGAAAGAATACGCTCCCAAAAGGTGGGAGGGTAGGGCTGCAAATTCTTTTCTTTCAGAGTAGACCCCTTTCCAGAAGGGATAAAAACATTTTAACAGAGTTGTCTCCCTTTAAAGATCATCTTTTATTAAAGGTAGATCCTCTTTGATAAGAGAGCCGTAAACATACATGTATACAAATACCAGGGAATCAATTTCTTTTCATTTCAGAACGGGGCAACACCTGCCAACTTAGAGTGCTCTTCCTTAAATTCTATATCAGCGATTAAATATAGTGTACCGCAATTACCCTAAGTACAGTCGACTCCCGTTATCTCGAATTCCAAGGGATTCACTGAAACACTTCGAGATATCAGTACTTCGACATATCAAAGTTGAGAGAGTGAGGAAAACAATAAATTGACCAACCACATTTAACAAATGAATATGTAATTTGACTCCTGAAGTTAGAAATATATATATAAAATAATGTGGAAAAGATGAGAAATTTCTCCTCTTTTCCACATTATTTTGTTATCTGTTGTCATAGTTTCATGTTAAAACAGGGACCAGATTTTCACTTCGAGATAAGCGGTAATTCGAAATAAGCGAGTTCGAGATAACGAGGTTCGACTGTAATTCGGAAAGACAGATCTGAGTCTACAGTGCAGACCTAAATCAGGCACCTCGACGTTTGACCTGGGTCTACGTCTGCTACTTATCCACACACGAACAGGTAATAATACGGAATTGTTCAAACTTGTTTCAACAAGATAAGATGTCCGACTATTTGGGGTAACTGTTCGGTGATTGGATGCTACATTTTCAGCTTTTCTTTTATTCTGTCAGATCTAAATCTCAGTCTAGAATATTGTTTACATAAATATACCAGTCTGGACTGAATAATGTATGCGAACAGCCATATGGTACAGACTGTGGTTTATTTAAGTGGTTTTATGCAACCTCGAAAGTATCCGACAGGATACGCTGATACCCAGATATGTATGGGTATTCCTTGCTCGCCGACGACATAGAGTGCATCATTTATATCTGGCTGTTATCTTTACTTACAGACACACTCAGACAGCAGAGCAACTAATTTTCAAACGGAAATCGGTTGAAAAGTAATCATTTTTTGTAAATATTTAAACAGAGGCAGAAAATAAACACAAATGTTTACAGAAAGATTCCTGGTTGAAAAGGTTGATATATAGTCTTCATTAATTCTCTTAATCCTTGTACATGTACATGTGGTAGGGTCAAACAGGGTTTACCATCGTATTTTATAGCACTTTTCATTTTCTTTGGAATCGCGAACAGATCAGCTACATTTTGTGGATTTCGCTGTTATATGTAACTATTATTAATGTAAGTTGTTGTTTTTTTTTTTTCACTAATAAATGTATTCCATCACGAAAACATGCCAATATACTTTTTGACCCCCTTAAACCCCAATTTTATATCGTAAAACTGGGGTTTACAGGGGTAGACATTATTTTTCTTATTTCTGCTCAAAACATAGATTGTGGTACTCGTTAGAACCGCCTCGCCGAGGCGGTTCTAACGAGTACCCACAATCTATGTTTTGAGCAGAAATATGAAAAATATCAAAAAATTTTATCTGAAAATTTTCATTTTTTTGGTGGAATAATTTTCAATATATTTGAATAGGCTTGTTTTCGTAATGACTGATACAAGTGATGTGCTCTTACTGGTGTCAATTATTTAACTTTAGATGTTTTTCTATCAGCAACTTTTATACTTATTTGATCGTTAGTAGTTTTGTTTCTAATATGAATTGCATCTACTGTGCTTCCGACTTCACTTGGAAATGCGTTTGTTGCACTTTATGTTTTACATGTCATGTTTATTCTACATACCAAATATTATTTATGATTAGGATTATCATTATCTTACCAGGAATATCTCTCTCTCTCTCTCTCTCTCTCTCTCTCTCTCTCTCTCTCTCTCTCTCTCTGAGCATTCTTCTCAAATATTTACCCTCAAATGACATCAAATAATTCGTAGCTATTTACATTGTCTGACCAGGGCCCTTCTCTCTTCGGCGATATATACTGACAGTCAACGTCCCGATCAGACTGCGATAATACGCAGACGGATCTGAGTCGTCGATCATTATGTATTTCGTCTCCTTATAGTTTGAAGTTTTAGCAGACTGTCAGTATGTTAAATTATCAGATAGAAAATGCGGTATTTTTCTTATATATTACAGAAAAAAACACTTGACATTATATTCAACGTTGTGGAGACAATTCGAATGAAATGGCGTCTTGTATTCTAACTAAGCAAAATAGTTATAAATGAAATCAATTTATATCATAATCAGCTCGTATACGTTTAAACCTTCGAATTCTATCTATAATGTCCTTTAAGGTACGTGACGTCCCTTTTCTGTGTGCAGTTAAATAAACAAGCATGTTTCATAAATATATCTGAGGTTTCAAATACAACCGTAAAAACAAATGCTTCATATATTCAGAATTCAAAATACCCATCATTTCACTACATTATATAGTAAAAAAGGTAGGGGGGTGCAGCTGGCGGGGTATGGTCAGAAATCAAGGGTAAATTCACGAGAAGGTTAGCATTCAACGTTTTATTATCCGAGCTCATGATCCAAGATCAATCATTTTAACAGTTTTTTTTTTTTGTTGTTGTTGTTTTTTTTTTTCAGACATTTCTTTAATTTCCCCTCACTCTCGCTTTTTTTAACTTTAACAAATGCTTTCTGAGATATTAGTCAAGCAGATCTCTCTGATTCATTTTAAACCGCTGTCCGTTTATTGCATCCTGTGCAGAGATATGTCAGTTGTACCGTCATATAAAATTTACATATTTGTAAATGTTGCATGTACTGCTTGTCTTATCCATTTCGTAAACATGCCTATTTAAATATAATGAAAATTTTACCACAAAAAAAAAAATGAAAAAAAAAAATCAGATAAAAAATTCTGATATTTTTCATATTTCTGCCCAAAACTGTTTTTGAGCAGAAAAGAGAAAAATAATATATACCCCTGTAAACCCCAGTTCATCCTCGGTAACCCAGGAGTGATCCATTACGTTACACTTCATTCATCACCCCTAGGACAACTGACTGACGAAACGTCGTTTTCTATGAATATTCATAACACCGGGGAATACCTCAATAGCTAATCAAAATGTCGCTAACATACCGCTACTCTCTTCTGCGGAAGATTCATTTGTTCCTCTTCCGTTACTAAAAATAACTCAGGAAACCCGATAAACGTTTTCGTCAGCAATAAATATCATGCCTGGATTGCAACGAACGATATGATTGGATATTCGCAAAACAAACATAGAACGATGACGTGATTTGCGGAGTACGCCAGATAAAAATAGATTAAAATTTCTCATGGAAATACAGAGATCACCAATCAGATGCCCTCATTAATAATTCATGAGGACGAAGAAACGTAAGCGAGTTGTCCCAGGGGTGATGAATGAAGTGTAACGTAATGGGTCACACCTGGGTTACCGAGGATGACCCCAGTTTTACTATATAAAAGTGGGGTTTAAGGGGGTCAAAATTATATAGGCATGTTTTCGTGATGTCGGGGTTTTTTATGTTCGGATTTACTTGTTTCATTTATAGAGGGCCGCATTACAGATATTTTTTTTTAGCTAAAAGTGTTATCCTCTCAAAATATTATATAAATAAATAAATAAAATAAATAAATAAAATACAACATAAGGGTCATGGCCCAGTTGTTCAAAACTAACGATGTCGTTAGTTAACGTATCGTTAAGACTTTAATCAATAAATTTGGCATATATGCTAATATTTTTGCTGAAAAAATAATGTGAGTAGCTGCTTCTCACATTTTTTCAGCAAAATACTTGTGAATTAGATATTATACTTACAAAGAACAGTTAACATTTAGATGAGCTCGTTTAACTAACGATGCTTTGAACAACTGGGCCCTGTTCCACTATGTTGCTCATCATATGAGCCGGAAGTTGAGAAATACACATTCTGACGTATATGTCCAACGAAGACTCAAATCAACCCGCATCTGCGCAGTCTTATCATAGTTTTCGTTGTCCGCATGTAGGAGCATTGCGTCCTCGACTATCCAAATTTGTGCCCCGTGAGTGAAGATTCGGATGACACTGCATGAATGCATAGACTGCTCTGAATCTTCGCTGGGCACACACGTCCGAAGATACTTTTTCTGATACTGCGGCTAAAATGTCTTTACCTTTATCAGTCGTTGCTGTATAAACAGAGAAATAAAGAAAAATAATTTTGCCAAAAATCAAAATCTGAAATGCTGTGAAAGACATATTACAGAGACAGGATAATTCATAGGTTTAAACATTTGCCGCCGTTGCAGCTTAAGTTGATTCGTGTCGTGGGAAAATGTTCCTTTGGAATACATGTCAGTGGAAAACGAATGGCCAGGTCAGTCTACGCAGCCGCGCAGTATGACCAGGGCCTTGTTGTCCGTTTATGGAATCATTGGATATTGTAGAATATATATAAAAGGTCCCTATTAGGTTGTCTGGCTTTGCTGGCTAATCCAGATCTTTTTTGTAAGTGTGCCGCGTCTTCGCAGTCTGATCCTGGCCTTCGCTACCATCACATGTCTAGAAGATAACTTTTCACCTGGCTTGAGCGACCCATATTAAAGGTATTATAGTTAGGCAATTATCGCATATTTTGTTTATGTCTGCGTACTGAAAGTGTGCCTTCGCCTGGTGTATGCATTATTTAATGATAAGCTTGTTTAGTTTGTTTTTTAAACATTTCTGGATGGGGCCTTGATGTAATAACAGTATTTTCCATCACATTTCAACAGTCACCTACATAGACAGATTTAATATTTCAATTCCTATAAATTTATGTTTGCATTTAAAGTTTGTTAAATTAATTGTGACATAAAAAGAACCACATTCATTTAGGGGATAACTGCATTCAAATTTGGCATTTCGGGAGGTAAATCGGCGGTTTTACGGTCGGAAATTTCGTTTTACGGCGACGCGTCAGCGGAGCCGTAAAACGTAATTTGCGACCGTAAAACCACCGATTTACCTCCCCAAATGACAAATTTGATGCATTTATCCCCATTCTAATGCATTTATTCATTTTTTTTTCTATTGAAAAAATGTACTATTTGCACAAAACGATAAGTGCTGTGAGCTGCGTAAAACCAAATGCCAGCCAATGAGAAGCGACGTTACGTGATGACGTCGGATTTGCGACAGTATATCGCAGAATATACCGTCGCAAATTTTTGAAGTTATCCAATCAGACGTCGCGTTACATACGCGAGTGCATTAGAATGTGACAATAGGTACGGTGAGCACAGTGCCTCTTCAAATTCTAAACATCTTTATAGCTAACATCATGGTCTTTGAAGATACGTTACAGCTGGATTGTGAACGAATTTGCTTTTCTAGCTGAGCTTTGTTTGCTTTTCAACTTGTATATGCATCCGTTCAAAGTCTCTTGGACAGGTTGTAATCAAAGCACTGACAGCACTGGAGGGTCGATTGTCTCTGAGTGTAGGCCGGGAAGATGGTCCTGAACAGGGACTTCAGACTGTTTTATTTAACCCTTAACTTCCTGTAATTTAATCAAACATTGCAGATCCTGATCAGACGCCGCGGAACGCGGCGTCTGATATGGGTCTGCATTGTTTGCAAATGTCCCAGTCTAGGTTTTACAGATAACCCTCTTGACGACACAGCGACAAGAAAAGCGCGACTATAAATACCTGGATTTGGTACAAACGAGCGGTTTGATTTCATTGGTGAATGAGAATCACGTGGACAACAATCTTAAGGAAATTTTGGTGTATATATACTTTGGCTCTATTGTGAACAGTCGACCCTAAAAGCAATTTCTTTCATGGTTATATTGTACCGATGACGTCATGTTTGTTTTGTTTTTTAAATAACAGGTTTTCATGTTTTTTCCATCTATATTCGTACATAAGAAAGACCAGTTGTGATGCTCATACTTCGCAGTTCACACTTCACACTTCACAGTATGCGCTTTCTTAGTATATCAACATTTTTACACTTCACAATTCATACTTCCAAAATCATATGTAATAAATACTTCATAAAGTTCAATGTTCATTGTTCAAGTTTCATACTTCCCAACTCATATTTCGGCCCATTCAAACGTTCATTTCATAATCCTAACTACACAGTTCTCAGTTCAGGCTTACAGTTCAGAGTTCACAGTTCACAATTTGCAATTCATACGTTAAAGTTTAGGTTTCAAACATGTCAGAGTTCATACTTAACAGTTCAAAGGTCATAGCTCGTACTTCACAATTGGCATATAAGTTCATATATTATAGTTCATACTTCATACTTTAAGATCAGGTCATACTTCACACGTTTAACTTTCACCCTTCAAAGTTCATAATTCACACTTCACAGTTCATAATTCACACTTCACAGTTAATTCATTGATCAATTCATACGTGGCACTTCACATTTCATATCTTATAAATTTATGTTGTACTCGTCACTTCACACTTTCTACTTTACGTTTCATACTTAACATTTCCAACTTCCGTTCGTACTTTACAATTCGTAATTCGAACTGTTCCGTTCATACATCACTCTTCACACTCTATAGTTCAAACTTCAGCCTTCAAAAGTCACATTTCACAATCCATACATCATAGTTTATATTTCATATCTCACAAACACCAGAGACATCAGATCTTCTGCCAAACGCAGCATTTGTATGAACGCTTAGTACGTCTAGTAAAACTTCCAGCAAAAGCAGAAGCTATTTTGATTTTATTCTCGACTTGTTCCAGAATACATGTAGGAAACAATTTTGCAGATTTTTCAAGTTGAAATAAGAAGAACACCCCGCCAATCTCCAGTTTTCCGTCTGCTGACTCTCCTCGAAGAGACCTTAAGGTTACAACGTAAATGAGTGCATATAACTCAGTCACCCCAAATGTAAACCCGTGTCCCGGCACGACATACATACATATTTCAGTTTGTTTATCCCTTTTAGTATTTCAAAAGCCTTGGATTTTCCAAGCAGTCTGATCAATCTTCGTTGTCCGCTCGAAGAAACTTTGCACCCTTGGCTATCAAAATGCGCTCTGTGAAGATTCTGATCAGACTTCGCGAATGCGCTGGCTGATTTGAATCTTCGCTGGGCCCACATGTCCGAAGGTATGTTTTCTGTCGTTACGACTTACTTTTATTCAATTATTACCCATCCTGTTGTATCACATTTCCGAAACACATCCGACCTAAACAATAAACTAGCGCCTATTCAAAAAGTGCGACTTCCAATAAACATTAACCTAAAACTTGTTTTACGACCGTTAAATGAAAATTGTAATTCTGTTTGACCCAGCGATTAACTATTTTACGACATAAACAGTCAATTCATTTGAGCCGAAACGTCAGAAAACGTACCTTCGGGCATGTGCGCCCAGCGAAGGTTCAGATCAGCCTGCGCATTCGCGCAGTCTGATCAGAATCTTCACTGGGCGCTTTTTGATTAGCCAAGGATGTAAAACTTCTTCATGCAGTCAATGGAGACTCTGGTCAGACTGCGCGTATGCGCAGGCTGATTTCAGTCTTTATTGGGCGCACTTGTCAGAAGGTACGTTGTCGTACATTGCGGCTCATTTATTTATTAAATTCTACCCTTGGGAGGTCAGGATCTTTGGTTACTTCGAATTTCATTCTTTTCACAAGATATAACTGCGATTTAGTACACAGTGTTTTAAATCTCATGGATAATAAAGATTAATCAGAAAGCTGTAAGTACTCAGTACTCAGCTAAACTACATAATCAATAAACGAAGTACTCATACTCTTTATTATAGGGATCAAACATGTTTTTCATGCATTAACTTTCGCCAGGTCCCGTGGGAGGTGTTGAAAACCGAGGCCGGAGGCCGCGGTTTTCAACACCTCCCAAGGGACCTGGCGAATGTTAATGCATTGAAAAACCATGTTCGATCGCTATTATTGCATAAAAATTAAAAACATTTGCTACATTTCGCGTTATTTCTTGCACTATTTTGTTTCGCCTTTTCACTGATGGCTCGCGAACGCAATTTCCACGGACTATGCTCATTCTGGGGCCGGGCACAACACATCTTGTCACGGCAACAATTCTGTGGCCCCGGTATAGGCATATTAAAAGTTGCGTAGCCGTGCATTAACAGCGCGTGAATTGCCTTGTTAATACACGGCTTTTCGCCGCTTAATGCACGGCTGTTAATAACGTGCGGCACTGTTTTTTATGCAATAATACTCATTAAAACATACTCATATCCGCCAGTGTGCTTAGGTTTGAATGGATACTCTTTCAAAGGAGATAATGGCGAAAATATTTTTGCTCCTACTTTGCATTTAGAGGAGACTCCTTTTCAGAATGGACCTGATCACCCAGGGTAACCGGATATAGGGATATTGGAGGTTGCTAGATTTCGGAGGTAAACTAATGATTTCATGCAGCGACAGGGTATGTAATTATCCAGTTTTGCTTGCTTATATGTTAATCATTTGATAAAAGAGCTGAGGTGCTCGTTCTAGAGACATAATAACAAACATGTTAAAGCGGTTTTTTTTTTTTTTTTTTTTTTTTTTTTTTGTTTGTTTGTTTGTTTGTTTTTTTTTCTTTCTGGGCTACTTTGTGGAGGTTAAAATGGAATTTGAACCACGCTAATCTATTTTCCATCTCTTCTTTTGCTTTTTCGACGGCTACCAGCCCGATCATGGTGAATGTTGGTTTATTTGTGATCGAAGATGGAATTATCTTTCGTCGACTGTCTTCATAGTTGTTCCACTTAATCAACAAAAATTACCGTCTACTGACAGTTATAGCAAGAGAAATTTTGGATAACGGAATATTCGGAGGTACTTTGACACATGGTGCAGTGGATCTTGGAGCACTGAAAATTCACTCAGTGAGCTCTGTCTAAAAAAGCAATATAAATTAAAACCTGCTGGCACAATATGGTGCTAAGCCTGTGTGCAAATATTAGTGTCTCTTTTTGTAGCAATTTTAATTGGGTTTGATTAGTTGGAAGGGGAGTTTAGTATGATAATAGAACCAATGCCATTACGTTTAAGTACCTATATGCAATATAAGAGCTGCAAAAATATGAAGCTCTGTATATGAAACGTTGTAATATTTTCCTACCAAAGTTTCTGTTAAAATGTTGATTTTGGAAACTCGTAAGAACCGCGACGCCGAGGCGGTGCCAACGAGTGCCATCAACATATGCTTCAGATCAGAAATAATAATGGAAACGTTACCACTGTAAATCTATGATATATCATACTCTAAACAATTATTTATAGCAATATCCCAACTCAGGACAATATTCACTTGTATCAGTGCAATAACTCTATAAAGTTAACAACAGGTGCTTATTCGTCCCTCGGGCTGACATGGGTATATCTTATTATAAGAATCTATCTATTTTGTTATACTGAGTCGGTCATATTTGGCCATTACCTCTGCCAGGTGGGTCGCCTAATTTAGAATTTAGCAAAAAAAAAAAAAAAGCAATTTATTTACAATCTGTTAAAACGCATACCTCTGAGTTCCAGTCTATACCATACGGGCTTTGAACTCCTCTTCAGTCTTAGCATCTACCACAGAAGAGGCAATACTATTCCACTGAGGAATAGTTCTAGGAAAGAAAGTATTCTTCAGGGCATCATTATAGGCCTGGTACCTACGGTATTGCGTGCTGTTTAGTTTCGATGCCCTTGTTTGAGTTGAACCAGTCACAGGGGTCAAGTATCTATTTTTGTCAAGAGACATTATATCAGAGTGTATCTTTTAAAAGAATGTTAAAGAGGACTGCTCACGACGGGCCTCCAGGGATGGCCATTCCAACTCATCAAGCATACCACCTACGCTACTTTTATTCCGCCATCGCCGAAAGGCCCATCGAGCAGCAGTCCTCTGTACCTTCTCAACCTGCTGAATCTGAGTTTTAACATGGGATGCCAAACAGATGACGCATACTCAAGTTGAGGGTGAACCAATGTTTTGTATGCAACAACCTTTGTCTGCCTAGGAGCAAAATCCAAATTGCGTCTAAGAAATCCTAATGTCATAGTTGTTTTTTATGTTATCTCGGAAATATGTTGACTCCGATCAAGATTGTCAGTGATGGCGATACCCAGATATTTAACTGATTAAACCTGCTGCAATGTGTGCTGGTGTAGTGAGCAGTCATACTTAATCTGCATATCAGGAAGGTGGCGTGACACCACCATTGAATGGCATTTGTCTACTTCATCTGCCAATCGGCCTTCCAACGTGCTAGGCTATCCAGGTCATCTTGTAAGATAAGACAGTCAGAAGGAGTATATATATTATACAAAACACAATCATCAGCAAACAAACGAACAGATGACCTGATATTATTAGGAAGATCATTAATAAATACCAAGAAAAGGACCTTGGGGAATACCTGATAAAACAGGGACTAGATCGGACGCTTGGCCAAGTACAATTGTTAAGAGCGCCCAGAGAGCCATGAGCTAGTTCACCTGTGCGTGGATCCGCTTATCCCCAAGTAATCCAATTTGTGCGATAGCCTCCTGTGAGGTACCTTGTCGAAGGCCGTGGCGAAGTCCATGATAATTAAGTCAGTCTGTTTGTGGCCACAGTTAATGGCCCCATCCAGATTGCTCATATTGTCGTGGTTAAATTGAACTAGTTGAGTTTCGCAAGACCTTTGACTTCGGAAACCATGTTGCCAGTCAGCAAGAATTCTTTCAAAGGCTAGGTGAGTGTTTATTGACCGCCGGTCTTCTTCATATAGATTTTAATTTTGCACATGGTGTGTTTGGTACGGTAAGGTTACTTCCGGTTACTCATGGTTTTACGAACATGAATAGAATAGAATAAATTTTATTTGCGGCATGGGCCTTTATGGACATAAACAACAGTCATTCATACAACCTGCAATTAAAACGTGTAGAAGAGTGCTGTAAATTTCAAATGAATGCCGATCGTATAACTGACTGTATTATATATTGACAAAAATTGGTTGCAGATTTGGAGACCGGATATTGGTCCTGGGTTTTAATCTTCCAGTTCCAAGAGTCGGTTAAATGAGTAGTTCTTATGCCGATGCCGAGCTAAGAATACCCCAACTCAATCCGAGATAGCGCGATAATATATTGATTGATAAGAGCAATATCTTTGTAATCCAAGTGCAATTTTAAGTGCAAAACATACAAATGTTTATTTCTCTTCTACTTTTATCGGACTTTTTTCGCCTGGAAATGAATCCTTCATGGAAAATCAGAAAACAATTTTGCGGCGATACTTAGCCGTTTACGTCTGCATAATTATTCTTGTGTTGCTAACTAATATATGCGACAGGGTTTGCAACAGATGCATGTGAGCGACACCGGTCCGTAATTTGCAGAATTATATTTTTTCACCTTTCTATAGATCGGAGTGACATTTGTTTGTCGCCAGTCATCTGGTACATCTTGATAAATCCATGACAGATTATTTCATTAATCCGTTGCCAGTCAGCAAATAAATGCTTTGTTCGCTTGCTACATCAACCCCTGACGATTCAGGTAATCATCTTCAAAATATTTAACAAGGCAAGATCACGTTTCAGAACACAAAATTTCCTTTCCTCCGATATCCCGTTAACGAATTTAAATCTGTCCTCCGACATCCTTGCATCATACCACCAATGAATATGACAACAGCCCTAAAGAATTGTTTAAATCTGCCACTTTAGTAATTCTTTCACATCTGCTACTTCCTGCATAATTTATAGAAAATGCTCTAGATTATACAAACATACATACTCAATGGAAATGCTTTACATGATAAAAGCAATAAACAGTTGAAAATGGAATTTGGGTGAAAACAATGAAGTTTCCTTTTCAAACGTGGTTTGGAATAAATAGGAGGATACTTTATACTGAAATGCCATTTTCATATATTAAATAATTCAATTACTATTATATTACCTTGCTTATCCTCCAGAAGCACTTTTTTGATCATTAAAGAAAATAAATACATACCCTGTCGCTGCATGAAATCATTTGTTTACCTCCGAAATCTAGCAACCTCCGATAGCCGTATATCCGGCTTCCATGGGTACTGATGTACAGGAAAGCAAATATGCAGTCATAAAAATTGCCTTCTTAGTAATAAATGGTGGGAAATCTACCTCTATCCATTCCCCTAAACAACCTGTCGTCGTGATCAGCAAAACAATGAATCTAAGGTCATGATGGTATAGCTAATGTCAAGCGAAAAAAAAAAAACAGAAAAAACGTCTACGAACAGGCGCGAAAAGAACGGATTCACATCATTCTGCACATGTGCAGTCTCATCCGAGCATTTGTTCTCTATTGAAATATTTTATAGTATTCAATGATTCTGCGCAGTCTGATCTCGGCCTTCGCTGTCCGCACATAACGTAAGGTACATTTTTGCTTGGTGGGGCTCATATATTTCACATTGCGAAAACACACCTAATCAAATATATTGAACATTTTACAACCAATAAAGGAAATTTCTTAGACAAAAAAATTCTGATATTTTTCATATTGCTTCTCAAAACATAGATTGCTCGGCGAGGCGGTTCTAACGAGTACCCACTATCTATGTTTTTTTAGCAAAATAAGAAAAATAATGTATACCCCTGTAAACCCCAGTTTTACCATACATAAAAATGGGGTTTAATGGGGTCAAACTTATATAGGCGTGTTTTCGTGATGATAACTAAACCACACAATGAGAAAAAAGTAGTCTTTTGGATATATACGAACATTAAGGTTCCAGATCAGTCAGCAAAATGGCGCAATCTCACAGTCTAATATAGCAAAGACCATTATACGAGTGTGCCAATTTGCTCACTGATCCGGAGCCTTACTGTCAGCAGGTCTGTACTCCAAAGGCACTTCGCCTCACGTTTTATAGATCATTACACTCGCTCGCTGTTATATAGCACCGTTGCACTGTGCAAACCATTTTTCATCACCTTGGATGTGTTCGTGACCAGCTTAGACCCGGTTCGACCTGCACCGCTGCTTATTCTATTATTGCTTCTACTTCTCGCTCTAATAATCTTCAAGAACTCTAAAATATGCAGTGTAGATCCTGGTATAACCACGAGTGCAGGATGATCTGTATACGTATAAGCCGGTCACAGATACAAATGTAGCATTAGTTGGTTTCCATCTGTATAGACTGGCTCCCGTCTTACTGATTTTGAATAAACATAAATATTGCATAATATTTTACAAAAATTGTATCTTTTGGGATATTTTTCTCTCTGATTTGGCTGATCATTTAAACTATCGGTTTCTGACTGATAAGGGAGATGATATGTGTAGAAAAGGAGGAGTGTTTTACCTTTTATTATATCAGAAATGTAAAACTCATAGCGTGGTGCCAGGCTAGAAAATGTAGTACTCGCTTATTTATCTGTTCCATAAATAATATCCCCTCCGAAATATTTATTGCCCCTCAGAAGGCCTCTTTTACAACCCCCTACTGGGATCTCATAATCACCTCTTTATGAAACGCCTTTGATCTCTCTTGCATAGCGCCTAGATAACATTACGAAAACATGTCTAGTCAAATATATTGAAAATTTTACAAACAAAAAAGGAAAATTTTCAGATAAAAATTTTGATATTTTTCATATTCCTGCTCATAACATATATTGTGGGTACTCGTTAATACCGCTTCGAAGAGGCGGTTCTAACGAGTACCCACATTCTATGTTTTTGAGCAGAAATAAGAAAATAATGTATACCCCTGTAAACCCCAGTTTTACTACATAAAAGTGGGGTTTAAGGGTGTCAAAATTATATAGGCATGTTTTCGTGACGGATCAGTTATGAGTTTCTGACTGGTAAGGGAGATGATAGGTGTAGAAAAATAGTCAAGGAGGAGTATTTTACCTTTGTTAGACTGGAAAACAAAAACACAAAGAGTTGGGACCAGGCTAGTTTCCATTAGAAGAGATTACGATTAAGTTGACGGTGTTTACAAATCCTTGTACTGATGCCAAGCTGGTTATGGATAAAGATTGTTCAGAAGGCTGTATGTATTCAGCTAAGATCCAGTTCGTCCTGTACCTGTGCACAGTCTGATCTTTGCACTAATAATCTTAAAAAACCTGATAATAATCAGCAGTCTAGATCCTGATCATTCCAAGTGGGCCGCAGACTGATCTTATATAAGCCGGTCGTAGATGTTATAAGTTAGAAGCGGCTCACAATACAGGGAAACAACATACCATATTTAACCTAAATATTTGGACATATTCACTTCTCACTATACTTGTCCTAAATTTTGCACAAGTGCATTTTATTACTTTTGGTCTTGTATAAAAGTTAATTTGTATAGCAGACAATGTAGCCCTTGATCAAACAGCGCGTTCTGCGACGTCTGAACTGGGTCTACACCGTTTGTTCGGAAATACTGTATAAATTCTTGGTATAAATACGGTACTGTTCTTGCATGTCACAATTTCATCCTAATTACAATCGATATCATATTATACCGTATAAAATAATTTGCTCCAGATAAAGAACGAACCTATGCAAATGCGACTGTAACACTACTAAGCGGTCCCGGATACAAACATTAGTTGACTTTATTTCCTTTACTGTTAATAACTTAAATTGTATAACAGTTTAGTCAAGGATCGCTAAATCGTTTAAGAATAGAGAAAAAGTTTGCGGGTGTCCGATGGTGATTTTTTTCATCCTAATATATATATATATATATATATATATATATATATATATATATATATATATATATATATATATATATATATATATATATATATATATATATATATATATATATATATATATATATTCATATATAATAACGCTCTGAGGGTTGCACAGGAAAGATACAGCAGTTAAATTAACCCAGTTGTGCCAAGCGTCCAAAAATGGACCATTGTAAACAGTGTAGAACCAGATCCGGCATTGCAGAAAGCCGCGTCTGACCAGACCCTTTACTGCTTGTCTAGAAATTAGCAACTTCCAGTCACAGACTGAAGCAATTTTGTGTCTTTATATAGCACCCTTTTTAATAGAGAATAGATCCTTCCAAAAGCCATCAGAAGTGATGGTAGAGTTCATTGAAGATAAACAGACATTTATTTGACCTCGCCGTGCGAAAACGTGTCTTCGAGCATATGCGAACGAAGGCCAAGAACAGCCTGTGCATCAGCACAGTCTGATCAGGGCCTTCACTGTCCGCTAATAGAATCATTGGATACTACAGAATGTACGAATCGAGAGCAAATGCCCGGATGATACTTTGCGGATGCGCACAATCTGAATCTGTGCATTTTGCATATGTTCGAAGGTACTGTTTTGCTTGACGCGGCCTAATTGTTTAGGGATGTGCATTACCAAACCATAGTTATAGACTTTCTTTAATATACTTTTAAGCATTACAAGCCATATGAGTGTCAAAGTATGGCGCGATGCACATACCTGTCAATTGATTCTCTGTCGTAGCTTGGTATAATAATGACAGAGTGCTACAAAGTTTTGCATCTTGTACAAACTTCCAGAGAACAACAACTGATCCTGATTAGTACCTGTGAATATGCATGCTGATCTGTGTCGTTGCTACTCACATTACGAAAACAAGCCTATTCAAATATATTGAAAATTTCACCACCAAAAACTGAACTGAAAGTTTTCAACTAAAAACTCTGATATTTTCATATTTCTGCTCAAAACATAGAATTTGGGTACTCGTTAGAACCGCCTCGCCGCGGCGGTTCTAACTAGTACCCACAATCTTTGTTTTTGAGCAGAAATGAGAAAATAATGTATACCCCTGTAAACCCCAGTTTTACTATATAAAAGCGGGGGTTGAGTGGGGAGGGGGTCAAAATTATAGGTATGGTTTTCTGACGCCTATACCTATGCTCCGAATATCCTTTTTCTCAAGGCAAATCCAACTGCGTACAAATGACGTCACACTGACTTCTTTAGTGAAACAGGGTAATTTTATCACATTTGTTGACATGTCAGTATGACCTTTAGATTATCAGCAAATTCAATTTTTAATGTCGGATTACTTCGAGTTGATAGCTGGATAGTGTTGTATATATTTAAGCAATGCATTCAATTTAATCCATTTATCTGAAGAGTCGAATTTCAATTTTAGGTATGTCAGGCTATGTGACTTAGATGTTCCTAGAGAAAAATGGCTGAACTATTAGCAAACAGTGGAGACCCTGATTATGAGGCGTTTGATTTTGGTCTGCAGCGTTTGCAAGTTTCCCGTTTAGGGGTCTCCAGACTAAAATGCATAAATAATCCACGAATATACAAGTCGAAATAGTATACAAATAAAATCAAATAGGTTGCCTTTGTAAATAAAAAAAAGACAAAACACACACACACACACACACACACACACACACACACACACACAATCGGAAACCAGGTTTTATTATGTCGTCATATACATATACAGCAGTGTAATTTGCGCGGCTGTATACATGTACGCCCCATTGCATCGGCTTAAGCGTTATTCCATTTTAAAGTAACCAGAATGGGTTCAATAATCCCAAAGGAAATAAAAACATAACCTGCACTATGCTGAAGTACGGGGAGACGTTTTACGGCCTCCACATGGCACTTTACACCAGCTATAGTAAAGTAAAACTAAAATCTAAAAGGTTGCTTTTGGAAACAAAGAACACACAAAACAAAATAAAAAATCGGACAGGTCATGTAATATCAGATTATACGGGCATTATTTGAAACATTATGAGCCCACACATAGTATTGCAGTGGAATAAAGTACAAAAGTTTAGAGTTTGATTAGTATATGTTCTCATCCTATATCTCCTTAGTCAGGTTTCTCATTTCTCGTATCTTGGAAAACAACAAAACACAACCCTACTATCGGAAAGGTATACAGCTAAGCCTGGATATTGCATGATACATGTATAAAACCACTATATAGCAGTCCGAAACTAATTGCATTCCATTTTGGCGAAATGCATGCATGTTTCCAATTTTTGCGTAGCAACTGTAAGTTATAGGTACAATGTAAATACTCCCGTCGAGTATGGCGTGTGGTTTGTTGCAAAATCTAATGAATAACTATTTAGTTGAAATAGTATTAGTTTTTATGCATAAACTTGTTTGTTTATATGACATAAAACAATTTTAATGCATTGAAATAAATCTTTAATTGCAAAAAAAATTGTCTTATGTTGTTAACCATTTAGTTTTTAAATGCTACAAAATATTTTTAATATATTAAAATAATATTTAATGCAAACAATCTTGTTTTATATGCCTAAACACTTTTCTTAAAATGTTACAAAACATGATAAATGCATATATATAGTCATTTATTTGTAAAAGTAATGTTTATATGTTTAAAGTTTTCCTTTAAGTGATATGGAGTGGTTTAATTGCATTAAAGTTATTATTTATTGATTCATTTCTTCATTTATGTTTACATTTATATATGCTCATATGCTCTAAAATGCTTTAAAATTATCATTTATATGCAAAAACATTGTATCTTAAAATGCCACAAAATCGTTCAACGTTAAGTGCGTCAAATACTGAATACCCAGCATGCCGGGAAGCCTCAATTAGTCCGCTTGTAAAAGGAGTTTTGATTGGCTGTCAGCAATAGCATGGTCACCCACGGAGAAATCCCTGGAACACGAGATAACGACAGTTCGATGTCCCACTATGGGCCCTTATGGGTTATCCAGCAGTAAAGCCGTAGCCCTAGCCAACTCTAGTTAAAGCCCGAGACCATGCAGCCGAAGCAGGGATCCTTAGAGGTACAGGACCACATGGTCACCAGCGGAGAAAACACTCTTGTATTCCGGTCTGCTGGGGTACGGCCCAGGGTGGCACTTCGGTCGAAACCAAATTCTACCAAACTCAGCTAGCTCTACAAGCATTGGTCACAGCTTAAACCCCCGTGGCCCGTGTAGCTTATGCCCACACCCCCAGCCACCTGAGCCACCACCTAAGCAAAACTATTCTAATCGAGATACGGGCGGTCCGATGTCCAACTATGAGCCCTTATGGGTCATCCAGCAGTAAAGCCTCTGGCCCTAACCAACCCTAGTCAAAACCCGAGACCATGTGGCATAGGTGGGGGGTTCTTAGGGGTATCGGGCTACATTGGTAACCATCCTTGGAAAACATTCCGGCCACATGGGGTACAAATGACCAACGGTCGCAATAGGGTCAAAAACAAAGTTCCTTCCACCAGGGCTAGTCCTGCAAACTTTAGTCAAAGCCCGAACCCCAGTGGAAAGTTTAATCCTGTGCCTTCCTCCCCAGAAACCTTGGTCACGGCCCAAGGAACACTCTTGTAACCGAGATAAGGGCGGTCTTTTGTCCAACCATGGGCCCCTTTGGGTCATCTAGCAGTAAAGCCCCTAGCCCTAACGAACCCTAGTCAAAGCCCGAGACCATGTAGCCGCGACAGGGGGTCCTTACGGGTACATGGTTGACTAGCGAATCAATTCTTCTGTAAAATATTGAACACGTGACGTAATTAGACTTCCCAGCGTGCTTATGCAATTAAATTATTTTTTCTTGAAATTAAAAGTTTTGAAAATTGAAACCAAAATTGATGCATTTACAGGTTTTTATTCACAGGATTTGAATACACTTTTCATATATTTAAAACATCTAAAGCATTTAAAGAGAAAATACTTCATAACTAATTTTTATGCATTTAAAATCATTTTGCATCATTTAAATCTAAAAGTAAATTATAAATGAAAGTTTTTGCCACTTAAAAGATTCTACAGCACTTAAACCAAACGTTTGGTCATCTAAAACAACATTATTTCACGTACGTAAGAACGTTTCATTCAAATAATTTAATGTATCATTAAAATGCAAATTTTTTGCATATAAAACAAAATTATTTCAGCTGAAAATCTCATGCCTTAAATTTTGCAACATATTACACGCCATAGTCGAGCGATGAATAATCTTTACAGTTGATGTATGGATATAAATGAGCACTGAATCTTTAAATTGTTTTGTCGCGTTTCTGTTACATGTAAACGGCTTGTACTTTCACTCAGCATTACTTCGAAGAAATTTCGATGAACAGAAATAAGAAAAATAATGTATACTCCTGTAAACCTCAGTTTTACTATATTAAAATAGGGTTTAAAGAGGTCAATATTATGTAAGCATGTTTTCGTGATGAATTATTGTATTTAGTCTTCATACATTCTTACCGAGTGCAGTCCGTCAACAAATGTTTTAAAACTGTAGACATGTCACAATTTACAGAGAACTCCCTCAACATGCATCTTTTAACATTTACATAAGTATAAAATGTATTGTATACCAAGGTCGCAATTATGTTCGTGGAGATTGATCATGAAATATTTTCTACGGTCATTCTCTCCCTTCCGCTGATTCAAGAAGGGTAGTTGTCAGTTTCTGGCGAAAGAATGTGCACAATACTGGTTAACCGCTTAGAGGACTAAGTCTGGCCAGTAAACCTGTGGTTAGGTAAACTGACCGCGCTCGACATGATCCCATTGGGTTGACTGGGCCGTAAAACCTCAACACAAACAAATACTGTATACTAATTAATTTAATAAAAAAAAGAAAAACATACGTACGAACGTCCGCAGGGTGTCTGGTAAAATTTTAAATGTGTCAATAAAAACGATATCGGAAAATTTTCAAAACAAGAGTTCTCTTACAGCGGCCTTATTGGATCAGATATTAGACATTTTTTGGTTCCTATCCATTTCTATGAATCATATAATACATGACATCGAAAAACGGTAGAAGGTGTAATTGAAATACAGTTTGCATTCGAAGCTTTAAAATTGGGTTCTGGCAGTAAACCAGGGTACGCTCCCTTGAATACAGAAAACGCCCTCAGTGTCACTTTTTGCTTCATAGTTGCATATGCACACGAGAAAATTAACATTCTGATTTCCGTTTTGAACATTATTTTCTTTTTTATTCTATGACCTTGATCTGAATACGCAAGATTTTATAAACTTTGAATTTGTTTAGTATTAACTGGGCCTCCGTAGAAACATGCAAATTTCGCAAAATGCAATGTAAACATATCTGTTATACAATTGTTTTATATACAGGCTTGTCAACAGTCTTTCATTATAAAAATAAATTGTACATCTTTCGAATTGTTGGGTTTGCATTTTTTTTTTTTTTTTTTTTTTTTTTTTTTATCATTTGAGCCCTTACTACTTTAATATTTGGACACATTTACCCTTTCCGTACTTTCCTGTGTTTTGAATGACGCCGTTTGACTGCTTCTGGATATGTTAAGAAGTGCTGAGTGAGTGACAGTGTAGTCTCTGGCCAAACTATTTCTTTGTCTGCTTGCACAAGCGTGTTTGTTCTTATATTTAGGATCACGCTAGTTTGACATAATTCTCCAATTTGCACTTGACGTCACAAAATCCAGCCGATAAAGGTGTTCAGACGAAGAAAGCGATAGAAAAACATCACTTTATAAATCAAACATTTACTACGTGAAAAAATGCCCAAGTAAGATGTCTCCCGATAATGTGGACAAACATCAGTATTAATATTGCTTAAACAAAGTATGGTAATTTGTGTTTTTGGTTTCCGGCCAGGGAATAGTGTAAACATTACGTTTGTGCTATAAAGTAAAATTGGGATTAACCTTAGACGAATATCTCATATACAGTTTTCTGGAGTGTTTTTTTTAAAAATACCATTTAGTGTTTAAAAATGGATGTAAAAGGTAGGTACAAAATATATATACGAGTTTTTAAGAGAAGATAGAGAACAATACATCAAAATCTTTTCATTAGATCCCAATGGAATGCTGAAATGATTTGTAATATTGTATATGTTGAGATATAATCTTAAACAGTGTTGAAAATCAATTGTTTTCCAGCACTATTAAAGATTATATCTCAGCACACACACACACACACACACACACACACACACACACACACACACACACACACACACACACACATCTCTTCCAGAGACTCTACCATAGTGCTAGTTGAAAGATAAATTTTGAACCTTGTAATGACCACAACGTCAGTAAATGTACTTTCGTGCGCGCAGTCTGAACAGAATCTTGAATAATCAAGGGTGCCAAGTTTCTTCTAGACTGGTTCCAGACACCACTGACTAAATATTTATTTTTATACTTCTGTTTGATATATCCACTAAAAAAGGCAATATAATACCATGATTATAAATAACAGATAATGCATTTCATGCAGTAATCCTTTAACTCTTCGCATGCTGGGTAATTTCGCATGCTTTTTTTTATATAAATATTTCAAGAATACCACTAGAGAGTCAAACAGTTTGGATCCAGATCGGGCCCGACGTTTTGTCGGGCCTGATCTCGGTTCAAACTGCTTGCAAAGGTTATCAGCAGACGACAAAAGTCGCCACTCGCGGAATGGAGTTAATTCAATAGACTAATGCCTGTCTAAGATTGTGATTCTGATCAGACTGCGCCGATACGCAGGTAGGTTTGAGTCTTCGTTGGGCGCACATGTCTGAAGGTAGGTTTACTCACGTGACGGCTCATCTATTATTTACATCAAGGGCTGTTATATAAATTCACTCTTAAGGGGACTGGATGCATTTGTTTATTTTCCGCCATTTAAGACAAGGTTTGTGACTTTCTGTTTACATAACTGCACACTGAGATCCATATGAAAAGGAGTCTACTAAAAAGGACAGTATTTGCTCCCGTTTGAGGGGCAGATTCTTTCCTTGTAGGGTAAACCTTTTTAATCAGAGGGGGAGGGGGCGAAACAACTTTGAAGGAGTTACCCTCCGCTGAAGTGTATCAGTTTCACTTAAGGATTAATTATGTCAGTTTTGAACCGATCTGCGCATGTCCAGTCCTTTGTTATGATTGGTACTTAGCTTGATATATTCCAAACAAATTAATGTTTACATGATATATTTTAGCTTAAATTGCTTCTTTTCATTATTTGATTTCAGTGCAATCTCCCTACAACAGCCACTTCTGGGAACATATAAATCTGGCTGTTGTTGGAAGGTGATTGTTATAGAGAGGTTAACTAAAGAACCCTTTTTATACCGGCACTCGATACAACAACAATATTCGTTATAATGACGATTTCACTGTCACGAAACCTTCGCTTAAGAGGTAACAATTAGTCAGAGAGGTGTTTTTTGTGGAGAGATGACCGTTAGTGAAGGCTCCGATTAATAAAGTCCTACTTTTCTGTAATAATCAGATTAAAGAGAACCTCAGAGTATTTAAATTATAAGTATAAAGAGTTCAAAATGGGGAACATCTTTAACTTCAAATGTTGGCCTTTGCAATTCATCAGAATACAACATATCTTACAGAAGAAAAGAGGCGACAAATAAATATTGAATGCAGGGATAGGAAATGCTATAGGTGCCCTAATAAAATAGAAGACGAATTTCATTTCATCTTATCTTGCCCTGTGTAATATATTCTTAAATACGTTCCTACAAGACTAAGCATGTATAAGCTAATTCATTTATATTAGCACAACAAAATTAAACGAAATGATATTTTTTCATAAAAGCTCTAAGAGTGAGAACTCTGGTCCTTAACACTACATGAAATATTATGTGTAACTTCAATTTGAGTTTCGACATGGGAAAAGGTTTCTCTGGGGCAAATATTAAAGATCAAGATCAGCCGGCGGAGAGGCGGGCAGTGAAGGGCCTGAGCAGACTGCGGGGCTGCTGATCTGAGCCTTCCCTGACCGCATATGCCCGAAGACTCGTTTTCGCATGGCACGGCCCATTTATTGTTTTACTTATTATACAGCTTCAGGACTTCAAGTCATAGTTTGTCATGTTTATACGTTTATTAGACACTCTCTTTTATGTATTATTTCATGCAGATTGTAAATGTGTTCTCGTACTATGCTCAAGTCGAATACAAAATTTACATTATGCTATGTTATGTTATGTTAATAATAATCACGCATGTATCAATGCTACCGACAAATACATAGTCGAGTCCCGTTATCTCGAAGTCCAAGGGACCCGCTGAAATAATTCGAGATATCCGTACCTCGACATATCAGATTTGCAGACTTGCGGAAAAAAATAAATCGAACAACCACATTTCACAAATGAGTATATAATTTGACTCCTGAAGTTAGAGATATATTAAAAAATATTGTGGAAAAGAGGAGAAATTGCTCCTTAGGAGCAATTTCTCCTCTTTTCCACAATATTTTGTTACCTGTTGTTAGATTTTCATGTTTAACAGGGACTAGATTTTCACTTCGAGATAAGGCGTTATTCTAGATAAACGAAGTCGAGATAACGAGAGTCGACTGTAGTTTCATGTCAAAAACGCTTTGGTGTCTATTTCAAAGTGTATCCAGTCGACGTCATTAGTTAATTTGCTACATGTAGTTGACTGACAATAACCAACAAATTTAAACTGTTATGCGAGTGATCTGCTGTGTCACAGATGGCTCTAAAGACACATCTTTGCTTTAAAACGTATGGACAATGTGCAAAGACAGGCCCCTCCCCCTTTCAGTGTGTGTTCGAGTGAAAACAAAAGTTGCATAATTGCGAGCTTTTGTGCACAACCGTGAAAAGAAATTATTCATATAATCAGAAGTCAAGCAACTATGCAACTTGCCCATGCCCCAGCTACCTATCCCAATCACCTAGTCGCCAAAGAATCTCAGTACTGACCATATAAATCACGTTATCTTTTGTTGTTCGTCTGTGTTCATTTTCTCAGTAACCGTGCATAATTATTGCTTGAGTTTTATGCTTACGTGTCTCGTTGAATTTCCTTTTATCGACTCTCAGTTTCTTTGGGAAGGTTCTGCTTTTTGTGACTGTGTTCTTCCTTTGATAATTCTACTGCAGAATATGTATGAGCCATCCCGTAAGCTTCCTCACGCCAATTTCTGGCCCCATTGTTTGCTTTGTTTTATTATATGATGTGAATTTGGGGGGCGCGGGGCTGGGATACTTGAATCTTCTTTTACGTGGCCACAACCTCATGTCTAAAATTCTGTTAATGAGGCAACAAAAAAATAAAAACAACAAAATGCTCCCTATTAAAGTTGCACTGACAAGCGCATTAAATATATTTACAAAGTTACATAAAGACTAATGCCAACATATTCAATTGCTATAAATTTGAATATGGTCACAATACGAATCAGTTGGAAGTCAATTAGTAAGATTGGTCTCTCGATCAAAATTGTTTGGTAAACAAGAAAGTGCCATAAATTTTCATTTGGTCGCAACACGGGAAAATGTATACGAACTCGCATACAGCAAGCAGGGATGCAGACGAGTATGCCGTCTGATGAAGCTCACTGCAGTCGGTGTCAGCGGTTTCTCACCATTCACCTTAAAATGCAAACAGCGGACCACTTTTTTATCGTCTGCAGCTGGTTAATTAGATGTAATTTTCGGCGAGATATTACCACATACTGGTCCTCATTTCAGGCCAGTTACGGTCCTACATAAACGCCATGTAAATAATCGATAGAGATACTGAAATCATTTATTCATTTATATCTTTGGCAGCAAAATTTATTAATGTTATATGACCTGAACAAATAAACCTTAATTCCACTGTAAAGAGATTTGACCGTGTGGACAAATACAATCTCAAGTGGGTTGGCCACTGCGGTTTCCAATATGCCTAAGTGGTGTGATGTATGCTTTGGCCAAAACTCCATTTGTTCTCGGCATATACATCATTACAAAGTACATGCATATAAAATCAACCAAATAATTTAATTCAGTGGAACTGATAAACTTTCAGGGGAGGTAACACTGTCAGATTTTTTTATCTCTCTTCGGAAAAGGAACCAACCTTAAAAGGAAATAATCTGTTCCCAAGAAGAACACTTTCCTTCCCTTTAATCCATTGAAGACTGGAAACCCCTAAATGGGTAACTGTCAAACAGTGCAGACCCAGATCAGACACCGCAGAACGCAGCGTCTGATCAGGGTCTCCACTGTTTGCAAGTAGTTCAACCATTTTTCTTTAGGAATATCTACATCATATAGCCTGACATACCTAAATAAAAAAATGACTCTTCCAATGTATAGTTTGGGAGAGCTTAATCAGTCTTTAATGGGTTAATGTAGACCCCATCAGAAGGGGGTTGTTGTTTCCCTTGTAAGAAATGGCAGAACATCCAGTCGCCTAAATTTTTGTTCTCATCACGATTCCGTTTAGTGTTCTATCTGCTTAAAATTTCTAAATTTTTCACAGTGGTGCTATGAAATATCATCAGAGAAATCAACAAAAAATCTTATAAATCTTTTCAAAAAAGTAGTGTACACTAGAAATTGTATTCGTCAGACCATTTTTGGTCGTAAATTTAATTTAAAGGTAAATAGTTGCGTTGAGGTTATTACGACGTTGTAATACGTTGTATTAACGTCATGACGTTGCATCGACGTTAATGTGACGTTGTATGAACGTCATTACCTTGCATTGGCGTGAATACGACGTTGTCTAAGCGTCATGACGTTGTGTCGTTAATGCGACGTTGTATGAACGTCATTTGCCCCCATGGTAGGTCTTTTGTTTCTGAACGTAGAAAGGAGGTCATTTCATAGGTCACTGACCTTTACATACGGTACGCTATAAGCAGTATTTATCAGATATACCTAAATTCCAAATTTGGTCAGCCTAGGTAAACAAGTAGAACAGATATGGCCCAGATAATGTCTCGTACGGACGGAATATATCGCTTGGAAGGACGGGTCATGTAATCCAGAGGTGTGGCAAGGTCTAAATAGGTACATGTACTGTTTAATCAAATGTGCCCATTCACGCCATTTAGCGTAATATGTAATATGTCCCTAATATTACAACCAAGGATCAAACTTCCCAGGAGGCACATGACGTTAATACAACGTCGCCTCAACGTCGATGCAACGTCATGACGTTGCATCGACGTTGAGCCGACGTTGTATAAACGTCATGTGCCCGCGGGGTTATAATCAATGGACTCAGATGTTCAAACATAAAAAATGTTTTTAGAGTCTAGAATGTATTATAGAGGGATTTACTTGTAAATAGGTTAAACACATAAGCCGAAATTTTAGATACACTGCATACAGGTAACGGCTTTGAATTCTGGAATCCACTGCATTTTACAAATTTCTTTCAATAGATGATCCTCATATCTGTAAAATTCACCCCTTAATGATACCACAAACAGAGATAAAATGTCAATTCACATGATACAAGGAAGACAAATTGAGAACCCAACGTGTTGTGTGTCATTATTTAAATGATGCATACCACAGCAGCCACCAAATGGCAAGTGAATATTTCCACTACTATATTTACCCCAATATTTGTACAGACATGCCTGAGCAAAGTGTAAACCCAAATCAGTCGCTGCAGATACACCCTCTATCAATCATCCAGCAATTTAAGAATATCACATACAGTGAAATGGACAAATTTAAGACACTAATACAGTGAACCCTTGTTCCCAAGACCATCATGAAAACATTCCTATATAATTTGACCCCCTTAAACCCCACTTTTATATAGTAAAACCGGGGTGTACAGGGGTATACATTATGTTTCTTATTTCTGCTCAAAAACATAGATTGTGGGTACTCGTTAGAATCGCCTCATCGAGGTGGTTCTGACGAGTACCCACTATCCATGTTTTGAGCAGAAATATGAAAAATATCAGAATTTTTATCTAAAAAATTTCATTTTTTGGTAGTAAAATTTTCAGTATATTTGAATAGGCTTATTTTCGTAATGCGTTGCCATTAAGATGAATTAACTGCTGTACTTAATAAGCTGATTGACTTGTAAGAATTAAAGGTCTTGCACGTTTTGGATATTTGTTAGAATCTTCTCAGTGAGGCGATTCTAACAAATATCCAAAAAATGCGTTTCTTTAAAGTATTAAATACAATTTTCTTGCATAATTTGTGACTAATGTTTGCTCTTAAACGAAGTGTTTGGGACAGTCAAATTGTCATTATAACGAATTTTGTCGATGTGTCGAGTGTTGGTATAAAGATGGTTGTCTGTAGTTAGGACTTCAGGTATCTGAATAGTTACAATGCAGGACCAATGCGATAAACAAACAGCTCTGCTGTACCTAAGACCCAGAATATCGTACGCATCAATTTCAGTACAATTCAGATTTTTTTACGCACCAAGGCAACCTAGTCGCACAGAAGCTACGCCAGAAAGAGCTGGATAAGTTTCACCTTGGCATTGGCTTGAAACGGTGTCTGCACATGATTCATGCGCAGAGCACCTCGCCGACAAAATGAGAGCTTCAATAAGTGTGTATTACCAATGCACAATGTAATCTCGCACTTGCTCAATCGTGCCACCATGCGGGAGTGCTTGTAAAAGGAAAACAAAAAGACCAACTTTATTATCCGGTATTGGCGGCGCACCTCCTCCTCGTCGTCTTCTTCACTAGCAGCAAGCATATGATTATTCTCCCTTGATCCCTAACGGCTCCTGTTAGGGCCATCCAGCCATGGATCTTCCGGAGACTCGTTGTTGGTTGTTGGCGTAGTCCCCTTTCAACGAGTCCATGACTGATTTGTCGGTGTTTCACCCCATTGGCATCTTGGCCGCCATCTTGGTCGTACGATGGCGTGGTCACCCCATTACCACGTTGAAGTGATGCACGTCCTATAGTTCGATGGGAACGCACGCATTCTACCAAGACCTTTACTTTTAGCAAGTAGGTTGCATGGCTTCAGGCAGGATAGCTTTATACGTGAGGTATGACACAGACATGTCACGGTCCAAATACCGCATTCTTTCACCGAAGGCATATTTAAGATCATGTCAGACTGGTATCAGTCCATTAAAAAAAAAGCATAATCATTAAAACATTGCCTTAAATAAAAACAATAAGTTGTACTCTGTCATGATATTTTCAAAGAATGTCTGTTTAACTTTGGATGTATCAATCGTTTCGGATTTTTTTTACCTTACACAGTTTTTGCTTTGGCTCCCAGGAATAGTGTTTTAAAAGGCCATTTTTCAATATAATCTATACATTTCATGTAATTTAGATAAAGGGCAAGTAATAAAAACGTCTTTTAGTAGGTTCATAGCAGTTGTATACATGGTCACTTAAATACAGGGTCTGAATTGCTCACGTTTGAAAGCATTTATTGGCCCTACTTATAACAGTTCAGATTACTGACCCTTTTAGATGTAGAATGAGTAAACTCTCCCACACTATATATTAGAAGAGTAGAATTTCAATTTTAGGCATGTTAGGTTATGTGATTAGATATTCCTACAGAAAACTGTCTAAACACTTTGCAAACACTGGAGACCCTGATCAGACGCCCCATATTGTGCAGCGTCTGATCTAGTTCTGCATTGTTTGACAATAACCCTTCAGACTAAAATGGGACCAAAGTGGCTATATATGGGTATTTCCGATGGTGAAAACTTTGTTTGTTTGTGCTGGGATTTTAAGGTCGAATCAACCCACTGGGATCATGTCGAGCGCGGTCAGTTTACCTAACTACAATTTTACTGGGCAGGGATAGTCCTCTAAGCGGTTAACCATTATTGTGCCTAATCTTTCGAAGGAACCTAACAACTGTCTTTTTTGAATCAGCGGAAAGGAAAAAACTCGGACTTATCGATAATATATTAGTACATGTAGAACTGAATGATTTGCCTTATGTTTGCTTGAATGGAGTTGATACTTTGTGACACTGTCCAGGAGACACACGGAGTTGAATGTAAAAAACATTGGATAAACATTGGGACATACGCTTGCGAATCAAGGTCATCATCATGCCAGCAACATTACGGTGACACGCCTATATAAAATATAATTTTCTAATTTCTAGACATTTCTCCTAATTATATGTGGAAAATGGGCAAGACTGTTCCCATTATGCATATAAACACACGTGGATGCAGTACAAAAGTTAGAAACCCCGGGAATCGAAATAAATACTTATAGCTATATAATAGAAGGGTTATTACACTGATATTGATGAATATTGTCCCTCGTTGGGATATCGAAGGACGCTCGCAAGCTCGCGCCCTTCGATATCCCAACTCGGAACAATATTCACCAATATCAGTGCAATAACCCTATAGTATCCACTACAATCGCTTTATACTACACTTCCTGGGATCCCAAGCAAAAATTGTTGGCTAAATAACCGTGTTGTATTTTGAAATATGTTTAGATTATACAGAAAAATGACAATAAATGGTCAGTTTTCTATATAATCTATGGGTGGCCTTATATTCGAAACCGTCTTATAATGAATCGTCTTATAAAAGGTTCTAATGCACTATAAAGGAAGGTACACATTACATAGACGTGTTAACGTACTGGGGTAATTATTGAATGTCCCTCATAAACCTGTCAGCTTAAATATCTACAGACACTTGGGTATAAACAATTCCTCTCCTAATAAAAATTGACAGAAGTCATAACAATGTAATCAGACATGATAGTAATAGGCGCTTCCTCGAATCCAAACATTTACAATTGAACCTGAACACAGGAAATGCTCGTACTGATACATCTATATGCAAAGTAAGGAGTACTTGATCAATCTGAGGATGGTAGTTAGTAGTAGTTACTTGTCTGTAGCTTCACTGATGATATAAACCCGGTGCTAATTAAAAGGTATGTTATTTAGAATGTTTACGCTGCCCAGATCCTTCATTGTTTGCATACGACATTTTACAGATAGGTAGTTTTTTCGAGCACCGTCAAAAAGCAGTAAAGTTCTGTTATCTCCTAATGAGTGTATGTTATTCGGTACAGCGCACTGAAAAAGTGGGATTTACGTCGTTAAATGGGAATACCTTGCCAAACAATAAAATGATTAAACTGTAATGACTTTTCTTTTGTTTGCTTTTGCACTTAAACCATCATTAGTTTGTCCTTCTTATATACTCCAAGATTTTCATCCCAGGCGGAAGGAAGTAATTCAGACAATTTCTGAAGCTGTTTATATGTTATGGCCATTATATAATCAAACATTATAATTACAATTGCAAAATATTGATGTCAAAACTGCATCTGAGGTCAACAGACTTTTTGAGAAAACAAAAGTTTAAAGTCATAGCTTCCGTCACTTCTGCAAATTGGACAGCTAGTGTTCTAAAAGTTGCAAAAATGTAAATTTTAACACGAGGAGAGAGTAATTGGGATAATCTAAGAACAACCTTGGTGTTTGAATGACGAAATACACTTAAAACTCCGTTATTGCGTTATATTGAATTCACTGCTATTGCATACGAGCTCACATTGTTGTAATATTAAATTTAGTACGTGTAACGCTTATGGACCTGCATAATGATGTACAAAGACGACCCAGGGACTTGCATTATGATGTACAAAGACGGCCTATGGACTTGCATTATGATGTACAAAGACGGCTTTTAGACTTGCATAATGATGTACACAGACGGCCTGTGGGATTGATAGAGATGTACAAAGACGGCCTTTGGACTTGCATAATGATGTACAAATACGGACTTACATTAAATGTACAAAGACGGTCTATGGCTTTGCATAATGATGTACAAAGACAGCCTATGGTCTTGCATAATGATGTACAAAGACGGCCTATAGCTTTGCATAATGATGTACAAAGGTGGCCTAAGGACTTGCATAATGATGTACAAAGACGGCCTATTGACTTGCATAATGATGTACAAAGACAGCCTAAGGATTTTCATGATAATGTACAAAGACGGCCTATGGACTCGCATAATGATGTACAAATACTGCCTATGGACCCATAACGATGTACAAAGACGGCCTATGAAATTGAAGAATGATCTACAAAATACGGCCTATGGACTTGCATAATGATGTTGAAAGACTGTCTATGGACTTGCAAAATGATGTAAAAAGATGGTATATGGACTTGTATAATGCTGTACAAAGATATGCCATCCCCTTTGAAACGACCGAAAGTATATTCTTGAAGTATCGAAAAAAATGACACTGATAGTTTGTGTCTCATGGCAATACTTTTGGATAGCAGTATTAAATTGATGTTTATTGTCATTTAGCATTGTCCATTTTTTAATTTTATTTTGTTCATGGTGACCAAATTCTGTATTAGTTTAATGAACAGAGTAAATATAAGCCACAACGTGAAAAACTATACCTACTGAAATATGCGCCTGTTTCAAATAAGCTTACTTGAGGCTGTTCAACTGGTTAAGTATTTTTCCCCTGACATAAGTGAATCAGCCTTTTGACCAATACTAAGATCCTAACTTGTAGTATTTCCTTCGATGTGAAAGATATGTGCAAACTGACATGAGAAACGAATTACGTTGCTGACAGATGATCAGATTAGATCCTGTTAGCAAAATCAAACTATTTATTTAGTTCGCCTCTATGATTAGGATCAAGTTAGTAAGGCAACACGCAGCTTCATCGACACTGACTGCCTCAAAGCGTATATAAGAACATAACTATATTGTCATATCATTGTGCCAAGTGAGGGAGGGGAAGGTGGGGCGTTGCAATATAGTAAGTGTTGACATAACGATTCTGTCAAGCTATTAACGATTCCGTTAAGGTTTTAACGATTCCGTAAAACTAGTAACGATTCCGTTAAGTTACATGTAACAATTCCTTGGCTGACTGAGCCTAGATCGGGTACTGTGTAGTATACTGAAATCCATTCAGATATTCAAGTTTGTATTATAGTGCACATCATTTGTGAGACAAGATGAGAGGACGTGCTGATTTTAAGGTTTCAGTGAGTTGTCATTGAAGCGAGAGAGTTGCAATGTTTGTCCATAAATCGCGATAATAGAAAGGGGAACAGACATGTAGAATCAAAGCATGGAAATGGACAATCGTGTGATTACGATATATGTAGCAAACTAGACAGCAGTATACACTTCTTGATGCCGTCTTGGAATTTTATGTGTTTCGGGAAGCTAAGTAAGTACCAGTAAATTTATTTATTTATTTATTTGATATTAGTGATGAAACACACACACACACACACACACACGTACACACACACACACACACACACACACACACACACACACACACACACACACTAGTCTGGTTTATTGACAGGCATTTAGTTTTTTTCTTCCAACTACTTAAATATTTTACTTATTTGGACAGGAAATAGTGAAGATCCATATCAGACGCCGTTTAATCAGGGTCTACCCTGTTTTCACCCACCATGAAAATTTATACACATCAATAAGTAGTAAAATGTACTTGCTAAAATTTTAGAACCATTACGAAAACATGCCTATTCGAATACAATGAAAATTTCACCTCCAAAAAACTGAAAATTTTCATATAAAAACTCCGATATTATTCTTATTTCTGCTCAAAACATAGATTGTGGGTACTCGTTAAAACCGCCTCGATGAGGCGGTTCTAACGAGTACCCACAATCTATGTTTTTGAGCAGAAATAAGAAAAATAATGTATACCCCTGTAAACACAAGTTTTACTATATAAAAGTGGGGTTTAAGGGGGTCAGTATTATATAGGCATGTTTTCGTGATGTAGACAAGGAATTAAGGTGTCCCAGTATTCTGGAATAATACGGTAGATGTTCAAAGCACAATGTTTCCGATCGCTAGTGAGTCCGTGTAAGGATATAAATTTGTAAAGATGTATTACAGAGTCATGTAGAGTGGTAAGGCTATGGATTACGTAAATAATATAGTATAGAAGATATCAGGAAAGAGTCACAATAATAGACACAGCGACAGACACGGCCTACCAATGACACCAAAAGGAAGAGCACATCACGAAATTCATGCCTATAAAATTTTGACCCACTTAAACCCCACTTTTATATAGTAAAACTGGGGTTTACAGGGGTACACATTATTTTTCTTATTTTTGCTCAAAAACATAGATTCTGCTCTATGTTTTTAGCAGAAATATGAAAAAAATATCAAAATTTTTTATCTTAAAATTTTCAGTTTTTCGAGGTGAAATTTTCAATAGATCTAAATAGGCGTGTTTTCGTAATGAAACAAACCATGACAGACAGTACACAAGCCACATACATGTACCAAAGAAAAGCAAAGTAACCAGTCCCTTCTACCCCAGCGACGTGATCACAATGCTAGACAGGATCTACAAAAACACAACAATAAGACAACAGACAGGACTAAGCATGAAAAAAAAACAACATATTTCACATATGTGTGTTACCATAAACTGAAATTAGAGTCGGGGGCACAGGATTTCCAACAAGATTGCATGTTCGCCCAACCTAGAATCAGATCAGCCTGTGCATCCGCACAGTCTGATCAGAGTCTTCGAAGAGCATACTGTGGGTAGCCAAGCATCCAAAGCATCTTCAGGCGGACAAGGAGAGATCTGATCAGCCTGCGCGGATGCGAAGGCTGATCTGAGTTCGCTGGGCGCACATGCAATATTGTCGGAAATCCTGTGCTCCGGGATAGTAGATATAAAAACGTCCTAAACATGTTCTAAGCAATATTATAGATCCTGCATATATATGCTTTTTTTACTATTTACTACCGTATTTACCCTAAATATGTGGACACCTTAACTACATCATATCGTCCTAAATTTCGAAATAGTTCATTCTACTACCTGCTGATATGTTTAAAATATTTATCTTCGAATACTGCCTACGCCCTCGCGGGCATTTTAGCTGGGTATGTGCGTCGTGTTGTGAAACGAGAAAGTAAACGCACGAGAGTGAGTTAGACTTGCCCAAGTCTGGTCATTGATTTCCTTTTTTATAATTATTAAAGATAATAACAAAAAAATCAAGTTCTATATCTATATGTGATGTTAATGAAATGAGAATTCAAGAGGTAAAAACTAAAAGGGCTGTTACAAAATTTTACCCTGGAAGAGACACTTCCAAAAAAAAGGTGGGCAAATACAAATGTAGGGACTTGGTCAAGTCTAGAGAGTGAGTCTATGTTAAAAATCCTTATCGAAAAGAAGGTTGAGACATAAAAAACATGACTTGGACGGATCAACCTTTTAAAACTAGGGACAGAGCTAAAACCGATAAAAATCAGATTAAGAGAAAGCATAAGTATCTAGGATTTGGGGAGGAGCTGCACCTTCTACCTTGTATGAATCAAGACTTTGAGAAGTTACAGCTTTCTCTGGAAATGCATTCCACTGGACATTTGGCAGTAGAAAGAAGGAATACTTATAGGAATCCTTGCCGGTATAAAGTTGACGAACTGTCATAGAGTGGCAATATTTAGATACTCTATGCGGGGCTGAATGCAATCGGGAAGATGCACGGCCACGAGACAATTTACTATTTAGAGACGCAGTTCGTCTCTCTTCAAGTGTCTGCCAGTCAAACTCGTGCATAATGAAGAGACACTTGTTGTCCTTGTGTAATCATTCATGGTCCACCGGGCTACACTTCTCTGGACCATTTCAACCTTGTGGTTGTTCGTTTTAGTGTGGATTTCCAGATAGCTGAAACGAACACTTACTGGAGACGTACAAGGGTCTGGTAGCCTTTTTTCCGGAGTTTGGAGGGCCTATTTGTTTTTTGTTTTTTTTTTTGTTTGTTTGTTTGTTTTTACATTTCTCTTCATAAGCCCAGAGACCTATTGACACTTGCTGTAACTCAGTCCACATGGGTGTTCCAGCTAAGGTTGTTGGAAATCTTCACTGCCAAGTACCTGGCACTGGTGACTGGTGACTGTCTCTAGGACCTGGCTATGGAGTGAATACATAGTACTGAAAGGCGTCCTGGAAGAAGTTTTGCTTGATGAGTGGCAAACAATGCAGGAGGAAATATTGCTATGTACAACTGGCAAACAATGTAGAACCTGATCGGACGCCGCGTCTGTTTGTCCCAATATTGTGGATTATTACGATATATATTAAATGGGAACATGGAGTGTTTATTATACATACTTCTTATCTATACATACGTTTTATCTTAATGGATACGGACATCCAGAATTGCAAACTGCAATAGTCTACAAGATAATGCTAAGCTGGTACTACATTAACCAATAGAAAACATGAAGCGGTGAGCGAGACCAGTTATCCGAGGGAAGGGTGCATCTCCCGCCTTACTAGTAACACTGATTTAAATGTTTTCTTATTTCAAGTTTTGGTTGACTTACATTTGTATATCAAATGCTTAACAAATTCCTTTTTGTTCATTTGACGATCGACGTCATATGAGTTGTCATTGTTTAAATAAAAATCCTAAGAAAATATTACTTTACCAAAAGGCCGGAACGTTCCCAAGAATTAAGCGAACAACAAAGATATAATTGTTAATTGTTCTTTCCAGTAAAGAAACTGTAGTTTTAAAAATGGGCTTAACCGTAAGATTTGTTTTCGAATACTCGAAAAGGACCATAAAAATATATGAGCCGCTCTATGCGAAAACGTGTCTTCAGGAATATGCGGATAGCGAAGACCCAGATCAGCCTGCGCATTCGCGCAGGCTGATCTGGGACTTCACTATCCGCTTACAGAATCATTGGATACTGCAGACTGTTTGAATGGAGATCAAAGCCCCGGATGGTAATTTGCGCATACACATGATGATATGAATCTGCTCAATTTGCGCATGTTCAAAGGCACTCTTTCGCTTGACGCGGCCCATATTATACGGAAAGAAATTGTGGCCCAACCGTGTACAGTAACTTTTATAGCAATACAATATGGTGAAACACAACCAAAACAACATGTTCATAAAAAGTTGTTAACCGGACTTACAGTACCAATAAAATCTAATTAACTGCTTCTCACATGTGGGTGGTCTGTAGTATTGTTGATACTGTGGTTGATAAACAGGCAGTAAATTTAGGGGATTAGGACTGGGACAGAGCAATTTCACACTTTCATTCTGGAAGAATTCCTGTGTAGCAATATACAGTAACATCCCTCCCAGCGGGCGCATGACGTAATTAATGACAATGCAACATTATGGCGTTTATGCAACATTGCAGTATCTTTATTTTGTTTGAGTTGAGGTTTTACGGCCCAGGTCAACCCAATGGGGTCATTGCGAGCGCGGTCAGTTTACCTAACCACGCGTTTACTGGGCAGGCTTAATCCTCTAAGCGGTTAACCAGTATTGTGCATATTCTTTCGCCAGAAACTGACAACTGCCCTTCTTGAATCAGCGGAAGGGAGAGAATGACCAGTCTCCACGAAAGAATGTTGCCGACCTCGGCGGGGGTTGAACCCGCGACCTCCTGGTCTCCAGTGGGACGGCGCATCCAACTGAGCCACCGAGACCCGCAGTATCTTGATGCAACGTCACCAATACAACGTCATGACGTAAACCCAGTCACATTAACGTCGATGCAACGTTATGGCGTTTATACAACGTCGTATTAATGTCGATGCAACATCCTAACGTTTTTACAACGTTACATAAACTATGCAACGTTATGATGCGTCGACGTCAATGCGACGTTGTATAAACGCCATGTGCCCGGTAGGCTAAGTAATGGAACAGACACGCCTGAACAGTGTAAACGTTGAAAAACGTGTTACAAACGATATCCTAATTAATGTCAGGTTCAGGCAAAATATAAGTATTAACTCATTTAAGCCGAATGAACCTACCTAAACTCTTCGGACAGGTCCATTCTCTATATAAGGGGTGTCTGGTTAGTATTTAATATTATCCTGTTTTGTAGAAATATCAGAACTTAATGCAAACAGTGTAGACCCTGATCAGACGCCGCGATCTGCGGCGTCTGATCTGGGTCTAAACTGTTTGCCAATTTCCCTTTATGGGACGCTATGCTTAAATGGGTGAACTTACGGATAACTGAAAGATATTAATATTAATAGAAATGCCTAGTATCCCCGTCTCGCCTCGCTACCTTTTAAAATTGCCTCTCATACAGACTATAGGATTTTTTATGGTGTTTTTTTTTTAAATCGAAGCAACGTAAAAGCTTTTATCTTCGTGCATATGGCATTACTAGTGGTTTGGTACATTATTCTATGGGTAGGTAGGTTCATAGGAACATAAAGAGAGTTACGCTCCAGTTTATTCGGACATTTATTGATTTGAACTTATCTCACAGTAATGAATGTTCTGCAGATTGTAACCTACGGTAAACAACTAGAAGCGTTTATCTGGCGGGCTTATCAGTAAGACTCTGCTTTGTACCTGCATTTTGAATTCAGTGATTTCAAGTTTTGTGTCCAGTTAATTGGACGAAGTAGTGTGCATGATGTACAGATATAAATGTTTTCTGTAGATTTTACTTGTATATATTACGAATTTACGAGGGTTGATCAAACTGTTCGCGAATGTTTATAATGACAGTTTGTATTATTGGAAAGAAAAACACAGAGTTTAAATAGGTAAGTATAAGCTTTTGAATGTCACTTGCTTGTAAATTGCTACTCCATTAACCTAATTATTCTTCAATTGCTTTAATAGCGCCAATACAATAAATAAGCCGGGGCACAGCAGTTCCTACAAGATTGCATGTGCACCCAGAAAAAAACTCAGATCAGAGTTTTCGCTGCCGCCTGAAGTCGCTTTGTATGCTTGGCTGCCCACAGTGTGCCCTGCGAAGACTCTGATCAGACTGTGCAGGCTGCTCTGAGTTTTCGCTGGATAAATATGCAATCGTGTAGGACAGGCTGTGTCCCGGCTCAAATGATAAAATATTGATGGTGACGCGAAGCCAATTTACATGTCTTGAACTGCAAGCGACGCATGATATTGCAATTTTATTGTCTTTACCACCCTACCCACTCTATAGTGGTGGTTCTGGTATTGTTTATTCTTGGTACATATATTACTTTGTGACTTCTGTCTTCGGGGTTGTTTCTGTTCCATCTGTGTAGTGCCTTGTTCATGTGTTTGTTCTGTCTTATCAAGCTTTGTGATCATCCTTTTGGAAAAGGAATGCTGATCTCTGCTAGTTATTTACCCAGGTAGCATTCTACTTTATCTATATCGGACAATTATCGGTCCGACAGGAATCCTATCGAGCCGATACCGATACAATATAGATTTAAGTAGGATGTCAGCTAGGTACTTGTTACTTATTCTGTCTGTGGGCGTTTATGTTCGTTCGCTCTTCCTCTTGGTATCGGATAGACTGGCTCCAGTCTCCAGTATTTTTTATCTTATAATCCTTTTAGATAATCCACTAAAATAAAACCAAAATAATATCATGACTATAAAGGCTGGTCACTAGTGAGGCCATCTTGAAATTCTTCAAACGATATCCCCTCCCAAAGTGAGGCATCACAGTGACACAGAGATTCAAATTGCTAAAATCGTTCCGTTCCGATATCCAAGTTGGCCGCCAGACGGCCATCTTGAAATTCTTCCAATGACATCTCTTCCTAAACCCTAAGTCCGATTGAGCTGAAAGTTGATGGGAGGTATCACACTGACACAGAGATTCAAAATTGCTAAAATCGTTCCATTCCGATATCCAAGATGGCCACTGGGGCGGCCATCTTGAAATTCTTCAAACGACATCTCTTCCTAAACCCTAAGTCCGATTGAGCTGAAACTTGATGGGAGGTATCACAGTGACACAGAGATTCAAAATTGCTAAAATCGCTCGGTTCCGATATCCAAGATGGCCGCCATGGAGGCCATCTTGAAATTCTTCAAACGACATCTCCTCCCAAACCCTAAGTCGGATTGAGCTGAAACTTGATGGGAGGCATCACAGTGACACAGAGATTCAAAATTGCTAAAATCGCTCCGTTCCATATCCAAGCTGGCCGCCAGGGCGGCCAACTTGAAATTCTTCAAACGACATCTCTGCCTAAACCCTAAGTCTGATTGAGCTAAAACTTGATGGAAGGCATCACAGTGACACAGAGATTCAAACATGTTAAAATCGTTCCGTTCCGATATCCAGGATGACCGCCAGGGCTAACAATCTTGAAATTCTTCAAACGACGTCTCCTCCTAAACCCTACGTCCGATTGAGCTGAAACATGATGGAAGGCATCATACTGACACAGAGATTCGAAATTGCTAAAATCGTTCCATTCCGATATCCAAGATGGCCGCCACGACGGCCATCTTGAAATTCTTCAAACGACATCTCCTTCCAAACCCTACGTCCGATTGAGCTGAAACTTGATGGGAGGCATCACAGTGACACAGAGATTCAAAATTGCTAAAGTCGTTCCGTTCCGATATCCAAAATGGCCGCCAGGGCGGCCATCTTGAAATTATTCAAACGACATCTCCTCTTAAACCCTAAGTCCGATTGAGCTGAAACTGGATGGGAGGCATCACAGTGACACAGAGATTCAGAATTGCTAAAATCATTCCATTCCGATATTCAAACGACATTTCCTCCCAAACCGTAAGTCAGATTGAGTCAAAACTTGATGGGAGGCATCACAGTGACAGTTGTCAGAGATTCAGAATCGCTAGAATTGTTCCGTTCCGATATCCATTCCGGCCATCTTGAAATTCTTCAAACGATATCTCCTCCAAAACCATCAGTCAGATGGAGCCGAAACTTTTTGGTAGGCATCGGAGCGACATAGATGTTCAGAATTGCTAAGATTGTTCCGTTCCGATATCCATGGCGGCCATCTTGAAATGCTTCAAACGACATCTCCACCCAAACCGTAAGTTGGATTGAGCCAAAACTTGATAGGAAGCATCACAGTGACACTGATATTCAGAATTGCTAAAATTGTTCCGTTCCGATATCCAAGATGGCCGCCACGGCGGCCATCTTGACACGGCGGCCATCTTGAAATTCTTCAAACCATATCTCCTCCAAAACCATAAGTCCGATTGAGCCGAAACTTTATGGGAGGCATTGGAGCGACATAGAGATTCAGAATTGCTAAGATTGTTCCGTTCCGATATCCAAGATGGCCGCCATTTTTCAAACGACACCTAATCCCAAACAATAAGTCAGATTGAGCAGAAACTTGATGGGAGGCTTTGCATAGTTATAGAGACTCAGAATTGCTAAAATCGTATTGTTCCCATCTCCTCCCAAACCGAAAGTTGGATTGAGCCAAAACTTGATGGGAAGCATCACAGTGACACAGAGATTCAGAATTGCTAAAATCGTTCCGTTCAGATATCCAAGATGGCCGCCATAGCGGCCATTTTTAAATTCTTCAAACGACATCTAATCCCAAATTAAAAGTCAGATTGAGCTGAAACTTGATGAGTGGCTTTGGATAGTTATAGAGACTCAGAATTGCTAAAATCGTTCTGTTCCCATATCGAAGATGGCCGCCATCTTGAAATACTTCAAACGACATCTCCTCCCAAACCGTAGGTGGGATTGAGCCAAAACTTGATGGTAGGCATTGGAGCAACATAAAGATTCAGAATTGCTAAAGTTGTACCGTTCCGATATCCAAGATGGCCGCCATGGACGCTACCTTGAAATTCTTCAAATGACATCTCCCTCCAAACCGTAAGTTGGGTTGAGCCAAAACTTAATGGGAAGCATCACAGTGACAGAGAGATTCAGAATTGCTAAAATCCTTCCGTTCAAGTATCCAAGATGGCCCGCCATGGCGGCCTCTTGATATTCTTCAAACGACTTTTCCTCCCAAACCATAGGTCTGATTGATTGGAGGCATCGAAGCGACATAGAGATTCAGAATTGTTAAAATTGTCAGCGTTCTTGAAAATCTTCGAACAACATCTCCTACGGCTATCTTGTAAGTCTTCAATTGTTATCTGCTCCCAAACAGTAAGTTGGATGGAGGGGAAACTTGATGGAAGGCATCGGGGCAGCATGGAGATTTAGAATTGCTACAAAGTCAAGTCAGAATACTTTTATTCTCTCAAAGTCAAGTATAACATGACATCAGAGGAAACTGAAATACAAAGTTGCAGTTAGGACGGTTACCGTAATTTCATATATATAATAACTGTGGGGTAAGAACTAGGACACATTATTGCAATTCATTGCAGTGACCCAATTTACAGGTGGATGTAACTCGGGGGAGCAGAATTGCTGGTGTCTAGATAGATAGATAGATAGATAGATAAACATTTATTAAACTGGTAACTATTCTGATAGATAGATAGATAGATAGATAGATAGATAGATAGATAGATAGATAGATAGATAGATAGATAGATAGATAGATAGATAGATAGATAGATAATATTTATTAAACTGGTAATTATTCAGATAGATAGATAGATAGATAGATAGATAGATAGATAGATAGATAGATAGATAGATAGATAGATAGATAGATAGATAGATAGATAGACAGACAGACAGACAGAGATAGATAGATAGATAGTGAGCACTAAAATGATTCCGTTCTGATATCCAAGATGGTCACCATGGCAGCCATCTTGAAAATCTTGATATCACATCTGCTACCGATGGGTGAGTCTGATTGAGCTTAAACATGATAGGAGGCATTGGGGTGTTATGGAAATTCAGAATTGCTAAAGTCCATCTGTTCCAATGTCCAAGATGACTGCCATCTTGAAATTCTTCAAATCACATCTCCTCCCAAACAGTAAGTCAGGTTGAGCCGAAACTTGATGGGAGGCATCGGGGTGAAAGGGAGATTCAGAATTGCTGAATCATTCAATTCCAGTTCCAGTATCCAAGATGACGGCCATGGAGGCAATCTTGAAACTCTTCAAACAACATCAGATTCTGAATTGCTAAAGGCAATCTGATCTGATAGCCAAGATGGCCACCATGGCACAATGTAACATATCATGATAAGCCTAATCCAGGTGGGCGATTTCTGGCCCACTTTGGCCTCTAGTTGGTAGTAGTAGTAGTGGTCGTAGTAGTAGTAGTATAGTAGTAGTAGTAGTAGTTTTTAATGGCAAATTCTTGATAAGAGAGTATATGTAGAAATTATAACGAGCTCAAGCGACCTGCACAGCAGGTCGCCACCTGCGAAGCAGGTGGCGAAGCTTAAGCTCGTACTATAGGTATCGTAAGTCTCTCACATACTACGCAGAAGAGTTCGCATGCGGCGGTTGACTGGTTTCCCATATCTACAGCGGAGTGTATCGGCTTAATGTTGAACCCAAAGACCAACGCTAATAAGGCCGGAGCCATTGGCCTGGTTTCGGAAAAATATGACGATCAGATACGCTACGCTTCAAACATGGAAAGCCAGTCAGCCGCCGCAAGCGATGTCATTGGCTGTAAAGAATCGTATAGCCAATAAAATAGAAGGATACATTTTTACGTCATTGATACGGATGAATGCAAGACTGATCTGCGTTTTAGCCGCCATTTTTAATCTGAGATTTCTCTCGCATTAAACAACAGTTTCGTGTATTTAAGGGTAAATACTGAAGTATTGCTTGTAAAAAATGGATTACATTCCTACAGCACATAACAGAAATTATGCATAGGGAAGAATTTATCGCTGACAACATGACAAGGGTAGGATATGCGGTGATTTCAGCTGACTGGCGATGAGCTGATCGTTCGTACTTTAGCGTCTGTACACACATGCTGCACAATGATTTGCTTGTCAAATTGTGTCGTAGCGCGTATCATAAAGCATCCATAAAGTTAATAACTAGAAACCGAGAAATATTGTATGGCATAATTGATAGCAGTAACGACGCCGTGGAGAGGACTACGCCCCACCCCCAAGCCCAAAGGCCAAGCCAGACCGATCGACACGGACGCACTGGTTGCATGCCATTTTGTAAACGCCTGTCAAATTAGTGGTGTTTTTTGGACATGCTTCCATTGTTCCCTGAAGGCATCAAATTTGGATATCACGGATGGTAAATTTTAAGTGATTCAGACTGGGTAATATAGCTGTATTTAGTGTCAAATCAACCTCTTTTCACTTTCCTCACTTTTTTCTAAATATGTTAAAAAAAAAAAAAATACAGTAGAGCAATGTTTCCTAGGAAACTCTGGTTAAATTGAATATTCGATGTTGAGCACTTTGTCTCGGACCTGTTTAAACAGGTTTTGTCTGGTCCGCGACTTTGCATGCCTGGTGAAATAAAAAAAATGCACAAAATGCTATAGCTCGTTTCATATGTAACACCTATTGTTTTCATATTAGACACGTGTCTTGTTTGATGGGTCCTCTTTTGCATTGGGATCACCAAGTTATTTTTGATACGTGTGTGTTGTCCGTCGTCGTGGTCTGTTTACTCATTGTGTCATCAGTAAGAATTGTTCTGTGACTGTGGCGCCCTCTGGACACCTTCTCAATAAATTTATTAATTAGGAACCAAGATTGTTTGGAAGAGATTTCCACCGAGCCCTTAATACTGCCGAAAACATGACGGGGTAGGAGAGGTAACTGACCGACAGGAAACACGTACACATGTATACATTCTCCAATAAATTTGCTATTGAATACCATGACGTTTATACAACGTCGCATGAACGTCGATGCAACGTCATTTATACAACGTCGCATGAATGTCGATGCAACGTCATGACGTTGCCTCGACGTCCATGCGATGTTGTATAAACGTCATATGCCCGCTTGGATATATAGTCAATTGGTTAAATAAAAAGCAAATGGTCGTTATAAACATAAAAAAAAATCTATACCCTCAAAGTAAGAGAAATTATACAACAGGTGGACTAGAATTATCTGCGTATTTATTTCGTCTTTTCGGCACCTCTGCCACTTTTATTGTTTCGACCTTTATCTACTTGGGATTGCTTTCAGTGTTAATATACCGCATTTATCCTAGGTATTGAGACATCTTAAATCCTTACCATATTTTTTGGGGGATGAGTGATAAACATTGTAGACTCTGATAAGATATCACGTTGTGCGGAGTCTGGTCTAAGTCTACTATTTGTTCAGACCAATACTTAGGGTAAATACGCCATACAATTGATTAGCAACCCAATGAGAGGTATACATGCGAACAACGAACGCCTGAACAACATTCGTATCTGTGCAGTACGCTCAGAGTATTCACTGTTTCGTCGAAGTAGTCTGCAATTTCCATTACATCTAAAAACGAACAACGAAGGTCTTGAATAGCCTTCTTGGATGTGCAGACTGACCTGTGTCTAAGCGGACCGTATTACCTAAAGGTCCTTTATCCACATTCGTAAGAAACTCGGCTAAATTCCGGATGTGTGTGTTTTTTTTTTTCATTGATATTTTGTTATTTCTCCACAAACAGATATGGTGTGAGTACTCATTAGAAGCGCCTCGCCGAGGCGCTTCTAATGAGAACTCACAACATATGTATATAGGGAGAAATAAGAAAAATATTTTCCTAATATCTCCTCTTATCTAGAGCTATATTTTGGCATCGGTGTCAGCCAGTAAAATTCAAGTAATTGATATCAGTAATGCTTTAAATTTATGCCGTTTGATATGTTAGAAAGAATAAGGTGAGTTCGGTAGATAAATGATAATTTGGCCTTATCAATAGAAGGAAAAAAAAAGAAATTATGAAATACGGTCTGTTTGATTATTGTAAAACGTGTCATACATGTTTTTTAAATTGTTTATTTATAAATGGCCCACTTATTTCTGTCTGAAAATAAAAGCCAAGGTAAAATATCTGATCATTTGCCTTGATTATTTTTCACCTGTGAAGGACAATCTTTTCTTTGTTATTGTTGGTACAAACGTCAAGTACAGGGTAGGGAACTTGAAACATGCTTACACTATTAGTTATTACGTTCATTTATAAACGAAATGAATCATTTTCATGGATTTTGCATTTTTTTGATTATTTTTATTAAAATGGGTAAGTTTTTAAGTTTTCTTTCATTACGAAAACACGCCTATTCATATATATAGAAAATTTCACCCCCAAAAACTGAAAATTTTCAGATAAAAAAAAATCTGATATTTTTCATATTTTTTAGCCTAAAACATAGATTGTAGGTACTCGTTAGAACCGCCTCGACGAGGCGGTTCTAACGAGTACCCACACTCTATATTTTGGGCAGAAATAAAAAAAATGTATACCCATGTAAACCCCAGTTTTATTATATAAAAGTAGGGCTTAAGGGGGTCAACATTATATAGGCTTGTTTTCGTGATGTCCTTTTTTTTCTTCTTCTTCTTGAAGAAAAGTAGGCTGCAGCAGCGTTTTATTAATGTCCGAATGCTAAGGTGATGTAGACACATTCAGGAAAGGAAGCTGACTCTTCCAAAATTGTTTTGCTTTCCTTCGGAAAAGGGCTGTGCTCTAAAAGAGAAGAATTTGCTGCCTGTACATATTCTTTCCTTTTAGAGAAGGTACCTTTTAGAAGGGACTTTGCGTGTAGGGTATTAGGGATACAGTTCATCCAAATGCCCCTAACTATATACCTTTTTTTTCAGCCTTTTTCCAAGTAATAACATAATCCTTTTATATATATCATTTTATTGCTGAGATTCTATACTTTTAAATTATTTACTAATTGCGTTTTATACGAGTCTAGTAAGTTAACGGTGGTTAGCAAAACATGTCATTTTAGCCCCGTCAACATTATTGTTGATTCAGTATTAAAGCAAAGCCCCCGACAGAGCCCCAAATTTTGGGATAGACTGAAGATGTATTAGTGAACCTAACCGTACCACAAAATTAAGGAAAAAATAATAATTAGGAGTAAATTTATAGCCAAATTTATTATCTATGAAGTAATTTTTCGATCCTTCACCTCAAAAAGACCGCACAAATACTGAATGGAAGCAGTTAGAAAGAAATTGTAGTATATGTACGCTATTTTAGACAATATACAGCTCGAACATCTTTTGGACCATAGAAAAAATGTTCGAGAGATGGATAGTTCGAGCCACTAAGGGTTAATCATAGCACTAGGTCAGGAAACAAATGGCGATAATCTTGGGAAATCGTTTCGATCTTCTATATAATAATGGTATGCTGAGTGTACTCATTAGAATCACCTCGATGAGGCGATTCTAATGAGTATACACAACATACAATTTTATGATGAAATAAGAAAATTTCCCTAAACATTTGTTTTCTTGAGCTATCGGAAGAATTTCGCAGGGACTCAAAAACGAGTTCGAATTCGCCATGGTAAACGAGCCATTGGTGTTCGAGCTATCGAGGTTCGACTGTATCAAATTTTAGATATGCCAAATGTCATCTAGGTTTGTCCAGAAATAAAATAGTTGAATATGATCATTATTTTTCTTATTTCTGCTCAGTAACAGATTGTGGGTACGCGTTAGAACCGCCTCGGTTCTAACGCGTACCCACAATCTATGTTTTGAACAGAAATCTGAAAAAAATATCTGATTTTTTCATCTGATTTTTTTCATTTTTCGGTGGAAAAATTTTCAGTATATTTAAATAGGCATGTTTTCGTAATGGTTTGCACGTGGTGTCTGTCCTAATACTCAGAGTAAATACAGTATCCAATATACGAGCAGTACTTTGCTAACAGCAACGTTACTGCGTGCAAGCAACCCATTATGAAAACACGCCTATTCAAATATATTGAAAATTTCACCACTAGAAACTGACAAATTTCAGATGAAAAATTCTGGTAGTTTTCTTACCCTGCTCAAAATATAGATAAATGGTACTCGTTAGAACCGCCTCGCCGTGGCGGTTCTAACGAGTACCCACAATCTATGTTTTTGAGCAGAAATAATAAAATTAATGTATACCCCTGTAAACCCCAGTTTTACTATATAAAATAGGGGTTTAAGGGGGTCAAAATTATATACATGTAGGTATGTTTTTGTGATGGGAGTTCTGGGCCCAGTTTCACAAATGTTCCTTCAGTTACATGTATTGCTGAGTTTAGTTTAAACATTTATTTGCTGTATACTATCAACATATTTGTACATATACAACATATATGATTATTTCATTACAATATTATACAATGGGATACATTTAAGGATGGCTGATACATAGGTGTTATTATATTAACAAGCTCTTATCGCAGATTTTTGTATCGTGTGTAATACATTAAAAAGTGCTGAGTATAGGACTGTCGTTATTTTTTTTTATTTTATTTTTTTTATTTATTTATTTATTTTTTTTTTTATTTTTTTTTTTTTAATTGAAAATAAATGTGCATTAAGAGAACTGCATCTCATTCTTAGTCGCGCATGATAAATTTGGCCAAGCCTCTTACCATCAATGAAGAAGTTGGGTACCGCATTAAGACTTGATTCAAGGTGGTGTTTAAAAGAAGACAGTGTGGGCAAGTTTCTAATTTCCTCAGTTAGTCCGTTCCAGTCCCTTGTGACAGAAGGAAAAAGATTTGTAGTAAAGTTGGGAGTTTGTACAATATTAAGATTTTATGCATTTTGTAACTTGTACGCAGAATTGCTTCCTACGCTATCAGGGATCATTACGAAAACATGCCTATTCAAATATATTGAAAATTTTACCACAAAAAAAAAAAGAGAAAATTTTCAGATAAGAAATTCTGATATTTTTCATATTTCTGCTCAAAACATAGATTGTGGGTACCCGTTTGAACCACCTCGGTGAGGCGGTTCTAACGATTACCCACAATCTATGTTTTGAGCAAATAAGAAAAATAATGTATACCCCTGTAAACCCCAGTTTAACTATATAAAAGTGAGGTTTAAGCGGTTCAAAATTATATAGGCGTGTTTTCGTGATGTCAAAGAAGAGAGATAGTCAAGAGTAAGACTGTTTTGCATTTTATAAATAAAAAAAGTTTTTCCTACGCGAGGCTAAAGTATTGTCGACTTTAACTTTTGAATTAAAGACTGAGTCGGAGATTTGCAAAACAAATTTTGCGTGTTCAGGTAAAAGCTGATTTTCAACGATGAAACAAATAACAACTCGATAACATCACCTGGACTAACACCAAACTGTGCACTTAAGTTGGTTTTAAATGCTTCATTTGTTTCTTAGGTCATTCTCTCCCTTCCGCTGATTCAAGAAGGGCAGTTGTCAGTTTCTGGCGAAAGAATGTGCACAGTACTGGTTAACCGCTTAGAGGACTAAGCCTGCCCAGTAAACGTGTGGTTAGGTAAACTGACCGCGCTCGACATGACCCCATTGGGTTGACTGGGCCGTAAAACCTCAACACACAAATGCTTCATTTCATGTTTGATTTCATACCTTAAGTTAAGGTACGCTTTAATACTAAGGGATGATTGTGAAACTAGGTCCAGATCGTAATGCACTGACATTTGTTTTCTCCATTTTTCTGTGTTGATACATTTTGTACATGTACCAGTTACATATATCTCCCTTAAGATGTGTTTATTGATTGAAACAAGATGGTATGAAGGAGGACATTTCTAATGTCAATATGGCCAGATAAAAGTGAATGGTATTTATTGGTTCAGTCAATGGTATTAACAATAATATCCATCGCGACAAATGAGTTATAAATTAAAACAACAGAATTACATAACACAAAGTCAACAGCTACCTGTTTGTTTAGTAAGCGTTTAGCATGCTGGGTATAAATTTCGACGAACGAACCTTCGATTTTTTTTTCTTATTCCCCCCCTCTACCCCCCACACGCCCACCTCCAGGAAATAGGCTTTGATATTTCATATCGTATGGAGAGGTCTACTCAGGAGACAATTTGTATGAAATGTCAAAACTTGGAGACAATTTGCATGAAATACCAAATGAGACAATTTCCATGAAATACCAAAGCCTATTTTCTGGAAAAAATAAGGAAAATTATGAGCAATTTGTCATCTGCTTAACTTGCCCACAGTGTGCCAAGTGTTAACTTATATCAACTTCATTAAACGATAAGAGATCGTTATTGCCCCTATTCATTGCAGGAGTCTTGATTTCTTATTAGAATATTGTTATACTATATGGTGATTTGAATTTAAACTAACAGTGTTGCATGCATCCGGGTCATCAATTTTAACTTCTACAAAATAAAATGAAAAAAGAAGTAAAAACGATTATCAAAACTGTTTGTATGTGTGTATGTATGTATATGTATATGTGTGTATGTATGGTCGGTATACTAAATAAATACATTTTGGGACGGTAATCGTAAGAATGTTCACCTTACGAATACGATTATCAAACTCGTCTTGGCCTACATTCTTATCATCAACCTCTCAAGAATGTATAAGCTATATATTCTCGACACGATGAGATGACTTATATGACTACACAACACGTGTTTCTGAACATATATTTTAAATTTTTGTTATGTTGTTACCATTAGGCTAATGAATACTCTACTATCTTTATGTGTTAGGTGTCCGCTGAGAAATAGTTCTCTTGTTTTGTCTTTCTTGATTTTTAACGTAGCTGATGCACTCAGAGACAAGGCTTACACACACAGACACACTCACACACACACACAAACGAACAACTAATCATATTAATATTGATTTGGCTTGTTGCTTGTACACTGACTGTCATGGTTTGTTCTTCCTCTTACTGTCATTGTAGACTTTGCTCTGTGATTGTGGCTCATCCTGGACTTCTTTACTTTTTTTCTTGGCGTCATGTTTACCCTTGGCATGCTGAATAAATCAGGTTATCACGCCCACTTCTAGTTTTCAGCCAATCAGATTACTTGAGTCAGGTTGTTGATTCAAACACACAGATTTAATGACAAACAGTGCAGATCCAGATCAGTTGGCTTCTTCAGAAGCCAACTGATCTGGATCTACACTGTTTGCAAAGACAGGGTATATCCGAGTTCAGCAGGTCAAGGGTTAAAGTTATTACTTTTTAGGACCCGTTTCATAGATTCTTGCAAAGACAGGGTATGTCCGGGTTCAGTAGGACAAGGTTTAAAGTTATTACTTTTTAGGGCCCGTTTCATAGATTCGACTGGTATAGACTATAAGTATTTACTAAATAAGTACAGCTAACAGTATTAATCATCACAACAAAAGAGGTATATGGATGTAACTATTTACATTTTCTTACTTTATTGCCCTGCCAAATGCATGCCTAGTACTCTTAAATGACTTAAATTGGTAATTCAGTTTTAATTTATAGTTTTATAGATTTGAATTTTGAGATTGGGATGCTTTTTCACAACGAAGATATATTTACAATGCTTTTAAAGCGGGTTTCACATTCACTTGTAGATTGGTTAATCTAACCACTCTTGGGCCAGTTCAACAGACAGCAAATTGTTGATATTTTTCTTATTTTTCCCAGGCTTTGACATTTCCTTAAAAGAAAGAAGACAATTTACATTGAATTTTCTGGGAAAACTTTAATAAAACAATAATAATAATAATAATAAAAAAAACATGATAATAGATCTATTACAAAATATTGTTCACTGAAAATGTTACCAAGCATGCTGAGCGTTGAAACGTACAATAACTCAACCATAATGTAAGAAAACGGAAAACAATTTTTTTTCTCTTCTCTCCTCACTTTTTCTTTTTTTTATAGATTGATAAGACTACGAATTAGAGATTATATTTCATATAAGCATATTAATCCTGGTCCTGCTGAACCCGTATAATCCTTGCGTGTGCAAACAGTGTAGGTCCGGATCAGTTGGCTTCTTAAGAAGCCAACTGATCTGGATCTGCACTGTTTGCTGTTAAGTATGTGGATTTGTATCAACAACCTGGATCAAGTAATCTGATTGACTAAAATTAGAAGTGGGCGTGATATCTTAATTTATTCAGAATGATATGACAAGGGTTAACATCATGACGTTAGTCTGCTAGAGTCTAATCATTCTGAATGTCATTGAGAATTGCAGCACACATTTGCACGTCATTATATTTTAGCCAGCGCACGACAAAACCAACAATGAGAGACTCAGATCAGCCTGTATATTCACCCCGTATGGCAAGGGTTTTCGTTTATCTCTCTTTGGATGGTCTGGAGGTTGTAGAAGACACATGCGATCAGCGAAGACACTGATCAGATTGCAGGGATGCGCAGGCTGATCTGAGTCTTTGCTGGTCGCAGAAGTCTTATCGTAGGTTTTGTCGTGCGCTGGCTCAGTTTATTGTGACTTGCTTTACTGAATATATTGTGCCAGTTTCAAAAGGGAGACAACTTTTATGACGTCCTGTTTGCTTCCTACACACCGAATTCTTTATGAAAAGAAATCTATTCTTAAAGGCAAGACTTTGCTTCCCCTTGGGCGCAAATCTTTCCTTGTACAGAAACCCCTTTTTCTGAAAGAAGCAAACAACTTTGAAAGAGCCGTCCCCGCTTAATAGACTGCTAATATTCAAACCAACACTGCTTTGGCTTAGTTTACCGTAATAACCCTTACTGGGACAGATGGACCTTTGAAAATAGTGTAGACCCAGATCAGACGCCGCAGAACACAGCATCTGATCAGAATCTACACTGTTTGCCATACGTACAGCATTATTTTAGACACATCAGGAGGTAGTAGAATGGACCATTTCAAATGTTTGGACAAGTATGGTAAGTAGATAAAGAGTCCCAGTGCTTAGGGTTATTACGGTACTTAACATTTTCTACATTATGCTAAAATATGAGGACATGTTCCTTTTTGTGAAGGTTAGACCGAGTTAATGTGCAATTAAAATTGCGTATGTACAGAGTCTGATCGGGTCCTGTGTTGTCCAATAAAAGAAATAATGGGCATAGTGGAAGATACGGACGAAGGTAGAAGACACGTATTAGACTGTGTAGATGTACCATCTGATATGTGCTTTCACTGTTCATATAAGACAAAAGGGCCTATTTGAGCCGCAAAATCAGAAAACGTACCTTCACACATGTGCGCCCTACGAAGATTCAGATCAGCCTGCGCATTCGACCAATCTGATCAGAATCTTCACCGGGCGCATTTTGGATAGCTAAGGATTCAAAATTTTCCATGTGGAGACCGAAGACTCTGATCAGAATGTGCGGATGCGTAGGCTGATTTGAGTGTTTTTGGAGTACATATCAGAAGGTACGTTTTCCCACGCTGCGGTCCATTTCAGTACGTTGAGCAACATTTTTATATTTAAGTTTTGCTGTTACAATACTTGAAGGACAGTTGGAACTTTCGGTATTTCTATATATAGTGCAGCGTTTGTTGGTGTTGTTTGTTAGGTATTCAAGATTTTAAGACAAGGAGTTAAACAACCTGGAGTTTGCTTTTTGATTTCCAGATATGAATAGCTTATGTTTATAAACTTTAACTTTGTTTATTTCCATCAGTCAAACACACACGCGCTTCAGATCCGGCCCAATTTGTTTGAAAAATGAGGGCCGTTCAAAAATGTTAAAATGTTATACATGTATATATCATATATATTAATATATCTCATATATTGCAATATCGGAAACTGCAGCAAGTAAGGTCTCGGGATACAGGCTATTTGTTTTATCCAATTTAGTATGGAGACCCCCAAAAGCGTAATTCTAAAACAGTGCAGACCTAGATCAGACGCCACAGAATGCGGCGTCTGATCAGGGTCTCCACTGTTTGCAAATAGTTCTCATTTTCTCTAGAAATATCTAAATCACATAGCCTGAATTACCTAAAAACGAAATTGGACGCTTGTAATACATATAGTGTGGGGGAGTTTATTCAGTCTAAAATGGGTTCTTCAGTGTAATTGTAATGTGTTTACGCGCGGACAAAATTTGGTCATATTCCAATTGCAGATAGGCACATCTACATATATGTATGTGTACAGAGCAAATGTTCGCGCAGATGCTAATGTTCCCTTATCAAGTGCGTACTTACTTTTATTTTCTTGTTTTCAATTACATCTTAACCTCGAAAAAAAGAGCATTTACATCACGCGAAAATTAAGAAAAATGTGACATGTTTTGTTAATTTTATTAGGCATTTTGGGATATGGGGTAACAAAGTTAAATAGGAGTAGGGGTATTGCCCCCACATCTGGACTCCTATACAAATCTAGCATTGCTGAATATATGTATGTCAGAATTTTTTAGCGAACTTAACCACCCCAAGTTGAACAATTACTTGTTGTTTGATGTTTGACGTATAGTGTATCTGATCGATCCAATTTTTACGAATCTAGTACAGCTGATGAGCATCAAGCTGAAAGAAACAATCATCAAGATTAATGGCCGCTCTAGTTTTAAAGAAATAAGCCAGCCCACTGAAAAACCTAAATAATGTCCATGTGAACAGAAAAGCTTTGATAGTTAGAATCAGCGCTGTTTGCTTCCACAATATTTGTTCTGAATTCTTAACCTATACCGAATTTATCCTAAATATGTAAAGGGTTATGACTGTTCAAATACACTATAGCAGACCGGAAGCCGACGAATACAGGGTCGGATCAGGGACTGCACTGTTCGCCATTCTCCCCCACTGTTTAGACACACTCAAGGTAGTGATGTTGGCTTTGTTTTCAATTTCAAAATATATACAATAACTATTGAAGCTGTCCGAATGTTTAGTGCATTAATCCATTTATTTCGAGTGGACTCTTCTACCACAACTCTTTGGACCCATCATTTTAAAAAGCAGGATATCTAGTTAGGTTTTAGGCTCATAGGTGTGCTTATACTAATATAGTATAGGCAGGCTCCTCCGTTCATCCGTCGTGCGTCCGTCAGTCCGTCTTCCACATTCTTCAAACGTCTTCTCAGTAACCACTGGGCCATTCAAAACCAAATTTCATATGGAACCTTCATAGGCCATTTCGTTTGTTCGCCACATCTGGGTCACCTGACCAAGATGGCCGCCACGCCCAAATATGGTAAAATCCCTTTAAAATCTTCTCCGGAACCAAATAGCCAATGGCTCTTGGTCTTAGTGTGCAGCACTGGGGACGTGAGCCCAACAGAGTTTGAAAAAAATTATAATCTTCGGTTGACCTTGACCATTTTAAAGGAAAGGTCAATTTTTTCTACAGAGACTTCTATCGGAAAAACTTTAGATTTTTTCTAGTCTGGAACTTGAAGGCTGAGAGCTTTGATGTTTGGTGTGTAGCTTTATCTTGTGGACCTCTACCAAGATTGTTCAAATTATAACGCTGGGGTCAAAAACGAACCCGCCCTGGGTGTCACTTGTTTTTCATGTACTCATATAGGGAAAACGCTTCAAACGTCTTCTCCTCAGAATCCACAGGGGCCAATCAAAGCCAAAACTTCACATGGAGCCTCAATGGTTTTGGGGAACGAAGGTTTATTCGCCGCATCTGGGTCTCATGAACAAGATGGTCGCCAGGCCCAATTATGGTAAAATCCTTTTAAAAATGTTCTCTGGAACCAAAGGGTTAATGGCCCTGGGGCTTAATATAAAGCATTGAGATCATGAGCATAATTAAGTTTGGAGAATAATTGGTTGACCTTGTCCTTTTTTACGGAAAGGTCAAATTTTTCTACATATACTCATATAGGCAAAAACTTTAAAATTCTTCTTGTCTGACAACAGAAGGTCCCGGCCTTAAATATTTGGTATGTAGCTATAGCTTGTGGCCCTGGCGTCAAAAATGCTCCCCCCCCCCCCCACCCCCCAACCCCTCCTCACTCCGTGTCTGTTTCGCTAAATTAATTAAAGCTTAATACATACCAAGTTACTATAGAGACCAAAGGCTTTTCAAACTGTGCTGGCTACCATACCCAAATAGTCTCAGGTGAAGTACCGGACCATTGGCCCTCTGGTTACTTCTGCGTTTTTTTGTGTGTTTTTTTTTTTTTTTTAAATTTCTGTATTCAATGCAAACAGTGTAGACCCTTATTAGCCGCCGCGATCCGCAGCTTCTGATCTGGATCTGCACCGTTTGCTAATTAACCTTTTGGGAGTTTCCCGACTAAAATGGGTTAACGGAAAATTAAGTTCTTACCTAACTGCACTGACGGACGGACAGGCTGGTTAAAGTATTTCGTTCTCAGCCACTATATAGTGCAGGCTAACAGTGCCTTGTTAGAAAAAATATAGCGTCAGTCTGAAAACACTTCTGCAACAAGGTATATCGGGACCCGAATTTTACGGTGACTTAGTGTACAGATTAGTGTACAGATTTAGAAAAATTGCAGGTAAATCTAACTTTTCGGAGCAATTCAGAAAACTTATTAACTGTTATAAAAGAATATAGCCTGGATATTATGCGGCAGACTGCATGCCTAGTTGTTAACCCAATCATTGTTGATGGCTATGCTTCACTCTTTAATTGCACGACGGCGGTTCGGGCCTCAGACTCAATGACGACCTCTTCGAAAAACTTTAAACAGTGGGTTGGGGCTTGACGATATATCTTTGGCTTGGCCCGCCGTGGTTCAACTATTGGTATTCATTTACTCTGGCATACAGTAGAATTAGCCATGAGTACTCGTCTTTGTTTATTATAGTGATTAATTTGATTTTTATGTTTTCGCTTTGATGCATTGACTGAGTTGGGAGCCTTTATGCGAACCGAATTTTTATGTATTTCTGTATTAAAAGAAGCATCAGGACCCAGGGTGAAGTTAGCTGGCTGTAAAAGTGCTTTAAGCCCCCCGGTGGTTTGCTCTGCCGGCCGTTCTGGGGCGGTGGTCCCGGTGTTAGTCTTACCTTTGTTGCTTTGTGGTTTATTCTACGAGGCGATTTGTTGCATGTCTTTCCGTGTGTCATTTTGTTCTTGTGTTTTTCAGTCCTTTTAGTATTGCGATTACCTCGCTTGGGGAAGAGAGAGCTAATCTTAGTGCTTTTCGCACGTTTGTTCGGTTTGTGCTTGTTTAGATTTGTCGGTTTCCTCTTCCTCTTGGGGTCTGGGAAGGGCTGCGGTTTTTGATTGTGGCACTCCCTGGACTTTTCTCTTACCCTTATTTGTTATTTATATTAAGGGAAATAACTCTGGCATTAAATACGCGCCTTCTTTCTCACTGGGACCTACCTTTTAAGAGAAGAATGTACTATTCCCTCTGGGAGCATTTTCTTCCTTTAGGATTTGAAATGTCTGAAATACAGTGGAAACTTGCTGTCTGCAAAGTTTGCCTCTCTTTGCAAAATACTGGCACATTTTACCAGACACACTGATACATCTTAAAAGAAGCCGTGCTACGAGTAAAAGAGTCCTTGGATCAAAAGCGATAATGTGAATGTAAGCATCTGAGTATTAAGATAAAGATAAGTTTGTCCGTCAATCACGGCCTTTTCCTGCCATGAGCATACCTTTCTCATCACCTGGCCAGATCTTCTTTCAGCAATACAGAAACTTTTTTATCTCGTATACAGTACATTCTACTAGGTATTGCCAAATAAGTCGGGGCACAGCATTTCCTACATGATTGTTGGTGCACCCAGCGAAGACTCTGACCAGACTGCGCATCTAGTCTGGTCAGAGTCTTCGCAGGGCACTCGGTGGGTAGTCAATAATCCAAAACGTCTTCAGCCGGACAGCGAAGACTGAATAGACTGCGCGGTTGCACAGGCTGATCTTCCCTGGGGGGCACATGCAATTTTGTGGTAAATGGTGTGCCCCGGATCAAATTGTGTGCTTCACTTTCTGCAATCCAGGTTACATCGTTTTGGTGCTTTAGACTGGCTCCAGTCTCTAATGACTAGGTATTTATTCTAATAATCCGATTTCATTATCCACTAAATTAAACCAAAATAATATCATGACTATAAAGGCTGGACACTGGTGACCAATTTTTATTATAGTCTGGTCACTAGTAACCAGATTCATAGTCATGATATTATTTTGCTCTTTATTTTATTTGATTATCAAACAGTATTATAATAATAAATATTTTGTCACTGGAGACTGGAGTCAGTCTACGAGTAGTGGTTCGTTTGCTGTGTTGATCTTTTAATGTATATTAGCCCATTCCAAGGACAGTCATTTATCTTCTGCTACTCCGCAAAAGGTATTTGAATTTCAAGAGCAGAATCTTCATGAAAATCTTGCTAGCTGGAGTGGGTGCTCGAGTTTGTCTGTGTTTTTTTTTTTTTTTTTTTTTTTTTTTTTTTTTTTTTTTTCAAATCATATGTTTATTTCCTGTTTTCTGTCTGTAGCGTAAAAATGTAATACAGATTCACATAAGTCTAACTACAGTACCGCTGCTGATTGAGCTCATTTTTGAGTCCCTATGAAGTTTCTCCAAAAGCTCAAGAAAACAAATATTTAGGGATGTTAAAGGGAAAGTTTCTTATCGTGTCATGAAAGTATAGGTTGTGTGTACTCATTAGATCGAAACGACATCCCTAAATTATCCTTATTTGCCCCTGACCTGACGCTATGTTTAACCGTCAGTGGTTCGAACTACCAATGGCTAGATAAACTTTAGTTGTCAACTTTTTGGGAAAGGGTTGCCAGCTCTGCTTACCATCTCTTCTTTTTGTGACTGTTGAATTGCATTTTTCTGTCTTTCACTTTCGTGCTGAGAACTTAGTGTGGATCTGATTGTGTCAGTTCCTGAGGTCACTTATTTATTTCTATTGAAGTCCGACAGTACTTTATCCTAAATGTCATTTGTATAAGTACGACTATGTTGAATTATTAATTGTTGCTATATATATATATATATATATATATATATATATATATATATATATATATATATATATATATATATATATATATATATATATATATATATGTGTGTGTGTGTGTGTGAGTGTGTGTGTGTGTGTGTGTGTGTGTGTGTGAAGCAGACAAATAACATATTGTTTAAAAAACTGACTTCCTCATAATTCCTGACCCACCTGTTTCCCACTTTGGTGAATTAAGGGGATGAATGTAGCGTTTCGTTTTAAGGGTCGTTTTCACTGCCACAGGCGATAATAAAAGGCTTTTGCAAACAACACAGATCCAGATGAGACGGCTCATAATGTCGTCTGAAATTTGGCACCGAAACAATTAAAAACAGCCTACTGAAATGTACTATGAGGGTACTGTACAACTGGTTTTATTTACATGCTTTGTTTCATAGATTTAGATGTATTTCCAGCGATGTTGGTTCTCGATAAAGGCAATCACAAAGAAGCATGTTTTAGTTTGAGATTTAAGATATGAAAGTAAATGTAATAAACTTGATAGATAGACTGGCTCCGATCCAGAGTGACTAAATTTGTCATTTTATCATTCCCTTTGATAGTGAAACTAAAATAAAATTAAATCAAGCCAATATTAGCATGCTAGGTGACAAGTGCATAATACTTGAGCATGTTTGTTTGTTTGTGTTGAGGTTTTACGGCCCAGTCAACCCAATGGGGTCATGTCGAGCGCGGTCAGTTTACCTAACCACACGTTTACTGGGCAGGCTTAGTCATCTAAGCGGTTAACCAGTATTGTGCACATTCTTTCGCCAGAAACTGACAACTGCCCTTCTTGAATCAGCGGAAGGGAGAGAATGACCGTAGAAAATATTTCATGATCAATCTCCACGAAAGAATGTTGCCGACCTCGGCGGGGGTTGAACCCGCGACCTCCTGGTCTCCAGTCGGACAGCGCATCCAACTGAGCCACCGAGGCCGGCACTTGAGCATGTTAATATTAGCCATGTTATATTTTAGTTCCTATATCAAAGACAATTATAAACAACTTCTACATTTACTTTCATTTACTCACTATGGACTGGAACCAGTATAAGCTTGTCACAGATATGATGTTACCTTTTTAAACTTACAAGGAACTGTTATATTTTATTTTTCAGGTCGGCCAACGAAATATATGTCTGTATTAAAGCCTAGACTTGACAATGACTGTATTTCTAGGAAGTACAGCCTTTCCAGGAAATCTCAGTGGTAACTATGTATTTGGACTAAACGGTTCCCATCACAACCAAACCATGCATGAGAAGGAATACAGTACCCTCTGTAGCGTGGAGAGCGCAAAGGAGAACTCCTCCATATGCAATAAGGGAGGACTCGGAATTAGTTTGTCCACGCCTATCCTTATGTTGTCATTTGGAGTGTTAGGGAATATGATCGCGCTGATAGTGTTATTTACTGCAAAGAAGGAGATGAAGTCCACAGTATTCTACTCGCTGTTATTCGGTTTAGGAGTGACGGATCTCATTGGTCAGTTGCTTACAGGTCCCATTGCAATAATCGTATACGCAAATAACTTGCAGTGGGTGGGCGGAGAACCAGTCTGCAAATACCACGCCTTCTGTATGATATTCTTTGGTATGATTACACCGTTATTTGTTTGTGCTATGTCATTTGAGAGGCTACTTGCTTTACGGTTTGCATATTTCCATGCAAGAGTTGTAACACGTAAAAAAGCAAAAATTGTGATTCTTATTTGTTGGATATTTGTTTTAACATTCTGCTCTCTTCCGTTTACTGGATTTGGTAGCTACGAACATCAGTTTCCGGGATCGTGGTGTTTTCTTAACTTTCACAGGGAGAGCACAACGGATATGGCATACGCATACACTTACGCTTTTCTGAACATAAGTTTCATCATCGTTATCATTGTGTGCAACAGCGTTGTGATGTTGACGTTAATCAAAATGCGTAGGTCTCGAGTGCTGAACAATTCTCCTTCTATCGAAAGAAGACATGGTGTACGGCCCAGGTCTAAAATGAAATTTGAAGAAGAAACGCAGATGGTGTGGTTCCTCTGTGCCATTACATTGGTATTTTCAACGTGTTATCTCCCTTTAAATGTAAGTTGTCAGTTGGATCTTGTTTCACAAAGAGCCTCCTGCATTTACGTCGTGAGAAACACATACCATACTTACCCTAAATAGGCCGCATCAAGCGAAAATGTACCGCAACCATGCGCAAAATGCACACAATTCATCCTGCGCATGTGCAAAGTATCAACCGGGCCTTTGCTGTCTATTCATAGATTCTGTAGTATCCAATTATTCTGTCAGAGGACAGGGAAGATCCTGATCAGTCTGTGCGAATGCGCAGGCTAATCTGGACCTTTGCTGTTTGCATATGCCCGAAGCCATGGCGCGGCCCAACAACTGGAATACCTAAACGAAACTGGATACAAATGTTTAGCTATTTCCGCCAAGAGAGACAACATTTGAGACTTCCTGTTTGCTTTACTGCAGGTCCTATCCCTTCTGAAATGCGGTCTACTCCATAAGGAGAGAAATTGCTCCCTGTGGGAGCAAGTTCTTTCCTTTAGATAAAGGGTACAGCCTTTTTTTTCACAAAGGGACGAAAACAACTTTGACAGAGTTCCCTTAAGAGTGTATCCTTCCCTTCCTTACCCTAAAAAATGAACAAACTCATTTTACTACCTTTGATGTGTCTAAAGCTGCTTGGTGAGTGTCAGTGTAGACCCTGATAAAAGGTCGCAATCTACGGCGTCTTATCTGGGTCTGCACTGTTTGTTTCCGCTTGTCCCCGTACATAGGAAATACGATGTTACAAAAGACAGAACTTCTGCGTTCAGATAAAACACTCCGTGACCATAATATCGTTTTGACAGGTTATCCCCAAAGGTAGTCTCTTATGGTAAGATCAGAATGTAACATTTCCTATCAGCCCGCTTGTTCACAAGGTCTTATCACGACCATTTTTTTTCACAGTCAACAGTCAGTCTGTGAATACGAAGGTACCAGTCTTCCCTGAGTGCACGTCAGATATACATTCCCTCATACCGTATTTACTCTAAGTGTTCGGACATCCTATCATCTTAACATACTTCTAAAGTTTGAACAGGACCCCTTGACTATCTTTTGATTCACCTCAAATTCTAACCAAACACTGTCTTCTATGGCGTCTGATCTAGATCTCAAGTTTTGCTTAGGCCTGTCTGTCCGAGTATTTAGGGTAAATACGGTTTTGCGACCGCGCATCCACGCACTCTGATCAATTTCCATGCTGTTCGCTAACGGAATGTTAAATTATGTGAGCGAACAGTGTAGTTTCAAATCGGATTGTGCATCAGTGTTATACTTGTGAAATATCATAAGGTATTTTTTTTTTTTCTTAGAGGGGCTAACATCTTGAAAGTCTAGGCCAAGTACCGCGGTCTACAGTCGAAACTCGATAGCTCGAACAGCGACGGCTCGTTTACCATGGCTAATCCGAACTCGTTTTTGAGTCCTTACAAAATTCTCCCTCTGGCTCAAGAAAACAAATATTTAAGAAAATTTTCTTATTTTATCATGAAATTGTACGTTGTGTATACGCATTAGAATCGCCTCATCGTAGCGATTCTAATGAGAACACTCAACATACCATTATTGTGTAGATCAAAAAAAGTTTCTAAATTATCGCGATTTGCTTCCTCTTGCGTCATGATTAGCCGTCAGTAGCTCGAACTACCCATAGCTCGAACAAATTTCCATGGTCCCAAAGATGTTCGAGTAATTGAAGTTCGACTGTGTTTCCAAATGTCATTGTAGCAACTTCAGCCTATCGTCGATTTCTGATACCAAAACGAATCTATACACAACGTAGCACAGAATGAATATCACGGTCCATCAAGGGAACAGCAAAATACAGGTACATGTAAAAACATCCAAAGAGCTTGAGGAGAAGCGATACACTTTCAGGGGAGGTAACTCGTTCAAAATGGTTTTGCCGCCATTTTGAAAAGGAGTCTACTCTAATAGAAATAATTTGCTCCTCATTTCAGAATGTGCTTGGTGTAAAGGGAAGCAAACAGAAAATTATAAAAGTTGTCGCCCTGATAACATTGGCGGAACAATCTAAAGAAGAAGCAATACAATGTAGTCTTCAAAGACAGTGTAAAGTTCTGATTCCTTCTCACAGTGACTGGTCTAGCAAAACAGACTTGCCGTTTCAAAAGCTAATGGCTGGGGCTACGATTAACCCATTTACGTCGAGTGGTCTCTTCTAGCACATCTTTTTGAACAGGTCCATTTCCAAAAAAAAAAAAAAAAAAAAAAGAATATCTGGGTAGTTTTCATTACTACAATGTTTTATAGAAATTCCTTTACTAAATACACGTTCTGTGGCGTCTGACCAGGCTCTACAGACCACTGTTAACCAATGCCCCGCTATGGATTAGAGGAAAAATATTACTCTCAGCAAATTATTTTCTTTTAAGATTAGCTCCACTAAAGTATTTAAGCATGTTAAAGAGTACTTGCTGTTTGTGGTGGAATGGGGGAGGGGAATTACTTTTAGGTCAGATTGATATGCCTTGGAAGTGTAGATATTCAGCTTAACCCTTAAACTGCCAAGAAAACTTGCATCTGAAAATGTCGTCTATTCATGTCGTCTGCTGAAAATAATTTTGCAAACTACAAACCTATTTTTGCATACAGGTAAACAGTGTTGGCCCTGATCAGACTGCTCCTACAAGGAGCAGTCTGATCTGGGTCCACACTGTTGGCAAAATGACTTTTAAAATCACAAGCAGATGACAAAGCAGACGACAATTGTTGTGATTGGCAGTTTAAGGGTTAAATCATTAGTCCGGACATATGTCTATAGCAAATTCAGTAGACTTTGTAATGGAATGACTCAACATGAATCGCGGGTGCCTGACTGATGGGCGATGATGTAAGCGAATAAAATTAAAACAAGTCATAATTATTACTATTTTTATACGATGTTGATCTAGGTCTACTCTGGTCGTATATGTCATAAGACCGGTATCTGTTTGGTGGTGTGTGTGGGGCGGGGCGGGGCGGATAGGGGTTGGGGCAAGGGGGGTGGGGGCTCATATAAGGAATTTTACGTGTTTGCTACGTTAATTGTTTTGGTTATTTTGAAATACAAATGCTAATTGCTGTTCCTGTTTAATCTTTACTACTCGCTGAGGAAATTCAGCAGACGACAACTTTATGGTATTATTTGTTTTACTTTTCCCAGAAAAGAGGCTTTGACATTTCATGCAAACCTATTTTCTAGGAACGGAGAAAAAAATCAACTGTCATCTGCTGAAATATTTTCCCAGCATACTAAGTGTTAATAACTCGTTTATTTCTTTTTCAGATTAACATACTCATAAACCAGATCACTGGTCGCATCAACTATGCTGCAGACTTAATAGGTGTCCGAATGGCCAGCATCAACCAGATACTCGACCCGTGGCTCTACATTCTATTAAGAAAAAGAGTTATTGTAAAAGTGGTGATGAACGTGGCAAACTTTATTCTGTGTCGGAAGAAAATTTCTCCCAAACGGAATCGCTATGTTCATAGCACTTCTCAGGGCAGCAACTCTTACACAAACTACAGAAACGGAAATGCTTGTCAGGAATTGAAACATTTCGATTCATATACTAATGTACGAGAAACGGCAAATGAAAACATAGCGAACGAAATAGACAAACCTGTTGATAAAACTATTCATATCAGTCCCTCTGAAATAGACAATCATGTTAATAAATCTGTGCGTGTCGTTCACGCAGATCAAGACTTAAGTGACTCAAGTACAAACAGTACGACAAATTTGATCAGCACAGATGATGAGATTCCGAAAGACTTTCAAAGAAAACCAAGACTACGGAGGTCGTGGTCTTTGGATGAGAATTTAAACACAACACAGAGGGAGCCACATTCAACATGTTCTGATAGCGCTAAGTGCGAGGACAGTGATCGGAACATACGTCTCAGGAAATCTAGTTTACAATCATTCCTTAGAGTAATACAGTGGAAGACAAACAGCAGAAAACCAAGTCTTCCTGCTAAGTTACACACAGTTTGAGGACAACTTATTGGGAAATGATATACCCGCAAGGTAGCCAACTCTGCCAAACAGTTTTCGCTCCCTTCTGAAAAGGAGTTTGTGCTAAACGGTAAGAATTTGCTCACGCCCATGGGAGCCAATTCTTTTCTTTTAGTGTATACCCCCTTTTAGACGAAGATTGGCGAAAAAGAAAGCTAACTGAAGGTCGCAAAAGTTGTCTCCCTTGTAAAAACGGCGGAAAATTTATCAAATGCGTTCATTCATCTTAATCCTTGTTCAGCTGAATATATTATGATGTCACACACATTTCCAATTTTTAGCCAATCGAATCACTTTACCCAAGTTGTTGATACAAATTCACATATTTAATGACAAACAGTGCAGCTCAAGATCAGTTGGCTTCTGAAGAAGCCAACTGATCTGGATCTACACTGTTTGCAAAGGCAGGACATATTCGGGTTCAGCAGGACAAGGATAAAATGATTTCGCCGCGCTACAACGTACTGTTTTATTGTTAGAGCACACTATAGTGCTTTATTTGCTACATATTAGTGAACGTAAGCCCTCCGATCTCGGATATCCTCAATCATGCAAGCAGAAATAATTAATCAAAAAAAAAAAAAAAAAAAAAAAAATAATGGTCAGTGGATACAGCTGGTAGTTTTTCCACCATTTTGTACAAGTGAGATAATTTTTGCAATTTCCTGCAGTTTCCTTCTGAAAAGGGGTCTACTCTCCGAAGGTGAGCAATTTTATCCGTTAAAATAGACGCATTTTCAAAAGGGAGGCAAAACCAGTTTTGACGAATTTAATAACCTCAAGGAAAACGGATGCAGGTTCAGAAAAGACAATTTTATTCAAAAATGCTCTATTCTGAAATGAAAGAATGGGAGCAAATTCTTTCCTTTAAGAGCAGACCTTTTTTAGATGGGACTTGCGTGGGTAAGAAAACAAACAGGAAGTCATAAAAATTGTCACCCCTTGTAAAAATCGCGGAAACCCCACAAATTGTATCCAGTCTCGTAACAGGGTGTTATATATGTAAAAAGTATTTTATGTTGAGTGGGTCCATGTTTTGAGGTGATAGCAAACGGTACCATTTGACTTCATAAATCCAGAAATTGTCGGAAATTATGCCTCTCTGAAAGAGTGAAATCGCTTGATTATAGCTATATTATGTCTAGCTGGTCGTATATTTTATATTAAAATAATGACTTGAAACGCTGAATTTTATTGATGTGTTGTTCTCAAAAAGTTTCGATTATTTCCCGCTACATTATTAGCTCACCTGAGCCTTTAGACTCATAGTATAGCCAGGTTCTGTCGTTCGTCCGTCCGTCGTCCACACTCTTCAAACATATCCTCAGAAACCACTGGGCCAATTAAAACCAAATTTCATATGAAGCCCCCAATTGCCGGGGGAACGAAAGTTTGTTAGCCGCATCTGAGTTACATGACCAAGATGGCCGCCATGCCCATATATGGTAAAACATTTTAAAAATCTTCTCTTGAACCAAAGGACCAATGACCCTGGTATGCAATATTGGGGATATGGGCCCAATAAAGTTTTAAAAAAATGCTGACCTTGGGTTGACCTTGACCTTTTTACATAGACACCTACAGGCAAAACTTCTTGTCTGAAACTATAAGGCCCATGCCTTTAGTATTTAGTATGCTGTTTTATCTTGTGGACCTGTACCAAGGTTGTTCAAATTATTGCCCTGGGCCAGAAATGGCCCCACCCCAGAGGTCACTGTTTTACGTAGACTCATATGGGGAAAAAAACTTTAAAAGTGTTCGGCATCCGTCTAATGAAAGTAGAAGGCACAAGCATTTGATCTTTTGCATGTAACTCCATGGCCCTTTGGAAAAAAAAATGAATGAAATCTTGTCAGCAAACTGTCTCAAAAACTATTGAAGCTAGAGCCTTGAAATTTGAGGAATAGATTGGTAGCAATAAGTAGATGACCTGACTAACTTTTGAATAATTCTAAAAAAATACTTCTTAAGTTCTGGCCCTTTGTCATTTTGGGCAGTTTTACATTGCAGGCTTTTTGATGCATAGCATAAGTTTTGAACTGTGCATGCTAGGGTTTTGAAATTTCATACATCGGGTCCTCATGAAAAAAAGCTGACATGTATTTTTTACTTATCAGGATTATGCCTCTTTCTGAGTTATGGCCTTTTGAAAAAATATGGATGAAATCTTGTCAGCAAAGTATCTAAAAAACTACTAAAGCTAGAATCTTGAATTTTGAAGAAGAGACTGGTTGTGATGGGTAGATGACCTGATTAACCTTTTAATAAATTTTCAAAAGTACGTCTTGAGTTACGGCCTTTTGTCATTTTGGGTATTTTTACATTGCACACTTTGTGATGCATAGCAAAAATTTTGAACTGTGCATGCTAGGGTTTTGAAATTTCATATTTGGATTCCTTATGAAAAAAGGCTGACACATATGTTTTCTTATCAGGATCATGCCCCTTTCCTGAGTAATGGCCCTTTGAAAAATATGGATAAAATCTTGACCAAATTAACCTTTGAATAAATACTGAAAAAAAAACTTCTCAAATTATGGCCTGTCATTTTGGGCATTTAAATTGCAGACTTTTTGATGCATAGCATAAGTTTTGAAATTTCAGAAATGGACTGGTAGCGATGAGTAGATAACTTGATCAACTTTGAATAAATTCTGAAAAGTACTTCTTATTTTATGGCCCTTTGTCATTTTGGACATTTTTACATTGCACACTTTTGGATGCATAGCAAACAACTTTTTTTTTCTTTTTTTTATTATTTTACGAAATGTGTCAACTTAGTGTCTGAATAGCAAGAATTTTCTAATACGAAACTTCCGAATATGCAAAATCGTCTTCGGTAGATCGTCTCGGTGCCCACACGACAACTGTGCAACTAGCCGTAAGTTTCCTGTGCTATGTTAAGCATTGGGACGCTTTCCTGCGACTTTGAATTTCATATATTTTGTGGCAATAAGCAATCATTTGCTCTTGTTGGAAATATTTATAGATATTCAGAAAATTGAAAAGCAGTGTAACGCTTTTTTTTCTGCGTTTCTATTCGTTTCTTTTGCAAAAAGCCATCGATTCTCGCGACATTCATAACCTTCCATATAAAATTCGTATTTTTCAGCAAGGCAATTGTTAACAAAATATCTCGTAAAAGAAACGATCTCTTGCTTGAACCATCTTAACAACTTCTCAGTTTATTAAACACAGCTTTGAAGAAGAAAAAAAACAAGAAAACAAAACAAAAAAACAACAACAACAAAAAACAACAAAAAAACAATAAAAAAAAAAAAAAAAAAAAAAAAAAAAAAAAACGCTCACACAATTCAGAATAATGCTCCTTCAAGGCTCCTTTAGATCTTAAATTTTCACACATGTCCTTCTTAAAACTTCCATTCCGTATTTGTTCACACATTATTCTTTATTTTATGATGTCTTCACAAATGAAAAGCAAAATGTCTTTTCAACAGGACAGTTTAGAAAAAAAGTCTTCAGACAATAAGTAACACAAATCTTCAACTTTTAGGTTTACTTTGTAAGGTAAAACAAAACCAGATGGTTACAGATATGAATTTAACAGCAACCAACAACTGCCCAGAAGTTGTTGAGCAACAACGCAAAAATATTAAATCAATAACTTCAAATTTAAATGAGACCATTACAAACTTAAAATAAAAAAAAAATAAATAGCTTGAAAAGAAAAAGCTATTCAGAGCCTGAGATCTTATTACGATAAAGTTGTTGCACTTGCATTCAAATTATATGAAACAGAGCAAAAACTTAGCAGAAAGCAAACATATAATAAGTGCTATATCCTCGAATTGTTTCAATAAGATAGAAATGTCCGAATGTGCAAAAGAAAAAAAAATTGGTGAGAATTCTGTCAGCAATCCTAACCAGCCCCCAGCTACACGGGATACTCAAAACTGTAAAGCTGACAAGTCTGTCAAGGACAACACAGATAATATTTTAAATGAAAGCCAGGAATTCCTAGAAAGTTTACATTCGGATCATGTAACAGAACACATAGTCCCTGCCAAGTGTAAGCGGGAGAGCTCGTATTCTGATTCTGGTCATGCAGAAAGCACAATCTCTGCCAAATGTAGGTGGGATGATTCGAAAGAATTGCAAAGTTGCATAAAGGCTGTCAACATTGCCACCCCTTCGAAGCACAGGGCTCATCCCCCCCCACCCCCCCCACCCCCCTGCTGCCAGCCATACACATAAAAACAAACTGAAAAATAAAATTTCAAAACATGTCTTGATAGGAGAACTTCAGTAGAAGTGAATATAACTCAATGAGCTATAGCTGCTAGAATCTTTCTGAAAATTTGATTCTGATATCAAAAAGATTGCCTTTGTAAACAAGGATCACACTACAGATTAGAAAATGTGAGTCTCGGTTTTATTGAGACTTCATAAGCAGTAATGAAGTTTGCAACAATGCTTATGCCCTCTAGCGTACATATGAGCAAACTCCATTTTCAAATATACCATAATGGGCCCAATGATCCCAAAGGAAATGAAATATTATCTGCACTATGGTGATGTACGGGGAGACGTTCTACCGCCGCCACACGGCACTAAAACCAGCCTTAGTGTAGTAAAATAAACGCCAAAAAGACTGCATTTGGAAAAAAAAGAACACACGACAGATTACAAAATGGGAGTCTCGTTGTTTTTTGTTTTGTTTTGTTTTTTTGTTTTGTTTTTTTTTTTATGTTTTTTTTGTTGTTTTTTTTAGACTCTTAAGGAATAATGAAGTTTGCAACACTGCGTATGCCTTCTAGCGGACACATGAGCAGAACTCCATTTTCAAATATAAAACAATGGGCCCAGTGATCCCAAAGGAAATGAAATATAATCTGCACTATGGTGATGTATGGGGAGACGTTCTACCGCCGCCACACGGTACTATCACCAGCTAAAGTGTAGTAAAATAAACGTCAAAAAGGTTGCCTTTGGAAACAAAGAACACACAACATATTAGAAAATGGAAGTCTTGTTTTGTTGTTGTTTATTATGCCCCCAACTTCAAAGAAGTTGGAGGGGCATACTGCTTCTGGGTTGTTCGTCCGTCCGTCCGTCCTTCCGTCCGTCCTTTCGTCACGCTTTTTGATGCATAGCATAACTTTAGAACCGTGAATGCTACTGTTTTGAAATTTCTTCTATGGATTCCTCATGAAAAAATAGCTGATACGTATTTTTTTTCTTGACAGGATTATGCCCCTTTTCTGAGTTATGGCCCTTTGAAAAAATACGGATGCGATCTTGTCAGCAAAATATCTCAAAAACTATTGAAGCTAGAGTCCTGAAACTTGATGAATAGACTGTAGTGATGAGTATTGTTTGTTTGTGTTGAGGTTTTACGGCCCAGTCAACCCAATGGGGTCATGTCGAGCACGACATGTCTAACCACACGTTTACTGGGCAGGCTTAGTCCTCTAAGCGGTTAACCAGTATTGTGCACATTCTTTTGCCAGAAACTGACAACTGCCCTTCTTGAATCAGCGGAAGGGAGAGAATGACCGTAGAAAATATTTCATGATCAATCTCTACGAAAGAATGTTGCCGACCTCGGCGGGGGTTGAACCCGCGACCTCCTGGTCTCCAGTCGGACGGCGCATCCAACTGAGCCACCGAGGCCTGATTAACTTTTGAAGAAATTTTAAAAAATACTTCTTGAGTTATGGCCCTTTGTAATTTTGGGTATTTATACCTTGTCAGCAAAATGTCTCAAAAACTGTTTGAGCTAGAGCCTTGAAAATTAGTAAGTGGATTTGTAGTGATGAGTAAATGAGCTGGTTAACTTTTGAAGAAATTCTGAAAAATACTTCATGAGTTATGGCCCTTAGAATTTTTAGGCATTTTTACCTTGTCAGCAAAATATCTCAGAAACCATTGGAGCTAGAGTCTTGAAACTTGATGAATAGACTGGTAGTGATGAGTAGACAACCTGATTAACTTTTGAAGAAATTTTGAAAAAAAAATATTTCTTGAGTTATAACCCTTTGTAATTTTGGGCATTTTTACCTTGTCAGCAAAATACCTCAAAAACAGTTAGTGCTAGAGCCTTGAAACTTAGTAAATGGATTTGTAGTGATGAGTAGATGACCTGATTAACTTTTGAAGAAATTCTGAAAAATACTTCAGGAGTTATGGCCCTTTGTAATTTTGGGCATTTTTACATTGTCAGCAAAAAATCTCAAAAACTATTGAAGCTAGAGCCTTGAAGCTTGATGAATAGACAGGTAGTGATGAGTAGACAACCTGATTCACTTTTGAAGAAATTTTGAAATATACTTCTTGAGTTATGCCCCTTTGTAATTTTGGGCATTTTTACTTTGTCAGCAAAATATCTCAAAAACTCTTAGTGCTAGAGCCTTGAAACTTAGTAAATGGATTTGTAGTGATGAGTAGATGACCTGATTAACTTTTGAAGAAATTCTGAAAAATACTTTATGAGTTATGGCCCTTTGTAATTTTGGGCAATTTTACCTTGTCAGCAAAATATCTCAAAAAGCGTTGGAGCTAGAGCCTTGAAACAATGAATAGACTGGTAGTGATGAGTGGACAATCTGATTAACTTTTGAAGGAATTTTGAAATACTTCTTGTGTAATGGCCCTTTGTAATTTTTGGCATTTTACCTTGTCAGCAAAATATCTCAAAAACTATTAAAGCTAGAGCCTTGAAACTTAATAAATGGATTTATAGTGATGAGTAGATGACTTGATTAACTTTTGAAGAAATTCAGAAAAATACTTCATGAGATGGCCCTTTGTAATTTTGGGCATCTTTACCTTGTCAGCAAAATATCTCAAAAACCGTTGGAGCTAGAGCCTTGAAACTTGATGAATAGACTAGTAGTGATGAGTAGACAACCTGATTAACTTTTGAATAAATTTTGAAAAATATTTATTGAGTTATAGCCCTTTGTAATTTTTGACATTTTTATCTTGTCAGCATAATATCTCAAAAACTGTTAGAGCTAGAGACTTCAAACTTGGTGAATTGATTGGTAATGATGACCTGATTAACTTTTGTGTAAATTTTGAAAAAAATATTTCATAAGGAATGACCCTTTGCAAATTTGGGCATGTTCCTTTGTCAACAAAATATCTAAAAACTATTGAAGCTTGAGCCTTGAAACTTGATGAATAGATAGGTAGCGATGAGTAGATGACCTGATTATGCCCCCAGTTTCGAATGAAATTGATGGGGCATATTATTTTGCCTTCGTTTGTCCGTCTGTCCGTTCGTCAAGCTTTTTTGTGCATGCCATATCTTAAGAACCCTGCATGCTAGGGTTTTGAATTTTATATTTTGGTTCCCAATGAAAAAATAGCTGACCCATATTTTTTTACCTTGTCCAGCATGTTTGTTTAGAGATATGCCCCTTTGAAAAAAATCAGAATTAAACCTTGTGAGCAAGATATCTTGAAAAGTATTTAAGCTGGGTTCTTGAAATTCGATATAGTGAGTGGGAATGATGTGTAAATTTCCTGATTATATTTTGAGAGAATTCCGTGAAAATATTGATAAAGTTACGGCCCTTTGCGGTTCTGCGCATTTTGACGTCAGCAAGATGTCTCGAAAAGTACTTAAGGTAGGGTCTTGAAATATTATACGCTGATTGGGGATGATGTGGAGATTACCTGATTTGTTTTTTAGGGAATTCCATGAAAAATCGACGTAGTTATTGCCCTTTGTAGTTCTAGGCATTTTGACCTTGTCAGCAAGATATCTCAAAAAGTATTTAAGCCAGATCCATGATATTTGGTATACTGATTGGGATTGAGGAGGAGATCACCTGATTAAATTTTGAACCAATTAAATGAAATGTTGTAAGTTATGGCCCTTCGCAATTTCTGGCCATTTAATTTAGTTGCTTTATTGTGTATAGCATACGTTTAGAACCATGTATGCTAATGTTTTGAAATTTCATTTTTAGATTCCTCATGAAAAAATAGGTGACCGTATTTTTTTCTTACCCCAATTATCTCCTATTTTCGAGTTATTTCCTATTTGTACTGTTGTTACTGTCATGGGCAAGCAGTGTTGGAGTCAAGCAGTGTTAGAGTCAGGCAGTTGGGGGCATAGTGTTTTACAAACACCAGCTCTAGTTTTTTTGTTTTTTTTTTTTGTTGTTGTTTTTGTTTTTCCTTTTTACTTTTTTAGGCTATGAAGTTTGCAACACTGCCTATGCCCTCTAGCGTATACATGAGCAGGTCTCCATTTTCAAATATGCCATAATGGGCCCAGTGATCCCAAAGGGAATAAAATATAATCTGCACTATGGTGATGACTCGCATTTGGCAGTTTTTACCCCCAAAACCTGGACTCTCAAACGTTAGAGGCAAGAGTCCTTAGTGATGCATATATAATCAATCCAATTTTTTTTTTATCTACGGCTTCATATTTTAATCTATTTGTGATCCAGAGGACAAGAATTATCAACATTTGGGCAATAGTTAACTCTTAATTCTAGAAAAGGAAGTCCCTGGGACCCTCAATTAAAAACTCTGAGGGAAAACCGTGAATTTATAAATGCTATTCCTAAATCCATTAAATATAGCCTTATATTATATTGGTATGTTAGCCTAATAGCCTTATGTATATTCATTCCAATTCTCCAACATAAGCTAATAGTTAACGTTGGCCCTTTTAGAATTTGCACATATACATGGAACATTTTCTATTGTTTGCGTATTTTAATGATTAAGTATAGACTAAATTGAAAATCTTGAGTTCTGTGATTGGACAGAAAATACCCATTAACTAAATACTTAAAATCTCTTATGAATATTGTGGTAACTCGGAACTGCTTCGACAAAGAGGTTCTCTGGGATGATATACAAATAGAGTACTATCTTTCCTTACTTTTCTCAGATGTTAATATGTGACACTTGTCGTACTTTGGGTGCTCATTAGAACCGTCACAACAAGATGGTTCAACCTGACAAACAACACCTAGTATCTAGCTGTATATTTGTCTTGCAAAAAATGATTGACACACAAAATTGTTAGGTCATGAAAAAAAAAAAACAAAAAAAAAAAAAAAAACAGTACAACTCCTTTACTCACATTTTTTAGCTCACCCGAGTCGTGCGTCGTCCGTCGTCAAAAAACTGCTTTAAAAGCTTACTCCTCGTACACAACTGGACCAATGGACTCGAAACATGTTAGGAAGCATCGGGATGACTTGTTTATCAAAAATAGCTTAAATCGTTTCGATCGGAAATCCAAGACGTCCGCCATCTTGAAAATCTAGTTTTTGCTTCTTCTCCTGAACCGATAGGCCAATTGACTCAAAACTTGGTAGGACACATCGGGGTGAATAATAGATCAAAAATAGCTAAAATCGTTCCAATGGGAAATCCAAGATGGCCGCCATGGCGACTATCTTGAAAATCTATATTTCGCTTCTTCTCCTGAACCGAAAGACCAAATGAATCAAAAATTGGTCGGAAGCATCGGGGTGACTGGTAAATAAAAAAATAGCTAAAATCGTTCTGATCGGATATTCAAGATCTTGATAATCTATTTTTCGCTTCCTATCCACTATGGCCGCCATGGCGTCTATTTTGAAACTCTATTTTTCGCTTCTATTCCTGAACCGAAACGCCAATTGATTTAAAACTTGGTAGGAATTATCGAGGTGACTTGCAGATCAAAAATAGCTAAAATCGTTCAGATCGGATATCCAAGATGGCCGCCACGGGCCACGGCCATCTTGAAAATCTATTTTTTGTTTCTTCTACTGAACCGAAAAGCCAACTGACTCGAAACTTTGTAGGAAGCATCGGGGCGACTTGTAGATCAAAAATAGCTAAAATCGTTCCAATCGGAAATCCAAGATGGCCACCATCTTGAAAATCTGTTTTTCGCTTCTTCTCCTGAACCGAAAGGCCAACTGCCTCCAAACTTGGAAGGACGCACCGGGGTGAATTATAGATCAAAAATAGGTACTAGAGGCCCAAGTTGGCCAGATATCGCTCATTTGGGTTAGGCTGATCAAAATACAAATGTATGTTATAGTGTGCAAAGGTGGCCATCTTGGCTATCAGATCAGATTCCCTTTAGCAATCCAGAATCTGATGTCTGAAGAGTTTCAAGAGTGCCGTCATGGCCGCCATCTTAGATATTGGCAATGATTTATGAATTCTGAATCACCTCGATGTCTCCCATCAAGTTTCGGCTCAATCTGACTCACGGTTTGGGAGGAGATGTCGTTTGAATTTCAAGATGGCTGCCACCGCCGCCATCTTAGATATTGAAATAGAATGATTTTAGTAATGCTGAATTTCCTCAATGCTTAAAGCCTCCCACCAAGTTCAAGCTTAATCAGACTTACCATTCGAGAGCGTATGTGATTGGAAGATTTTCAAGATGGTTGCCATGGTGGCCATCTTGGACATCAGAACGGAACAATTTTAGCAATTCTAAATCTCCGTGATGCCCCTATGCCTTCCATCAAGCTTCCGCTCCATCCGACTTATGGTTCGGGAGCAGTTAACAATTGAACACTTTCAAGATCGCCGCCATGGTGGTCATCATGGATAAGATTCTGAAGGAGATGTCGAAAATGTGAAAAGTTACTGATGAACATATGGGTGACGGACGGACCATGGTCAACGCTGACCTGTCCAGGTGAGCTAACAATTAGATATCTTTAAGATGGCTGATGTAGCTGCCATCGTGGATATCGTTACAATATGGTTTTAGCGATTCTGAATCTCCATGTCACCCCAATGCCTCCCACCAAGTTTTGGCTCAATCTGACTTACCATTCGGGAGCAGATAAGGTTTGAAGATTTTCAAGATGGCCACCTTGTGGGCCATCTTAGATATCTGAACAGAACAATTTTACTAATTCTGAGTCTCTATGTCACGCCGATGCGTACCATCATGTTTGGGTTCAATCCGCATTACGGTTTAGGAGATGTCGTTTGAAAATTTCAAGATGGCCGCCGAGGATATTGGAACGGAACTAATTTAGCAATTCTAAATCTCCATGTTACCCCAATGCCTCCCACCAAGTTTGGGCTCCATCCGACTTACCATTCGGTAGCAGACATGGTTTGATGATTTTCAAGATGCCCATCTTGGAAAGTGGAATGGAACGATTTTAGCAATTCTGAATCTCTACGTTGCTCTTATGCCTCCCGTCAAGTTACAGCTCTATCCGACTCACGGTTTGGGAGGATATATCATTTGAAGATTTTCAAGATGGCTGACATTCTCTTGGATATCAAGATGGAATGATTATAGCAATTCTAAATCTCCATTTGGCTCCAACGCCTCCCACCAAGTTTGGGCTCAACCTGACTTAGGGTTCGGGTGTAGATTGGATTTCAAGATTTTCAACATGGCCGCAGAGGCTATCTTGGATAGCCGAACAGAACGATTTTAGGAATTCTGAATCTTTATGCCGCTCCGATGCTTCCCATCAAGTTTTGGCTCAATCCAGCTTATAGTTTTGGAGGAGCTGTTGTTTGAAGAATTTTAAGATGGCCGCCATGGCGGCCACCTTGGATATCAGGACAGAACGATTTTAGCAATTCTGACTCTCCATGTCCCTCCGATGCCTCCCATCGTTTCGGTTTAATCCGACTTACGGTTTGGTAGAAGGTATTGGATACCGGAATTGAACGATTTTAGCAATTCTGAATCTCTTTGTCGCTCCGATGCCTCTCATCAAGTTTTAGCTCATTCTGACATGGTTTGGGAGGAGGTTTGCTCGAAGAATTTCAAGATGGCTGCCGTCTTGGATATCGGAACGATATTAGCAATTCTGAATCTCTGTGTCACTGTTATGCCTCCCATCAAGTTTCGGCTCAATCCGACTAACAGTTTGAGAGGAGATGTCATTAGAAGAATTTCAAGATGGTCACCCTGGCAGCCATCTTGGATACCGGAACGGAACAAGTTTTGCATTTCTGAATCCCCATGTTGCCACAATGCCTCCCATTAAGTTTCAGCCCAATCCAACTTATGGTTCTGGAGATGTTGAAAATGTGAAAACCTAACGACGGACGAACGGAAGACGGACGATGGACAACAGGCCATAGTATAAGCTGACCTGGAGCAAAGGCTCTAGGTGAGCTAAAATTCTACCAATCTGAAATCTGAGATGGCTACTATGGCAGCCATCTGAAAGGCTATTTTTCGCTTGTTCTCATGAAACGAATGGCCAAAGGATTCTAAACTTAGTAGGAAGCATCGGGGTGACCACCTGCGGCTAAAATCATTCCAATCAGAAACCCAAGATGGCCGCCATAGTGGTCATCTTGAAAATTTGATTCTTACTCTTTCTCTCGAACGAAAAGACCAATTGACTAACAACTTGGTAGAAAGATCGGGGTGGCTTGTTGATAAAAAATGCATAAATTGTTACGACCGGAAATCCAAGGTGGCCGCTATGGCGGCCATCTTGAAAATTTATTTTTCACTTCTTCTCCTGAACCAAAAGTCCAACTGGCATAACTTTGTAGGAAGCATCGGTTAACTTGTACATCAAATATGGCTAAAACATTCTGATCCGATATCGGAGTGGCTTATAGATCAAAAATTGCTAAAATCGTTCCGATTGGAAATCCAAGATGGCCGCCATCTTGAAAATATATTTTTCGCTTCTTCTCTTGAACCGAAAGGTTGATTGACTGGAAACTTGGTAGGAAGCATCAGGGTGACTTGTGAATAAAAAATAGGTAAACCATGCCACTCTTTCTTGGAAATCTATTTTGCGATTCTCCTGAAACAAAAGGCCAACTGACTTAAAGTTTGGTAGACAGCATCACGGTGACTTGTAGATCAAAAGTAGCTAAAATGGTTCCGCCACAATTGCCATCTTGAAAATCTATTTTTCTCTTCTGCATAAAAAGGCCCATTGACTCGAAACTTGATAGGAAGTATTTGGGTGACTTGTAGATCAAAAGTAGCTGAATCATTCTGATCAAAAATCGAAGAGGGTCGCCCTAGCAGCCATGTTTAGAATCTATTTTGTACGTTTTCTCCTGAACCAAAAGGGCAATTGACTCGAAACTTCATTGGACGTATCGAGGTGACTTGTAGATCAAAAGTAGATAAAAATTGGTTTGACTGGAAATCCAAGATGGCCACCATCTTGAAAATCTATATTTAACTTCTCTTGATGATGATGAGTTCAGGTTTAACGATGCATCAACCCATGAGGGTCATTTGCGTCAAAATAGTGAACTAACATGGTTCTGTAATGAAACGGTTATAATAATAAAATGTAAAACTAGAACGAATTTAAAAATTAAAGCAGTTATACTTTGTTAAGAAGATTGATGTGTTTTAAAAACATAAGTATGTTATCAGTCGGAACATTTTCAAATAAGTATCTCAGATCATTTTTTTGGAAGAATTGATGTCATGGGAGAACTCAATGCAGTCGATCAGAAAGTGTTTCACCGTAAAAGGTTCATTACAGCTGATACAAAATGGCTGATCTTCTCGTTTGAGTAGATAAGAATGTGTGAGTCTAGTAGGACCTACACGTAGATGAGTACGAACCACTTCTCGCCTTAATGATCGATAAATGGTATTTTTTACATTGAACCGGTTTTATTTCATGTAGTTTATTGAATGTCGCTCTGTCCCATGACATCTGCCATTCGGATAAGATGTACCTGTTGATAAAATGTTTAAAATCTGCACATGGAAGTTTCAAATTTGAAATTTTCAGATCGAGTGAGGCCTTTGCTTTTACATCGGCAGCCTCGTTACCTTTTATGCCAACATGGCTGGGGAGCCAACAGAACAAAAATTCCTTAGTTTTCGATAACTCGTGATGTTTTTTCTATCAGGTTCTGAATTTTGGGATTTTTTGAAGATGTGTGGTTTAGAGATTTCAAAACAGAAAGGGAGTCTGAGAAAATAACAAATTTGTTATCTAAAGAATTATTCCTAACTTAATCAAAAGCCATATCAATAGCCTTGGATTCAGCAGTGAAAATAGATGAGCCATCAGGAAGACGGATCTCTTCATGGTGGCTGCCCGATACATACGCACAGCCAACCTTATCTTCAACTTTTGATCCATCAGTGCAGATGTGTTGATAATCTGAAAGTCGCGATTGCAATTCTTCGAAGTTTTGTTTGATGAGATGTGAATCAGAAAGTGACTTTTTGCTGTTGTGTAAATCGAAAAGAATACGAGGGTCGTGCAAAAAGTTCTGTCACTAAAAGGCTTCCTTGGTTTTATCCCGGGTATATTTTAAAATGCTTCACTGCACTTGAATGGTGTGTTGAATAGCTAACGATACCCGTTTATTTTGTGCAAATTGCTTTCCAACTGACCGAGTTATTTCAAACTGAAATAGACGCAGTCATATACACTGACCAATTTACTTGTTACATTGGAACATGGACCAGAAGGCTGAAATTCGTAGCTATATTAAATGCCGCATTAGGCTTAATATAGATTCAAAGCAGATATTTAATGAATTGTGTGGTATATATGGACCTCAGACCATTTCAATGCGCACAGTTTTAGGTGGATTAAAGCTTTTAAAGCTGGGAATTTTTCAGTTGAAGATGATACCTGTCCTGGAAGGTCTAAAACCTCTGTTACCAAGGCTAACATCGCTGCTGTAAAATTGTGGTCGAACAGGATGCGATTGTCTGTCGAAGATATAGCTAGTTGTACTGGCATATCAGAAGGCAGTGTGCAAACAATTCTGAAAAAGCGTTTGGAACTGAGAAAGGTTAGCGCTATGTAGGTACCTCATTTGCTCACTCAGAAGCAAAAGACACAACGCCTTAAATGTGCCCGGGAACTTTTGAAAATATACAAAAGCTGTAATAGTCGGGCTATTTCTAACTTGCTACAGGTAATAAAGCCTGGGCGCACATGCTTGAGCCACAAAGAAGGGTTGATAATAAGCAATGGAAGCGAAAAGATAAAAAACGCCCATGTATTGCCAAGAGAACCATGTTTGAAAAAGATGTTGTATGCAACTATCTTTAATTCAAGTGGACCAGTCGTTCAAGTGCCTTGTCCATCTGGCCATGCAGTCACTGGCCGATTCTACAAGAATTCTGTACTGAAGAAAGTGAACGAGTTTTACAATAAGAAACGACCAAGCAAAGGATGGTCAGGAGTCCACCTTTTACATGACAACGCCTCCTCTCATAAGTGTGAGGTTGTTAAGTCTTTTTTGGCTTCTGAAAAGGTGAACGTTTTAAACCATCCACCTTATTCACCTGATCTGAGTCCCTGTGACTCCTTTTTATTTTCAAGGCTTAAGAAAATGCTTTCTGGAAATAAGTATGTCTAGAAGTTCTCTTGGCAGCGCTATTTATCAGTGTCTTCAACAGATACCAAGACTATTTATCTGCTTTTTGCGACTGGGTAAAAAGGTTACAAAAATGTGTTCAGTAAAAGGGGAATACTTTGAAGGTTTGTAAAAAATATGTTTGATAAAACGTAGCAGTGAAATAATCCGAACCCAGTGACAAAACTTTTTGCAGGACCCTCGTAGTTGCTTTAGTAAAGCACCAGGATGGAATAACAGGAAAAAGAGCGTTTTTGAATGTTTTTAGTGTTAATATTAGAAGATTCTAAAAATGAACCGAAATGCCAGTTGACTGGTAATCAAGTGAGCGATACGGGGCCATTTTGGCCCTTTTTTCTGAACAGGATATGCAAAATAAATAGTTTGTCCCCCGCCAGCAGACTTGGTGGTTACAAGACAAAGCGCTGTAGAAACAGATTTTGGTAATTTCCTCACTGATAAGGGTCATTTGTACGGGGGCAAGTAGATTATCATGTGATACACTTCTTGGTATGGCAATATCAACCTTGTCTTTAAACTTTAGCAACATAAAAATTCATTTTTTATTTATGCATAATCGGGAATATCAAAAAACAAAAACGTTTTGCCTTATTAGCTTAGATATATTTAAAGACTCAGATTTTAAAACCAGAATTTTTTTTGATACCGGGAATCTTCTAATTCTTCTTGACAATTTTGGATAAGTAGGGTAAATCAGGCTATTTCCAATAAATAATATTGTCACAACTGCTTTTACAAAAAGGAATCACATACTTCAGACTGTGGCTTTATCTCCATTTTTCATAGACCAAAGCTTTTGTGCTGATGCAACTTTGTACACAGATGCACTGTGTTGCATCTTACTTAATGCTACTGCCTATGATTGACCGTGACTAACTTTTCGTTCTTCATTGTTTTCAGACCCTTTGTGTTTAGATATTTTATTCACCACCAAAGCCTCTAGACTAATGGAAATTCATAAAAGGATACCTTTTCTTGGATTGTATAACTATGACCAACCTTAAAAAAATGCGTCGCTGAGAATTACCAATTTAGGCCTTCCCAACTTTCTGGTCATAGTGTCTGCTGCAAATACCTTGTAAGTCTCCTTTGGAAAAAAAAATAATTAAATAGATAAAAATAGCCTTCCCGATACAGAATGTTTCAAATGTATGTGTGAGGTGTGTGAAGTGTTAGGACACCCTTAACAAATTATTTGTTTTCGCTTATCCAACCCAGTCTAAAAGACCAGGGTCGGTCGGTAATTATTTATTTTTCATGGAGGAAAATAATTCTCCTTAACTATAATGAGAAAGGTAGCGATCATTTCTTTAAAAGTTGTAATTAACAAGACTGCTGTCAAATGGTATAAAAACTAATGAAGTAATACAAGCAAAAGTTTAAACTAACATTTATTGTCAAGAATGACATCACTGTGCCACTACCGCCATTGGCAGATACCACAGAAGGTCATATTAAATCCTTTAAACTCTCCGGCAACACTGTTGCATTGGAGAGTTTTAATTTGTTTAAAATCCTTCTTAACTACACACCAAAGAGAAGATTTCAGACAGTGGACAGTCAAAATCCTTCTTAACTACACACCAAAAAGAAAATTTCAGACAGTGGACTCAGCCAAATATACCTTATATTCATTCAGATATTCGCACTCTTGATCACACAGAATCGAATGAGCCAGTTCAGCGAATCACACTGCTATCGTGCTCCAATACCAGACATTCCTCAACATGTTTCACATGTTCTACAACAAGCAATAGACAGTCACTTCCATCTTGACAGAACCGTAGGAAAATATGGGATATTCATTCACTGGCAACCTCAGAAGACATTTTCAGCATACTCTCCTCTAGGACCTAAGAGACCTGTAAATGTAATAGGAGGTGTGGAGATCTACTGTGACCCGAGTTTTTATCCTCCAGTTCCTTCCTCTGATTGTCCGTTCAAAGTCGCAGTGGACATTTACCTTGACATGCAACATCCTTTTCTGACACTAACTTCACGTCTTAAACACATCTCAACCTGGTGTGAACAAGAACGCATTCTTATTGAAGTGTTGATTCTCTGTACCATTCGTAAGCTACTCATTCTCCACTTAAGGATGACCATTTTGCAAGTGCAGCTAACATCAGATGTTTGGACATTGTCAAAAAATATTGTGCACCGGCCCATCAGATACATGCTTTACATGAACTCCAGAACAAGTTCATGACTGGACACGACACTTTCAGTACTGTTACTTTGGCTTATCTAATCTAGTAGCAGCTAGTAGCTCTAAGGACAATTCCACCTTTAGAATACTGTTGGAAACATTCCCCATATCTTCCTCGACCAGGTGTACACATCAGTACTCCAGCATACATAGGAGATGTTGCAGACCAAGTAGCTGCTAAAATTCCAGTTTATCCTGAAAACCTCCTCAGATGTACTGTGGCTAATGCAAAAGCACTTTATGAGATTAAGAAGAGATGTTTCCATGCCATAAACTAACTTTGAATATATACCACGTTGACAAAATATCTGGCGAACCACCTCAGCTAGGATATATTAATTATCTTGTATACAGCTTGATTCTAACTTGTATTTGAACTCAGCCTCCCGCCCCACCTCTCCACCCCCCCCCCCCTCGCCCATTTTGCAGACATATCCTATCATAAAAAGCTATGATTCCGGTGTCGAATGACAGATGTTTCCATTTTGTAATTTGGGAACTTAACTTATGGCAGTGGTTTATATACGTAACCGGTTACTGCTGTTTCAAAATCTGAGAATCCTTTCGAATTTAAGTAACTTTATGACATTAAAGCTAATTCTGTGGTTTCATATGTGATTTTAAATTAATTACTTGATGAAAATTATAAATTCGATCAAACTTGGTAACGTTGATAACAAAAAAAAAAAAAAAAAAAAGAAAGAAACTGACAACTGCCCTTCTTGAATCAGCGGAAGGGAGAGAATAGCCGTAGGAAATATTCTGAAAAATGATAATAAGTGCATATGCAACCAGCGAACGTTCCGCACAGCTTCACCGGAGATTTTGCTGTTTGTTAGCACTATATAAGGAACACGACGAAGAGCTCGATATCTTTGTCATTGCACATATGCGATTTAACGATCACAACGATAATCTACACTTTTTTAACTTATAACTGATAATAGTCCGTATTTTGGAACATGTTTATAAGATGTATTCATACAGCCTGCATAAGCTTTTGCCTTGCGTAAATTTTAAACTTTGGCTTTCTGCTCGTTGTGGTTTGATTGTGGGGTGCCGTTGCTTTCAGTACGTCCTTCTTTCCTTTTAGTGTCTTGGACGGATGGTGTTAGGGTATTGTATCGATTTTGATCATTGCCTTCCTTTCTATTAAATACTTAACTCTTGTTTCAAGACAACAGCATTTAGATACACTCAATTATTGGTAGGGCTGTTTCTGGGCAGTGTTAGGCCTAGTGTGCTGTGGTTTAACTCCCGCTACCTACACTGTTCATGGGCAGGCTTGATCGCTCTATGCGGTTATCCAGTACTTAGTATTTTACTTCGACAATTAATTCCAACATCCAGTGAATCCAGGGCCGAGTCCTTCTTCAGCCATCTGTATCAAACCGTCTTCCAAGTAGTGGGGCGTTAGAAAGGGATGATATCTTATAAAAATTATCAGAAACAGTCCATCCGCCATAAACCTGCTGCAAGCACACTTTGCCATTGTCCTGCACTGCTTTATTATGTAGATCAGTCCTTATAATTTTACAAATGGTGAACACACTTATTTAGAGTGCTCTTTTGGATTCCGATTTTTTTTCTTTTTCTGTTTTGCATACTGAGTATCAAAACATGCCCCTGCCGTTATTTGCAGCAGGACTTGCTAAACATGCCAAGCGATAGCTGATAGATAGCGGAGGCGGCATAAATACCATGTACAAAGTGTAAATTTGCACGCTTTATTACCAGGGTCAACAATCTACGTCATCAACATTGTGATATGTATATAGCTTCGGAGAAGGTACTAAGAAGCGACTCTTACATAGACACACCTAATAAAAATTGCTTACATTTTGAAATATATCAGGCATTATATGCTGTTAACGGATTTTGGTATACTTTATTTTTTATGATCTGTCATATGAATGCAAGAATATGTAAATCCCAGCAGGCACTCGATGTTAAAACAAGGTCGATTGAATGTTGATTCAGTGTCAAGATGTTGAATCGACGTTGTTTCAAACTTTTGTGCCCGCTCGGAATCAGTAGATTTTCGTTTCGTTGCTTGTGTGCTTAAAAGCCTTAAATTAGAAATTCCGATTAGTAGTTTTCATTTTTTTACTTAGTATCATGTAATAATGAGGTGAACATTGTGGTATGACTGTTTTAGTAGTCTTAACAGAACATTAGTGTTCTATTTCACTTAAACTATAGATAGATACTCGTGTATTTTCCTCTGGTTTAGCCCATTTACAACTTGGAAAACTAGTCACATGGAAACAAAGAAACATACACGGTCTTGTATATAAAAGGTAGGTGCTAAACATAGTAACGCTGAGCGTAGAATATGCATCGTAAATGATGAAAATAGGAAAAGCCAAGGTTTCAGTCTTTTATAGGAACAGGCGTTCCTTAAGATTTAGGAAGTTTCAAATTTAAGGCTTGCTCAGTGTGATCTAAAGCAAAGGCTTAAGAGTTCATCACGGTATATCCCTGAAATATTGGATAAATCTGGTAATGGTACACACAGACGCTGTTACCAGATATTCACCAATACCCACTTTGTAAGTAGAAAGAAATGTTAGGAAAGAGCCACTGCCTCCGATACGGAGCCAGGGCCCAGTATGTCAAAGACTAGGCGTTCTGTGGGCCCTTCATAAGCCACCGGTGGTCCACTCTACCCTTCCTATGGTTTTTTTTTATCTCACCAATGCCGAAGGTTCCGGGGGAGCTTATAGGCTAGACAGTGGTCCGTTGTCTGCGTCGTCAACATTTTCAAACGACATTTCTTCTGAAACTACTAGGCCAAATGAAACCAAATTACATGTAGAGCCTGTATGGGGAGAGGGAGCAAAATTTTGCTTGTTTGGATTTGTCGGTTTCCTCTTCCTCATGGTGTCTGGGAAGGGCTGCGGTTTGTGATTGTGGCACTCCCTGGATTTTTCTCTTACCTTTTTTTTGATTACTTGACCAAGATGGCCACCACGCCCATATACTGTAAAAGCCTTTAAAAATCTTCTCAGGAACCCAAATGGCCGATGACCTTGAAACTTAGTATGCAGCACATGGGACTCCTACCATACAATGTTTGTTCAAATGATGGCCTTTGGTTGACCTTGATCTATTTTATGTCAAGGTCAAATTTGGTCCCTTAGGCATTTGTATGGGGAAAAGCCAAAAAAGTAGCTTCTCCTGATTCTGTTGTAGCCAGTGGCATCAGAATTGATATTTGTAATCAGCTGAAAATTTTTTTATCAATTCCAAAGGTCAAGGTCATTTACTGACATTTAACCTGGATGCCTGAGACTCGGCATTTTGTCTTCTTCACTAAAAATTCTGGGTTTATTGAAACCAAATTACATATGGAACCTGTATGGGATTGGGCAATGGAGGTTTGTTCATGAGATTAGAGTCACATGACCAAGATAGCCGCCATGCGCATATATGGCAAATACTCTTTAAAACTTTTCTACTCAGGAACCATATAATTGATGACATTGAACCTTGGTATGCAGCACTAGGGATTCGGACCTTACCAAGTTTGTTTAAATGATGACCTTCGATTGATACTGACATTTTTTTATATCAAAGTCAAATATTGGTTTATATTGGGAAAAGTCAAAACAGTAGATATTCCTGAATTTAAACATGACTGGAAAATTCTTCAAATTTCACTCGTCCTGCATGACAAAAGGCATGCAGAGTTTTGTAAACTTCATAGGGACTAGACAAAAAATTTACTCTTCCTCCAAAATTTTTACTCGTTATAGCGAGCGGACGAGTGGAATTTTCCAGCCCTTATCATTGATTCTAGTGAAGCATTTGGCATCAAAATTGATATTTGTAATCAGCTAAAAGAAAATTTATCATTTCTAAAGGTCAATGTCATTTACTGACCTTTGTTTTGGATGCCTCGGATTCAGTAATGTTACCTTCTTCACTAAAATTGCTGCGCTGATTGAAACCAAATTACATATGGAGCCTGTATGGAATTGGGCAATATATGTTTATTGGATAGGAAGCACGATAACTAAATGGCTATCAAGCCCATATATGGCAAACATCCTTTGAAAATCTTCTCAGGAATCAATTGGCTGATGACCTTGAAACTTGGTATGCAGCATTGGGGACTCGACCCCTTCTAGTTTAAATGATGACTTTTGGTTACCAAGTTTGTTCAAATGATGACCCTTGATTGACCTTTTTTACCTATTTTACAGCAAGATCAGGTTCCGTGAGTCTTTGTATGGAAAAAAAGGCAAACTGGAATTTTTAAAGATATTATAAGTTAATGTTTGTAATCAGCTAAATATTTTTTTTATAAATACCAAAAGTCAAGGTCATTTATTGACCTTAGTCTTGGACGCCTCAGATTCATTCTTTTTATCGTCTCCAAAACTGCTGGGCCGATTGAAATCAAATTACATGTAGACCTCTGTTGGATGAGGGAATGAAAGTTTGTTCATGGGATCTGGGTCACTGGATGGGGGGATGAAAGTTTGTTCATGGGGTCTGGGTCTCATAATTAGGATGGCCACCGTGCCCATATGTGGTAAAAACTTTTGAAAATCTTCTTAGGAACTGAATGGCTCATGACCGTGAAACCTCAGTATGCACCATTTGGCACTCAGGCTTTACCAAGTTTGTTCAAACGGTGATCCTTGTTTGACCTTGACCTATTTTAAGGCAAGTTAAATTTTTGGTCACAGGTGTTTTTTTTTTTTTTGTTTTTTTTTTTTTTTTTTTTTTTGCATAGAAAAAAGGCAAAACAGCTGATTTCTACGAAACTATTGTAGCCTATGACTTTCGAAGTTAATATATGGAATCATCTAAATGAGATTTTATAACTACCAAAGGTCATGGTCATTTACTAACCTTTGTCCTGGATGACTCAGATTCAGTATTTTTATCTTCTCAAAAACTGCTGGGCTGATTAAAACCAAATTGCATGTGGAGCCCCTGTAGGATGGGGGAATGAAAGTTTGTTCATGGGATTTAGGTCAAATGATAAAGATATTCGCTATGCCCATATAAAAAAAAGTAAGAGAAAAGTCCAGGGAATGCCACAATCACAAACCGCAGCCCTTCCCAGACACCAAGAGGAAGAGGAAACGGACAAAACCAAACAAGCAAAAATCGAACAAATATACGAAAAACACTAAGATTAGCTTTCTCTCTTCCCCAGTCGAGGTAACCGCAATGCTTAAAGGACACTAGAACAAAATAACACAAGGTAAGACATAAAACAAATTGCCTCGTAGAATAAACAACAAAGCAACAAGAGTAAGACTAACACCGGGACCACGGCCATAGAACGGTCCGTAGAGTAAACCACTTGGAGGTTTAAAGCAATTTTACAGCTAGCCAACTTCATCCTGGGTCCCGATGCAACTCTTAATGCAAAAATACGTAAAAATTCGGTTCGCATAAAGGCTCCCAACTGAATCAGTGCATCAAAGCGAAAACATAAAAAATAGTCACTATAATAAACAAAGACGAGTACTCATGGCTAATTCTACTGTACGCCAGAGTGAATGAAAACCAATAGTTGAACCACGGCGGGCCAAGCCAGACATATCGTCAAGCCCCAACCCACTGGTTAAAGTTTTACGAAAAGGCCGTCATTGAGTCTGAGGTCCGAACCGCCGTCGTGCAATTAAAGAGTGAAGCAGAGCCATCAACAATGATTGGGTTGAAAACTAGGTTTGAAGTCTGCCGCATATTATCCAGGCTTTAGCCAATTCTTTTATAACGGTTATTAAGTCTTCTGAATTGCTCCGAAAAGTTAGATTTTCCTACATTTTTTCTAAGTCTGTACGCTAAGTCACCGCAAAAGTCTGGTTCCGATATACCTTGTTGCAGAAGTGTTTTCAGACTGACGCTATATTTTTCTACCAAGGCACTGTGTCTGCGATGAAATTTCGAAAACGCCTTACGAAGTTTAAAATAACGATAGCCCTGCCTAAGAAGATTGGCAGTAAGGGCTTTATTGTTAAAGTCACTAAGATTTGAAGAAGCTCTGGCGAAACTGAGATATGTATACCCCATATGATGTACGCCGCAGTACATCGCCATCCAGAAAAGGGAAATTGACTATATCAAAATCAAAATCGTCCCATTTGTCTTAAATTTTGGTGGAAACTGTACCATTAGATGTACATAGATTCAAATCCAAAAAAGTGCCTCGTTATCGGAAGAATTTGCTCTATTTAATTGGACTTCTGTAGGGTATATGCGGTCCAACATTTGATCAAAGTAAATACTTTCAATATTAAATAAATCATCAAGGTATCTTGAAGTTGAATTGAAAGCCTCGATAATGTCAGCCTGATTTTCACGTGAGGGATACTTCATGAAATCTCTCTCATAACAAAAAGGACACAAATCTGCAACAAGAGGAACACAATTAGTTCTCATCGGAATACCAATAGTTTGCCTATAAAGTTTATTTCCAAATTTAATAAAACTATTATCTAAAAGATAAACAAGGGCATCACAGACTTTTTGTTTGACACGACCATAAATTGTGACTATTGTGTACATCAGAAGTGAAAAAAGCACATTCTTCGTTGCAAGCCAAATATTGGGTATTCTCCCGAATAAACGTTCGGTTAATTAAATCAATAAGTTTATCTTTTATAAGATGATGAGGTAACGTAGTATGCAGTGTAGAAAAATCATATGTAGACAATTTAGAAGCCTGAAAGTTTTTAGATTAAAATTTATTGAGAACTTCATTGGAATTTTTAATTGACCAAAAATAGCTAATTTTACAGCATCATAGTATCTAATCCAATGTTTTTTAACAGCAGCAAGGCATGAAGTTAGCAGTTTGGACAAAAAAAAGTCATACATGAACTAGAATTAGCAATGAAACGTGCTTTATAAGGTCGTTTATGAAGTTTCGGTAACCAGTATAACTTAGGAAGTTTGTCTTATTTTTGTTTAATACTCACTGCACATTTAGCAGTAATATCGATAAAATGGGTATTAACAATAGATCTCTCGTCAGTAGAAATCCATTCATATGTTTTGGTACTACCAAGTTCTTGTATTAGAGTATTGGTGTAATGAAGTCGTCACACAACAACATTATTAGCAGCTTTGTCAGCTGGAGCCAAAACATACTTCCTATGGAATTCTTGGATACCTTGTTTCAAATATCGTAAAGATAATTTAGGCTTAGGAGGGAGCAGATCAAGGTTATTAGAGTAAAACAACAGACGTTCATCAATGATCTTAAAAATCTTTAATTTCCAATTATTTAAAGCATTAGACTCAACATGCTCTCGTTTACACCAACTCGTACAATAATCATTTAAAGCACTGGCATTTGTTTCCCGACATTTATTGAAATCAATGTGGGCTGGGAATCTATATTTAGGTCCTTTTGAAATAACTGAACGGATTCGGAAAACAGTTATAATCTTCAGGTTACCAGTGACAATATGACCCGCTGGTTAATAACAAAATTTAGAATCTTCACAATCTCAAGAATCGGGGGCTGACTAATTTATTGAAATTAAGTATAGTATTACTGATACGTTTGTTATATTTATAACAGATAATAGGAGACTCTGTGTTTTCGAAATATAAAGGTATAGCTGATATAACATTATTATCTCGAAATATGCTAGGTAAATCTATGAATTCAATACCTTTATTAATGAATGGAATTTTGATGAAGTGTCTTATGTTGTTAAAATCAAAATCAATGTAAGGACGAAGAGCATGTTGACTATAACATTTTCTTCCCAGGACTTGAAAGGCAGAAGACCTTTGAACTTGGTATGCAGCGTTGGGGACTCTGGACCTACTAGTTTTATTCAGATGTGACCATTGGTTGACCTTGACCCATTTTAATTATGAAAAGTAATCAACTAATATCAAAATTTAAATACGGAAACAGAACTTTGAAAGTACAAAGTGCAAGATCTGACTGCAAAAGGGTAAACGTTGCAGAGGCGGACTTGCACGCCCACGAGCTCTTGTGTTTTTTTTGTTTTTTTTTTTTTTTTTTTTTTTGTTTTTTTGTTTTGTTTTGTTTTGCCACAGAAATTAATTATAGAGTTAACCAAGTTTGACACATGTTTGTGCAATCTATAACACCAACAGCGGCAAACTCAATAATGAAGCTGAAAGGGCTGAAAGGAAACGTGATGAACCGATGTTTCGCCAAATAAGATTACAAGGTCTAATAGCAAGAGAAGCCCAATATTATAAACATTGTAAACGCGATTATGCGAGACTGGACAATAGACACTCGACAACAAAAGTTTTAGAGTCATACAAAATAAAGGATGCGCATGATGATGCATTTTCCTTCATATGCTCTCATATTGAAGAAAACATCTTGGCCTCAGAAAGTTGAAATGCTCAGTATTTACAGAGAGATTCATTAAATACATGTTGCAACATGACCCGGCAGCTTGCAATAAAGCTTGTTTAGATTTGTCGGTTTGCTCTTCCTCTTGGGGTCTGGGAAGGGCTGCGGTTTGTGATTGTGGCACTCCCTGGACTTTTCTCTTACTTTTTTTTTTTTTACAAAAAATACGAACAACAGTACGAATTGCAGAAGCGCTTTGGAGCAAGACTGAGTTTCTGGCAACCGACAAGAAAAGTGACCTTGTGTATGGAGCTGATATTGATCAGAGAGGAGTAGAGATTGCATTTGAAGTAGCCTCGTCAGACGGAAAACGGTAAGAAAAAATCGGCCATGGTCATCAGGAGATATATTGATAGCGCTAGAAGGTTATCTAATTATATGCTATGGCCATCATCTGCAAACTGGTTTTTGTCTCAAGAGCGTCAGCCGCCCGAAATCTTGAAAGAATTTCTATCATTTATCACCTCTGGCAAGTAGACAAAACAGCCCGCGTTGTTTTTTCACTAGCTAAGGATATTTGTTATGCAGCTAAGCATGGCGAAGGGATTATGGCAGAGCATTTGCTGTTACCAATGACAGTGCGGCATTTTAAAGGCACCACAGAGCTATAAACTATTTTGAACTGATTTGGTCAGTGTCAGTCCTACGCCAGAACGCTGAAGTCGAAACTGCAATGTGCAGCTCGATAACAGAAAACAAATGTTTTATCAAATATTCCACTCAAAACAGCTCACTGAATGAAGAAACGCCTTCTGGTATAACACATTAAATCCATGGCATTATTGTACAAGAATTGAGCGATGCAGCAGAACCTGACATTACCACTGTGCCAAAGAACAGAAGAAGAACTGTGTAACCGAATTTAACAGCCCTTAAACCTTGTTTTGCGAATGCAAATATTTCAGCTCGAAACAGCTATGTTGTCCATTTTTGCTGGAAAAAAGTTGATCTGAATATAGAGACGCCTTCTTGTACTGGTACATCACTTTCTACCCATGGCATTGTTGTACAATAACTGAACGATGTAGCAGAACCTGTCAGTACTGACATTGATACTGTGCACAAGGACAGAAGAAAAATCTATGAAACCGAATTTAACAGAGCTGAAACCTTGTTTTGCAAAGTCAGAGGCTGAACCAAAACGATGTGGTGTGTTCAAAACCGAATATAGATTTACAGACTGCCGAGTTTCATCTGGTTTCTTTCTAGAAAAACGGGTGCTTCGTCCGAATATCAGTCTGTCTCTTCTTGGTCAGGCTGGTTGTCCCAAACAGCTGTACAAAACAATAATTCATGCTTTCGGGTAGAATATATATCTCTAGTGAATTTCTCAGTCATTGATAATACCACTGTATAACATATTTTAGAATTGTCACAGGCAGCAAGCTTGCAAGCTGGCCAACAATAATATATCATTACATTTGATCTGACTTTTGCCAAAACAGTATATTCACTCGTATGACAACCCTATCTTCAAAATGTCATAGTAAAAATGGGCGTGTTTCACACGATGTGCTCAATCTATAGAGCTTTTTGGAAAGAAAATGAACGCGGCTTGTCTGAGATTCTCATCGAGGCAGGTGTGTGTGCAAGTGGATCACTAGATAAAGTTATGACGGGCAAGCATTTCAATCGCCCATTGCGCGTACACAAAGTATAACTCGAAGCATTAGAAAGATTACTGTTTGATTACTGTTTGAGAAATTAGAAGAAAAAAAAACATCCAAAAAATAAGCGGTCAGATGAGGCATCAGGGAAGTTTCTCAGTTTGCCAAAAGTCTTCGCACGAGACTTTACAGATAGTAAATGAAAATGAAAAATTTATACTTTAAACGCTATCAGCAGTTAAATAAGTCTATAAGTGACGGAAATTCGGTAAAACTGCCCAGTTTTGGTTGGAGTTACATGGATTTGGTTTTGATGGTTTTGGCTCTCATAAAAGCAACCAACACCAATGATCTAGGTCTTCATGTATCGACACTCTATAGTCTCTACCCTATCCTGTTCGTATATGACCATACCAACTATGCAAAAAAAAAAAAAAAAAAAAAAAAAAAAAACTCATTATTATGCTCATGAACTTGAGCAGAACGCAACCATGGTCGGAACAACTATTAAGCGACAAAGGTTTCAGTGTACGCCAATCTTCCAATCTCCTGGAAAGAAACGCAGTTGATATAACCGTAGAGCAAACAATAAACCGACATGCAAAATCTCAAGGTGCAATTTTCGGATTCAGCAGGAACTATATTGCCTACTATCGTAGGTGCGTTACACGGCACTACCGAACCAAACTTGTAAAAGGAACACTTGTTTTAGCAGATATGCCCTCTGACGAGACAAGTATACACAAAGAGTTGCAATCAGCTCAAATTAGAGCAGTGAAGCAACCACTAAGAGCATGAAAAATGCAATCACCCATTTTACAAGGCCATTCACTAACAAGGACGAGCTTTTCTGCCTTTCGTCCGACAATCCAGCAACCAAAGAGGTCAAAACCGACCTTTTGGAAGCACATGGCCGGTGGCAACAAACTATAGAAGAGTTCACAGAGAAAATGCTAGTGGATAAATCTATCCCATTTCATGAGCCTATCAAACAGATGCAGCTCAAAACGTTTGCACTTATGGATGTCGCAAAGAAAGTTTAAAGTAGTCAAAATAAAGTTTTGCAAGTGAGCAGAAAGAAACATCCTTGGACAACTTGCGCCGTTTTCAGTTGAGCACAATATAGATTTGCAGCTAACATTTCTCTTACCCTCTTGATCCTGTTCCATTTTCTATCGCCACTGCTGACGGGAGGCCGGTAAACACCGACAAAGCAAAGCTTTTGTATACTCTCGAAGCCAGTGTCGAATCAGTGACAAAATCCTCCGACAAAAGAGTAGCGCATGTGCTTGATAGGAATGCCCTACTCCAGTCTTTAGTGTCTGCCCCAGACGGCTTTGAAAGTCTTGTAGAATTAATTTTTAATCTCCTTAAACGACTAGGGTTGACTTTGTGACACATACAAACCTTTGTCCATTAAGTCTTTCGAGCGACAACGACGTAGCTCTGCACCCTCTTGCCTTCTAACCGGACAGAAAATGAAAACCCCAAGAGACTGGAAGAGTTTGTCAAATGATGAAAGCAAACAGCAGCTGATCAAACTGAATTCCAAAAAAGACAAATATGCCTAGAGGCTTCATGAGAGGGAGGTACTTTTCGTTTGTGCAGAGGAATGCTATAGGTTATCAAGTGAAGATTCAGAAACCGTGTCAGTGTCGCCGATTAATGCTCTGTCCTCATCGCAAGGCCGATGCGCGGATTATCTTCCACTTTATGCATATATATGAACATACACCCAACGAAACCGAGATAATTTTTCGATCGCCTGATACTAGTGAGTAGATCTTGCCGGCCTCGGTGACAGTCACAGAACAATCAACATCATACAGTCAGAGAACACTCAACATCAGCATAATACCGGACTTAGCCAGTACACATATTTGGAAAACAGTCTACACTTTTAAAAATAATTACTAATGAAATGTTCATTCGACTGAAAACATGTATACGTAATTTTTACAGCAACTTGATCCTTTTTGTAAGTGTAATTAGAAGTGTGTGAACGGCAAAGGGTCTGGCTTATGTACTTGGGCAGTCTCCCCTGACCCTTTGATTTTTATCTATGCAATGATTATGCAATGATTATCCTTTTTTATTGTCATGCAGCTTTCGAAATTTGGGGTAGCAGAAGATGTTCAGCTGTAAGGCAGCTAGTCTGTACGGCGTTACTTCATAAACAAGCACGCTGATCTGATAAAGAAATGGTGACACTCTTAACTGATCCAGTTCACCTAAAACATGTCTCTTTCTAAGAAATACCAATTGTTAAATAGAGCAAATTCTTCCGATACCGAGGCACCTTTTTTTTATTTGAACCTATGTATATCTAATGGTACGGTTTCCACCAAAATTTATGATAAACGAGACGATTTTGAATTTGATATAGTCAAGTTCCCTTTTCAGAATGGCGATGTCCGCCGGCGAACCTCATATGGGGTATGTATATCTCAGCTTATTAGATTCGCCAGAGCTCTTTAAATCTCAGTGACTTTAACTACCTTAATAAAGCCTTACTGCATACTGCCAAACTTTCTTAGGCAGGGCTATCGTTATTTTAAACTTCGTAAGGCGTTTTCGAAATTTTATCGCAGACACAGTGCCTTGGTAGAAAAATATAGCGTCAGTCTGAAAACACTTCTACAACAAGGTATATCAGAACCAGAATATTAAGGTGAAGTGTACAGATTTAGAAAAATTGTAGGAAAATCTAACTTTTCGGAGCAATTCAGAAAACTTATTAACCATTATAAAAGAATTGGCTAAAAAAAGGTGAGAGAAAAGTCCAGGGAGTGCCACATTCATAAACCGCAGCACTTCCCAGACCCCAAGAGGAAGAGGAAACCGACAAATCCAACAAACACAAATCGAACAAACGTACGAAAAGCACTAACATTAGCTCTCTCTTCCCCAAGCGAGGTAATCGCAATGCTAAAAGGACTGAAAAACACAAGAACAAAATGACACATGGAAAGACATACAACAAATCGTCTCGTAAAATACAAACCACAAAGCAACAAAGAGTAAGACTAACACCAGGACCACCGCCTTAGAACGGTAAAGTTGGATAGTATGCGGCAGACTGCATGCCTATTTGTCAATACAATCATTGGATATTATGCGGGAGACTGCATGCCTAGTTGTCACTCCAATCATTGTTGATGGCTATGCTTCACTCTTTAATTGCACGACGGCGGTTTGGGCCTCAGACTCAATGACGGCCTCTTCATAAAACTTTAACCAGGGGGTTGGGGCTTGACGATGTCTTTGGCTTGGCCCGCCGTGGCTCAACTATTGGTTTTTATTTACTCTGGCATACAGTAGAATATTAGTCATGAGTACTCGTCTTTGTTAATTAAAGTGATTAATTTGATTTTTATGTTTTCGCTTTGATGTATTAAGTTGGGAGCCTTTATGCGAACCGAATTTTTATGTATTTCTGTATTAAGAGTAGCATCGTGACCCAGGGTGAGGTTGGCTACCTGTAAAAGTGCTTGAAACCCCCCAAGTGGTTTACTCTACTGACCGTTCTAAGGCGGTGGTCCTGGTGTTAGTCTTACTCGTTGTTGCTTTTCGTTTTCTACGAGGCGATTTGTTCTATATCTTACTTTTTGTGTCATTTTGTTCTTGTGTTTTTTAGTCCTTTTAGCTTTGCGATTATCTCGACTTTTCGTACGTTTGTTCGATTTTGGCTTCTTTGGATTTGTCGGTTTCCTCTTCCTCTTTGTGTCTGGGAAGGGCTGCGGTTTGTGATTGTGGCACTCTCTGGACTTTTTCTCTTACCTTCTTTTTTCCAGAAAGCTGTCATTCAGTGCTCATGCAAAATCGATCTATTAATTGACCATGGATAATATAGATCAAAAATGCATATGCTTTTTGAAGCAACACAGTGCATTAGGTCCAATATGGTATAACATTTAAAACACAGAACAACTGCATGAACATAATTAAATAATAAAGTTAAAAAAAATCATGTTACAATGAAAATAGCTTCATTCGATTCATTTACAGTTACTCCAATACACTTTGAAATATTTTGATATTTGGTTGCTACAGAGATCAAGTCCTGAAGAATGTTGCTTTCAAGAATCTCCCGAAATGACGGTTTAAGGAAATTTATTTTTTACTCTATAATACCCATAGCATTCTATATTTCTTAGGGATGTATGTCATAAAAGCCTGTAACGTCCGAAATTGCCAATTTCTATATGCTTTCTTAGGGTGAAAATACTAAAAGAGCAGTACCCACAACTGCAATTGTTAAACTTAAAAACAATGAATAGAAACTGAACTGTATCACATAACAAGGAATTCTATCACAGAACAGAGGGAAAGTGTTCCGCAATAATTTGTTCATTTATGTGTTCCACATATCACCAGGCCCAAACACGACAGTAATGATAAAAATTACTTTATTAACATTTAAGACTCATATTTCCTGAAGTGATTTCATAGAACAGCAAATTATAATATTTGAAGCCTCAAAAGTATACTAGTACATTCCGAAAGCAACAGTGATATCCAGCATCGTAAGCTTTGGTGTGGCCAATGAACCATTTCCATAGATGTGCTAAAATCAAATGTTAAGATCCTCAGAAGTTACATCATTTGAACAGCTAGCATTTTTATTTGCAATTAAACAAGTAACATTTATTCATACGTAGAAAAATGCCATAATAAAGGACTGAATGTACCATACGATGATAGAACGTAAACTACACAAAAAGTATGTGATATTAGTGACATCACCTGAAAAAATTACTTACATTTTGTTATGAAATCGATGTTGCAGTGTTTTTAGGAAGGTCTGAAGATGTGCACGTGGTTTTTTCAGAATCCTGAAATAAATTTTTATTACTTTTTACACATTTTGAACTTAGACATTTTTTGAGTTCTTATATTACAGACGCGTATAGGGAGTAGGTACCTTGTCTCCTTAACTCCTCCCACAAATTTTGGCCGATCCTTTTGAAACTTTACATGGCCTTTCAGAATGGACTTAAGATATGCATGTGGTTTTTTGAGAATCCTGAAATAATTTTTTATTACTTTTTCTGCATTTTTAACTTAGACATTTTTTTTGAGTTCTAATACTACAGAAGTATATAGGGAGCAGGTACCTTGTCCCCTTAACTCCTCCAACAGTTTTTGGCCGATCCTTTTGAAACTTTACAGGTGCTTTAAGGATGGTATGAAAATATGCATATGGTTTTTTTCAGAATCCTGAAATAATTTTTTATTACTTTTTCCGCATTTTTAACTTAGACATTTTTTGAGTTCTAATATTACAGAAGTGTATAGGGTGCAGGTATCTTGTCCCCTTAACTCCTCCCACAGTTTTTGTCCGATCCTTTTGAAACTTTACAAGGGCTTTTAGGATGGCCTTAAGATATGCATGTGGTTTTTTCAGAATCCTGAAATATTTTTTTACCACTTCTTCCGCATTTTTAACTTATACATTTTTTTTAGTTCTAATACTACAGAAGCGTATAGGGAGTAGGTACTTTGACCCCGTAACTCCTACCACAGTTTTAAGCCGATCCTTTGAAACTTTACAGGTGCTTTAAGGATGGTCTGGAGATATGCATGTTGTTTTTTCAGAATCTTGAAATTATTTTTTATCACTGGTTTCCTGCTATAATACTTAGGTAATTGATACAGGACCAATGGTCCTCTGGTTAACTTTACCATTTTTAACACCTCAAATAATTTGCTTGTCTTTTTTTTTTTTTTTTTTTTTGTTTTTTTTTTTGTTTTTTTTAGATAGACTTTTCAGGACTTGCTTTCAATCATATGAGCCGTAACAAAAGATCAAGTTATTCCTGTTGATTCAAGTGATCTTCAATGAGTGCGCCCATCGTGAACTTAACAAAGGTACTTGTGAGTCAGGTACTCATGGGTCATTGAAAGTATGACATTTATGTGACTGTGACAGATAAACATGGAAAACTGATTATGATCTTTTAAACGAGTTCAAAAATCACATGTTGTGAGAGCATCTAAACTGATGTCAGTACAACAAATACATTGTTGTATTGTCTCTACATAAATAAAAAAAAAAATATAGGTCCAGCTTTGAAAGTCTGCAAAACTTTGTTCAGTTTTGACAGACAGCCATTAAATGTGTGTGTCACACAACATACACCATCTGATGATGGCATTTCAGTTTCAGCTAAAACTGCAGTGATGAGAATATCTGAAACCTGAATATCTGCCATTGAAACATTACTACTAGTAAGAAATGAAAGGGATAATTCTGAAAACTGAATAGAAACCATTGCTTCATTACCTTTTGTTGCATAACAATCAGAATCGACTGGAAACCCATAGTTATACTGTAGTAAAATATGCTCATTATGAAACTTCAAGCAGTATGTGCGAAATAGGGAAACCTCCATATATGAAATGACCGCAAGTGTAAAATTCTGTTTATCTTCCATATATGAAATGACCGCAAGTGTTAAAGTCTGTTTATCTAAATCGGATTTTATTGCCGAAGAAGTTCTGAAGCATTCCAATAGAAAACATAGGCCTGTCACGGACGGGGTGACGTTACCAGGCTTTCAAGCGGGCCCTACTTTTCCTACTATTCCTACTTTTCCCTACTTTTTTGTGCTCCTTTTCCCTACTTTTTTCTGAAAATGCCCTACTGTCCCTACTTTTTAGTCAAAAATGTTTGAAGTGACAGAAAATTGTAATTTTTTTTCCTCGCTCGCTTCGCTTGCTCGGTGTTTGTAAAAATCAGATCAACTTAATCTGAGCAGCCATGATGCAAAAGTTTATAAAATATTTTTTCTTCAGTTGTAACTCCTTTTTTGGAACATTGATTTTGGTATTTCCTTCCCATTGTAATGTAGTGTTATTGTTCAGAGAAAACTTTGTTTGCTTCTTATGTCTTTTTCTAAGTCTGAAAACACTCAGAAAATCCCTACTATCCCTACTTTTCATGATTAAAATTCCTACTTTTGCCCTACGTTTTTAAAATTTTGAGCCCTACTTTATCCCTACTTTTTCGTTGGAGGGCACTTGAAAGCCTGCGTTACACACCAGTAACCTTGCGTTACGTAGATACGAGCTCGTCGACGCCGCCTTCGGCGTCATCGACGGCTGCCTTAGCCATCGGTATGCTCGTTATAAATTGCACTATAGTGAAATACAGGGACCGTTTTACGGCTGCCACAACACACGACACTAACAACAGTTGTGATGAATATAAATAAATCCTAAGCAAAGAATACAAAGATGCCTCTTTGTGACCGAGTGGTTAGCGCTCCCGACTTTGGATCACGAGGTCTTTGGGTTCAAGTCCCGCTGGAGTCGGAAATGCGCTCACGATTGTACGGCGCATCATTGCACAGAACCTTTTATTATCGCCCTTCGATCGTTCGGACATCCGATAACACTGAAATAATATTGAAAGAGACGTAAAACACCAAATCATCAACACACTCACAAAACGGATAACGTGCCAAATTTTCTTGACCGAACTAGCTAGTTTTGACTTCATCAATGGTCCTCATATAACTTTTCAAAAATTCTGGAATAGGCTAAACGATCACAAAGGGTCAGAAAATATACGCTATTTCGTTATTCATTTAGTTAGCTAGTTAAGTACTTGTACATGCATAGTCACAATGGTTTGATTTTTCGAATCCTTTTTGTATATTTATCTTACTCTATGTAATGTCTATGTAGATTTATTGATGCATTGACGAAATACATCAAATAAAATATACTTTAACTAAATAATCGCCACACTATAGTGAAATACAGGGAGATGTTTAACGGCTGCCACACGGCGCTAACACCAGTTGTCAGACTAGCTTGTTTCGGCCAGTCGGGGCTTACTAGTGACCCTCGTATAAAAGTTTCAGAATTCCCGGAATAGGCTCAATAAACACAAATCGCCAGAAAATATAAATTACACAACAGTATTGAAATGTTTTAAAGCCGACAACAGGGCACTAACACCAGCTGTAGTGAAGATAAATAGATTCTAAAGGGAAAAAAAAGAAACCTCTAAAACGCATACTTCAGTTCTTCCCATGTTTGTTAAGGTCGTTTTGAAGAATGTAAGCTATAATATCCTTATTAATGACGGTAAAGTAAACTAATGTGTCTTCTAAAACAAGCAGATATGGGAATGTGTATATGTTCTAAGGTACGTCATTAATTTAAATTAGGAAGAGTAAGGGTCCATGTACTGAACCTAAGTGGACATTGACCCTTACGAGATCGTACGGATATATAACTGTTCATTTTCCCTATCGAATCTACCGTAAGTATTCACAAAATGCTATGACTGGATTGGTTTAGAAATTTTATTCTGTCTTTATCAAAACTCATTCGTTACTTTGTGTCTTTTACACATAGTTTGATGTTATTATTGTCTACAAATAAACAACAAGTCGTCAGAATAGGCTCAACACTTTCAACCCTGAGACTCGGAAATTGACCCTTCCATCTTTGAATTCGATTGGAAATAGGGATCTCAGTCCGAGACCAGAACAAAACAAATAGTGTAGATCCTGATTAGACGGCTCGTTACGAACCGTCTCATCAGGATTTATACTATTTGCGAAAAAAAAAAATGTTTTGGTCTGAAGGGTTGAGAGGGTAAAATCAATTTCATATGCCTATTTTTTTTTTTTTTTTTTTTTTTTTTTACTACATCAATGCATTCAATTCTAAAAATATGACGATTCGTCACTATATTAGGACATCATTACAGAAAATACGTGTACAAAGATGCATATTAAAATAGGCATACTGGCCAAAAATATACCTGTTGTTGTATGGTAATATTCGTCGCATTAACTGCACATGGAAATAACAATGGAAGATATACAATTAAACATGAAACTATAACGAAATTAGATAAATAAATAGATTTATGTTTCTTGGATAAAGGTTATAGAGAGAGGCTCTGGTGTTTGAAACTTGTAGTTTTCATGGAAAACTTAAAATAATTTTACTTTCAAAGTTGAGTAGCACCACATACTACATCTCAGTGATTGCGAGATAAAGTTTGCGATTCAGAGATAAAGTATTTATGTTTTGCTAACACAAACTAAAGCTACTTAAATATCGAGATAATTGTATGAGTGAGAAGCCGCCGAAAGTATCTTAACCTTAAGTCGCTGCATAAATTAAGCCAATATAGGATCTGACAACACCTTGTACAAGGTCATCTCAGACAGGGTAGGGGAAAACATTATCAACGGCTGCTCCGAAAACGTACACGCCATATTGAAAATTCTGCCGGTTAAGCTTAGACTTTTGCTTAATTATGATACAAGTAATGATTTAAATCAAAATTAAAGATTGTCTGGCGTTGCTAATCAACACTGCCCAATCATTCTTTTTGACCGTTTGAAATAAAATTGCTTCTTGCATTCAGTTAGACAAGCACGGATTTTGAATCGATCAGTGTCGTTAGATTTTCAACAGCAAAGAAGGCAGGCGATGAAAATGTGTTGTATGGGAGAAATGTTACATGAAAACACTTACCTGCTTAAAAGATCGCTTGAAATATGCAGAATTCACCTGCTTAAAAGATCGCTTGAAATATGAAGCAGAGTTCACATTATTCCAGCAAAACAATTTCAAAGCGTCAAATAACTAAGAAGACTTTTTTTTTTTATGACGTTGATTCTGCTTAATAGCGTCACACAACGTCGCGCCTATTTCCAATTTGTTTGGTGTTGCAATATTTAAATAAAGTACTCAGTAAGAAAAAAAAAAGTTACATCATTTAATAAAAGAATTAAAATCTAACAGATGATGTATAATTCATTATATTCGCTTCTGGAACACCAGAGATATTTGAAATCGTGTCCGCCTAATAGACCCGATTAACAAACAATGTGGCGCCCATTCAAACAAACGAAATGACGTCGGGAAGTCACGTGTTTCCACCCATTGTCAGATTGACCTTTCCCCCAATGAATATGCGTAAGAATTTACGCGTAAGAATTTAGTTCTTTCTTCAGCCAATAAAATTGCATGTGACGTAGGGCGTCGGTGACGTTTTCAAAATGACATTTCATTGAGAAGAGAATAGTGTTCATCTTGCCTTCAATACAAAATGAAACATGGATCAAATGACGAAACTGTTTGATTCTTTTGCTTACATAATCTTGTGCAACCAAGTACAACTTACAACTAATCTCGCACGCTTTTGATGATCTTCTTCTCTTTCTTTTCTTCACTCTTCTCCGAGAAACAAACAGTACAGGGCAGATAAACGGCGCTAACAGCAACCATTGTTTACTAACGTCACGGCCGCTACGTCAAACGTCGCTTATGTTTCGCGCCATAAACGTAATTTTGAGTACCAGGCCGAGTTTTGGAAGACGTGATTTCATTTGCTCATTGAAAGGTCAGTCTGATATGACCCGTTATGGGATGTCGTCAGAGCCAAACAACGGAATATCATAGTGTGGATATGATTTTAATGAGATTGACCAATGGAATGATTACTTTTACGCCAACGCGAGATTACAACCTTTCTTCTTGGGACCGTGTCGGTTAGTCGGATAACTCAGCTTTGTTTACAGATTGAAGATTTTTTTAAATACGGCTTTGGTACTTTGACCACACATTCCTAATTACATCAACGCTTTGATATTTTTCTTTCGTTGTATTTGTGCTCAAAACATAACTTGTGTACCGCGTCACCTACAATGTAAGCTTTAGAACAGACATTATGCAAACCCTTTTTATGCCCGGGGGGGGGGGGGGGAAGGGGGCGGCATATTGTTTCTGGGTTGTTCGCCCGTCCGTTCGTCACGCTTTTTGATGCATAGCATAACTTTAGAACCGTGAATGCTACTGTTTTGAAATTTCTTACATGGATTCCTCATGAAAAAATAGCCGGCACGTATTTTTTTCTTGACAGGATTATGCCCCTTTTCTGAGTTATGGCCCTTTTAAAACTATGGAACCAATCTTGTCAGCAAAATATCTAAAAAAGTATTGAAGCTAGAGCCTTGAAACTTGATGAATAGACTGGTAGTGATGAGTAGACAACCTGATAAACTTTTGAAGAAATTTTGAAAAAAAACTTCTTGAGTTATGTCCCTTTGTAATTTTGGCATTTATACCTTGTTAGCAAAATATCTCAAAAACTGTTTGAGCTAGAACCTTGAAACTTAGTAAATGGATTTGTAGTGATAAGTAGATGACCTGCTTAACTTTTGAAGAAATTCTGAAAAATACTTCATGAGTTATGGCCCTTTGAATTTTTGGGCATTTTTACCTTGTCAGCAAAATATCTCAAAAACCGTTGGAGCTAGAGGCTTGAAACTTGATGAAAAGACTGGTAGTGATAAGTAGACAATCTGATAAACTTTTGAAGAAATTTTGAAAAATACTTCTTGAGTTATGGCCCTTTGTAATTTTGGGCATTTTTACCTTGTCAGCAAAATATCTCAAAAACTGTTAGAGCTAGAGCCTTGAAACTTAGTAAATGGATTTGTAGTGATGAGTAGATGACCTGATTGACTTTTGAAAAAAAATCTGAAAAAGACTTCATGAGATATAGCCCTTTGTAATTTTGGGCATTTTTACCTTAGCAAAAAATCTCAAAAACTATTGAAACTAGAGCCTTGAAGCTTGATGAATAGACTGGTAGTGATGAGTAGACAACCTGATTAACTTTTGAAGAAATTTTAAAATATACTTCTTGAGTTATGCCCCTTTGTAATTTTGGGCATTTTTACATTGTCAGCAAAATATCTCAAAAACTATTAGAGCTAGAGCCTTGAAACTTAATAAATGAATTTATAGTGATAAGTAGATGACCTGCTTAACATTGCAGAAATTCTGAAAAATTCTTCGAGTTATCAACCTTTGTAATTTTGGGCATTTTTACCTTGTCACCAAAATATCGCAAACACCGTTGGAGCTAGAGCCTTGAAACTTGATGAATAGACTGGTAGTGGTGAGTAGACAACCTGGTAAACTTTTGAATAAATTTTGAAAAATTCTTATTGAGTTATGGCCCTTTGTAATTTTTGACATTTTTATCTTGTCAGCAAAATATCTCAAACTATTGAAGCAAGAGCCTTGAAACTTGATGAATAGAATGGTAGCGATGAGTAGATGACCTGATTATGCCCCCAGTTTCGAATGAAATTGATGAGGCATATTATTTTGCCTTTCTTTGTCCGTTTGTCCGTTCGTCAAGCTTTTTGGTGCATGCCATATCTTAAGAACCCTGCATGCTAGGGTTTTGAAATTTTATATTTGGGTTCCAATGAAAAAATAGCTGACCCATATCTTTTTCCTTGTCCAGCATGTTTGTTTAGAGGTATGCCCATTTGAAAAAAATTCAGAATTAAATCTTGTGAGCAAGATATCTTGAAAAGTATTTAAGCTAGGTTCTTGAAATTCGATATAGTGAGTGGGAATGATGTGTAAATTACCTGGTTATATTTTGAGAGAATTCCGTGAAAATATTGATTAAGTTACGGCCCTTTGCAGTTCTGCGCATTTTGACCTTGTCAGCAAGATGTCTCGAAAAGTACTTAAGCTAGGGTGTTGGAATAATATATGCTGATTGGGGATGATGTGGAGATTACCTGATTTGTTTTTTAGGGAATTCCATGAAAAATCGAGGTAGTTGTTGTCCTTTGTAGTTCTGGGCATTATGACCTAGTCAGCAAGATATCTCAAAAAGTATTTAAGCCAGAGCCATGATATTTAGTATACTGATTGGGATTGAGGAGGAGATCACCTGATTAAATTTTGAAACAATTAAATGAAATGTTGGAATTATGGCCTTTCGCAATTTCTGGCCATTTAATGTCGTTGCTTTACTGTGTGTAGCATAAATTTAGAACCATGTATGCTAATGTTTTGAAATTTAATATTTTGATTCCTCATGAAAAAATAGGTGACCCGTATTTTTTTCTTATCCCAATTATCTCCTATTTTAGAGTTACTTCCCTTTGATAAAATAACATTGAAATCTCATATATTTGTATTGTTGTTACCGTCATGGGCAAGCAGTGTTAGAGTCAGGCAGTTGGGGGCATAGTGTTTTACAAACACCAGCTCTAGTTGTGAATTAAAGTTGGTTCAACGGGATCTTCATCGTCTGAACAAGTTAGCTTGATGTCCATATAGAGGTATTTCTGTGCTATTTTCTAAAGAAACAGCCTATCATCGCTAAGATAATAACACTTGTGAGCATTAATGCCCGGGAATTTTATGTTTTTACAATGCAAAAGTACATGTATAAACAATTCATTCCTGACGAAGTCATAAATATAATTCATTCCTGACGAAGTCATAAATATAATGACATTTTAGCTGACATTTATATATAAAAAAATATATATAACATACTGATTTCCGTATCAGTAAACTTTATAAGCACCAGTTTTAAGGTAAACTTTCTGGAGTATATTGTGGTCCTTAAGAGGACCAGAGTTGTCTTCGTTTATACGAGCTGTCTAACATGATCTAATCATCCGGCATAAACTACACTCCTTCTCTTTTTGCTCCTTCTCTTTCGACTGGTCGGGCTGCAATAAAGATTCTGACGCGAGCCGCAAATGATCTAATTTTCTTCTAGGTAGGCGTTTTTTCTTGTTTTTGATAACTTCTTTGGTTTTCTCTCCCAAATGATCCTGACTAAATATAAGGTGGATAGAAGGCAAAACTAGTTATCCCGCGCCTAAGGTTTGTTTATTTTCAATCTTCGTACTGTATGCTCTGTACATGTTGACGGTTTCTTGACAATAAAAAGAATGGCTAAAGCAGCGTACGCTCCTAGGATTTATTACGAATCCCGAACTGTTAACCGTTCTAGAAAGTTGTACTCACTAAGGAATAATATCAGATTGCCTCCATACAAGTGTACCCAGCTTTTCAGCGAGTTCTATGTTAGATTTTAACAACGCATGATAAAGGTTTTGGACCTGGATCTCAGAACCACGAATTTGGGGTATCTTGGGTGGACGCAGGGGTTTTAAACAAGGGTGGCATGTTGGCCGCGATTGACCGCCAGTTCAGCCAATAAGAGACAAGTAGGCTGCCAAATCTGGGATGCCGATTGGAGGATACATCGTCCTCAGGACTCATTGTCTACGCACGCGCCCTGAAACTGGCCGACAGTGGACGCTGAATCCGCCAGTCGGATGATTGATTACCGTCCTCTTGATTGCCTTGAAACGTGGGCATTGACCAGTATGGCGGCACCCTTTAAATCTCATCATTTCGTAAACAGAGAATGTTTATCAGGGTATTCTAGAGGAATAAATGGAAGTTATTGTTATGTTATGGAGGAGTAAATTTGAGAACTATCTGGGGATGGCGGTAAAAGCAAAGCAACCCTTCGGTTTTCTCAAAGGGAACAAATATAAAATGGATATGCCCTATTTTTATTTTTTTGTTACCTTTTTATTTATTTTTTTTTTTACCAGGGCAGACGTTTTCTTAAATTCTCACATTTCATATAGAGCTTTAACAGTTGGTTGGCAGCAAATATTAGGTATATTAGATATTTTAGCTAAAATTAAAATTTTGACGAGTAAATTAATATGTTTTAATTGGACTAAAATGAAAGATCAAACTTATTTTAGCGAATTTAATAATACAGAAAGTGGAAAAATTCAGTGATTTAACGATGCGAATGAGGAGATACACTATGGACATACAGAGATCTAGAGATGTTTGAACTTAAATATTATATCACAGAGTAAAACAAAATAGTTTATACTTAAATTCATTAAATAACTAAAATATTATACATTTTCAAAGTCGCTGCTAACCATAAATACATACATTATATACAAAGAAGGACCGGGCAAGGAACAGGATATAAAAGGGTTGACAACGGGCTGTAGATCACTGAGTTTACTCGAAAGAAGTTTGGTCTTGTGGGCTAAGGGTATTCCAGTAACATGCTGCGGAGGCAATGCTCAGTGCCATCTGGCAGCCGAACACTTTCCTCGTTTAACACCGTAAAGATCCTCATTGGGGTGAAGCGTACCCGGTAACTATCAGTACACAGTCCCTGCATGGCACGCTCCCTAGCCTTGCGTACGAGGCTAGCCTGTTGGGAGGGGTCGGCCCCGACGCTTGGATGCCGTGAAAAAAAATACTGGGGGTCTTATAGGGGGTAAGGGCTCGGCCTAAAAATCTTTGGGTACCGAGTATCTGATCACATCAACGGCCTCGGCCAAGGTATCACGGAACGAGGTCGTGGGGACAGGGTCTGGGATAGACATCAGAAATAAGATCTGGGACCAGAAAGCGTCGGTCCCTTCGATATAAGGAGGGGTGAGACCCATGAAGGTCTATGGAAAGGGAGTCGCCTCAACAGGGAGGATTGACCTCACCGTTATCTGGCTGAAGAGATTGGGAGGGAACAGAGGCCTCGTTGACCTGGGACGGAGAGGAAAAGGGACCACACATGGTCCCGGAGGGTGGAGCCTGGACAGGACTGGATTGAATCTTAGATGGGGAATGGAACTATAGTATAGATTCCGCTGGAATCTCGGGGACTACGAATATGTCCTCCAGGGGAGAAGGGTCGGGTTGCATTGGGGAGAATGACATTAAGTCAGACTCGGGGAAGAGTGGCAGCACAACTGATCCTGGCATGGGGTTGGGCACTGGGAATCCAGTGGGGCGGGGGAGGGTCGCGACCGGGGAACAGGGTCAAGGAACATAAATAAACTATACTTAGCAACTGTCTCTTTCTGCCATTTCCATGAGAACGTCCGCCTTCACATGCTGGATCGCGTCCGTCTCAGGGGTCCGGAAGTGGTGGTAGAGGATGTTCTAGGATGGGGGCTATGATGTGGGTGGGAAAATTATGTTTTTTCCTCATGTGATCTACTAACCTCTGTCTCCGCTGAGGTACTACACAGTAGTTACAAAAGTCTCACTGCAAGCTCTTGACATATACGCTCTTAATATGATCTTGGAGGTACTTCCTTTTCTCAAAGGACTTGCCATATACTACACATGAGAAGCTGTTTACCTTCGACAGCCAAAACATAGCCACTGGCATTGTTCGTATCTCTAAGATAGAGGGTATACGGCTCATGATCTTAAAGAATTGTTGGATCGGGATCAAGGTTTGTAAATGAACAAGAACACAACATAAACCGCTACATGATACCAGTTTGTAAGTCTTCGAGGATGGAATGATGCGAGTTCTAACACTGAAACTTTAAAATCTCATGAGATTACCTGTGTCTCCGTTTATGACTTGTTACGATTGACATATAATAATAATAACTATTTTACTTTCTCAACAATGTAATGGTCTTCTAAGGTCCATGATTACGTAATTACGATGTTGCATGAGTAAACTAGGTGCTCTAATTTCTACATAGGGTGTCAATCTATTAACATATACCTTACAGTCAGACTTTTTTGTTTTTCTGAACCTTAAAGGTTGGATATTTTACAAACAACCTTTAAGGGGCCTTCCTAGCGGAGTTGGAGCCTTCTGGACAGACCCTTTGCTCTTGTATACGAACGCAACCAAACCGCGTCCCCGATTTTAAAACTGTGTTTGCTAACTCTGGCGGTCATACAACACTTTTACTCTTTGGCTTGCCTCCAAGAGAGAGGAGGTTCTAGCCATCTCATGGACGGTTTTCAGCTTAATTTGAAAGTCTATCACATACTCATCTTTGGGAGTTTTTTACTCTACAAATGGTGGCGGGCCGAGAGGGGGGTGGGGGGGAGTGGAAGCAAATCAACTGCTAAGTTAATTTCTCGACATTGAAACAAGATACTCGGGGTCTGGTTGATCGCCTCCTGTTTGGAGGAATTATACGCCAGTACCATGGAAGTGAGAATTTCATCCCAATCGCGTTGATTGGATTTAACTTACTTGCTTAATATATATCTTCAATCATGCGTTGCACTCGTTCTACTAAACCGTCCCTGGCAGGGTAAAAGGCAGTGGTTCAAGTCTTTTCGATACCTAGCAGGACACACATTTCTGACTCAAACTGTCGACCTTGATCGGTATGAATTTCTTTTACTAGCCCATAGCGACATATGGATTCTTTTACAAAGGTCAAGGCCACGGCTTTCGCCGATACAGTCTTAAGCGGATAACTTTCCATCCAATTTGTGAAACAGCATAAAACTGTAAGCACATATTAATGACCTTGGCGTGTTTCAAGGAAAGGACCAATGATCTATCTTGACACGTTCCATAGGAATACCTACAATCAACATCAAAAAGATTGCTGCACAATGGTGGTGTATGGGGAGACGTTCTACTGCCGCCACACGACACTGACACCAGCTGCAATGTAGTAAAATAAACGTCAAAAAAGATTGCCCTTGGAAACAAAGAACACATTACGAATTAGAAAATGGTTTTATTGAGACTTCATAAGCAGTTCTTAAGTTTGCAACTCTACTTTCGCCCTCTAGCGTATACATGAGCAGAACTCCATTTCCAAATAAACCACAGTGGGCCCAATGATCCCAAAGGAATTGAAATCTAATCTGGTCAAGGTTTGTGAGGGGCTTTGCTGGGCATGTTGTGGGCCTGGCAGACATGGCACGTGTTGCAGTTTATGACATTTTGTTTAAAATAAACGTCAAAAAGATTGCCTTTGGAAACAAAGAACACACATAATTAGATTAGACAATGGGATTCTCTACCAGTAAAACCTTGCTCTTACACGGGCAGTGGTTCGGTGAATATCTAAGTGACCATAACACAATTTTTGTGCAACAAGGAGAGGACCTCTTCCCGCCATATTTCAGGCAAGATTAACTGAGGTTTGAGTGCCCCCACCCTCCCTTGGCTTCATACCATTCCCTGTATAGGACACCATCAATGAGTTTTAGTCTAGCCCCCTGAGACCAATACTGTTTTCAGTCTGAACCAAGGTGAGAAATTTGAACCTATTTGGGGTGTTCTTTCAATCCCAGGACTACGCAGATAATGGGGTCATTCCATTGGCCATTTCTAAGGTCTTTGGGTGTTTTCATGGTAATTCAGGCAGCTTTTAGGACTTTCTTCGACAATATCGTCTTCCACGACAGCCTGGGTATGGGAGCGCGATCACGTCATTTACCTGGGGCACGCTGAGCATCTAAGATTCCTCGCTAGAATTTAAACAGCCTGGGCAGTATTTGATAGAAATATCAAAGAGGGACAGGGTCTCTAACCACCTTGCCAACTGGGATTTCAGATTGGAAAAAAACGGAGTAACCAAGTTACGCTACCATGATCAGTTCTAACGACAATTTTCAAACCATAAAGGTAATGGAAATGTTCGACACTGGCCACGATCGCCAATAATTCTTTCCTAGTGACAGTAATTCCATTCTTGTTTGTTAAAGGACCTACTGTAGTAATAAATCACTCTTTCATGACCATCCTGAACTTGGGAAAGGACAGTTCCTAGGGCCTCCGCACTAGCCTCTGTATCGATAATGTAGTCAAGACTGGGGATGGGGTAAGCCAGAATAGGGCTGGACGTGAGCCGTCGCAGTAATAGGCACAAAGCCACAGAATAAGTGCACGTCCTTTACATTTTTGGGCTGGGGCCAGTTTAGAATAAACTCAGGGATCGGTAGCCACGCCTGATTTCGAGACCACGTGACCCAAGAAGACAACCTCCGATTAGAAGAAATGACATTAATTCGGGGCCACTTTTAGACCTGCCTTACCGATCCGGGTCAACACAAGAGTAAGCTGCTGGAGATCATCTTCAAAACTTTTGGAGAAGACGATTACGTCATCGAAATAGAGGAGGCAAATTCGGCATTTAAGACCGGCCAGGATGGAATCCATCAATGTTTGGAAAGTTGGGGTCCATTACAACGGCCGAAGGGTAAAACTTTAAACTGGAACAGCCCTTCCGGAGCAAGTAAAAGCGGTCTTAGGGGCATCTTATTTTGGCATAAAAGGTAAAAGAAAAGTTCAGAGAGTGCCACAATTACAAGCCGTAGCCCTACCCAGACACCAAAACAAGAGGAGACAGGCAAAACCAAACGCGCAAATCGAACAAACGTACGAAAAACACTAAGATTAGCTTTTAGGCAAGGTAATCGCAATGCTAAAAGGGCTGAAAACACAAGCACAAAATAACACAAGGCAAGACTTAAAAGAGTAAGACAAACACCACGACCACCGCCTTAGAAGGTCAGTAGGAAAAAAAAAACACCGGGGATTTAAAGCACTTTTACAGCCGGCCAATTTCACCTTGGATCCCGATGCTACTCTTAATACAGAAATACATTAAAAAAAATTGTTCGCATAAATACGAGCTTGCTCGACGCCGCCTTCGGCGTCATTGACGGCTGCCTTAGCCGTCGGTATGCTCGTTATAAACTACACTATAGGGAAATACAGGTTGCCGCAACACACGACACTAACAACAGTTGTGATGAATATAAATAAATCCTAAGCAAAGAATACAAAGATGCGTCTTTGTGGCCGAGTGGTTAGCGCTCCCGATTTCGGATCACGAGGCCTTGGGTTCAAATCCCGCTGGAGTCGGAACTGCGCTCACGATAGTACGGCGCATCATTGCACAGAACCTTTTATCATTGCCCTTCGATCGTTCCCGATAATACTGAAATAATGTTGAAAGTGACGTAAAACACCAAATCATCATCAACACACTCACAAAACGGATAACGTGCCAAATTTTCTGGATCGAACTAGCTACTTTTGGCTTCATCAGTGGTCCTCATATGACTTTTCAAAAATCCTGGAATAGGCTAAGCGATCACAAAGGGCAAAAAAAAAAAAAAAAAAAAAAAAAAAAAAATATATATATATATATATATATATATATATATATATATATATATATATATATATATATACGCTATTTCGTTATTTATTTAGTTAGTTAGTCGTAGCTAGTTAACTACTTGTACATGCATGGTCACAATGATTTTATTTTTCGATTTTTTTTTTTGTATATTTACCTTGCTCTATGTAATGTCTATGTAGATTTATTGATGTATTGACGAAATACATAAAATAAAATATACTTTAGCCAAATATACGCTACACTATAGTAAAATACAGGGAGACGTTTTACGGCTGCCACACGGCGCTAACACCAGTTGTCAGATGGCTGCCACACGGCGCTAACACCAGTTGTCAGACTAGCTTGTTTCGGCCAGTCGGGCCTCACTAGTGACCCGCGTATAAAAGTTTTAAAATTCCCGGAATGAGCTCAATAAACACAAATCACCAGAAAATATAAATTACACAACAGTATTGAAATGTTTTAAAGCCGACAACAGGGCGCTAACACCAGGTGTAGTGAAGATAAATAGATTCCAAAGGGAACAAAAAAAAAACAAAAAAACTCTAAAACGCATACTTCAGTTCTTCCCATTTTTGTTAAGGTCGTTTTGAAGAATGTAAGCTATATCCTTATTCATGACAGTAAAGTAAACTAATGTGTCCTCTAAAACAAGCAGATGTATGTATGTTCTAGGGTACGATCCGTCACTATATTACGACACCGTTACAGAAAATACGCGTACAAAGATGCATAATAAAATAGGCAAACTGGTCGAATATATACCTGTAGTTGTATGGTAATATTCGTTGCATTAACTGCACATGGAAATAACAATGGGATACACGATATACAATTAAACATTGAAACTATAACGAAAATAGATAAACAAATAGATTTAGTATAATAAATCAATAAAAGCAATTTTTTGGAATAATAATGTTTCTTGGATAAAGGTAATAGAGTGAGGCAAGTTCCAACATTTGGTGTTTGAAACATTTGAAGTTTTCATGGAAAACTTAAAATGATTTGTTTTCTGAAGTTATATAAAATTTCAAAGTTGAGTAGCACCACATTCTACATCTCAGTGATTGCGAGATAAAGTTTGAGATTCAGAGATAAAGTATTTATACGTTTTGTTATTTTCTTTACAGAAACTAATGCTACTTAAATATCGATATAATTGTTTGAGTGAGAAGCCGCTGAAAGTATTTTAACCTTAAGTCGCTGCATAAATTAGGATCTGACAACACCTTGTACAGGTTCGGGGAACACATGATCAATGGCTGCTCCGAAAAAGGACACATGGAGGACGCCATATTGAAAATTCTGCCGATTAAGCTTAGACTTTTGCTTAATAGTGAAACAAGTAATGATTTAAATCAAAATTAAAGGTTCTCTGGAGTTGCTAATCAACACTGCTTAATCATTCCTTTTGACCGTATGAAATAAAATTGCTTCTTGCATTCAGTTAGCCAAACATGGGTTTGAATCGATCAATGTCGTTAGATTTTCAACGGCAAAGAAGGCAGGCGATGAAAATGTGTTGTATGCGAGAATGTTACATAAAAACACTTACCTGCTTTAAAGATCGCTTGAAATATGATGCGGAGTTCACCTGCTTAAAAGATCGCTTGAAACATGAAGCAGAGATCAAATTATTCCAGCAAAACAATTTCACAGCGTCAAATAACTAAACAAAAAACTTTTTTTTTTTTTTTTTTTTTTTAATGACGTTGATTCTGCTAAATAGCGTCACACAACGTCGCGCCTATTTCCAGTGTGTTTGGTGTTGCAATTTATAAATAAAGTACTCAGTAAGAAAGAAAAAAAGTTAACATCATTAAATAAAAGAATTAAAACCCTAACAGATGATGAAAAATTCATGACATTCGCTTCTGGGACATCAGAGATATTTGAAATTTTGTCCGCCTAATAGACCCGATTAACAAACAATGCGGCGCCCATTCAAACAAACGAAATGATGTCGGGAAGTCACGTGTTTCCACCCATTGTCAGAATGACATTTCCCCAAATGAATATGAGGGCGTGCAAAAAGTTCTGTCACTAATAGGCTTCCTTAGTTCTGTCCCAGCTACATTTTTAAATGGTTTACTGCACTTGAATGCTGTGTTGAGTAGCTAACGATACCCGTTTATTTCGTGCAATTTGCTTTCCAACTCACCGAGTTATTTCAAATTGAAATAGATGCAGTCATATACACTGACCAATTTACTTGTTACATTGGAACATGGACCAGAAGACTGAAATGCGTAGCTATATTAAATGCCGCATTAGGCTTAACATAGATTCAAAGCCGATATTTAATGAATTGTGTGGTATACATGGATCTCAGACCATTTCAATGCGCACAGTTTTAGTTGGGTTAAACCTTTTCAAGCTGGGAAATTTTGTGTTGAAGATGATACCCGTCCTGGAAGGCCTAAAACCTCTGTTACCAAAAAAGGTAAGAGAAAAGTCCAGGGAGTGCCACCACAAACCGCAGCCCTTCCCAGACCCCCAGAGGAAGAGGAAACCGACAAATCTAAACAAGCACAAACCGAACAAATGTACGAAAAGCACTAAGATTAGCTCTCTCTTCCCCAAGCGAGGTAATCGCAATACTAAAAGGACTGAAAAACACAAGAACAAAACGACACACGGAAAGACATACAACAAATCGCCTCGTAGAATAAACCACAAAGCAACAAAGAGTAAGACTAACACCGGGACCACCGCCTTAGAACGGTCGGTAGAGTAAACCATCGGGGGGTTTAAAGCACTTTTACAGCTAGCTAACTTCACCCTGGGTCTCGGTGCTACTCTTAATACAGAAATACATAAAAATTCGGTTCGCATAAAGGCTCCCAACTCAGTCAATGCATCAAAGCGAAAACATAAAAATCAAATTAATCATTATAATAAATAAAGACGAGTGTTCATAGCTCATTCTATTGTATGCCAGAGTAAATGAAAACCAATAGTTGAACCACGGCGGGCCAAGCCAAAGACATATCGTCAAGCCTCAACCCACTGGTTAAAGTTTTACGAAGAGGCCGTCATTGAGTCTGAGGCCCGAACCGCCGTCGTGCAATTAAAGAGTGAAGCATAGCCATCAACAATGATTGGGTTGACAACTAGGCATGCAGTCTGCCGCATAACATCCAGGCTATAGCCAATTCTTTTATAACGGTTAATAAGTTTTCTGAATTGCTCCGAAAAGTTAGATTTACCTACAATTTTTCTAAATCTGTACACTAAGTCACCGTAAAATTCGGGTTCCGATATACCTTGTTGCAGAAGTGTTTTCAGACTGACGCTATATTTTTCTAACAAGGCACTGTGTCTGCGATAAAATTTCGAAAACGCCTTACGAAGTTTAAAATAAAGATAGTGGTGTAGTGCGAGGGTGCTAACTGTACCACGGAGGGGCGAAGCGTACGCTAAAGCAGTTAGCACCCTCGCACTACACCACTCCACTACCTAAATGGTGTCCTGTCTGAGAGGTTAGGAATGGATAGTGGGTGGGGTACTTTGTTTATATGTGACGTCTATTATTTTATACGCCAAAAAGCGTGTGCCAAAAAAAAAGGTGTTAAAAAAAAAAGAGTCCACCAGAACCAGATTTTTCATCTGATTCCAGTGAACCCTTTTTTTTTTTATTTTTTTTTTATTTTATTACCTTTTTTAATAGCATTTTAATGACAATATAATAGTGATATACAACAATTCAGCTGTTTTATTTTACTCAATAATAAGAATAGGGTTATCACTAGAGTTTCCTGGCATACTAATATTTGGTTCAAAGTCTGACATTTTCTGTTCCAATGCGGCTTGTCTGTAAGTTTCTTCTGTTCTTGTATCATGTATTGGGTTACCCCCTATCTCTTCTGGGGAGGACTCGACGAATGTGTTGTCTGGGCGCCATGTTAGCTCAAAGTCTGTGTAACCTGAAGACTTTGACTTAGGCGAATCACTGTCGGCATACTCGGCTAATTGTTCAACAGTTAATCCAGTTTCTTTTTCTATTTTATGATAGCATTCTTGATTTCCACTGAACGCGAAGTCTACTAACTCCTTAGCTGCTTTTGGGCTTATACCTTTAGATTCCATGAGTTCTGGCAACGTGGGTTCCCACTTCTCAGCAATGAAGCTTTTTTCTTCTTCGAAATTAAGTCTTCTTTTTACGGGTAATTTCCTCTTCATCGGAATTCTCCTAGGAGGTCCCATCTTAGACATTTTTGGTGGTCTCCTCAATGCGATAGGGCTCACCATCATAGTTTCTAACTCGTTATCTTGAACACTTTTTCTCTTCAGTCCTTTGGGCGTACTGGCACATATAAGTCCCTGTGCAAATAAACACTCCTGCTCTGCATCCACCAATCTACTGCTACTCCATTCTCTGCCTTCTGTAATCATGAATTTCAACACCCCTGACATCTTTAGTAATGCTGTTCTTACCATGAATCTCTTCTGCTCGTCATTCGTAAAGCCTTTATCACTGAAGTGTGGTCAATCTCTTATTCTCAACAATAGTCTACTTATCAACGCATGCCCATCTTTAAGTGTTGCGTAATCCTCCTCGTCCATGTCTATCTCTGGGTCGTACTCTGCCTTCCTCATACTGCTTATCAATTTCGGTTTTTTGAAGTCCTCGAACTGCCAATAATAATCGACTGAATCCGATTGCTGTAGTACCCACAGCCAAGCTAAAATCCTGTTCATCATATTGAAGTTGTTTTCTTGGTAACCATAGAACCCAACATCCACATTTCTTATACGGCCCGAACTACTGATGCCCTCGCTATAGTATTTCTCCTGTAAGCCGCCGTCGAAGCCCGCATTGTCTATTATTGTTTTTAACGTAATTGTGCCAGTATTGATCTTGTCAGATACAAAGTCAGAAATAAGATCGGTTGCAAAGAACCAGTCCAAGTCTCCAGGAGATGGAGGCCATTCCATTCTTGGGATGACCTCAGACCTAATATAGGCGAACACCTCCTGGTAAAACCTTGGATCTGGTCGCAAATGATCCGTTCTGCTTGTCAAGACACGTGATTTTATCAAGTCCTAATGGACAAACATCCTATTCTGAAGAGGCCGACTCTCCTGGTCAAATTGCTTCCATGGAACCTGGTTGCAGGTGAGGATGACCGGAGTTCTACCTAACCTAGCCGGTTCTTTATTCTTAACATTGACGCATGTAGGCAAACCCTCGAAAATCTTTTTGGCCTCCTCAACCTGTTCCATCTTAGAAAACGTGAGCTCTGGAATATTTATTATTTGTTTAGACACACAGTTCTGGAACGTAAAGTCCTGTGACGGAATGGTCTGACCCACCATGTCCGGTACAGACATGAGAGGGTCAGTCCAGTACGTCTTCCCTGCGTTACTGGCACCCTGTAACATGAGGCAATTTTTCTTTGGGTACACGCAATCTAACATGGAATACATTTCTAATAAAAACTCTCCCGTAATTATATTCTGTTCCCTACACCAATCCGTGAAAGTGATTGCTGTTCTATGGATAGTCATACAATTGTCCATTAATGGACAACGTTCTGCGAAGACATCAATAAATGTCTCTCCCTTCTGCTGGGATTCAATTTCCAGTTCTTGGAGTGCTTGGGTAAAGACCATCTGGAAATTGGGTCCCAGCCGAAGAGTTCTGAAGGTTTCCAACTCCTGCAAGCTTCCGGTATCCATAATCGCAACAAGCAAGTCTGACACAGTTTTCATGCCGTATTTTCTGACAAAATCTTTAATAATGTCCACCTTACTCGCAGTCTTGCTTTGCTTTACTACCTTGATATCGGTTGGATTCCTGCCCTTTACTATATTCTCAAAATTGCCTGCCAAATTCTTTCTTTCTAACTCTGATTTTGCTGAATTGCTGTCGAGACTGCCTAAGTGTTCAATGTAATTACCGGCACATGGGAGCTGCTGATTAGACTGTTTCTCTAACCGATCCTTTTGTTGTCTAAGGTTAAGGCGACTCTCCATCCACTTGATGGCACCACCCGTCTCAACCGTAGATTTGTCAACAATGGGTTCCTCATCCTCGTTAAAATTGATATCTAAATCGACAGCTCCCATGTCGCCGGCACCGTTCATATCAACAATCCTGGTTATTAGGCCGCATAATTGCATGTTATTGCATCCCAAGAGTGTCCTGGGAGGCTGGAGGAGATGTCTAGTCAAAGCATCTATATTACGGACTCTTTGTGATTTGACATCCAGTCCATGTCTCTTCAGACGGGTTGTCATGTTCCTGTAGTTGTATACTTGCGACAACTGCTCTCGGGATGCAATAAGCATATGAATATGAAGCCCAATAAACTGACAACCATCATCACTCTTGCCATCATGCCAAAAGAAGGCAGACGGGAAATTATTTGCTATGCTTTTTACGCTGTCCACTATTTCTTTTTGTTCTAGTGTCATCTCATTGTAAACTTGAAGGGTTGTTGACAGATTGTGTGTAGGGTGTTTGTAAATCCCTTCCTCAAACATCTTTTCGGTGGCGTAACAGGATTTGTAGATACCCGTAGTATTTGTTTCTTCAAACTGGCCGTCATCTCCCTCTAGGTATACTTTATTGAGGATATAGTGAGGTGAAATATTCCAATCATCTATTCTGCTGATCACCACCGAGTACCAGTCAGTATCCTCGGTTATACTACCTAGCAACTCGATGGGTCGCCTTTTGACGTTCATTCTGAAAACGAACATTAGAATAAGGATTATACGGTTGTGCCCCTGTTGTGTACGAAGCTACCAGACCTTGCTTTTCTATACTGATATTTTTAACATTATCATTCAATTGTGTTATGTGCATATTTATGTTATGTTATCAGCAATAGAATCTACAGTTCCATTTACCCTTAACATATTTTTACATAACATATTTTTAATGCGATCCGTATTAATCCATTCTAATGTGCGTATAGATGTATCTGTCGCAGGTACATCTGGGTGTTGCAATGGTTTACTAGTTGTGGTTGGTGTTTGAGTAGGACTTGTACGTCCTGTACGATTTTTTAACTGTTCAACATCTTCTCGTATTTTTGATTGATCACGCCAAATATCTGTTACTTTATCTACTAGTTTTTCTGTTTCCCCAGTTTCTGGATCAATCCAGTTACCTACAGTGTCGGCAATACCAGTTATGTTTTCTAAACCTTCACTAATTTCTTTAATTGCCTAAGAAGTTTGGCAGTAAGAGCTTTATTACGGTAGTTAAAATCATTAAGATTTGAAGAAACTCTGGCGAATCTTATAAGTTGAGATATGTATACCCCATATGAGGTACGCCGGGGGACATCGCCATCCAGAAAAGGGAAATTGACTATATCAAAATCAAAATCGTCCCGTTTATCATATATTTTGGTGGAAACTGTACCATTAGATATACATGGATTCAAATCCAAAAAAGGTGCCTCGGTATCGGAAGAATTTGCTCTATTTAATTGGAGTTCTGTAGGGTATACATGAAATCTCTCATAACAAAAAAGACACAAATCTGCAACAAGAGGAGCACAATTAGTTCCCATCGGAATACCAATAGTTTGTCTATAAAGTTTAGTTCCAAATCTAATAAAAATATTATCCAAAAGATAAATAAGGGCATCATAGACTTTTTGACACGACCATAAATTGTGATTATTATATACATCAGAAGTGAAAAAAGCACATTCTTCGTTGCAAGCCAAATATTGGGTATTCTCCCGAACAAACGTTCGGTTAATTAAATCAATAAGTTTATCTGTTATAAGATGATGAGGTAACGTAGTATACAGTGTAGAAAAATCATATGTAGTCTCGCTGCTGTAAAAATTGTGGTCGAACAGGATGCGCGATTGTCTGTCAAAGATATAGCTGGTTGTACTGGCATATCAGAAGGCTGTCTGCAAACAATTCTGAAAAAGCGTTTGGACCTGAGAAAGGTTTGCGCTAGGTGGGTATCTCATTTGCTCACTGAGGAGCAAAAGACACAACGCCTTAAATGTGCCCGGGATTTTTTGAAAACATACAAAGGCTGTAATAGCCGGGTTTTTTCTAACTTGCTAACAGGTGATGAAACCTGGGAGCACATGATTGAGCCACAAAGAAGGGCTGATAATAAGCAATAGAAGCGAAAAGATCAAAAACGCCCATGTATTGCCAAGACAACCATATGTTCGAAAAAGATGTACGCAATTCTCTTAAATTCAAGTGGGCCAGCCGTTCAAGTGCCTTGTCCATCTGGTCATACAGTCACTGTCCGATTCTACAAGAATTCTGTAATGAAGAAAGTGAAAGAGTTTTACAAAAAGAAACGACCAAGCAAATGATGGTCATGAGTCCACCTTTTACATGACAACGCCACCTCTCATAAGTGTGGGGTTAAGTCTTTTTTGACTCTGAAAAGGTGAAAGTTTTAAACCATCCACCTTATTCACCTGACCTGATTCCCTGTGATTTCTTTTTATTTCTAAGGCTTAAGAAAATGCTTTCTGGAAATAAGTATACGTCTAGAAGTTCTCTTGGCAGCGCTGTTTATCAGTGTCACCAACAGATACCAAAAGAAGACTATTTATCTGCTTTTCGCGACTGGGTAAAAAGGTTACAAAAATGTGTTTCAGTAAAGAGGGAATACTTTGAAGGTTTGTAAAAAAATATGTTTGATAAAACGTAGCACTGAGGTAATCCGAACCCAGTTACAAAACATTTTGCATGACCCTCGTATGCGTAAGAATTTAGCCAATAAAATTACATGCGACGTAGGTCGTCGGTAACGTTTTCAAAATGACGTTTTATTGAGCGGAGAATCGTGCCGCCAGCTTGCCTTCGATACAGAATGAAACATGGATCAAATGAAGAAACTGGTTGATTTTGTTGCTTACATAATGCATCTTATGCAACCAAGTACAACTTACAATTAAATCTCGCACGCTTTCATGATCTTTTTCTCTTTCTTTTCTTTAAACTTCTCCGAGAGACAAACAGGACAGGGCAGAAAACGGCGCTAATGTCAACCACTTTTCTAACGTCACGGCCGCTACGTCAAACGTCGCTTATGTTTCACGCCTTAAACGTAACGTTCAGTACCAGGCCGAGTTTTGGAAGACGCGATTTCATTTGCTCATTGAAAGGTCAATCGGATATGACCCATTATGGGATGTCGTCAGCTCCAAACAACGGAATGTCATAGTTTGGATATGAATTTGGCTGATGGAATGATTAATTTTACGTCAACGCGAGATTACAACTTTTCTTCTTGGGACCGTGTTGGTTAGTCGGAAAACTCAGCTTTGTTAAGAGGTTGAAGACTTTTAAATACGGCTTTGGTACTTTGACAACACATTCCTAATCACGTCAACGCTTTGATATTTTAGCTCACCTGAACAAAAGCTCAGGGTGAGCTATTGTGATCACCCTCTGCTATGAAGCAATCATCATGAACCTTGCTCAAAATGTTTGTGTTGATGATTTCTAGGTCAAGTTTGAAACTGGGTCCCTTGGGGTCAAAAACTAGGTCACCAGGCCAAATCAGCAGAAAACTTTGTTAACATTCTAGCGGTCACATTTTTGAAGCATTCATCATGAATCTCGCTCAAAATGTTTGTCTTTATGATTTCTAGGTAAAGTTTGAAACTGGGTCATTTGGCCAAATCAGCGGAAAACATTTTTTAACACTCTAGCGGTCACATTTTTGAAGCAATCATCATGAATCTTGCTCAAATTGTTTGTCGATGATTTCAAGTTCAAGATTGAAATTGGGTCACTTAGGGTCGAAACTAGGTCACCATAACAAATCAAAGGAAACCCTTGTTAGCACTTTAGCGGTGAAATTTTTGAAGCAATCATCATGAATCTTGATGAGTTCTTGTTCAAGTTTGAAACTGAGTCTCTTGGGGTCAAAAACTAGGTCACGGAACCAAATCAGCTGAAAACCTTGTTAACACTCCAGCAGTCACAGTTTTGAAGCAATCATCATGAATGTTACTAAATATGTTTTTTCCTTGATGATTTCTAGATCAAGTTCGAAACTTGGTCACCAGGCCAAATCAGCAGAAAACCTTGTAAACACTCTAGCGGTTACATGTTTGAAGCAATCATCATGAATCTTGCTCAAAATATTTGTCTTGATAATTACTAGGTCAAGTTCGAAACTTAGTCACGTGGGGTCAAAAACTAGGTCACATTTTTGAAGTAGTCATGAATCTTGCTCAAATTGTTTGTCTAACTGGGTCACTTGATCCCGCCTTCCAAAAACTTTTCTTTTCCAGCTCACCTCTCCTACTCTGTGTCAGAATAGATGCTACATCTAATTACTTGCCACAACTATAAATGCCCCCCTTTCCAACCTCTCGGGGTGAAAACTAGGTCACCAGGCCAAATCAAAGTAAAACCTTGTTAAAACTCTAACAGTCACTTCTTTGAAGCAATCATCCTGAATCTTGCTAAATGTAATGTCAATGATTTCTAGGTCGTTTGGACCTAGGTCACTTTAGGTGTAAAACTAGGTTACAGGCCTAGTCAAAAGAAAGCCTTCTTAACTATTTAGCGGTCACATTTTGTAGTAATCCTGAATATTATTTAAAATGTTTGTTTTGATGATATCTAGGTCAAGTTTGAAACTTGGCTACTTCGAGTCAAGAAATAGGTCAGCTGGCCAAATCAAAGGAATACCTTGTTAACACTCTAGCGGTCAAATTTTTAGCTCGCCTGAGCCGAAGGCTCATGGTGAGCTATTGTGATCGTCGTCGTCGTCGTCGTCGTCCGGATGTCCGTCCGTCCACAATCTTTAAACAACATCTCCTCCTAAACCACTGGTGGGAATTTGACCAAACTTCACAGGAATGATCTTTGGTTGGTCCTCTTTCAAAGTTATTCAAATGGTTTCGGTTCATTGCATATCTAGGTCACAGGAGCTAAAATAGATTTTTTAATTAAAAACTTAAAAAATCTTCTTGTCCGAAACCACTGGACCGATTTCAATATAATTTTGCAAAAATGTTCCTTTGGTGATCCTCTACCAAGATTGTTCAAGCCATTTGGATTCGTCAAAAAACATGGTCGCCAGGGGGCGGGGCTTATTTTCCCTATATATCTATATAAAAATCTCCTTGTACGAAACCACTGGACCGATTTCAATATAATTTTGCAGAAATGTTCCTTTGGTGATCCTCTACAAAGATTGTTCAAGCCATTTGGATTCGTCAAAAACAATGGCCGCCAGGGGCGGGGCTTATTTTCCCTATATATCAATACAGAAAACTTTAAAAATCTTCTTGTCAGAAACCATTGGACCAATTTCCATATAATTTTGCAGAAATGGTCCTTTGGTGATCCTGTACCAAGATTGTTCAAGCCATTTGGATTCGTCAAAAAACATGGCGCCAGGGGGCGGGGCTTATTTTCACTATATATCTGTATAGAAAACTTTAAAAATCTTCTTGTCAGAAACCACAGGACCGATTTCCATATAATTTTTCAGAAATATTTCTTTGGTGATCCTCTTGCAAGATTGTTCAAGCCATTTGGATTCATCAAAAAACATGGCGCCAGGGGGCGGGGCTTATTTTCACTATATATCTGTATAGAAAACTTTAAAAATCTTCTTGTCAGAAACCACTAGACCGATTTCCATATAATTTTGCAGAAATGTTCCTTTGGTGATCCTCTTGCAAGATTGTTCAAGCCATTTGGATTCGTCAAAAAACATTGCCGCCAGGTGGGTGGGCTTATTTTCCCCATATATCTATATAGAAAACTTTAAAAATCTTCTTGTTAGAAACCACTCGACCGATTTCAGTATAATTTTGCAGAAATGTTCCTTTGGTTATCCTCTACCAAGATTGTTCAAGTCATTTCAAATTCGTCAAAAAACATGGCTGCCAGGAGGTGCGGGGCTTATTTTCCCTATATATCTATCTAGAAAATTTAAAAAATCTTCTTATCAGAAACCACTGGAACGATTGCAATATAATGTGGCAGAAATGTTCCTTTTGGTGATCCTGTACCAAGATAGTTCAAGCCATTTGGATTCGTCAAAAAACATGGCCGCCAGGAGGCGGGGCTTATTTTCCCTATATATCTATATAGAAAAACTTGAAAAATCTTCTTGTCAGAAACCACTGGACCGATTTCATTATAACTTGGCAAAAATGTTTCCTTGGTAAACTTTCTACCAAGATTGTTCAAGTAATCATGATTTGTCAAAAAACAAGGCCGCTAGGGGGTGGAGCTTATTTTGCCTATATATCTACATAGAAAACTTGAAAAAATCTTCTTGTCAGAAACCACTGGACCGATTTCAATATAACTTGGCAGAAATGTTTCCTTGGTGACCCTTTACCAAGATTGTTCAAGCCGTCATGATTTGTCAAAAAACATGGCCGCCAGGGGGCGGGGCTTATTTTCCCTATATATATCTATATAGAAAACTTGAAAAAAATCTTCTTGTCAGAAACCACTGGATCGATTTCAATATAACTTGGCAGATATGTTTCCTTGGTGACCCTTTACCAAGATTGTTCAGGCTATCATGATTTGTCAAAAACATGGCTGGTAGGGGGGCGGGGCTTAATTTCCCCATATATCTACATAGAAAACTTTAATGATCTTCTTGTCAGAAACCACTGGACTGATTTCAATTTAACACTGCAGAAATGTTTCTTATGTAACCCTCTATCAAGGTTATGCAAGCCGTCATGATTCATCAAGAAAGAGGGCCGCCAGGGGGCGGGGCTTATTTTCCCCTATATATCTATATAGAAAAACTTTAAAAGTCTTCTTTTCAGAAACCACAGGTCCAATTTCATTACAACGGCAAAAATGTTTCCTTGGTGACCCTCTACCAAGATTGTTCAAGTAATCATGATTTGTCAAAAAACATGGCTGCTAGTGGGTTGGGCTTATTTTGGCAAAAAATCGATCGACGTGAACTAGGTTCATCGGTATTTTCTATGCTGGTTCCTAGCCCTAGTTACTAAAATCAGGTATCCTACGAGGTATGGGTAAAACCCAGTACCCTACTATTAGAATAAGACAGAATAGAACAGAATGGAGCACCCCGTGTATCTCTAGATATGCCGTTTTTTAGCCCCATGCTATGTTTTCCAGGTAGTTTTGTTAAAAAAATCATAAAGGAGCCAAATATTACATTTTAAAGCAACTTTTCTCAATATAAACCATGTAAAAATTGTAGTTTCGTCCCTATATAGAGACGAAATTTTCTTCTCTGTCCATATAAACTATATATATATATATATATATATATATATATATATTTTTTTTTTTTTTTTGTACAAAACAGAGAGACACTTGGAAAACTCCTGAATTTTTATTAAAAATAAATTTTCGGTCCTATAATAGGACGAAACTACAATTTTTACATGGTTTATATAGAGAACAGTTGGTTAAAAAATGTGATGTGTGGCTCCTTTTTGATTTTGTATTCACACACTGTTTCAAATATAGGGAGGAAGCTGTATAAAAAAAAAACAAAAACCAAAAAACAGAACCTTACCTGGAAAACATAGCATGGGGCTAAAAAAACACAATTTTTTGTGAAATGTCAAAATGACAGGAATACTAACAAAAAGCACGAACTCCAATGAATAGATCGGTTAAAGCATTTTTTTTTCCCCTTAGAAAAAGAAAAAAAAAATACACAAACACCATGTAAAAAAAAGAATGTGGTTGCTTCGCTATATAGGGAGAGAATTTTTTTCCCCTAGTATTACAAGAGTCCTTTTTGTTTTTTGACCGGGCTATAAAATCAGGGTTTCCTAGTGTTATTCCGTCTCTGATAGGCTGTAAAAATATCCAAATGTCTAGTAGAGAATTTGTGAAATGTCCAAATGTCAGAGAATTTGATAAATTCGTGAAAAGTCCAAATGTCAGGAATACAAACAATGATAGAAAATCCATTGAATATATCAGTAAAAGCATTTTTCCCCGTAGAAAAAAGAAAAAAAAATACACATACACCATGTAAAAAAAAAAATGAGGCCGCGGAGAAAATTTTTGTTTTCTTAGTATTCCAAATCTTTTTTCGACTAGGCTATAAAAATTCAGGGGTTTTACAAGTGTTATTCTATCTCTACTAAGCTGTCAAAATATCCAAATGTCAAATAGAATTTGATGAATTTGTGAAATGTCCAAATGTCAGGCAGAGAATTTGATGAAATGTCCAAAAGTACGGTAGAGAATTTGTGAAATGTCCATATGACAGGAATACTAACAAAAAATACAAAGTGCACTGAATATATTAGTGGAAGCATCTACCTTAGAAAAAGGAAAAAATTACATATACACCATGTTAAAAAAATGTAGTTGCTTTACTTTTCAGGGAGAGAATTTTTTTCCCTTGTATTACAAGTTTTTTTTTTTTTTTTTTTTTTTTTTTTCGACCTGGCTATAAAAATTCAGGGAATTTCCATGTTATTCTGTCTCTGCTAGGGTGTAAAAATATGTAAATGTCTAGTAGACAATTTGTGAAATGTGTGAAATGTCCAAATGTCTATTGGAGAATTTGATGAATTTGTGAAATGTCCAAATGTCATTTGGAGAATTTGTGAAATGTCCAAATGTCAAGGAGAGAATTAAGGGAATTGATAAATCAACCATTCATAAAATTCACAAGACACGGTGTGGAATACTAACGAAGACAGGAAGTCGACCAAAATTTATCAGAAATTTTTTTTTTCTTCAATATATTGTTATATAGAGATAAAAAGACCAAAAAACATCACGTTTTTTACCAGATCCTGTTGATGTGAATTTGTTCGTTCCGTATATAGGTGGCCAAAATATTTGAAACTGTTAAATACAATGGAAAAGAATCCAGAAAAAAAAGTAAAGAAAATGGCCAAAAATCACATTTTTACCAAATTCTGTTCAAATGAATTAATTTGACCCATTTCCTATATAGGGAACAATTCATTTTTTTTATTTTTTTTTTTTTTTTTTTTTTTGTTACAGAGGGATGTTGATAAAGCCTGATCTCAGGGATTGGTAACATATTTATTCTAAAACAACCCCATATTCCAATAACACATACAATTGGCTTTAAACCATGATAATCTGATTTTTGGCTTTTCTATTCTTATTTAATATTCAGACATTTTGGCTTTTTTTTTTTTTGGTGGGGGCATTTATTAGAATAAATATGGTATGTTTTTTCTTTCTTCCAAGTCCAATTTGGCAATCAGTCGCTTGGTTTGAAAGTCTTAAGGCCCAAAGCAAATGTGTGTTTCATGTCATATGCCAAAACAGAGAAGGACAGATAGGATTTTTTTCTTTCATCTTGTTCATATTTTTAATATGTGGATGATGGGGAAAGAACAAGGCTAAACGGGGAAATCCTGCGAAATGTGCAAGAAAGTACTTAAAATGTCTGGGGCGAGGATGAAACACACAATTCTTTTAAGCCTAAGACAGGTGTTGTATATGGCTAGGACAATTGAAGATCTTTCAAAACTTTTGTTTGTCTGTTCCTTTTTGTTCTAACTGCAGAACCTAAGCAACCAGCAGATTAGGTCTTTGCTGCAATAACAGGAACAAGATAATTAGACTAAAGATGAAATGGTTGCAGTTTTGCAAGATCAAATGAAATGAAAATGAAGATTTTCTGTTCTTTCATTTTTTATTTTTTTTAAATTATCAATAACAAATAACAATTGTGTTTTGGCTAACAACTTGACATACATGCAGTATAGGTACAAGACGGATTGAAATGCATATTGTTTTTCTTCAACATTTTGGCTTTTGTCTTAACTATACTACCATCTTGTCTCATCTCCATGCAGTAAATCACCTACTGAATTGTCCATTAACAAAAAAAAATTCAAAAATGCAACTTTTCTGATTCTAGATTTTATCTTGGTGAATTAAAATAATAAAAAAAATTCCCATTTGTCCACTGTTACAGAAAATATTACCCAATACTAGGGCTGGCACGATAAATCGGATAATCGATTAACTGATCGATAAATTCCACAAAAATGACTATCATTACAGATTTGGTAATAATCGATCATTTGATTTCTGCGTTTGTTACTTTACCATATTTACCCTTAATATTCGGACACCTCAACTCCTTATCATACTTTATCTAAAATTATAACAAGTCCAATATACTACCCACTGTTATGTCTAAAATAGCTGTGTTGGTCGCAAACAGTGTAGACCCTAATGAGATGCCGCATTTGCGGTGTCTCATCTGGGTCTACACTGTTTGCTCGATACAACATATCAAAGGGTCATAGGTAAAATTCAGATCAACTCTTCAGCGATATCTAATCGATTATCAATCACAATGCCAGGACCAATATTAAATCGAGTATCTTTTCAGCTCTGATTAGCCAGCCTTACCCAATATGGTGTAATAACGTAACATATTATGGGGAATTTTGATACTAAATAACTTACTACGAATAACAAAAAATCTAGACGGTTACATTTTTCAAGTTTTTACCATTCAAAGTGTTGGAAAAGGACACACAATAGATTATTTACCACATGCATACCTAATTGAGACAGAATTTAGCTACTTGCACATCTGGGTAACTACTGATCTCATTTGACCATTTATGAGCAAGATACAAGGTACTTACATTTCTATAAGATTTACTGACTTTTACATTGCTATTTACCAAGTGTATTGGATCTGACACAATCTCTATTGGAGCACTTGCAAAGCAAATCAGATGAGCACCAAAACAGCTTGTATGGTAACCAGTAAACATGCTTTGAGAAGCAAGTCAAATAAACAGAAATGTCACCAATATTGTACAAAAAGTGTTATGATTTTGTTGCATTATTCATAGCTACAGGTAAGAGGTATCCACAATATATTTTTTCTTGTTTCTCTATGAAAACATTTTGCTTGTGTTTATTACAAACACCTCTAATGTTGTCAAGAAATAAGAAAACTATCCCTATTTTTGGCACTAAAAGGAGTGCCTTACCTACAGCTATGGGTTTTGCATGTTAAAATCACATACTTTAATGTATCGAGTTATGACAGCAGTCTTAAAACCAAATAAATATTAATATCATAGCTACAGATAAGAGGGGGTATCCACATAATATTTTTCTTATTTATCAATGAAAACATATGTTGTGGGTACTCATTAGAAGCGCCTCGCCAAGGTGCTTCTAATGAGTACCCACAACATGTTTTCGTTGAGAAATACAAGAGATCGGCATTTTTCAGATGAAAAAAGCGCCTTATCTGTTGCTATGAATATATTTAGGTCTTACTACCATTTAATGTGGTTATTTGGTGATGATTAAGGGACATTTTTTAAGTTTCACCATTTAGTATGTTGTAGACATTGCTTAGAACTGTCTCAATGAGGCAATTCTAAGTAGCACCCACAACATTTTTCATGTAGCACCGACAAAAAGTGCCACTCAATTATTACCAAATACCCCACGTCACTGACATTTCCTAGCATTCCTCATTCCTCGACCAAGATGCGTCTTTTTTTAGGAGCATCTGTTTCATGTTCCCCTTCAGAAAAGTTGACTTCAGTTTGCTCTGCATCAGACTGCTCACTGCGCAACTCTGTTTCAATTTTCGATTTATCAGAGGCCTGTGCATTTGCCTGCTCTTTCATAGGTTCAGACAATTTTACCTCAAGCTCACTGTTAGTTTCCTGTGCAGAGACTGATTCTGAATTTTCTACAGACGTTTCAGCCTGGTCCGACGACACGGGTTGCTTTTCAGTAATTCTCTCCTCTGGCTTACCAAAAGAAATCAAGCATTTTGGTATTGCCGTGTACAGTTCATCCATAGGTACACCTTCAACATAGTGTTTATACAGCAATATCAAATAATGCCTTTTCAAACTAGAAGGAAAAAAACCGTATACTTTGATGGTATACTGTTTGTTCAAAAGATACATGTAAGAATAACTTTCTTTTGTCACTATACCTTCGAACTGTAAACCAGATACATTTATAACCCTCCCATACAGTTCTGGTTTCTAATATGGCTGTATACACTTTAATATCAAAGTGTGAACTCCATATGGACGCACCTGCTGAACATTGCATTACATGCTTGAATTTTAGTGGATCACCCATTAAACTTAAATGTCTTCTGCCAGATTTCCAAACTGAAATATTACCTGAATGTGTAGATGGGTCCATGTCTAAATTGGGTCTGGAAATAAAAAAAATGCAATAAAACCCCTAAGACATACTGTATAAAAATATGGATCAATATTATGATAACAGTCTCAATTTTAAGACATTTTAACATCCACGAGAAAAAAGTACAAGTTACATGTATGAAATACGCAAGCAGAGAAGCCATAAGCGGCTGTGCTTTCACATATCATGCAATTAGAGGAAGCTCAAGATAGTGCTGCATTTTTGTCTCTGAGGTGTAAAAAACAATAGAATCTTTCATCTAAAAGGTAACTAGGGGCTTTGAAGCCATTATGTCTCTAGTTAGTACCTCATTGACAGGGTAATATGTGGCTATAAGATCAAGCAAAGTTGCAAACATGTTACAATTTTTATGGTTCCAACGAAAAATGATTTCATCTAAATGGTAAGACAGGTTCTTTGAACCAAACATTTTTTTCATGAAACCTTTGCTGTGTGTCCAGAAGCACTCAATATTTTGAGTGTGAGCTCCGGTATTAGGGTCTACAAAATTTTCAGAATGGTTTACTGTTAGGTGTAAGTAACCTCGCTCTGACAAACAGGAATAACCTGCCCATTTATCTGTTATTACAGTGGTTCCTGGCTACACAACTCTTTCAATTTCTTCAATAAGGGTTTGAGCTTTCCTATCATTAACTTTTAAAAGCGTTACCTTTTTAGATTCCCTTTCAAATATACCAACTACCCATGGTTGCACACCATGGGGAATACGGCCCCTGTTATACTTTCTTTTGTGCCCAAATTTATTTTCGTCAACCTCTACCACTTTTCCTGGTCCTCCAAAACGAATTGGATTACCCACAAGGTATCTGGACATTATATCTCTGTAATACTGATACCACTGCAAAACTGCTGCATTCCCAATATGGCGATTGATCATTTTCTTGCAGTTGACAGCAGATATGCCAAGAGCAAAAAAATAAAGAGTCATTAACAAAGTTTGCAAAGTAAACGACTGACGTGACCAGAAACTACCAGATCTTATTGCAATACGTGTGCGACAAACATTACAGAACCACATATATTTATCACTCAAATCTGATCTGCAAGAAATACTCATCCATTGTAAACATTTCTTGCAATAAATACCATCAGCTAAAACTTTTTTTCCCATAAGAAAAGACAAAGTATTTTCTACAGATGAAGTAATATTTCCTATATCAAACACTGAAATCTCTCCTTCAGCCATATTTAATGAATGAACCTCACCTTACGAAACAGGAACTCTGTAAAAGAAAAAAAAAAAAAAGAACCATTTTAGCCATTTTCAAATGTTGAAAAAATGCTGATGTGTACATTTAAAACAAGTTACTGAACCTAAAGTCTCATCTGAGTGTGCATGTGGTAAGTTTTCTTTCATGAAAACTATATTCCACCTAAAAATGTTAAATGGTGAAGATTATATAAATTCTTGGAATAAAATACAAAGTCTGGAGTGTTGTATCTTTTTTTTTTTTTTTTCTTTACAGGGTAAACCTGCCAGCAACTTAACGCTTAGCACTCTGGGTAAAATTTTCAGCAGACGACAGTTTGACATATTTTTTCTTATTTTTCCCACAAAATAGATTTTGATGTTTCATGCAAAATGGAGACAATTTGCATGAAATATTAAAACCTGTTTTCTGGGAAAAATAAGAAAAATATCACCAATTTGTCATCTGCTGAATTAGCCAAGAGAGTGGTAAAGGTTAAAAAAAGGGACCAAAATCCGACATTTTTCATTTACCTTGAAATCATTCACTTTACCAACTTAACCAGGTTGCTGGCACCCTGTAATTTTACCAATTATCATATTCGACCTAATTATCGCACTGTGTGCTTAGGTTCTTCAAAATTACAGGACACACTCGTTTGTAGTCAAATATGTATCTATCTACTAAGGATACACTATAAAAAAGATCAGAAAAGACTTATTTAATGATGACTATGCGATTTTTTCTGACTTTCTTTACAAAGGCATATGTTGTGGGTACTCATTTGAATTGCATGGACTTGTCGATGCAATTCAAATGAGTACCCACAACCTATGCCTTTGTAAAGAAGTAAAGAAAAAAGTACACTGGTTGTAATCTGAAGACAACTGAATTTCTTGACTGTGTGCTTACAGGGGTATGTGCGGTAATTAGGTCTAATATGGTAAGACTTTTGCGTGGACTTTCCGTTTTCTGTTAGACGATTTACAATGTGCACACTGACATGAAACGAAATTTTATTCTTTGTAACATTAAAAATGTTGATGGTCATCAATATATAAATTGATAGAATCCTAACATTTATCTCACAGTAATTGTCCTTACAACTTTATTTTCTTTTTAGATACATGTAGGTGGATATAAGGTGACAACTGAAGGATAATTTCAGACATTTCGCCATAGAAACCTCTTGTGGGTACTCGTGAGAAAAATCCATTGCATAAAATGTGGATATTCTTCAGAATTGCATCAGATAGGTGATTCTAATGAGTACTGATGTTTTATGGATTCTCTGTACAATGTGGGTACTCGTTAGAATCAAATAAGGTGTTTCTAATGAATACCCACATTTATACAATTTCTCTGTAGTGTGTGTGCTGATTAGAATCTCCATGAAGAGGCAATTTTAGAAGTGTCCACATTTCATGGATATGCATAAGAACTGCCACCCAGTTTGTTCTCCAACTGTAATGAGTACCTACCACATGTTTTTATGGAGAAAGAATTAAAATGATCCCTAAATTATCCTCAAATACCCATCCTTGTCACTTCTATTCTAATTAATAATGACTTAGAACAATGTTAGTAAAAAGTTTGAGATCATAACTTCAATATTGTTTAATTTGAACACTGGGAAAAAAAACTCTGGAATGTCTTGAAAATACTCCTCTCTAATCAAAGCCATGGTTTCTCTAAGAATTCTGTCTAAAAAAACATCTGGGTTTATGCGAGCTGGAAGAAATCTATATGTCTGGTGGTTAACAAGATAACAGTTCTTAGAGGGTATCCACATAATTATGTTTAGAATGTTTCTACGAATGCTTCTGTATCCACCCATAATCCGATGAGAAAGTACACGATGCCTTCTTTGCCAAAATGTTTGAATATCTCGATTATTCCCCCGATCACCAGGAAAGACAGCCCTGAAACCCATGTCAGAGACTTCATTGGCTTCATCTTCTTGTAAATCTTCAAGAACCTCCAGAACTTCGGGGGTTTTGTCAGGATAACCACAAATGCAACAGTACTTCTCTTTGTCATTTAACAACTGCTGGTATGGAATTACATCGGGATTACAGAATCGTAGAGGAATGCCTTGAAAATTTCTCATACAACGGCTTTCAATGCAGCACGGTTGAATTCCGTTAAATATATGTGGAACCATGATCCGCTTGGCACTAAAACAATTTTTTCCTGCATCAGAATGACCAATTTATCTGAGTTAGCACATAACAAAACCATCAATTTGCTTTGTATGCCCAGCAGACTCTGCTCAGTCTGGGTATCTGCCCATTCTGGTCAGTGTTTGCTTGGCACACTGAACAAATCGCTGGTTGTGTTGTGTGATGGCTCAGTTGACAAAAGAAGGCTTAGTATTCATGCTGAAGCAAGAACTTTGTTTAGTTTTGAAATTTTGAACAAGTCGCAAAGTAATGTATGTCAGCAGGTCCCCGAGAGATCAAAACCCGGCCACAAAACCAGGTGAAATGTCCCATTCACTGCATGTATTGATACACATCAGTAACTATAGCACAATGTAGTTTTTTTTATTTTGAGCAGGTCCCAATGAACTAAATGTAAACAGGTAGCAAATAAAGCCAGGTGAAAACGTGGCGATCACTTATCCAATGAAGCCAGGTGAAAACGTGGCAATCATGCAATTAAACCAGGTGAAAACGTGGTAGTCACTGCAGCTATCCAATTATACCAGGTGAAAACGTGGCATCTGTTATTAAGCCAGGTGAAAATGTGGCAATCACTGCATCTGTAATTAAGCCAGGTGAAAACGTGGTAGTCACTGCAGCTATCCAATTATACCAGGTGAAAACGTGGCATCTGTTATTAAGCCAGGTGAAAACGTGGCAATCACTGCATCTGTAATTAAGCCAGGTGAAAACGTGGCAATCACTGCATCTGTAGTTAAGCCAGGTGAAAACGTGGCAATTCACAGCATCAAATTAAGCCAGGTGAAAACGTGGTGATTACTGCTATCATACGCAGCAGTAACAATGTACATTTTCTATTAAGCCAGGTGAAAACGTGGCGACAACTGTAGCTATCAGTTTCGAAAAGTAACTATGCAACTATCAATATCGAAAAGTAACTAGTTTTTTTTGCTGGAAGTTTGAGGTCCGAAAAGTGATCTCTCCCATCACAAAATGTTCACATGACCACATCCCTGACTGCATCAAAATCTGCAAAGAGAAAACAAAAAAAAAAAAAATTAGGCCAAGGGAAAAGCTATACTAGCCTATAAAACTCTAGGGGATTTTCAAACGTTTGTCCATACCAGACTACAACAATGTTCAAATGTCAAGTGAAGAATTTGATGAATTTGTGAAATATTCAAATATCAAGTAGAGAATTTGGTGATTTTGTGTAATCACCGAATTCCTTACTTGACATTTGGACAATTCACAAATTCATCAAATTCTCTACTTGACATTTGATTGTTTTTTAAGCCTGGCACAGAACAGAAAAACACCTGGAAAACCCCTCAATTTTTATCACCCTAGTAGTAAAAAAAAAAAAAAAAAAAAAAAAAACCTTTAAATACATGGTCGTTAATTTTTTTTTTTCCTCTCTATATAGAAAAAAAAAATAAAGAATTTTTGCCCAAATACTATCAAAAATCAATGGAGTTTGTATCTTCGTTAGTATTCCACACTGTTACTATCCAAGTTATTCCACACTATTACAAGCAAAGCGTTGTTCAATAAAAAACTTGAATAGGGTGGAATACAGAAGTCCATAGGTCAGTGTGGAATACTAAAAAAGATAGAAACTCCCTTGATTTTTTCATAAATTCACCAAATTCTCATTGACATTTGGACAATTCACAAATTCATCAAATTCTCTACTTGACATTTGATTGTTTTTTTAAACCTGGCACAGAACAGAAAGACACCTGGAAAACCCCTCAATTTTTATCACCCTAGTAAAAAAAAAAAAAAAAAAAAAAAAGAACTTTAAATACATGGTCGTTAAATTTTCTTTTTCGTCTATATAGAAAAAATAATTTTTTTTTTACATGTTTAAAAGGACGATTTTTTTTTCCCAAGAATTTTTGCATAAATACTATCAAAAATCAATGGAGTTTCTATCTTCGTTAGTATTCCACACTGTTACTATCCAAGTTATTCCACACTATTACAAGCAAAGCGTTGTTCAATAAAAAATATGGATAGGGTGGAATACAGAAGTCCATAGGTCAGTGTGGACTACTAACGAAGATAAAAATACTATCAAAAATCAATGGAGTTTCTATCTTCGTTAGTATTCCACACTGTTACTATCCAAGTTATTCCACACTATTACAAGCAAAGCGTTGTTCAATAAAAAACTTGAATAGGGTGGAATACAGAAGTCCATAGGTCAGTGTGGAATACTAACGAAGATAGAAATACTATCAAAAATCAATGGAGTTTCTATCTTCGTTAGTATTCCACACTGTTACTATCCAAGTTATTCCACACTATTACAAGCAAAGCGTTGTTCAATAAAAAACTTGAATAGGGTGGAATACAGAAGTCCATTGGGCAGTGTGGAATACTAACGAAGATAGAAACTCCTTTGATATTTTCATAAATTCACCAAATTCTGTACTCCTTTGGTTTTTGTCTGCATAATGCATAAAAATTTGGAAAAAAAGATTTCCCTCTTTATTCACCATGTAAAAACATACTTTCGTCACTATATAAAGAAGAAATCATTTACATATAAACCATGTATTTATGGGTTTTTTTTTTTCATTTTCTCTGAAAAATTTTTTTTTTTTTTTTTTTTGCTGATCTTCCTAGTGTTTTTTTTTTTTTTGTTTTTTTTTTTTTTTTTTTTGAAGTTTCTTCCCTATATAGGCGACGGAACCTCCTAGTTCACGTCGATCGATGTATGTGCAAAATGGTGAAAAATTGGCTAATTTTTCAAGTTTCTTGGAATAACTAGGATAGTAACAGTGTGGAATACTAACGAAGATAAGAACTCCATGTTTTTATTTGTTTATAGATGGCAATTTTTGAGATTTCTATCTTCGTTAATATTCCACATTGTTGAACTGATTTTTTTTTTTTAGAAGTTTCGGCCGAAAATTCATATAAACCATGTATTTACGGTTTTTTTTTTTTTTTTTTTGTTCTTTTTTTTTTTTTCATTTTTTTCTCTGACAAAAAATGCTTATCTTCCTAGTGTTTTTTTTTTTTTTTTTTTTTTTTTTTTTTTTTTGAAGTTTCTTCCCTATATAGGCGACGGAACCTCCTAGTTCACGTCGATCGATGTATGTGCAAAATGGTGAAAAATTGGCTAATTTTTCAAGTTTCTTGGAATAACTAGGATAGTAACAGTGTGGAATACTAACGAAGATAAGAACTCCATGTTTTTATTTGTTTATAGATGGCAATATTTGAGATTTCTATCTCCGTTAGGATTCCACACTTTCGGACTGATTTTTTTGGAAGTTTCGGCCGAAAATTCATATAAACCATGTATTTACGGTTTGGTTTTTTTTCTGTTTTTTCTCTGAAAAAATTTTTTTTTTTTTTTTTTTTTTTTTTTTGCTGATCTTCCTAGTGTTTTTTTTTTTTTTTTTTTTTTTTTTTTTTTTGAAGTTTCTTCCCTTTATAGGCGACGGAACCTCCTAGTTCACGTCGATCGATGTATGTGCAAAACGGTTAAAAATTGGCTAATTTTTCAAGTTTCTTGGAATAACTAGGATAGTAACAGTGTGGAATACTAACGAAGATAAGTACTCCATGTTTTTATTTGTTTATAGATGGCAATATTTGAGATTTCTATCTCCGTTAGGATTCCGCACTTTCGGACTGATTTTTTTTTGGAAGTTTCGGCCGAAAATTCATATAAACCATGTATTTATGGTTTGGTTTTTTTTCTGTTCTTTCTCTGATAAAAAAAATTTTATTTTTTTTTTTGCTGATCTTCCTAGTGTTTTTTTTTTTTTTTTTTTTTTTTTTTTTTTTTTTTTTTTTTTTTTTTGAAGTTTCTTCCCTATATAGGCGACGGAACCTCCTAGTTCACGTCGATCGATGTATGTGCAAAACGGTTAAAAATTGGCTAATTTTTCAAGTTTCTTGGAATAACTAGGATAGTAACAGTGTGGAATACTAACGAAGATAAGAACTCCATGTTTTTATTTGTTTATAGATGGCAATATTTGAGATTTCTATCTCCGTTAGGATTCCACACTTTCGGACTGATTTTTTTGGAAGTTTCGGCCGAAAATTCATATAAACCATGTATTTACGGTTTTTTTTTTGTTTTTGTTTTTTTCTGGTTTTTTCTCTGAAAAGAAAATTTTTTTTTTGCTGATCTTCCTAGTGTTTTTTTTTTTTTTTTTTTTTTTTGAAGTTTCTTCCCTATATAGGCGACGGAACCTCCTAGTTCACGTCGATCGATGTATGTGCAAAACGGTTAAAAATTGGCTAATTTTTCAAGTTTCTTGGAATAACTAGGATAGTAACAGTGTGGAATACTAACGAAGATAAGAACTCCATGTTTTTATTTGTTTATAGATGGCAATATTTGAGATTTCTATCTACGGGGCGGTTGCACTTTACCGGGCACTATTATTCACTACCAATTGTTTCGAAATGCAGCAACCTCTTTTTCGGTGCTCAAACAAAACTAGTTTTTAAGGTATTAAAAGTTTATTTACCTGCATCTCGTTCTAGATGAACTGCTTCGACTTGTATAAGGCGAAAAAAGTACACAAAATGGTATCACAGGAGCTGAGCCGTCTGCCATTAGTAGAGGAAATTATCAAGTTGTTAGCCATTCCAGTTAAAAAAACAAAAAAAACAACAACAAACAAAAAAAAAATCAAAATTTAAACAGATAACGTATTCACATGTTAACTCTTTGGCCAATTCCGTTGATAGAATGACTTGAAGAGCGCGAAAATTTGCACACGACCCGTTGTAAACGAACGCAACTTTCGAATGTGATGACGTATTTATTGACTTCCGGATCATTAAATATCTCCTTTTTTGATCCTGTAATTTTTTACTTATTTTCTACAAAGGCAAATTGTCAAAACAACTATTAAACAAATTTATTTGTGTGTAATAGC